>OZ024900.1:4187204-4787204 GCA_964017195.1 Siderastrea radians
TTCTCCCGCTCTGTCGTTTTCCCGCGCTTCCATATGCTGGTAACTTGTTTAACCGGTTTGATATGAGTTTAACCGAGGGATAGTTAAACGAGGGATAACTCTGCTTTCAGGAACGCCTTTTTATCCCTGGATTAGTTATTCTAGAGATAAGGAATTTAATCGTGGATTAACTGCTAATCGGGGGATAGTTTAATCGGCTTTCCAGGAACCGGGGCCAGAACATTAGCAGTTCAAGGCCTTGTCTGTCACTGCCATGGTTTTGTTTCCTTAGACAAGAAACTTTGCTCTATAAATTATTATACCTCCCTCCACTCGGGTGTTTATATGGGTACTGGTGACAAAATGGTGGAGGTTATCCTGCAATGGACCAGCATCCCATCGGGGGGCAGGGGGCAGGGATTTTGTTAGATCAGGGACGCAGGGACCATTACTTGCCTATTTATTGCTAAGTCCTGGCTATTTTTACGTGGGATTCAAAGCATGAGAGCAAATCTACCACTTTGGTCCCTGCTTATTTACGTTTGGTCCCTCCTAGTCAAATATTTAGCAAAAACCCTGAGGGGGGAGTGGAAATACTCGTAGTTGCTGGTCATTGAGTCCACCTGTAGCTAGGGTACCCTTTAAGCCCCAATAGTGACAAGCTTCTAATTTCTCCTTACAATATCCTTACTTTATCAAACACACAGGTCACAAGAATAAAGGAAATGATCAACAAACATGAAATGTCTTGATATTTGTGCAAATTCTCCCAACTAGTACCATAAGAAATATATGGAGAACACTAAGGAGAATATGCATATTGATATTGGGGATTAAAGGGTTAACTTTACCCCAGGTTCAAGTCTTAACGGTGCTTTCATTCGAGGCTGATTCATTTTATCGTTTCATTTTAGCGTTTTGCTGTTCTTAAATTCAAACTGTGTTATCTCTATATCTGCAGAATGTGCAGGTCTTGACAAGAATACGGTCCACAAAAGCTGCTGAGAAAGGTCAAGAAAAGAGCAGTATGCCAGGTGATGGAAAATGTGAGTAAAAAACTGATATTAATATTAAATTGATATTGACTGAGTTGATATAAGGTAAACTGGTGATCATTAAGAGATCGAAAAGCTGAATGTTTCAAGCATAAGCCCTTCAGCAGAGGGAATCAAGGGATTATTGATTGTGTGCACTAGATAAGGAAGGGGCTAACAGAGGCCAGTAATGTAAAAAACATGAATAAGTTCGCTGAATGAAAGTGATCATTGATTGCTTGGGAATTAAGAGTGCTGATCTGAAAAACAAATTTTTGTTCAATGTTTTTATGGCTTTCTGTGATGCCATTATGTAGGGATAGGCTGTAAACTCTTAGGCGCTGGCTGGAATGCTTAGGGAAATTGAAGTGTAAACTTTTAGCACACATGATTCAAATTTTTATCATTTAAGTACAGCATAATATTAGGTAATTGTTTTGTAAAGTGCCATTGGACAGCAATGGAAATGGTGCTATGTAAATAAAGTATTATTATTATTATTATTATTATTAAATTATTATTATTATTATTATTATTATCATTATTATTATTATTATAAATGATTACCCAGTCTTCTCACTGCTTCTTCAACAGCCTTACTCTTGAGACTTTTTTCGCTTATTTCATGTCATTTTTTCACTTATTTCATGTTTTTGTTTACCGGAGGACATTAGAATGCAGGACAATTACAATATTTTTAAGGGACAGTTGAAGACTCACTATTTTAGACTTGCATATAATTTTTAACTCAATATAGGTGTACGTAAATTTTACTCTCTTTTTAATTAATTTTAATGGCAGAAACATATACATTTCCTTTTCGTTATATTTGTAATGCGCATTTGATCATGTATTTATGTTAATTTGCACAATATTAAGTAATAAATATTATTATTATTATTATTATTATTATTATTTTTATTGTTTGTTGTGCAGTGGATGGGGTGCAAGTTGCACCTATGATGAAGAAAGAAACAAGTCCTCAAAATAAGGTAACAAAGAATGATAAATATTATAAGTTAAAAACACAAACTTGCAGCATAGGATTAAATTTTGCTAAAAATGCAAATACTGAACCTGGTAAAAAGAAGTGATAACAATACCTTGACAATTTAAATTCAAACCAAAGTTATATGTTAACCAATGTTCTAGGTAGACCAAAAAATGTCAGTGCACAAAATTCACTTGGCATCTTAAACCATCAGAAGAGCATTTGGTGTCTATGGTGATCTGTTTCAAATGCATCCTGGTCTCATTCCAATTTGGTCGTCACTGGGATATGGGTCTGGCTCAGATAACCGCCTCCAGTTGAATCTTCATTTACATGTAGTTTGACTTGTAAAAGAGATCCCAGATTGCACAGAATACCATTTAACTTTTGTTTATGTTTATCTTTTAACAGTCATATAATGGGTCGGAAAGAGTCACAAATGGAGAACTCACCATGAACAGGTAAGAAAATATCTGAAATTTGCTTGCCCTGTAAATTTTTTCTTTGTTACGGGGAGCATTAGAAATTAATAACTGTAGCTTTCAGCTTTTTGATGTGTTTCATTTTACTTTATATGAAATGGTCAGCAACAACTCACTGTACATGTAAACAAATGTAAGGTTTCCTTGCATCTTTTTGTATTTTTGACAGCTCAATGTGAACATTGTTTAGCTTTTAAGGTTGTGTTGCATTATGAATTTTGTTTAATGTAAACAAACATTTAAGGTTGTATTGTATCTTTTTTTAAATGTAAACATTGTCAAGCTTTTAAGGTTGTGTTGTTGTTCTTTTGTTTTGTTTCTTTTTTTGGTTTAGTGAGGAGGACAGTGGAACAATGAAAGTGCTCAAAGATTCATCAGATGACGAGCCCCCACCCCTCCCTCCAAAGTTACATGTATGGTTTCTGTTAAGTGGTGTTTACTTCTAATTACTTAAGGCACATTTTTGGGACGTATTCTGAGAATTCCACAAAAGGAATACACTGGGAAACCTTTGTTTTTGACCAGTGTCAAGTGTAGAAAAATGTTCAAACTTTCAACCTAAAAGCATCTGCTTCTTTCAACCTTTTGGAAGAGGGATGCATGCAATGTTCTTGGTTTGAAATCCAATCTTGAAATATCTGGAATATGTCCCAAAAAAATGCATACTGATAAATGTTGAACTTGGTTATGAAATAAGAAAGGTGAAATAGTGAAATATTCTACTCGTAACAAGTGTGCACCAGGGCAAAGAAAAATCTGAGTTGCCGATGGGAATCAAACCGTGACTTTCTGTGAAATGGTTAGATGTTTTAACCACTGAGCTACAAGGAGACCTGAGGCAAACTGTAGGTCAGATTTACTAGGTTCATTGTGACGTGACATGAGGGGAGGCAACATGGCCGAGTGGTTAGAGTGTTGGACTTTGAGTCCGTAGGTCCTGAGTTCGAATCCCACTCTGAGAAATTCATGGATTTGTTTCACGACCGGAGTTATAAATCCTGTGGCTGCACTTGTAAATAGCCAACTGGTTTGGCTCCCGCCAGATAGGATTCTTAAAGCATGTTATGTTTTATTTGCAATATTTGTTTTAGTTGTTTGAGTGGCATGCCTGTAAACTAGCTGGTCTGTCGTAAGGCAGTACTGAGGATAGCTAAGCAAGCTGACCACTGTAATCATCAATTTACATTTGCATTTTTGTTAGATTTTTACATACATCCTGCACACTGCAAGGATCAGCAGTGTGTATTATCATCACACAGGATGCTTTCAGCATTGCTGATCCTAGCAGTATGCAGGATGCATGTTACAATGAACCCAGTAAGTATGACTTGGCTCACCCCAAGTCTCCCAGTAGTTCAATGGTTCGAGTATCTCATGCGCATACAGAAGGTTATGGGATGGATTCCCCTCAGGGACCCAGTTGTATCTTCTTTCTCCAATGCTTGTGACATGCTGAACGTTTCATTTTTCTTAATTTGCATCCTTTAATCTGTATTCTCATGAGTTTGGTCTCCATTTTTAATTTTCAAATATCGTTGACAATGATATTTTTCTTAATGCTGTAATCTATGATTTTACAAGTTGCAGGCAGAAAACAATCTTAATCCCTGTCGTAAGTTGAACATCATGGGAGGTTATGGTTTTTGCTCCTGCCTAAGAAATTCTGTGAGTTCTTTAGCCCTGGACAAGCAGAGATGCAAGTTAACACGAGTTTTGAAATGCTTAATTGCATACATTGCATTGGGAGGCCAAAATGGACTTGCATGTAGATGAAAATTAGATACACACTGCAAAAAAGCCATTTCAGTGCAGCCTTGCACATGCCCATACTAAGGTTGGGTGATCAAATGGTGTGAAATGTGCACTGACATACATGCACATTTGAATCAATCAAATTGAATGCAAGCCATTGCAAGCACATGCCCTGGTCAAGTGGGGCTGCAAGTTACAATTTAGCACTCCATATTACCAGGACTCGATGCTTGTAACAGGCTACATGTATACAGTTCACTTATTGACAATTTTGTCTGCGGATAAAGATAGAATTATATGAAGATCATCGCAGTGAAGGTGTTTCAACTTAAGCACTTGAAAAGAAGAAACCCGGAAAAAAATTCAGGTTTGAACGGGAATCGAACCCATGACCTCTGCGATACCGGTGCAGTGCCCTAACCAAATGAGCTATCAAGCCAACTGGGAACTGGTCAATTGAGAGTTTGATTTATCGCATTTATCCGCAGTTCAAATATATGATTATTTCATATATTCATGTTCATTTCTTCATCTACGGGATAAATACAAACTCTCAATTGACCAGCTCCCAGTTGGCTTGATAGCTCAGTTGGTAAAAGTTGTTGCACTGGTATCACAGAGGTCATGGTTCGATTCCCATTCAAGCCTGAATTTTTTCAGGTTTCACCTTCACTGCGATGATCTTCATATAATTCTAATTTTGTCTTGATTACTGCACTTATGTATACATTAAAACACTGGTGGAACTGCAATTGAAGAGCATAAAAACAGTAGAACCCCAATGTAATGAAGTGCCAAAGGACTGGCAAAATATTTTCGTTATAATGGGAGGTTCATTTTATTAGAGTTCTTATCCATACATTTTGCTATTACTGGGCTGAAGAATCTCATCCATTATACTGGGATCTTCATCAGATAGGGATTCGTTGTATCAGGGTTCCACTGAAATTTGTTGAGACAACATACACTGAACATAACATAAACTTTATTTAATCTCGGATTTACAGAGTAGCATTTCTGCTAATTTCTTCGAGCTTCTAATCAAGTCATACCTGATCAGTTTTTTTAATGCTCGTTTTATTTAACTACAGCAAAACAGAAATTCTCATTATCAAGTTCCACAAGCAAGTTTGAAAAAGCCCATCCCCCCTCCAAAACCAGGCCATCTAAAGGTAACACGTGCTGTCAGCAACCAGGAAATGGGACCAAGCAAACCACTGCCAGAAAAGCCAAGGAAATACTCTGAAGCTGGGGATCCTGCCAACCGAGTAGCACCTCCTAATGTGCCACCACCGGTAAATTACTTCTTAACCCTTTTACTCCCAAGAGTGCTTAAAATCAAAATTCAAGGCGAATCCCAACTTTCGTTTTGTAAAATACTAAAATATAAATAGTACCATGTGAAAGTACTGCTGAAGAGGTTTCATTTGAATGGTCACACCATAGGATTTCATCCACAGACTCAAAAGTTAGAATCACCTCAAGTCTCCATAACTGACTCTGGGAGTGAGAGGGTTAAGCTCGTCAAATCACAAGTGTGCAAATGTGGCAAATTATATATTAATTTAAAATATTAATACTGTTGGACAAATCTAGAATTTCTTAAAACCTAGTAGAGATCAGAATCTGTTGGGTTTTGATATTAAAGACATCACACCATACTGAAGGAAGGACCTATTCTTTCGCTCTTTACAAAAAGTACAAAAAAGTCTCAAAGCTTAACAAACAGTACTACAGGAATGTACTCTTTGGTAACTTTCATAAAATTTTATTTGAGTGGGCACACTTTGTTGTTTCATCTTCAGACTCAAAAGTTAGAACCACCTTGTACAGTATAATAAACAGCACCACAGCAAAGTACTGCTCAATAGCTTTCATTTGAATGGTCACACTTAAGGATTTCATCGACAGACTCAAAAGTTAGAACCACCTTGTACAGCATAATAAATAGCACCACAGGAAAGTACTGCTCAGTAGCTTTCATTTGAATGGTCACACTTTAGGATTTCATCCACAGACTCAAAAGTTAGAACCACCTTGTACAGCATAATAAATAGCACCACAGGAAAGTACTGCTCAGTAGCTTTCATTTGAATTGTCACACTTTAGGATTTCATCCACAGACTCAAAAGTTAGAACCACCTTTTACAGCATAATAAATAGCACCACAGGAAAGTACTGCTCAGTAGCTTTCATTTGAATGGTCGCACTTTAGGATTCCATCCACAGACTCAAAAGTTAGAACCACCTTGTACAGCGTAATAAACAGCACCACAGGAAAGTACTTCTTGATAGCTTTCTTTCAATGTTTTTTCCCCACAGGCTCATAAGTTAGGACTACATTTATGTGAGTCCAGGATTAACTTAAGAGAAGAACCATGCCTTAACAGTTAACAGTTTCCTTTTAGATTTGTGCAAAGTCTATGTTCAGTTTGTGATATTTCTTTCAGCAGTTTTAAGTAAACCCAATCGTATGTGCATTTTACAGTGCTAAATTCGTTGACACCAAATACTTTCATGCTCAATTTAAGTGTATTTTGCACTTACTAATTCTTATTTGTTGTTTGTTGAACAGAAACTTCCTGTTGGAGCCCGTTCATCTGACCCAGGAAGAGCATCTCCTGCCAGAAAAACTTCTGTGAGTAAAGGTTTACAACTTGTTCATTAATGAGGTGTTAGAAGTGATTTGCTGTTAAGTGCATTTTGAAAATGGCTTTCCTTTGATTCTTTTATTGTGCTACATAGTCAGAAATTCATTAAGTTAAAAAAATATCACCGTCAGTGATATTTTTTGTCTGGTGTTGCCTTCTGTTTTTGAGGATAATAATAATAATAATAATAATAATAATAATAATAATAATAATAATAATAACAATAACAATAACAACAACAACAACAATAATAATAATAATGATAATGATTTATTACTTCTAGAGCCCTATTTACAAAAATAGATATCTCTAGTCTCTACAAATATTAAAATAGTAAATAGTAACTAATATTAAAATCTCAACTAATTCAAATATAGTGATATATTACAAATCTAAATAACTATATAAATTCATGCATATAACTGCTACTCAAAAAATTGCCTAAAAAGAAATGTCTTAATTGACTTCTTGAAAAGACACCACTAAAATGGTGTGCTATTCCCTTGCAACGTATCATGGGGTGGGGATTACACCACATATAGTGGGTTATATGGGGAGGGTCCACCCGAAAGGGATGTCTTTTTCACACTTGTAGTTTTGTTATGAAAGGGAGGGGAAAATTTATTTTTAAGTATTTTAAAGTGATCCCAAAATACACTTAAAACCTTCCATGTACTTTCAATGTACATGGCCAAAAAGAATTTTATTTTAAAAAGCCTCCTTTTTGTTTCTCACATTACAGGTTACGACTTGTTTTTCAAAGATCTTCAATGAGTGTCCACTCCATATTTATTGTACTGGACTCTGGGTGAATCCATCTACAGGAGGTAACGTAGGGAGATGTGAGGTTATATAGGACAGTCCATTACCACCAAGCTGCTAACATGACCACCGTGTTATAATATGCTCACTTTTTGTTGTCAAAATTAAATTTCGGTCTTTTTATTATCTGAAATCCGACCACCTCATTTATGCGTGCAACGACCCCCTTTTGAAGTCCCAAACTGTTATCTGCTTCCCCAGGGGCTACTCAATAAAGTTTTATACGGGGAGGCTCTGCCGTGAGGCTCAAACCTTTACCCTTTAACATACTAATTTTTATCAAAATGACACCCCTTTCATATACCTAGAGCAAAACTGACACCCTTTCTTATACCTCAAGGATAAGCCACAACACTAGAATATCCTGTGGGTGCCGCATTTTTCCATGTGCTTTCAGTTGCCCTGGTTTGGTTGCCAAAGCTTCCAAGCTTTTTTTGTGAGTTTTTCGTTGTTGTTTCTGCCAAAATTTAGCACCCTTTTGTATTCTTAGCTTTAGTTGCCACCTCTTTCACTTTGCAGCACATTTTGGTGACCCTTTAATATACTAAAATAACGATGTTCCCTACCCTTTAGTATACTGTGAGCTTAGAAAGTGCACCCCTTTTGGGCGGAGCCTCCCTGTATAGCCTATTGTAGGGAGTACCCCCTTCCAGGTCTGCTTCACAAAATTACCCTTTTAATTTAACCACATGAAATGCCTGATGGCTTAATTCAAAAAAGGAAGCAAAAATTTTAAAGAAAACGTCAAAACTATCTTTCAAACCATATTTGGCAACCAGTTATTAAGTTATGGTGTCTTGCTCTGTTTTTTTTTTCTCTTTGCTGTCCTCCCTTTTCGTAGGCTCAAAAATCATAATTTTTTCCCTGCCACAGAAATACGACAAGGTTTTCTGGCCCCCCGGTGATCATTTTAACAGGTTTCCACATTATCTTAAACTCAAAACATGCAGTATATGGAATTTTGTTTTAGTTTGAGAACTAATTAATGTGTAACAGTTCTAGGGAATAGTTTTCTGATGTAGGGTTTTCTCTTTGGTATAAATCACACAAATATATTTTGTTATAAATTCTTTGGGCACCGGTACAAATGTAAATGGGAAGGTCTTAATTATAATATCGTATTTAGTAGTTAAGGCGGATTCCGTTCAACATTCGCGTAATAAGTGCAAAAGTTATTTACTAAAAAACTACTTATAGCATGGTAACATTTTGAATGCTATTTAAAACATCTCACTTTAATTTGCTTCTCCAAGTGACCCTGCAATTAAATTCTTAAGCATTCTCCAGAAAAATAATGTCAAATCTCGTAAAAAATATGCTAAAAACGGCCGCCATTTTGTTTTGAACTGACATGAAGCGTCTTTTCAATTAAAATATGGAAAACTTCAAATTTAATTTTCTCTCGCGAGGTCAGCTTGGGAGCTTAAGTATTGATAATTTCTTCTTTTTTATTCAAAATTTTACCATGCTACTGTATGAGTATTTTTTTGGTAACTAAATTTTTGCGCTTATTACTCGAACGTTCAGCGGAAATCGTCTTAATTGCTATAATTATCCTTTCTTTTAGAGAGACACATCATTGTAGGTGCGGAGGAGGGTATTTACTCACTAAATTTCAGTGAGCAGTTACATGAAGCAGAAATGGAGCAGGTAATAGTTATTACTAAACAAATAACTATGTCATTTCAACAGCAATTTACATTTAGCTTTTCAAAGGTTACAATAAATTATCTATTGAAATTCCCCATGCTCTTCTCTTGCACTCAGCAGAACACAGCGAAACTGCCCAAAACAACATTTATTGGACCTTCTAACTGGTTGATTTTTGTGTTTTCAATGAGCGGTGAAAGTTTCAGAGACACTTTTAACTGTTTTGTTTTAGATTTGTGCCAGGAGGTGTACATGGCTGTCAATCTTTCAAAATGTGATGGTATCACTTCAAGGTAAAGTGCTGCCGCATACATGAAATTTAGGCAAAAATATTTTGGAGAGAAGTCAATAAAAATTGAAATTTTAACTTCTTTGATTTATCCATATCAATGGCTGAAAGAAAGATTTCAGGTAACTGTCATCTCAGTAGCCTGAGAAAACAGCCGACGTCTCGCGAGGTTGCCACTTGAGCCCTCGCAAAACGACGTCTGAGTAACGAGCGCAGAAATTCCATATTGATGACGAGTCACTACCCAGATCTAGATAGTGCTTCTGATTGGTTGAAACGCAAGGGAATTTCGTTTCAACCGATCAGAAGCACTACCTAGATCTGGGTAGTGACGCGTCATTAGTATGGGATTTTTGCATTCGTTACTCAGACGTCGTTTTGCGAGGGGTTAAGTGGCAACCTCGCGAAACGTCGGCTGTTTTCTCAGGCTATCATCTCAGTGATGGCTTTTTTTGTTGTTGTTGTGGTTGTTGCTGGATGAACACTGCGAGCTGTCATTGTCAATGATAAAGTGGGTCTAAAGAACGGTTGTAAAGGGAGTTTGGAGGCCACTGCTATCTGTAATTTGTCTTTATTTGGTCAGGGAATTTTAACTTTTTTTCAGGGAAAAATCAGGGGATTTTGAAAACGGATTTTAAACCAAGTATTTATTGCAACGCATTTAAATTAAGTAATAAATGTATTACAATTCACTTTGCAGGATCTCCCAGTTGTGTTTATATGCAAAATTTAGATACCCTTCACGACAGACAGGCATTTTTTCAAACAGTGGCAAGGTAAGTATCGTTTTAACTTGAGCACGCTTAAAACAATTACAAACAAAAATAAAAAGTTGTTAAGTTGCAGTGAAGTTTTCTTCTGAAAACATTTTGTGTAATTTGACCACCCTGCACATATCTATATGCATCCCTGTCACTTGTCCTGCTTTTTCTTTCTATGACGTCTCCTCTGTGTGACCATTTGTGTGGAGGTGGGCGGGGGAGGGGTGGGGCTTACTACACCATATACGCCATATGGGTATGTCGTGCAAGATGGGGTCCCATTTTTGACCTTCCAGGTCTGCGATGGGGTTCCAATTTTGGCCTTTTAGTATGAGATGGGGTATGCTTTTCAACTTGTTGAAATTTATACAAAGTTGTTTTTGACAATGCCTTTTATCCAGCTATTCCACTGAAAGCAACAGAATCGCAGTTTACATTGTAGTGTCACAATTTTGAATTAAAAGTACCATTATTCATTTATTCAACAATGTACAGTAGCTTTCCAGATCGTGGTTCTAAATTTGAAATAATGAGCATAGCCTCTTTTCTCTAATAGGAACAATAGAATTTCTGAAACAAGAGGATGTTCAAAATGCTGCATTGGTAAGACATTATTTTTTAACAATGTTCTCTTACGTAAGTGCACAGTAAAGTCGCACTCGACTAGAGCTTTGCCTGGCTTCTGTAGCCTAAAGCAATTAGGAGTATTTTAACTACCCCCCCCCCCCCCTGGATGGGATGCTAGTGCATCAAAGGTTTACCCTTCACCTCGGCATTTTTTAGGTTTCCCTAATAGCTCGCTGGTATCCATTTATCTACCTAAAAGGAGCCAAGATTCCTTGTCCAAGGAAACAACACAACAGTAGTGAGACCAGAAGTCCGTTTCTCGAACGTCCCGGTAACTTTTCGGGCCCGGAACTACATTTTAAAATCAAAATCTATAGAATGGTGGTGTAGCTTTTAGCCCGCAAACCAGCTCGGCTTGTTTCGTCAGCGTACAATTTTACTGCTTAGCTTTTAAAAAGCAACAAAATTTGAATATTTAAGGTAAACCTTGTGCTCATAAAAAAGCTTTACGGGCCCGAAAATTTGTCGGGACTTTTCGAGAAACGGGCCCCAGGAGTAAGACCTTCGACCTTCAGATTGGAAGTCAGACACCCTAAGGCGATTGAACACTGTATACTTGCCATCTCAAATGTAAACTGGCAGATTTTATTCCAGACCATCCATAATTGAATTTGCAACAAAATAAATGAACAAACGAGGAAGATAAAAATTTTTGCAATCACTGGTATATTCATCAAATACCGTTACAGTCATCATCACTTGACTCTCAGGCTCAGGTTGTCAAAACACCAGTCAGTGTCATCACAAACAGTCCTCCTCAGAACAACACTCACCTGGACGATCATACCTTACTTATGATATGACTCCTGGGTTCAATTCATGAACATTGTAAAAAAAAACTCTACGTCCCACAGTCTTACGGAAAACTGTTTGCTTAATGTCAACAATCCCTTCTGCATTGTCCTAAAAAGTCTCTTTGCAAGTTGATTTTGTTGTTGTTTCTCAAGCATCATTGTTTTTTATTGACAGTAAATAACCCATACAACAGTCAAACATACCTTTGCGTGGCGATGCCAAAGAGCGTTCTTCTCTACCAATGGTATGAGCCATGGCGCAGATTCATGAAAGTCCAGGTAGGATGTATTACTAAGCACGAACTGTATACAGCTTGTCACTATCAAGGGATTACAGAGACCAAATATGGCGCCCTGATTGAAATCGAACCATGTCTTTCATACGCTGGTCGGATGTTCTAACCACGAAGCTACTGGGAGGCTTGATGCGAGCTAGGCCTATTTACTAGGGTATTTGTTATTTATTAAGAAGCAGCCAGTATGAACTGCACAGGTAGATTCATGTTTAGTTTCAACAATCCCTGAGAAAATTGCATGCGCTCGCATGTTTCCCCTCTCATACAACTATGTTATGTTACTGTATTAGTCTAAGTCCGTCTACAGCAGGTTGAAACCTTCTTCCTTCTTTCACGAGCACGCCCTGTACTAAGCATTTCTTTTCCATGACGTTCCCTCGAACTTGACAATATTATCTCTCCACATTGTTAATAGACGGTCCTGTGGCCGCCAACCGGTTCATTTCTCTCTCCACCAGTTATCCTTCATTCGTTAACCTAGATAGTTTTCCTGAACTTGGCTCCCAACCTGTTAATGTCTCTGTCCACCAATTGTCCTTGATGTGCACACATGACCGGCCCAAGTCCATTTTAAATGAGCTGTGTGTTGCAGAATATGACTATACTTGAGAGACAAAGCGGGCACACTTTTCCCTCAGATTTTCCTCTTGGGAGCCTCAAGTTCTCACTCTACCTAAGATTTTTCGCCATGTTAGGGAATGAATTTTGAGATTTTCGTAGTTTTGATTTTGAGCGCTTTGGGGAGTGAAGTAAAATGCCTAGTATTCACTGTCTTCTGCAGTATTATGATGTGGATATCCCATCACCTCCGCCGCTGTTTGAGCCCCTGGTGATTTCGGACCTGGAGTACCCCTTGATATGCGTCGGAGTAAAGGAAAAGTAAGTCATTAACTGTGCCCTAGCGTGAGTAAAACTTATTTTTCAAATCCATTGAGAAGTATTTGAAGGTCTTCTGGCAAGAAAATACTTGGTGCTTTTTTATCTCTTTTGCTGAATTCTTGTATGTTTTTGGCACCAAATAAGGATAACTTTCTTTCGCAATATTGCCAGGTTAAAGTTGGAGAAGCTGCAAGACATTCCATTAGCCCCCCCAAACCGTATTGTAAATAAAAGAAATAGTCTCTAGATATCACTCTTTAAAACATATTTGGAAAACAATATTTCATTTCAGAAATTGAGCGAACCCTGAGAAATAAAAGTCGTACAACATGATCCAGCATTTTCTCTGCTGTTATATTTTTCTTATTTATTTATTTATTTATTTATTTATTCTGCCCTGTTAGGCCAGATGGAGACCTTCACTTCGATTGTGTTAATTTAAATTCTTTGTCAAATTGGTTCGTAGACAAACCTGAAGGTAAGTCAGTTTAGATTTACGCAGTCCCCTTTGTGACTTTTTTACCAGCTTGTCTTCGAATATTTCGTGCACATGTAAAGAAAATTCAAGCAACTTCTTGGTACATTTCAGTGCACTGTTGCTTTAAAGGTTGATAACAAACCAAGTTTGAGTGATAGAGCCGCAAAAATGAGCGGCGAGGGTGTGGCTTTAGTCTTAAACACACACTTTCAATAATCTCGTACACTCATTCAGAATGACTATCTTTTCATTATCTTTTTGTTTTCCTCCTGTTTTTTTTTTTAGGACGAAGAATCGATGCTGATACTGTTGATCACTTGGAAAAGGACACTGTCCTTGTAGCATTTGATAGTACCATTCCGTCCTGCTGTTAATTAATATTAAAATTAAATTTATTGAATTTTATAAAATTTTGCTCTCATAACTCGCGCTCTTTGGACGAGGTAATGTGAACAGGGATATGACGTCACATAAGATGTCCTTGGCGTTATGGAAAACGGTCGCTTCGTACTTACATAACTTGACGTAGATGAGATGTTCAAAGGAGTTGGCAAGAATTCGAAAGTACCTTGTTAACCCGTGTAACAACAACTGCTCCTTAGTCTACGAGGAGTCTCTCTTTCCGCTCAGGGATAGTCAAGGGAAACGAACAAGCGAGTGAGCGCGAAAATCGCCTGCCACGTTGAAACGTGACACGCGTGTCGAGTCGCTAGTGTAGGCACACTACACTAGCGACTCGATACGCGTGTCACGTGACAGGCGATTTTCGTGTTCGCTGGCTTGTTCGTTTCTCTCGACTATCCCTTAGCGGAAAGAGAGACTCCTCGTAGTCTACTTGCTTGTTTACGCTTTTGACATGTTATTATGCTTTGGGGTATCTGTTTCTTTAATTGGTGATATTGTAGTTGGTATTTTTGTAACATTTACCTGCCTGGTTAACACGAGGATTTAAATGACAGTCAAATGTTTTATTTTCCGTTTAACTTGTGTGTGCAGAGATGGTTAGGTTTGTGAATCTCGAAGGAAAACTCAAACAGTTTAGAAGACAAATGTCAGAAATTCATTTTGACATCAAACCAGAATCTGTAGGTAAGTATGCTCATTTTTGTAGCAATTTTGTGAGCCTGTTTCCCTGTTGAAAGCCGCAAGACCTGTTTGTCTTTCTGCATGGTGGTCGGATTTACCTTCCCTTCTCTCTTCTTTGTATCCTCCTTCTTTCAACCGGAAGTGTTATGGCCGAACGCAACGTATTATTGACCACCAATACTATTGAATTGTCTGTGTGAGGTGACGGCGATTATGAAGCCAGATTATGAAAGTGCCAAGTGTAACTCACGGTAAAAAAAAAGTTGCTGAGAAACTGTTGTTGTTGTTTTTCAGTTTGTTTACAAGGAAGTGTGCTGGCGTTTCATGAACATGGATTACAAGGAAGAAGTCTACACAGTGGCAAGGTATAATAGTGCCTCATTCTGACGTTTGACTCTTCTTTGTTCTCTATAATTTGCTATCCTTTGACGCTCAAACCTGGGATAGTAGAGAATTTTTTAATTACTGTAGTAAAACAAGTCTGGCCAATCACGGAAAGTAAGCAAACACGTACACCCGATGACAAGTGCGGGAAAACAAGTAACCGATAGCAAGCGCGGGAAAACATGAAACTGATACCAAGCGCGGGAAAACATGAAAGTGATACCAAGCGCGGGAAAACATGAAACTGATACCAAGCGCGGGAAAACGTACATAAGCTACATAAGCCACATCGCTGTTGGTTTTGCTCCTGATTGCTGAAAGGGGACGAGGTTGCTGATTGGTTGGAATAGATTGAAATGGATATTTTGTTTCATTCGTTAGAGCTAATTACACGCGTTTCTTGAACCAGTTATAGAGCCAGTAGCAGCGTTCGGGAAAAAACTCCAGTTTTATTACTTTTTGCCATGTTGTTCATGACGATAATGTCACGTCTTTTGTGATCAGTTATCTTGATTCTAATGAACGTTACACGTATTTCCTTGTTTCTTTACGCATGAAAAATAAGGACTAGGAGCGATCTTTCGAGGAACCTCGCAGGGCGTTACGTGACTCCTGAGATGACGTCTCTTGCATGCGTGACTTCGCGACTAAGTAGATGTTTTTTTTTAATTGTTGATGTTTGCTAAGTTGCTGTCTCGTGATATTTTGCTTTTGTTAGGTTAATGTTGAGATGAACGACCCCAAACGGACATTTAGACTGCTAGGGTGCGAAAGGTAAGGGTGGACTTTTGGTTGAAAGACAGAGGTCGTAAAACAAAGGTTCAGTTTATCTTTCTGGAATGGTGTTCTGCGTAATGAAGAGGATGTGCCCGTTAGACCAAAATATATGATTTTTCATATCGTGTTTCAGACCTAACTTTATTTAACCCAGAGCAAACGGAGTCGCAAGTCATGCAAGTTTAGAAGATGCTAACTTGAGTCACAGACTTGCGTTGGTTGGCCAAACGGAGTAGCAAGTCGCCAAAAAGACTTTTCAGTGCAGCTTTGGTGGCAAACCAAAGAAAATAATACTGAGAACGTTTGTCGACTTGCGTTGGACCAATCAAAACTTGCCTCATTTTAAACCCGAGTGTAATCACAACCTATACCCAAAACCAAATTTAAAAAAATGGCTATAAACCTCACTCCTTCCCATTTTCCCTCAAAGATTAAGACGTCAGTCCCTTTCCCCATCTCTCCCTTACCCCTTGTTGAAATGTTTAGTCACCAATAGAAGACTATCCTTGTTCAAACGATGCACTACGCTACACAAACTATTTTTAAAATATCTGTTGTTCACTTACATGTGTTCTTTTCTGTTTTTTCCCCTCCTTTATAGCATTGCTGTGGTTGAAAGCAAACCTGCAGATCAACCCAATGCACCCTGTAATTTGTACATTCTGGCCAGCAACTCTAGAACTCCGGCGAAGTAAACCTCCTGGAGAACATGGATCTCAAGTATTCCTCCCTACCCGTGGGGGATTTAAAATCCCCTTGTGGGGTTAGCATTTAGCGAATCAGCTTAGCTGGTGTTCTAGGCCTCAGGGCACTATGCACTAGGAATGACTAAGTCGAGTTAATTATTTTCTGCTTCGTTTTCACCATTTTCAGCTAAAAATCACGGGCTGGAAAGTGTATTTAAATTAAAGGATTGAAATGATGGAGAAGGGAGGGGAGGGAAAGGAGATACGGGTGCGGTGCCTTCAATTTCTGAGCCTGTAACAGGCTATTTGCGTTGGAAAAAAAAACTACGTTTTTTGCAATCGATGTACTTTCTGTAAATAAGACAGATATTTACAGACATGATATAACTCCTTTGTTTCTTTTAACAAATGTTGTATGTTTTAACATTTAACAAACACTGTACGGCATTTTGCTTCGCCTTTCAGTGACATGGGAATTCTGAAGTTCAGTTGCGTTTTACGCTACCTTCAAGTATCTGTGACGTTTTTTGGCGACAACATAGTTTTATTTAGCGATATCCTATCGTCCCAGAAGATATATTTACTACTAATTTTGTGAATTTTTACCATTTTTCTCTTTTTTTTTTAAAGCGAGTTTTAAATTTACTGAGTATTTGTATCAGCATTTCACGAGAGACTGGTTAATTCGCGAAATTAAAATTGTCGTGAAAAATGTAACCGGTCGTTCAATAATTGGGTTTGAACTTGGAAGTTCCGGTGTTATCGATAGGCGTAGTAAGCCGTGAAAAAGCCTTTCCAGTAACAAAAATGTTGAGTTTAGGTGAACAATTTCGTATCATCGAGAAGGAAGGGTGCATTTGCATAAGGTTGCCTTGGTAAATACAAAGTAACGATCTCCGCATGGGAGAAAATGGCCACTTTACAAATGAAGTTTTCGGTTGGTAATTCTGCCACATTTAAAGTGGTCTAAGAATCGCATAAAATTGCACAATAACACTATGAAGAGAAGGAGTACATAAACAAAATACCAGGAAACCGTGGAATAGAATGGATGGATAGAACTGAACAAAACTGAAACGTGTATCCTCGTGTCTGATTTCGTGGGCCAAGAATTTGAGAAAAGCCGGGTAAAATTTCTTGGTTAAAATTTTCGCGTTATTCGATGAATCATAAAAAAAACTGATAAAAGCGAGGACAAAGCTAAGAGTAAAAGTAATTTATTGTCAATATTACAAATATGTATCGTAGGGGGCTCACACTGTCACCCTACCTTTGTGGATGGGGAGTAGGCAAGCGACTAATTCCGTTACAATGTCTTTCTTTGGATAATTTATGCGGGTTTAAGAAGGACTTAAGGTCAATATGAACCTACTGAACAGTTGAAAAACTTTGATCGTCTTTTTTTGTAATTCTCAGAGGCTTTTTATTATGTAGCTGAATTTCCAGGACGACGCAAGCATTCCTTGTTCAAATTTTTAATTGTAAAAATGTGAACATGGATTGAATGAATACTCGGTTAAAAAACTTGGAGCTAATTTTAGCTGGTAATTTTCCGATTGTTTTCAACTTTTTACCGGCGATCCGTAAAAAATTTCCACGAATTATTCACCGCCGGAATACACACACTAGACAAGCCCCATCACTAGTAAGATTACTTGGGAATTGTTAATTCCAGTCTTAGAAACAACCTTTAAACTAAAAGCGCCAAATTAAATCTCGCCATAAGATATCCACCTTTCTAAATCGAAAACATTGGATCCGCAAAATAAAATCTCAAAAAATGATGCCATTCCGCAGTAATTATTGATTAACTAGATGACGTATTAAAAACCATGAAATATGCAACCTCGTACCCAGGGTCCTCTCTCTTCCTCCCTCGAGAAAGTACCCTGGTTTCGGCTGGTCACGTGTCTCCCTTAAGCAAACAGCTCCCCACCAGGGTGGACTCGCTTTTCTTCAAGAAGCGAAGGGAAAAGCGAATGCAAATCGTTTCAAACTGGCACGAAGACAGAGGAATGGAAGTCATTAGCTCACTTTTTTTGAAAGACAGGGAAGTTGAAAAAATCTACAGTCTACTATCTGCGGCGTTTCAGAAGCACAAATAATCCAGATTTCCCATCAACAAACTATTTTACGGTAGGCTCGATCTGTTTTGAATTTGATAAGAAGCTGCTCGTATTGCCCGAACAAATTGTCACACACTCATTTGTTTGCTATATATTTTATTTATTGGCCTAATAATGCAAGTAAAATTCTGATAATAAAAGCCCACGCTGCACTTGTGTATTTTTATCTGCAAGCTTCAATGTAATGGTGTAAATCCTGCAGACCAGAGTACAACTTTCTTGTCAACAAAGCTCTTAATTATAAATGTTGTTTAGTTTAGCGCATTTTTCATTTTGTCATGTCACTGTTTTGGGTGAAAAAAGTTAGGTTTTTTTTCGGTCAATCGGCGGTGTGAGAGCAATTTCGCCTACTCGACAGGAATAAAACAAATTACCTTCAAATTCTTACAAGACCGGTGGTCTCAGTCGGCTGGCGCGGCGTATTTAATCTGATTTTACCATCGCGCCGTTTGTCTTTCTTGTGTACGGTTGCCGAAAATTCTGCTGCTCCTTGGAGATGCAAAAATAAATTAGTCCTTCCTAATCCTTGACACTCCATTTCATTTCAAGCGCCGTAAAGCATCAAGCCGACGGCTCTCCTTGATGTAAATTTGTTATGTTGTGACTCGTGCCGGCTTCCGTTGACTATGGCGATGGTTAGCGACAGTGTTTTGAAATTCAGAGACTTGTAAACGTGTTTTTGTGAGTCGAAAATAACATGGACCGCTTCGATGTCGAACGTTCGTATGTAATGAAGAAATACTTGTCTATAAAAGGAGTTCTTATCACCACAAATATTCCTGAAAAAGCTTACATCACCTCCGGTGACCTCCGGTACTTTCCACCATCCTGACACTAGTGACAATCTTACACTTTGCTACTCCTCCCATGTAGTACATTCTTGTTAGCACCCAGATTTTGGGTGCCACGTGACCAGCCGAAACCAGGGTACTTTCTCGAGGGAGGAAGAGAGAGGACCGTGGGTACGAGGTTGTGAAATATGAAGGTATTTTATTTTGGTGGACATTTGGAGAGTTGTGTTTCGTGTACAAAGAGCAGTTTTGAACACTATTATCATTTTCACTTTTTAGATCAATGAGTGCAAAAATCATATTTTAACCATGTCAATATTGATAAAATAGGAAAACTAGATTTTAACTTTTAAATTTTTAAACGTATACATACTTAGTTATCAATATAATAAAATTTTATGGTATTTCTAAATCGCTTTCTATAATAGTTTTGTCAAAAATGTTGTAACTGTGTATTTTTATATAAAATAAGGTGTTTTACAACATATTTCACGGATAAATTGTACATAGCAACGGTGCTTTTAGCTAGCTGATACAATAAATGTTATTAATTCTGTCCCGTCATTGAAGAGTGCTTGTGTATTGCTGTAAAATGCTTGCACACAATTCTATTTGCGCAAACTGATAATTTATGGGAGGACCCACACCGCTTCCAGACGAGGTCTAGGATTGGTCGAGGAGAACAATAGGTAAAGAACGAAGCAATAGCCCTAACCCTGATAACAATATACGGTGCAGGTTATAGGGACCAATGAAATTAGAGGTTTGGAACCGTTTTTCCTGTCATGGTTTACTTTACGTCACTTCCGTTCTCGGGATCATTTGCGGTGCTGTACATTACTAAGCTCTTTGATTGGTTAAAAAACTCGCCTCTTTCTCGATCAATAGGGGTAATACGAAATTCATTGGTGTCGTTGTTGCCCGCTTTTTGCCGTTTAATACTGGTTACAAGCAGTTGCTTCGAGTTCGGATTGATTCATTGGTCTGTTTTCGTCTATTGCGATTTTTCAGAGTGATGATTTTGGTTTTGGTGTTTGACAGGCGATTGAAAACCGCTGAATAACAAATCCACTCCCTTTGCGAGAGCCAGCTAACTTAACCTGCCATTCGCGACAAATGGTGTACCTCAATTGAAAACTTCAGCTTATCTTTTGCTGGAGAGCGTACTTCTACTGCATTCTCGATTCGTGAGCCCGCGGTTTCTTGGATGCACAGGACCAACGATAAAATGCTTAACTGTAATCATGCTCCATAAAGAAAAGGATTCTGGATCAAGAATATCCTCAAAGACCCAGTCGGATAGATAGTCGGGACGAGGGAAGGTCAGTGCAGACAGGAAAAAGAAATTATCCCCTTTAGTTATCGCCGTTCGCCAATTTTTTCCTGACTTTCTCTCGCCCCAACTATTTGCCACTGGATCACTGAGAATGAGTCGCTCTGGAGACCTTTCTCGAAAAGAGGAGGTTATATGTCTATTCTAGGCAGTGTAAGATAAAACCTTAACCATTTTTAATGGTGCACGAAAATTCAAAGTTTTGAACAAGATTTAAAGAGCCGTTATTTCGTAAGCGCGCGCTCGGGCGCGCGCGCGTTAAAGTCGTTGTTTTTGTTTTGTGACATCATTGCCTCCACTGTTTGTTTGTGCAAGCTGCAAAGTGCACAGTTACATTTCGCGGAAGAATTTGATAAGGCAATATTCAGGCAAAAATAGCTGTTTGGTTTAAGAATGGAAGAAGTCAAGGCGAAAAAGAAATGGTAAGTTTTTACTTTTTTGCATTTTCTGGTGATCAGGAAGTGAAAAAAAATTACAGCAGTTCAAACTTTTGGCTTATCTAATTCCTGTAGGAAGAGAAAAAGACGCAGCGCTGTGCAGCCCGATGAAGATATCTTTGAACAAGAAGAAAGGGAAGAAAAAGCAGCTTCAGCGGTAGGTGCCACAATTGATCAACATGTTTCACTTTCTCAGCTGACGAAATGAGGGCTTTTTCTTGTTTCTTAACGACTTTTTCACAGTAGTATTAAACGAACTCTATGTCATTTTTAGGAGGCAAACAAAGACACGGGAAGGACTTGTGCTCCAGCCGGATATAAAAATATGGAAGGTTAGTATTAATCTTGTTAACAATCAAAGAGAGTTTAACAACAGGTTTTTTCAGTTTGCTAGCAAAATTTAACGGCGCACGAAGAAAATCCGGCACGTGCCACTCTTTCACAGGCGATGCGATAAGTGTACCATCCTCGGAGACCCAGGGGTAGTTCGTGCGGGGAACGAAGTTTTCCGGGCAAAAAGTGAGGCGCGAAAAAGTTTTGTCCGTTCTCGAAAACTTTTTTCCTGCTCTAACTTTTGCCCCAAATACTTCGTATACTTCAACTCACTGGATGTTTTTCTGCTTTTTTTTCCAAGTCTATTTTCATGGGTGTGTAATGCTAGTAAGGTGTTACGAATTCAGTACAATTCCCTGATAGAAATTGCACGTTTCTCACGCACTTTTGTATTGCTCCAGTCGCTGGATGAATTACAACTCGACCGTACTTTTTGCAGCAATGGTTTGTTTGTTTGTTTGGTTGGTTATTTAGTTAAGTGTAATACTTAACACTCCTTGAGACAACTTTCAGTTTTCATTCGTTTCAGGAGACAGGTTGTTTGAAATGCTGTTCAGTGAAACATAATATCGTCTTGATAATTACTTTTCTTGTTATGTTTAGAGCTTATTGAAGATCCAGTTAAAGAAGAGAGAGAACGAAGACGAAGGGCTGTTGAAAAATGGACGAAAGAGAAAAACGATGAATTTGTTAAAGGGTATGCGAATATCTCATAAGTCTCAAAATTATTGTTTACCTTATCTGGAAATTTCATAATTTTCTGAATTATTGTTTACCGTTCATTCTAAGTTTATCTTGAGTGAGCTTTACTTAAAGTCAATAAACGTGTTTTGAGTTTATAGGTTAGCCACTCATGGAAAGAGGTTTCGGAAGTTTGCGGATCCTCTTCCAGATATAGTATGTATGCACTCATATTTCTTTCAAGATTCCCTAATCTAACCCAGGCGCCTAGAATGTGAGGGACAAAGGCAAGGATGTGCGATATTGTAAACACGGCCGACTATTTTTTACACTTGCAACAATTATCTGTTCTTCGCCCATCCCCTTTGATCGCCTGGAACAGGGTAAGGACGCCCCTATGATTTTTTTTCTTTTTTGCCAACACGTGTTGTTTCCTAGTATACGTTTTATTGTTTTTTTTCATGCCATAATATAAAGTGGTTTTTTGCTGTCTCCTGGCAGGAATTCACCATTTCTCTGTTGCGCTTGCCGAGCGCTGTGGCTGATTTAAAACCTCATGCAGCATGCGCCCACCAATGAGCGCGTGCATTCTGATCTAATCATTGACTTGGTTGAACTGCGTTTTTCCGCGCTTGGCATTGGGCCTCGCATTCAAGTTGTGATTGGTTCATTTGCATGATTTACGTTTGTTGTGATTGGCCAGTTGTGATAAATTTGAAAAAGCACTCAAAGCTGACAGCAAAGTTGAATGGAAGTTGGCAATACTTCTCTTTAGTCTTTAAGGCGCTGTTACACGAGGAAAATTTTACTGCAACTTGCAATGCGATAGATGAAGAAAGCATTGCAAGGCAAGTTGCAGGATGCATGTTACACGCTGCGACTTATCTCACAACGTTACGAAAAGTAGAAACCTAGTCTACTTTTCCTGCAACTGGCAACTTTGTCGTTGCGAGAGAGGTTGCGAGGAAGGGGCGTTACACACGCAATTTCTTCCGCTTTGCGTTACAAATTGCAGAAAAAAACTACCTCGTGTAACAGCGCCTCTAGTCTTTAGGTCTCTTTATGCAGTCCGTTGCAAGAGTTCGGGAACGTTGACAAAATTCATGCGATAATAATGATTGCGCACGAGAGTCGCCGAGAGTAAATGCGTATGAGAGTTTTGTGCCAAATAAAGAGAGCGAAAGAGTTTGAACTTTCGTCGATTCTAATAAAAACTCAAGTAGATTCAAACTTCTGAGAGCACACGAGAGACGTTGCAAACGCACGAGTGTCATCGAAAGCGCACGAGTGTCACCGAGAGCGCATGAGAGACGCCGAGAACGCACGAGTGTCACCGAGAGCGCACGAGTGTCACCGAGAGTGTACGAGTTCCACCGAAAGCGCACGAGTGTCACCGAGAGTGCATGAGAGACGTCGAGAGCTCATGAGTGTCATCGAAAGCGCACAAGTGTCACCCTAAGCGCACGAGAGACGACGAGAACGTGCGAGTGTTATCGAAAGCGCACGAGTGTCACCGGGAGCGCACGATAGACGCCGAGAGTGAATGAGAGTTTGAGTACAAACAACTTTGAGCGCTTTTCTTTTATATGGAAAGACAGGTGAAAATTTTTCTGCCAAATAGAACAGTACAATTTTTTTACAAACAAACCGCGTATTTCATTAACCAGTATGTATTAGTGTGATAACGCATATCGTGCACTGACATTCTGATAATTCCAGTGAAAACGAGAAAAGAGGAATGCCTCCAAAGGTATTCCTTTTTTCCCGAAAAATGTCCGGCGAAAGGACTTTTCCCTCTGATTTCCCACCATAATGGCCAGTTTTTCATGCAAGTGGAAAATGTCCTTTCTTTCTCGCCCAGTGTGCATTTCTCGAAAGCCCCCGAAACCTTTCAGGCCGATGTCGGGCAGGATAAATCACACTGTATCTTGAAAACAAAGAAGTTTCTAAGCATGAAACTTTGCTATAAGTTAAACATTTCTTATCTTAAAGGCAAGCTGAAATAACAGCTTTGTAGAATGAGTGGTTCATATATTTACCAATGGCTTTTCAGGGCTTTCGAGAAACGCGCCTCTGGCCCGAGCTTAATGGTAATTGAGGTGTCATATTTTTCAGACTGTATCAGACTGCGTGGAACATTATTACATGGCAAAACCATTTCACTTTAATTTCGAAGAGGTGAGAGTCAGCTAACAGCCAATCTTACTGGTTTCTCTACTGTATGAAGGAACTTGGAGTATAGAGCAGTTTTATTTGTGTTTGCTTTGGTTTTGCTTTAATACGCTCTCTGATTGGTTAAAAAAGCTTGCACCTCCCAACCAATCGGATAAGAAACCAAAACCAATCGTGACTTGCTCGCTCGTGTTTTCCCGCGCTTGACGATAATTACTTTTCATTGCTTCGACTTATGATTGGCTCATTTTTTTTTGTTTCTGTTGTGATTGGTTAGAGTAGTTACTTTGGTTTTGGTTCTACGACATTCATTTAAAGACCGCTGTAATACTGCTGCCCCGCTTACTTGGGTCCTTCTTCAATTGCCCCTTTTCAGCGCGGTGTTCATTGCTAAAAGCCAACCGAGTACGAGACCAGGTTATCACGGTCTGTAATATTTACTGCATAGCTAAAGTACAATCAAAGGTACCAAACTGTCTTGTCACAGTCAAACCATCATTTGAAAGCGTTTTTGTTTCTCTAGAAAGGCACGGTAAAAGCGTCCTAACAGCATTGATTGTTTCGCATAGTCAGAGGCGGTTTTTGAGGTGTCTCAGCCTGTTTTTCCGAGGGCGTCCGCTCTCAAGGACGCCTGAACGTCTGTATATCTTTTCAGCCCTATGACACTAATGTCATTATAGCTGGTAGACGTCGAAGGCGGTTTTCCGTGCAGTGTTTCAGTCTGTGAATCATGTGCTGATTGTGCTATTCCGCTCTATGCGCCACTAGACATGAAAGCGTTTGATGGTTTTTGAAAAAAGAAGATGATAATTTTTAACAGATCGTTTCGGTGGAATAATTAACCCTTTGAGCTCTAACAGTGACGAAAATGAAATTTCTCTTTACATTATCACTACTCGTTCAAACAATCAAGTGATGAGAATAAAGAAAGTGATCACCAAGGATAAAATGTCTTAGTATTTAGACAACTTCTCCTTACTAGTTCCATAAGGAATGTGTAGGAAAACGTAAGGAGAATATACATTTTTATATCAGGGCCTAAAGGGTTAAAAACTATCAGTATTCATACCACACAAGTGATTCAATGGCCAGCATCCGGATTTATTTCCTCTTTGGACAAAATGGACAAAAACACTCGCGTAAAGCGACCATTGCTTCGCTCGGCGGTGACTAGCAAACGCTAACCTGAGTTTGATTAGCCAATCAGAGCGCGCGAAAAAAACTATTTGCTTGTTTGATATTTAACAATTATTCACCGAAACAGAGGTGAATGGTTTTACCATTGACTAGTCAACCGAATAATCCAATTAAAAAAACGACATTAGTTTCCTCAAATGTCACTTTGAAACACTCTAAACTGGTATGGAAAAACGAAAACTAAATTGTAAATGCTTTGCTTAAATTTCTTATTGGGTGTTTGTTTCACTGTGTCATTTTTGTCAACAGTGGAGAGCTCAAGAAAAGGTCAATGAAGAGCGATCCTTGGCCCTTTCCCATTCAGAGGGACGTGAAGGAACGTCCTCAGAGGGGGCTCAAACATCAATCAGTTCATCCGAGCCCCAATCAATCTCAGCGGTTTGCGAGGAGATAAAAGAAACCGAAAAAGAGAAGCTTGAGGAGAGGGTTGAAGCGCCTACAGCCAAACCTGTTGTAATAGAAATAAAAGACGAGCCTGACGTCATTTTATTACAATAACATAGGACCACCAGAAACTCTGTCAATATCCCTTGCAATTGATTAAAATAACCTCTCTGTCTGCCCAAACTATTTGTTTTAGGAGCCCAATATAAAACTGCCTGGTCTGATTCTGTGAATATCCTGTTCTCAGTAATTTGTTTGGCCGATGGTATTATATGGTAATAGGAAATATTGGAATGATAGTAACTTTCTGAATGCTTTCATGCAATCAGTCGGTTCGTCAAGACAAATAAATTTTATATCTTTCTATTTTTAAAACTTTCTTATCCTCTTCTCTCCAAAATATGACATCTTAAACTTGAATAAAACTGAATAGACCATCCCCTGGTGTTCGGCCTCAATGAGTGCATCTGTAATCCTTAGGTTTCAATAGTAAATGATGAGCCAATTCTGGCTCAGAATCCTGTCGTATAGTGAGGAAGGGACAATAAGGTGGCTTGCAGCGGATTAGACTACGAGCAGTCTCTCTTTTCGCTCAGGGATAGTCGAGAGCAATGAACAAGCGGGCGAGCGCGAATTTGCCTGCCGCATTGTTACATGACGTCCGCGAAAATCGCCTGCCGCGTTCGTAACGTTTCCGGCCCGCTACATTCGGCTTGACATGCGCGTCACGTAACAATGCGGCAGGCGATTTTCGCGCGTGCTTGCTTGTTCGTTTGCCTCGACTATTCTTGAGCGGAAAGAGAGACTGCTCGTAGTCTAGGAGCGGATTGGGAGATTGTCCATCTGAAGTTGGGTGGCCTGTTCGAGGCTCTCAGATCACTGGAAAACAAACGGGAAAATACCAACCTTTTTATTTTCGCATTCACTTCCTCTATTTTGCTTTTTCCGCTTCGGTCTCTTCCCTTGTGTTGTCCTCGGGCATGACACCTCAAGGCCCCGGCAGATGATGCAACTTTGTGCTCAAATTCGAAAATGCTCCGTTAATCCATCCCTGAGTATTAATCTGTTGTTTGTAGCATTACGCTTAACTCTTCGGAAGTAGAATCGTGAAACACAATCAGGGGTGGACTGTGCAATTTTTGTTGCGAGCAATTTTTGTGGCGGCAAGTATGCCGCATTCTTACGATTTTTACACATGTTACTTTACATTTGAATATAGATCTACGAGGCATATTTTTCTTATCCCTGACGATGCTGTAATTGATCGGCGAAAGCTTGGATTTTGGATTTTAATTTTTACAATAGTGTTAGGCCTCATTTCAACCTTAATATTGTTATCGAAAATGCCACTGAAGGACAATATTCAAAGATCTTAAAACTTAAAAGTTAAAAATTCATTTTGAACTGAGTTCCTCCGTGGAGCAGGGGTAGAGCAACGTTAGCTACAGGCTTCAATATCACAGATAAGTAGTAGTCAGTGTTAGGTAATTCAAAATTTTGGATTTATCATCAGTTGATAAGGTAAATTGGCCACCAGAAAGAGATTTGCCGATACTGAACCGCTACAAACAGGTCAACAGCGTCGCTATGGGTACCAAAATGGGACCTAGCTACGCCAGTCTTTTCGTTGGTTACATCGAAAATCAATTTTTCAACCAATTTAATGGCACTAAACCTGAACTTTACGGCTGCTACATCGACGATTGTATTGGCGCTGCTTCATCTAACAGAGAAGAACTTGATCATTTTATAACTTCTGTTAACTCCTTTCACCTGGCACTGAAATAAACCTGGGAAATTTCCGAAACTACAATTGCTTTTCTGGACATCAAAGTTTCAGTCAACGGCAACGGCGTATCAACCAGTGTGCACTACAAACCTACAGATTCCCTCAGTTATTTGTTGCATTCCTCCTCTCATCCTTCCCACGTCAAAAACTCTATCCCGTTCTCTCAATTTCTTAGACTTCGACGTTTATGCAGTGATGACTCCGATTTTTCCAACAAATCAGAGGAAATGCGCCATTTCTTCAAGAAGCGTGGCTATCCTGATTCTGTTGTCAACACGGCTCAACACCGTGCTCAACAGATTGATCGACAGTCAGCACTGCAAAGAAGAAGGAAAAGAACGAGAGAGTTCCATTTACACTCACCAACCACCCACATTTACTCCAAAATGACAATGAAACAGGAAGAATCTTTTCACAGCCTCCATTGATTTCTTTCAAACAAGACAAAAACATAGGGAACTTTCTAGTTAGAAGTGTACGTAAATCTGATGATCAACCGAGTACTTTTAAATGCGCGCGCAAACGATGCAACACTTGTCCTTTCATTCATAATGCGGACAAAATAACAGCACCCAAGCGATCGATTAAAATCACCGAGCGCTTTACATGCACCTCCGCAAATGTTATTTATTGCATAACATGCACTTTATGCAAAAAGATATACATTGGTAAAACAGGCAGGAGACTAGGCGACCGTTTCCGCGAACACCTACGAGACGTTGAAAGAAATGACAAAGACGCATCCAAACCAGTCGCCCGACATTTCAATCTCCCTAATCAATCTAGCCAACAAATGACAATCTGGGGCCTTTCCCTACACCAAGGTAACACGGAAAGCCGTAAAAATCTAGAACAAAAATTTATTTTTCAAATCGGCACACTTAGTCCCCACGGTATCAACGAACGCTTTAAATTCAACTAATGTATTCTTGTTTTTCACGTTGCCATGTTTCTACCAATAGCGTAGCTCCACCACTCTCCATATAAACGAAGCGCAACCCACAATTCCTTGATTCGCTCTGACGAAGGGCTAACGCTCGAAACGTCAGCTTTTTACCTCTTTACGGTGGCCAAGATACCTTATCAGCTCAGTTGATAAATCCAAAATTTTGTGTTTCACGTCACCACCGACGCAGCTCCACAGTTTCTTTAGAAACTAACCCCGTACTTTGCTAGGTAATTCAACTCAATCTCAAACTGCTTTAATAGGTTAGGTCGGTGAGGGAAGGTAAAGAGATGAAAGAGAAGTACGTGCGTTAAACAATGTCACTATTTGAATAATATTAAATAGGAAACACTTGTAAAGCTCCAAAGTCCCATAGCCCAATGGTGCACTTTAATAAAAACTTAAAAGCGATAAAAATATTTATTATACGAAATAAATACTTTTAGTACAGAATCTGCAATAAAATATTTGTTTTAAAAGGTGAGCGTCACAGTAGAAAATGTGAAAAGAGACTGTGTGACTCACGTTTCCAGGAAAAGAATTCGAAAGTACTATTCGATCGCCCCGATACACTTTCCGAGGAAGACAAACAGGCAAAAATATAGTTCACGTCATAAACTGTTGACTCAGTACTAAAATAGTCAAAATGACACGGTTTGAGGTTGAGTCTCATCTCATCTCATTGTATTTCGTGTTTTCTATCGAGTTTGGCCTCACTGAAGCTGCAAGCACGAATCGTGAGAATACCCATAATGCAATGTACGCTACATGATGCAAGAGAATGCAATACCCGGCCCAGTCCCTCTCAAACTGTCTCTCAAACTAACTATGAGTTGCCTTGCTGGTTTGATCAGGACAAATTCATCGAAATTACTTTCCTTTTCTAGAAGAACGTGTTTCTTTCGTTATTTTGCATCCAAAATGCTGATAGCAGCTGTAAGAAGTGTTGAAAAAGAAGATCATTTGACGATTTCATTCACTTACGAAGGAAAACAACGAAAAATGCAACGAAGCAAGGGCGAGGTATTGTCCAAGGCATTGACGAGGATTGAGCTTTCTTCAAGGAAGAAAACGAAAAAGGCGAAGAAGAATGCTGATTTCAGCGAGACTGGTGATGATGGAGACGGTGTTGCAAGCCTTTGGTTTAACGGTGAGCTGGTCTGCTCAAGTCTGGCCAATGAAACGGCTTGGAAAGATGGTTCGACTTTAAAAATTGGATCTGAAGCTTATAGTGTTGAAGTGAACCCGCCTACTGTCCTTTCTCTGTCGCTTCCTGATAACATGATGTCAGGATTCCCTGTGATGCCTTCTCTTCAACTAGAGTTTGCTGATAAACAACATTGCAGATACACATGGTCCAAATCAACCAGTCACAGTGATGATCAGGCAAGTTCTGTCCCTGCCTCGGCAAATGAAGTTCTGAATTGGGAAGAAGTGGGCCATGAGTTTTTATACACTCCTTCCATTCTAGATGTTGGTTGCTACCTCAAACTGGCATGTAAGCCAGGAAGTGCCACAAGAGCAAGTGATGTGAAATCAGAAATGACAAGTTCTGTTTCAGTGGCAGCAGGTCCAGGGTTTTGCCCTTTTGATGCTCGCCATATGTACACTAAAAAGCAAACTGCTGATCATAGTACATTCAGAGTCGTCTCGTATAACATCCTTGCCGAAACCTATTCCAGGGACGAGTTTGCGCAGACAGTACTATATCCATATTGTCCGCCATATGCCTTGGACATCAGCTATCGTCAACAGTTGTTACTCAAGGAAATTCCTGGATACAATGCTGACCTAATCTGCCTCCAAGAGTGTGGGACTAAGTTATTCAACAATCAACTGAGTCCAGCCCTTGAAACTATGGGCTTTGAAAGTCTGCTGAAATGTAAAGGTGGAGAAGTTCCAGAAGGGGAGGCAACATTTTTCCGGAAAAGCAAGTTCTCACTGGTAAGCCAGCATGATGTTATTCTGAGTGAAGCACTCCTTGAAGATCCTGCACAAGAAGTAGTGTTAGATCATGTTTCAGCAATGCCAATTTTACTGGAGACTCTGCAAAAGAGGAATGCAATTGTTCAGTTGTCCATTCTCAAAGTTACTGGTCTCCACAACCAATATCTTTGTGTAGCTAACACACATCTCTACTTTAAACCCAGCTATCCTCATATACGCTTGCTTCAGGTTGCTATTGTTCTGAATCATGCACGGAAAGTTATTTCACAGTTCTGCTCTGGAGCTAATGCTGAAGGCGTCAACTCTCCAGAAATTCCAATGAGTTTCAGGGCTGATACTGAGGGTGCGTCATCGCAAATAACCAATGATGGAATTGATGCAAAGCCTCAAGTAGCTTTTCTATTCTGTGGCGATTTCAACAGCAACCCAAGAACTGGTCTTGTTGAACTCCTCACTACAGGTCGTGTTGATGCCACACATCGTGACTGGACATTTTGTGAAGACAAGGAGGAACATTGCACAGCTCTGTCACTCTGTCATGATTTCAACCTGTTTTCTGCTTGTGGCTATCCTTCTTTCACAAATTACACTGGAGGTTTCAAGGGGACTCTAGACTATATTTTTGCAGACAAAAAGTATCTTGAAGTGGAATCAGTTCTTCCGCTGCCAACTGAAGAAGAGCTTTCCCCTCATTTAGCTTTACCATCTGTTGTAATGCCTTCTGATCACTTAGCTTTGGTTTGTGATCTTAAATGGAAAAATGTGTAAAAATCCTTGTCTGCCATCAGAAATCTGGTGTTGCTTGTGGCCACTTTGTACCAATTACTACCGGCATATAGAAATATGTTACTTGAAAACCTCTGTTCTTAGTGTTAAGCCACTCCTCTAGGTTTTAGCTAGAAGGGTGTCCAGGCATCCTATGAATACCCACTTTTTGCATAAATTCTTTTAAAATTCCCATATTACTAAATCTCTTATAAAATTGAAAAGAGACATGGCACTTAGGTGCCCGGTTTTTATCTTCTGGCTAAAAGCCCAGTTCTCCTCTGAAAGAAATCTGAAAAATAACTCAATTATTTCCATTGATGGATCTAGGGGGGGTCCCACACCTTTTTATCAAAGAAAATAAAACCCTGATGCTCACTTACATGGCTTGTTCAGAAACAAGTTTACTCCAGGATCAGCAGGTCTTTTTTGTAGTCACATTCCACAGGTCACATTGCAGAGGTCATGATTATGGGTTAATGTGCTACCAATACATAAACATGCTAAACAGTGTCCCCAAGCCCTAAATCAGGCTAAAACATCGTCTGGTATACCAGAGGACATTATTTAGTTTGCTTATATTTGGGCAATGCCATGAGCCGTACTTGTGACCTGTTGAATGTGACCGAAGACCTGTCGCTCCAAAAGTCCCCTTTTTGCTTTGATTCCCCTTCTTACAGTGAATTCTGGATCCACCATAGATTCCATATTGACAGTTCTTTACCATATCTGATTGCTTTTGACAGCAGATATTAAGTTGGTCGTTAGACACTGAGCAATTTTCTGAAATGTTGAATTAATTTTAACAATTTGTATTTTCCAACATGGTTTGTACAGAAACATAACTCAATTTTGTCTTGAAGATCTTGTCAACTGTCACATTTGGCTTCCAAAAACATCTCAAGACAGACATCCATCTGTTCTTTTCTTGAATAAATCTGAAGAAGGCTTTGTGATTTGAAATCACCCTACCATGCATTGAAAACCTTTAAGTACATCATACATGTTGACAGCTTGTCTTGGATAAAATGTTGAAGGTGGCTTAAGTCAAGCTAATTTTTCAAAGTCCGGAATGACATTTCTTGCTAAACAAGAGTATTTATTTCCAGTTCTGTTCTGAACTGACTCAAGATATTTTTTATTTATTTAACCAATCAGAAGTGATTTCCAGATCATGTGGCCACTCTTCAGACACTCTTGTAGGTGGATGCTGTTTAACTGTAAAATAACCTTTTTGCATTTTCAGACACACAGCGCTTGGTACAGTTTGTCATTATATTTTTAGTCGTTTTGAATGCATTCAATACTATACTTGATATAGTAAGTTATTCTCATTACTGTTATTAAGTAATTGAACATTATCAACATTATTAAGTATTATAGAGGTCCAACCCTTGGATCGTTGCTCATAAGCATCTTTTGAACTCTAAAGCTAAATAACCATTATGATATTATTTTTTTATTGCCCTCTCCACAATATTTCTATCTTCATGGACCAAAACAATAACCAGAATACACAACAACAGAAATGTAGGGTGCTTTCCATTATGCCAAAATTTCCGGGAATTTCGGTCGAAACCTAAATGGAACACTTCGGTCCAGGTGGAAATTTTCCAGAAAAAGTGGTCCACCTCAAGAGGTGGTCCTCTTTGACCAGTCGGTCTGGTCCGACCGAAACTTGCCGTTCCATTTTCGAAAAATTCTCATTTCCAGTCCCACTTCACTGAAAAGTAATCGAAATTTCAGTCAAAACTAAATGGAACGCTTTGGTTTGGTTGGAAATTTTGTTTCTATCGAGCAATGCCCTTCCATTTTCCCTTGGTTAGTTCCACTGGTCTCTGACCGGTCGGTCAGGTATAATGGAAAGCACCCGAAGTTTTCTTCTTGTGCAGTAGTGAACATCAGTTGACCACAGAGAGAAAGGTCCAGAGAACTGTGGCTCAATATTTCAGGAAAATATCATAAAGATAATTGATGAAAACAAAATATCACAGGTATGGAGAGGGTTAAGTCAGTTTCCCATGTGGTTTCTGAAGCAGTACTATTTTCTCCTGGATGACTTACTGTAGATGTTAGTCTGTCACAGGGTAAATAGTGTGGCTGCCCTTAATGCTTAATTTTAGGTATTTATTTTGTGAAGGAGTTGAAAAAAATGTGTTAGCAGAAAATAATTTTCATAAAAACAACAATGGGTAAAAATAAAATTGCTGTCTTCATACGGCATAAGTTAACATTTGTTTCACCGTTGAATTTTCTTTCTTCTTTGCCGGTTGGAGGAATCTTGTTTATAAATAACAAGTAAAAGCAGGCATGTTTCATCTTTAAAGGAGATGAGCATAATTATAATGGATGTTTAGATGAAATTTTTGGCTTGTTTGTTTCTTTAGGCCTGTTAATCTGGAAAAAAAACTCTACTTATTTCCACACAGGTTTTCTATGGTGGGGGTGGGGGGGGGGGGAACAGGGAAGTTTAAACCTCCCGCTTCCCTGTACCCTTTAATCCTGGTTCCTGCCCTATTTTTGTTGCCTCCCGCCCCTGCTTTTTTTTTTTGATTGCAAAATTGTGCAGTGTTGCATAATTTCCCCCTTTTTTCCCCACTTCCTGCCACCTTAGGAATCCTGGTTCCTGCCCTCTCTTCTCTCCCCCCCCCCACATACACCATCCCTCCCCCTTTTTTCGTAGGCCCCCTCCCTCCTGTCCCCCTCCACTACATAATACGGCCCAAAGGAGTTTGACAATACTAAATTTGCTGAGCTCAGCAGATTACAGGAGGAAGGTGAGAGCGCAAAAACTGCTGTTGATGAGTAACCTTTCTCTTGTGCCTGATTCCTTGACTTGCTTGAAGTCTTTATTTGTAAATGATGGGAATGATGGGAATGATGCGACAAGAAAGAACAAGTGCAGAAGAGAGAACTCCTTTATCACCCCCTGAAACTCTATAATTTTTTTTGTACTCTATGAAAATGAATAAGAGACAACTTGGGGGAGACGACCTTGGCCACTTGTACTTTGTGTGCTCTTGAAAATGAACACCCTACCATAGTAGCAGTTACCCTGGGCTGGTAAGTTACTTTGACTAAAGACACCCTCTTGCCCATCCCCACACACGCCCCCAAAAAGGTTAATTTAATGCATAGGAACCATTACCCATATTCTGTGGATGTTCTGTACATAATATGCAACAATTTATTGTTGGAATATTTGAGAATAATTTGTTTATTCTGCTGAATGTTTGGGGTGTATTAAACCTCACTAATTAACTTAATTTTAATCAATCAATAACAGAATTTCCGGACAAGCCATTGTCTACCTTTTCCCAAACGGTGAGCACGTGGTTCTAGGCATGTGACCGATATTCGCGTAGCTGATTGGATAACGGAAAGGGGGCTGGTCGACACGAAAGGAGAGCAAACAAATTTGAGAAGGAATTGTTTTGGTGGCTGCAAAGTTAAGCAGTGTCTAAGGTGTTCAGTGTTATTTCCTGTGGTTTTATCCTTTTGCACAGATGCAGGTTTGATCTTAAACCTAGTTTAAGCTTCTGTTATCATCTTGTGCTTCGCTAATTGGTCGTTGGTAATTCGCGGCTGCGTGTTTATTGTTTCTTGTTGATCCTGAATTATTGGCGCGGGATTTCATCAGTTCGATCATGGCTTGATCGATGCAATCACTTGTATACACGCTAGCTGAAATCTTAGAAACCTCTTTGAGCTTGGACAAGCTTATTTTCTCCCTAATGCACGTGTTTTATGGTATACATGAACTGATTCCATCAGAAAATGGCTGAGATAGGAAGGGTTTCCTCTGCTTTGGGTGATGAACTACATGGAGTTGATCTCGAGGAGGTAATGGTATCGGTTGTCGCATTACTTCCTGTGCCGTTTTCTGTGTACTGATGCTTTCTTGGTCACTTTTTTAACTTGCAGGTTAAGCCACAAAGCAATGTGGACAACGAGGAATTTAGAAAGGTTTTCGATCGGCCATTTGCAGCTCCAAGACCGTTTGAATCAGGACCGCAAAGTACTGAAGTACAAACTTCTCATTACGACTACAACTTCGACGAGAAAGATTACAAAAGTGAGCTCTTCTTCTTTAGATAAAAGAGCTTTTATTAACCTTTTAGCTACCCAAGATCCTATTAGTAATTAAGCTTACCTTGTTTCTAAAAGCCATGAAAATTGTGTTTACTGTTATTATCTAATAATTTAAGCTTATATCATAACCAGTTGTGTGGATTCTAGCCAGGATCGTGTGTTGAAGCTGCGAATGATATTGCTTGTGCGACACTTTAGAGGTTTTAGTTGTTATAATGGTATATAAGTAGTTTGCTTTCTATCAGTTGCAATCTTAACGTGCTTAAATTTTTTGTGTCCTATTATATTGTGCTTGCATTGAACCGTATCGTGAAATTATGTCAGATTATTATCTGTTCTTCATTGTGATCAAGATTTGAATTGTCACAGTGTGTTTTGAAAGTGTCACCTCTGATCCATCACCCCTATCTGAAGGCTGGCATGCGATCAAAACGCTTCAGATGTAGCAATGAAAATTATGTCACAGTTTTGTTTCCAACAAAATGACGTTGGTTCCATTCACGGGTTTTTCATAACGATAACCGGAGTTATCCATTGAAGACTAACAATATTATTGACAAGATTGGGGAAAGTTTTAATTATTTGCCCTTGTATGGGGGATATGCTTAAACTTGTTTATCCAAACCGTGAGCTAACTTGATCCACAGACACTTCTTCTTGAATACTGTTGTGCGGCAATTTATTGCAAACTACACTGCATTCCCTTTGGTTTTTTTTAAAACAACTTAATGTGTCAAGTGATTAGATGGTGGGTTTTACTGTGAAATATAAGGAAAGGGGGTGTGGAAATCTTTTCTTGTTGTGAAGTCACAACTGGTTTGTTTTCCTAGTTTCATGGGTGAAATGAAAAATGTACAAAACTTTTTCTTTTATGTATTTACTATAATAATTGTAATGCTATATTCACCGTGCTACCCAGTGAATATGACGTAATATTTTCAAGGCGCGGCTGCTAAGCTGTTACTTTTTTTTGTGTGTTGTTTGTCAAGTTTTAGCTCATTTTTTTTCGTTTTACTTTTGGCTGTCTATATCTCAAAATTATACTAAAACAATTATTTGCCTCAGGCTTAAGAAATATTGGCGAATATTTACTTCGCTTCGGCTCTGTAAATATTCATCAATATTTACTTTGCCTTTGGCGAATATTTGTTAAATATATGCCATTCAAAGGTATCTCACACATGTAAAAGACATCCAGCATTATCCTAAATTCACATGTTTATCATCTGCTTTTCACATGGTCTTAATCCAAGACATTTGCTGGCTGTTTGCATTAGCTCTGTTAACTGGCCTCACATGCAGCAGGCAGAACTTCAGTGCTGGTCATTGTTTACCTGTCAACCATCTTACCACAAACTTTGTGGATTTTAGTTGTGTATAACGTAAAAAAGAGACAAACAAAACAGAACTGTCCCCATCAAACAATTTGGTGGTGCTGTTATAGATGCCAATTAGGCCTCTGGCCTCCAGAGAAGTGGTTTCAACAGTTGACATCCAACATTGTTGAATCCAACTTTGTTGTGTGCAGATGAAAGATGTGGTCAAGGGATTTAAACGCTTCTATTCAACATCATTCAAGCCTGTTTCAAATGTCGTGCTCCTGCCGTGCCGAACTCAAGTGACTGTAGCACTACTTGTATTCAGTTGAATAAAACAGCTGTTGCCGAAAACAAAACATGAAAGCAAAACCCGGTTTAGCCAACTTTTAAAATGTGTTCTGTTGTATTTATAATTTATGAATTGAGTTCGGCACAGCAGTAGCCAACGTTTAAAGCCAAGTCATAAACCAAGTCAAACGGGCCTTACACATGGTCTGGCCACACTTTTGTAGGATTTGAAACTTTAAATTATTTTGCCGAATTATCTAAATTATTGTTTCCTGCACGTGCATGTATTTAATGTTGCTGCACATGCCAGCCTAACAAACTCAACACTGTTTTTCACACCTAAGAACAAAAGAAATGTTGGATGATAATGCATCAAAAATGATGGCAACCAATTTTTGTTCAACATCATTGAACAGTGTGGCCAAAACACATACAACATGTTGAATTCAACAGTGTTAGACGTTGTTGGATGGAAATGTTGGATCCGTTTGTCGGAGACCTTAAGCGGCTTCCATAGGTCAAACTAATGTGGGCAAACTCAAATTGGTGTGTGTGAACGACACAATAACATGTTGGCAAACTGTTGGCAACAAATAGAACATGTCTCTATTCTCGCCAACTTTTTCCCAACAGATTACCAACATGTTGTTGTGTCGTTAACACATGCGTGAACACTCGTGAGTTTGCCAACTTGGCCAACGTTAGTTTATCATGTAAAGGCCACTTTAGTTATTCTGTTGTTCTTTGCTGATTGTGTATACACATGATTGAAAAAATGTTGTTGGGTAAAAAGTATGACCCATGAATGATTCGACATGGTGAAATTCTAGGAAGACACCTCTGGCAAGCTTGTTAGTCAGCTCCATTTATTGCCACTCAAAATATTTTCATTCCAAAAAATAATTTTGGAGTAGATTTAGGTATCCTATGTTATTAAATATGTCCATAGATGTCTGAGAAGAGAAGCAAGTTTTGAATTTCCACTTAACAGAAAACCATTGGGTAGTATCATTCATGGTATATACTTTTCACACAATATTGTTTTATTAATTAGGTGCATGTAAATAGATGCCAGTTCCCAAGGTTTTTTTTTTATTTTTTCTTTATTATTATTATTATTATTATTATTATTATTATAGCAGTGCAAGACATATATATGCTACCACCCTAAAAAGCATGCACAGGGTGCAAACATAGCTTATGCAGGTAATTTTCAATTATTATTATTATTATTATTATTATTATTATTATTATTATTATTATTATTATTTTACTTGAGAAGTGCTCACTTGCAGATAGTCAACTTGAACGCCTTGGTTACTTTGGCTTTTACAAATTTTGGAAAAAATTAATATGCTGCAGTTAGTGGTTCAGTATTAATTTTTCCAAGCCAATTATTTGGTCAAGGAATGGATTGTTTTCATCAGTTCCAGTTCATGCACGGAAAGGTTTTAAATACCATTTTAGTGCAGTTTGCTGCACTACTGTCAGAAGATAGATTTTACCAGACGTCCGTCTGCTAAGGCAACTTGTGTGAACTTCAATTTATTACAGTATGTGCGTGTGTGCCCATGTCATGGACATGCCCTTGCTTGTAAACAAGTAAAAGAAATGATATTTTGAACTGTATGTTCAGCACAGGTTTCTAATGGATATAAGGCTGTGTAGTTTTCTGTGAGTTTAATGTCTTTAAGTCTATTATTCGATGCTGCCTTGAACCATCTAGGCAAGGAATCCATCTCTAGCAGTTTCTACATGTATTAGATGCTTTAATGGTTTAGCCCATCATTTGCAGGCTGCATTGTATGAACAGAATGCCCAGTTAATTAGAAGTAAAGTTATTATTTGCATAAATGGGAGAATTTCAGGTAGCATGAATTTTGTTCATGACATGAGTGCGTGGGGCTGAGTTAAAAAGAGTGAGACTCAAAAGAGTCTAATGCTTGATGTGAAATCACGGTTTTAGGCAGAAAATAACCCTATTTAAGATTAACAGACACACTTAGATAAAATTTTAAAATCACTTTCAGGTCGTCGTATCTCATCTACCAGGTACCATGAACCTTTACAAAGAATTCATTCTCGTTCTCGTAATTTGGATAAACTGGATAAAACTAGTGGCAGCCCAAAGAAAGATAAGAGACGATCTCGAGAGATTCGAGAGGTCGAAGTTCTTCCTAAAATCCATGAAGAACGAGAGGCACGTCATGGTGATTATCATGATGAGAACCAAAGGCCGCGCAGTGCGACAGAGTCCTCTATAGAGAAAAGGAAACACCATCGACACCATAGCCATCACCGTCATGACCACAAAGATCATAAGGATAAAAAGGACAGCAAGGATCTCAAAGATCTCGGAGAGAAAAATACTCATCAACATCATCATCACCACCATCGGCATCGTCACCATCAGTTGATGCCTGCTCCTCATCAACATAGAACCATCTCCGAGAGGGAACAGCTGGAATCAAGGCTTCGTTCTGGGGCACTGACTCTAAGAGAGATTGAACCTATCCAAGAAAGACTGGCAACTGAAAAGGATGAGGCAAGCCAGTTGGCTAAAAGAGATCTGGAGGAAATGGCATGTAAGTTCCAACTAGCTGATCCTCACTCACACCCCCACTCTCACTGATATACCTCAGCACCCTCATGGGTGTGAGAGGTTGAAACTTGATTATGCCCTTCATTGCTGTTGAAATTTGTTAATCTTTGATAACTTATGATCTACTTGTAGCACAGTGACATTTTCGATGCTATGTGAAACATCTCACTTTGATTCACTTCTCCAAGTGACCCCGCGATTAAATTCTCAAGCATTGTCGAGAAAATTAAATAAATGTCAAATCTCATAAAAATATGCTATAACAGGTGCCATTTTGTTTTGAACTGACATGAAGTGTCTTTTAAACCTGGGTGCTTTAAAGTTCTTATCTGTTCTCAAAATATGACCATGTTAGAACAAAGTATTTTGGTGGAAATCATCATATTTAAAACTCCTGTCTTCTTCAGGGCATCGTTTTGAGGATTTAAGAGGTCTCAGAAGACGCCGTCCTCATCTCCCCCGGCGTAAATCAGGAATGAAAACACATTTCAGCAGTACAGACATCAGCAAGAGTCTACAGCGATTCCCTGTCAAGTATGACCACAGTCCTCATGAGGTATGCCTACCATCAACATGCAAACTCTCCTTACTGTTGTCTGACTGTATGTTTCTAATGGTGGTTGTTGGGAGAAGTAAACAGCAAGACAATTTATCTTTCACTAGTGGTCATTTCCTTTATTCTTGTGACCTGTATGTTAATTGGATTGGTATTTAATAAAATTAAAGGAAAAGATTTTTGGCCAATCACTTTGGGGCTTAAACTAAGAGTTAAGTAATGTTTCTAACTGGTAGCTGTTTGGGATCTTTGGTCATTCCTTGAGCAGCCTTCTCAAAATGTTTTGGTAGCAGATGTTCGGTAGCAGAGGTGTGCACCAATTTTTAGTCAAAGGCAAACAGTATTAAGCAACTTGGTACAACTTTTCAAAACCCAGCATTTCAGTCAAAAGGTTTGTTGTTAATTAACTCTGTTAATAATTTCATTAAATTCTAGGCATTTATTGAGCTAGAGCGATTAACAAAACATGGTGAAGAAATGGAATGGAAGGAGACTGCTCGATGGATTAAGTTTGAAGAGAATGTTGAGGAATCCAACCGGTGGGGAAAACCTCATGTGGCTTCACTCACGTTTCACAGCCTGCTAGAACTACGCAAAGGATTGGAGAAAGGTACTTGGTCTTGACATCTCCTTTATCATTATATTTTGGTGTAGTCAAATATGCAACATTTAGACCATCTACGTCTACAATCTACAGAATGGCAAAAACAGTGTTTAGCAGATTTATTTGGCAAGATCAAGGGGCTGGATATCCCTAATGTCCAACAAGCAAGCCGTTAAATCAGAAGAGTACGCTCATTCTATTCGGTTTTTCTTTTCTTCTTCTTTTTTTGCAGGTACTGTGTTGCTGGACTTGGAAAAATTTGATTTGCCGAGTATAGCTGAAGCAGTAGTTGAAAACATGGTGATCACTGACCAGCTTAGTCAAACAGACAGCAACAAAGTCCTGGCGGCACTGCTGTTACGTCACAGACATCAGCATGAATTCACGCCACCCATGCCAAGACGTCCCTCATCGTATAATCTCCTTGCGATGGCAAGGAAGGACTCGAAAGCTTCATTCCCTGTGGTAGATTCTGAACATAGACTGCCTGTGACTGATGGGGAGGGTGAAACAGTGGAAGATGGTACAATTCGATTAAAAATTGATGACTCAGTTGATGATGTATCTGGCCCAGAAATAAGTCAGGTGTGTTTGATTTCATTAATATTCTATATACTATAACAGAACACTCTCAATGTAACCTGCACTCATTGTGTTACTTCAGGTATAGAAGAGTTGATGGAGCACCGTCAGAGGTTAGAGTACAAAAGCCTTTGTGTAGACCACCCCCCCACCTCGGAGGTGGGAGGGGGGACTAAGTTATTCCTTCTTTCTCCTTGGTACAGATGTGGGAATGGTGGAATAACAATGTTTGATGTTTAATATTACAATCTTTAGAGACCTGTGCAGTCAAAAATGTGCATATCTTGTGTGGCAGCAGCAATTTTGCCTCCTGTAGCCAGTTATATACCTACTGCTCACTTCACACTAGACTGTGTCTTCAGGGAATGGGGCCTATCTCCTGCAACCTCCTACTGTCTTCTGTTATGCTCACTATTGCAACAAATCATTAGAGAGGCCTGCATTATCCTGAAGAACTATTTTTGCCTTTGATAGTTGCCGTTAACTGAGGAGAACAAGGAGACAAAGCCTGAAGTATCATTTGCTCCGGAACCTGTTGTAGAGGGAGGTGGAGGAAAACAAGAATCAGATGTGAAATCAAAGATTCCCGAGGGAGCAGAAGCTACAACAGTCCTTGTAGGAACACTAGATGAGCTGCAGCACTCTGTTCTAGCATTTGTCCGTCTTGCCAAGGGGTGTGACCTCAATATCACTGAGGTGTCTATTCCTGTTAGGTTCATTTTCGTTTTGTTGGGTCCAAGCTCAGGCGAGGAGTCTTACCATGAAACTGGCCGATCTGTTGCTACTTTGATGTCAGACCAGGCAAGTGATAAATTTATTACCCCACTGTCAGGATGGGGGCTAGTAATTATACCCCTTTTTGTCCATGTTTTTTTTTTCGTGGTCACTTGCCCCAGACTCCAGGTTTTCGCTTGGCCAAACAAATACTCGCCGTGTCTTTAGCTACTTGGGCTATGACTTGAATCTTGAGTGACCTTAATATGTTTTACACCCCGAGGGGAAGGAGAACAACAGCGGGCTCTACTGCCCCTGGGGCTTTTCTTGTTAAATGTTATTTCATGTTGCAAGGAAATGAAAAATGAAATGCGTTGTTCCAGAAAATATCCATACCCCCCAACCCTCAAAGAAAGATTTCCTTTGATTCATACTTACGTTTAAAATATTTTGGCTTATGTGACCCCCATCCCCTCAGAACTGAAGTGACCTTCATTGGGGTAGCTATGGCTATTTTCTAGAACTGCAGAGTAGTACTTTATCTTCATTGTCACGATAGTTGCTCATTGCCCTGGCAGAAATAAGAAGTAAGAAATAAAAAATAACTTTGCCAGGACAAAGGGCAATACCAAAATATATGATGAGAAGACTATGCATTGCTCAAAGGGAGGTGGGTAGGGAAAAAATGTGTGGCTTGGACCTTACAGCTGAATTTCACAAAAATCTGAAGCCTGACTCAATTCATGTTGCAGGCATTTCATGATGTTGCTTATCGTGCAGACTGCCGTGAGGATCTCTTGACAGCCATTAATGGGTTTCTTGATGACACGGTGGTTTTGCCGCCTGGGGAGTGGGATCGTAATGTCCTTTTACCCATCCTCCTTGAGCAGAGCAGGGCCATGGCACGAAGAAAAAAGATGGCGAAAGCTGGTAAGTAAAAAGTAAACGTAACACTATAAGGGGTTAAAATAAGTCCAGCAGTCTTAGTAGTCGGACTGTCCAGCGGAAGAGAATGGTCCTTACAAAGCCTGTTGCTTACATCCCTGTCAAAATCTGCCCAGCAGCCGGCAATTTTTACCATCTACAGGCAGTTGTTTGCCGCTTGCTTTGCTCTGGAGTTCCCGAGGAACCTCCTAGCAGGGAGGAAGACTGAGTCCTTGCTATTTGCTAGTTCTATTATGTTGCCTACTACTGCAAATCATTTTGACAGAGTGGTGTTTAGCCAATGATTTGAACCCAGGAGTATCAGTAGTCTGTCTGGTGTGATTGTCCTGGTGAGAGCAGTACTCAGAAGGAATGTCCTTTTAAGGACTACTCTCAGCCAGTTTGAACTTGTAAACAGTTTGTTGTGATCAACATGTAACTGTCAGCTTATGTATGTAGCACTTGACCTAGTGACTAGTGCCTTTAAGTGTACATTTCCTAATTCTGTGGATTCATTTTTACTGCTTCAATCTTGAAAAAGCCCCCCTCCCCCCCCCCTCCCCCCCGGAGAAACAACGTAAGCATGCAATAAAAGACATACACCTTATTTGGTGTTTGGTTGATAATATGCATGGATATTTTACAACCGGAAATAAAATTACAACCTGCTTATTTTTATTTTATAGCTTGTTTAATTAATTAGAAAGGGAACTTTAAGTAGAGTTCTAGCCCTTTTATAGAGTTACAGAGTACCGAATGAATTTGATCGTGCGGTAAGCAGATTGTAATTTTATTGCCGGTCTTGCGAAGAGATCTTTGCGGGAGAGGGAGCGTTGCTGATTTGTACTTGATGGTGCAAAAATCTGATGCGTCTGTGCCATGGTAACTGGTCACAGTTCTGACGAGAAGAAAAACTTATGGTAAACAGCCGAAAGAAAGCTAAAATTCTGCCAAGAAATCTCTTTTTTCAGGATTATGACAGGTAAGCGTAATCGTGAATTATGTGGCTTTCGTTTGTGACAATTTTGCTTGCAAGGAAGCGAATAAGAAACGAGTTTAAGGCGATTTCGCAAAGTGTGTTCAAACCGCTTTGTAAAAAAGTTGCTCCCCTTGTAGTATTTTTATATAAGCTTTTAAAAATTAGCATAACTGAAATCCGCTCGCGCGCAAAACAGCTCAGCTCATGACTACTGTACTGTCGCTAGCATCAATCAGCTTGATGCTGCACACAAAAGAAAACCACAGGAAACAAACAACGCACGCATGTTGATAATTTTAATTTTATTTATTTTTGCTTTTCTCAACTATTGTGGACTCCCTGTGGTCCTCCTTTAGAAAAAAACTGGTCAAAGCGGGATTGTACAGTGTGATACAGTAGCATATTTTGTGCGTTCTCTTGCCCTTATATGGTAAAATGATGCAACAGTGGAATAATAAATTTGGGCAACCTTTGTGTTGAAGTACTGTCATATTTTCTAAACTAACATTAAAAGAGATGTCTGCAAATGAGTAAGAAGAGTGCTTTTTTTCAGCCCTTGCTGCAGCTGCAGAAGAACAAGAAGAAGACCCTTTGGACAGAACAAATTCCTTCTGTGGTGGTCTTGTGAAGGATATCAAGCGGCGTGCCAAATTTTACCTCAGCGACTTTAAAGATGGTTTTAATATGCAGTGTCTGCTGACATCGATATTTCTTTACTTTGCTGTGTTTGCTCCTAATGTTGCCTTTGGCAGTATTCTTGCTAAGAAGACTTCTGGCTGGCTAGGAGTGTCAGAGGTGGTTTTTGCGACTTGTCTCTGTGGGATATTGTTTGGACTGTTTGCAGGACAGCCTTTGATAATCATTGGGGCTACTGGTCCTGTTTTGGTTTTTGAACAGACTATTTATGAGGTAAGGAGAACAATGTTTAGAGTGTTACTCCAAAAGAATTTAATCAGCTGGGTTCTCCCTATTTCCCTGTTCAGGGGCTTAAGTGAAACTACTGTTTCATCTCAAAGCAACCAAGACTAAAATGAAAAACGTCACTTAAATGCTTTAAACTGCACTGGTTCCTTCTGCAAGTGATTGTGGAGTGTGACAGACAGAAAGCCATTACAACTCCAAAACAAGACCACAATAAAAATTTATAATACACTGTATGGTCATAACTCACAAGCAAAAGAGGAGGAGGAGGATGCACGGTGGTGAAGTGGTGTCGTACATCAGACTTCCAACCAGACTTTGATCTAAAGATCAGAGAGTTGAAAGTGTGAGTCAGGCTAGTTGGTCTCTAAATTGTCATTTTGTTTCCTTTGACAGGACAATTAACCCTTTAAGGCCTGATATAAAAATGCATAATGTTAATATTCTTCTTACTGCATACTCTCCTTTGAAAATCTTGCAGATTGATATTTGTGCAATATAAACAAATTTGTTATTTTTTGTTATTGTTACTGTTCTCCATACACTTCCTATAGAAACTAGTCAGGAGAATTTGTCTAAATAATTGTCATGACATCTTATCCTTGGTGATAACTTCCTTTGTTCTGATCACTTAAATGTTTGAACAAGCAGTAATGACATAAGGCGATATTTCATTTCCGTCACTGTTAGGGCTGAAAGGGTTAACCGCACATTGAAGGACACTCATTAAGGGAGACGTTCCACTAAACAAAGTCTCTTTTTTGTTGAATTCCAACTGGGTGTTTTATTTTCTTTCAGTTTTGTAACATTTATGAACTGGAATTCCTCCCTTGGCGCTGTTGGATCGGCTTCTGGGTCATGATCATTTTGTTTGGTGTGGTGGCCTTGGAAGGTTGTTTCTTGGTCCGCTATTTCACCCGGTTTACAGAAGAAATATTTGCCTGTCTCATCTCTTCTATCTTCATTTATGAAGCAATTCACTTTTTAGAACAGGTAAGATCTTTATGGACATTGTTAAGTTATTCTTCAGCCCAAGAACAACTGGCTGTTTCATCATTGAATTGCTGCAGTAGCAACAACTCAGTTACCACTGATTAAGTCTCTCCACTTGATTACATTACTGACTCTTCCATGGCTCAATTGGAGGTCCTGCTTGTCCAAAACTCAAAATAAATAAATAAATGTTCATGCGCTGCAATGGACTGGAATGTCCTACCTTAAAATATTCATGAACTTGGGCCTCTGTCACAATTTAGAGCCAAACTGTTTAGAATTCAATAAATCAACCCACGTCTGTAGCATTGCATGATTTTTTAAAATTTTTATTTTATTTTTTATTTACGTGCACAATTTGTACAAGTTTATTATAATTTTGATTCTTTGAATAATTTTTAATATTTGCGAAATACTCATATGCTTTAATGGTTTTTTTAAATATCCTCCTAATATCTTCCAAATTCTCATTTTAAGTAATTCATAAGAAAAAGTACTTTTTTTAGGTCTTTTTAAGTATTGGTCACCAGTTAATACCAGCTGATCCAGCTGATCGTTTTTTAATCAGACATGAGTCTGAATAAAGAATTTATAATGATTTATTATTATTAAAATTATTGCAGTATGTATCCTTAACCAAATTGAGAATGCTGTAAATAATCTCAAGACTAACGAATGAATGTGTCATTTGCAGGTGTTCAAGAAGAATCCTCTGGAGAAATCGTATTCAGAAGTTCCTTGTGATGGTGTCACTCCGGGGAAAGGTCAGCCTAACACTGCTCTTCTTTCTACTATCTTGGTCCTTGGAACCTTCTTTGTGGCTTTCTATATGCGCAAGTTCAGGACAAGTTACTTTTTTGGAAAAAGGGTTTGTAGTTTTATGCTTTCTACTGCCATTTATAGCTTATGGGACTACTGGGTGCCAAAAGTCTCATGACAGGGCATTGGTAGATACCAGGCGTGAGTAACCTGCCAATTAGATTAAAAAATAGTGAAATAAAAAATTAATAGATAATTAAATAAATTAAAATAAAAGAAAATAATGTGTAAATAATGATGGCAGAAATTTTTACAAGCTTAACTGTCATCATTTTTTTAATTTTAAAAGCCATACCATGAATATAAAAAACTGAAACATTACAATGCAGTTCTGGGTACCAGTATCCAGCACTGTTAGCTTCATCTGAACAAGAAAAGGATGTAACTAGGCAACAAAGCTGAATCAATTAAGCAAACAACTTCATAAATTGTAGTTCATAACTTTCATTGATCATATGATTTATCTGTTTTGGCCTGTTTGGAAAGCAAAAACTCCCATTTTCCCCACTTATTGGGTAGGAAATCGGTTGCTGAAGCTCATTCAAACGTAATTATACAAACATGTTTTGTTCCAGGCTAGGAGACTTGTAAGTGACTTTGGCATTGTCATAGCTATGGCATCCATGCTCGTCCTTGATGTGTTTGTTTACGACAAAGTCACCACTCCTAAGATTTCCATTGGAGATCCATTTCACACAGGCTTTACCCCAACAAGACACAAAGAGAGAGGATGGTTTATTAATCCTGCTGGGATGACAAAGCCCATGGGGTCAGGTTGGATTTTTGCGGCAATTATTCCTGCTCTATTTATTGGTATTTTGTTATTCATGGAAACTGAACTGACTGGTGTTTTGTTGAACAAGAAAGAAAACAAGCTCACCAAAGGAGCTGGGTATAATTTGGACTTGTGTGTCATGGGACTGTTGTCATTCATCTGCTCATTAATGGGGTTGCCATGGATGTGTGCTGCGACTGTTCGATCAGTCTCTCATTTACAGTCACTGACAATCTGGAGTACTTCGCATGCACCTGGTGTGAGGCCACATATTGTGGAAGTCAAGGAACAGAGAATCACAAACATTACCATACATATACTTACAGGTGAGGGTCATCGGCACCTCAGATTTCTGATAATGAAATTAAAACCCATATATTTTATTCAGTTTTAAGTCTACAGAATGATAAGAAAGTGTTGAATGAAAAGAAAATCTGAATCACCATAAAAATAAGATAATAAATCGTTTTATTCAGGTGTAAACGGTATTTGGTACAGAATGCTAACTGGGGACACCTCCAAGATCGAATTGGAATTTGGATGTGTTGGTTTTTGAGGAGAGGGAAAAACTGGAGTACCCAGAGAAAAACCTCTTGGAGCAAGGACGAGAACCAACAACAAACTCAACCCCACATGACACCAGGACTGGGAGTTGAACCCGGGCCACGTTGGTGGGAGGCAAGCGCTTTCACCACTGCGCCATCCCTGCTCCCTATGCATTTAAGAGGGTTAAATCTGTTCAAGGGTTTAGGTGATCATTGTGCATTTAAGAGGGTAAAATCTGTTCAAGGGTTTCTGTAATCATTGTGCGTATAAAAGGGTTGAATTTGTACAAGTGTCTGTGACCAGGAAGAGATCAGCAAACTAGGTGATGTTTCAGCCGTTCTAATATATAGTAGCATTTTCGACCTATTAACAGTTTCTGTGTGCCCCATAACTCTCACAAGAACAACATCCCCCACATCACATCCTCGCGTCCCTGATCTTGCTTCCCCACGCGTTCCCTATCTCATGTCCCCACACGTCCCTGTGTCCCGTGTCCCCAAACACACGTCCCCGCGTTGCCACATCCCCGTCCCACTTTTGGCCACAGCGGAGCAGCTCGACCAATTCGACAACGCTTTGACCAACTTGACAACTTGCAATGAGAGAAAACCCAAAAATACTGGTTCAGTTTGGTTGAAAATTACTCTACCAGTTCTCTGAACCTTAGTTTCTTGGAAAAAATGGCTAGAAAGTGAGTATGGTTTGTTTTTACTGTCTTAGAGAAAGTGAGCATTATTGAGTTTGTCTATTTGGTAAGGAGTTGTGTTGGCCTGCGTCGAAATGCAAAGTTTTATTCTGCCTCAGCGTGTGCAGATTTGTCGATTTTGTTGAGTTGGTCGCGTTGTCTGGTTTGTACTGTCTTAAAATAAGTGAGGATTGTAAAGTTTGTCTGTTTGGTAAGGGTGTTGTGTTTGTCGAGTTGTATTGAGGTGTGGAGACTTTGTCTGCCGGTGAGCGAGGTTGGTCAAGTTTGTCTTCTTGTGCAACTTCAACATAGACGGAATACTAGAAATGCTGAACTTGTAAACAGCACAACACAATGCAATAAAACACAACGGATCGCAACGCAACACAACGCATAGCCTGCAGAGCAGGCATTTTTTAAGAAATGAACGCTTGTTTAACGATCGCTCAGGCCGCCATTTTGAAAGCAAGTAGAAAATGCCTCGCCCCAACCCTCTGTCAGTTTCATTATCCAAGATGGCGGCATATCGGACCATTCATCGCTCGCCCAGGATATTCATCATTTGCCCAGCAAAATACGGCTGCTCTGCAGGCTACACAACGCAATGGATCACAACACAGCACAACGGATCATAACACAATGAATCGCAACAGAACACAAATACAACGCAACAGATCACAATGCAACACAACGGATTGCGATGCGATGCAATGCAACACAACAGAACTCACCTCAACACAACAAAACAGGAAATAAAATTATTAAGCACATGTGCTAAACAAACCAGTCAGGGTAACGTCAAGCTTGACCAAAAACGCTGCAGGTTATAGTAATTTTGCACAGTTTATGACTGTGTGGGAAAAGTAGATCATAGCAACGGCTACTGGAAACCAAATGAAAATTGTGGGTAACCACATATTTTTCAGAGATAATTAAGCAACCGTAATTCTGAAAAGCTTTAAAATACATCAGAATGTGTAGCGTTTTCTTTCCAAATTTAAGCTCAATTCCCTCTGAAAAATGCCCCAGTTACCCCCATAACTTTCTTTTTGGATTCCAACAGCCCTTGCTAAGATCTGCTCTTTCTGCATAGTCATGAACTGTGCAAACATGTCTTTGTAGTAGTTGGTACCCTCCTTAAGGAACCAGAGTTTCTTAGACCATCCTGAGAAGCGCAGAACATATGCGCAGTAACAAAAAAGGGGCGATCTGTAGCATTCCTCAGGACTTTGGTCTTTAATCTGCAGAAACAACCCCATAACAGACCAATTTGCTGACTCAAGTATTGGTTGTGTTGCAGGGATCTCAATTCTCTTAGCTCCAGCACTGAATCGTATTCCTGTTCCAGTTATGTTTGGTGTTCTGCTGTACCTGGGTGTATGTTCATTATCTGGAATCCAGCTGATTGACAGGCTTATTATGATGTTTATGCCACCAAAGTATCACCCTGATGTTCAGTATGTGAGAAAAGTAAGTGATTATTACCCCGCCATCAGGACGGGGTCTAGTAATACTGTACCCTTTTTTTTTTCATTGGTGTTTTTTTTTTCGGTGGTTACTTGTCCCAGAGCCCCAGTTTTCACTCGGCCAAACAAATACCTGTCATGTCTTCCGCAACACAGGTTAGGGCTCATATTTTGAGTGACTGTAATATATTTTGCACCCTGGGGGAGGGAGAACAATGGCAGGGTCTAGTGCCCCTGGGGCTTTTCTTGTTACACTTCACAATGGTGTTCTGTATAACTTTACTGAGCCTGTTGATGACACTCATCTTGAAGCATCACCATTCAAATAGTTTAAGCTACTGCATGAGCAGTACTTTCCTGTGGTGCTGTTTATTATGCTGTACAAGGTGATTCTTACTTTTGAGTTTGTGGAGGAATCCTTAAGTGTGACTATTCAAATGAAAGCTACTGAGCAGTACTTTCCTGTGGCGCTGTTTATTATGCTGTATAAGGTGATTCTTACTTTTGAGTTTGTGGAGGAATCCTTAAGTGTGACCATTCAAATGAAAGCTACTGCGCAGTACTTTCCTGTGGCGCTGTTTATTATGTTGTACAAGGTGGTTCTTACTTTTGAGTCTGTGGAGGAAATCCTAAAGTGTGACCCATGAAAGCTTTGTGTGGTGCTGTTTATTGTGCTGCACTAGGTGGATCTAACTTTGGTAAAAGGTTAAATAGGTAACTAAACAAACCTTTATTTCTGTGTATGTTAAGTTTTGATCCATAAGCTCAAATGGTAGAACCACCTTGTACAGCATAGTAAACAGCAACAGGGGAAAGTACCAGTAGCTTTTATTTGAATGGTCGCACTTTGTGAGGATTTCATTCTCAGACACAAATTGGAATCACTTTCTACAGCATAACAAACCACACCACAGTAAAGAATATCCTGTATAAAGTAAAGAACTTCTTATTAGAATTTAGTCATAAGTTAATTAGATTGCTTCGGGTTTTTTCCACAGACTTGAAAAAAAAGGAAAATCAGGGTGCATTATGTGACTCAAGTTTTGGCCTAAGCGATTATTTGTTCACTGTAAAATAAGTAGTTGAAGTGCTTTTAAATGTTGATTTCAGGTGAAAACTCAAAAGATCCATTGCTACACCGGAATTCAGCTAATCTGTTTTGCTCTGCTTATTGCTGTCAAGTTAACAGTACTCGCACCTTCGTTCCCTTTCTTTATCATCTGTCTGATTCCACTGCGCAAGCTGCTGACCAAGTTTTTTGAAGAAAATGAGCTTGAAGAGGTATGTCAAGTCTTGTTTTTAATATAACCAGCACTTTTGTCTTAAACATGTTCACCCCTGAGACTGAGTTTCCGGTTGTTCAAAAACGTAATAAGAAGAAAATAAAATAAAAAATTCAATTAGAAACTTAGGTGATAACATGATGCTGATAGGGTGATGGGGCCACGCTTTTGATGCTACATGTAAGATGAGTCCAGCAACTCAGAGCTGAAAGTGACAAAAGAAACAGCCACAGGGAATTTTTTTTGTTGAAATCACCTATTATTATCCATGCTTAAGTCCCAATGCCCTTTATGAAGGACTCCAAAACTAATTTATCAGCCACAGGGAATTTTTTTTTTGTTGAAATCACCTATTACTATCCATGCTTAGGTCCCAATGCCCTTTATGAAGGACTCCAAAAAACTAATGTATCAGCCACAGGGAATTTTTTTCGTTGAAATCACCTATTAGTATCCATGCTTAGGTCCCAATGCCCTTTATGAAGGACTCCAAAAAACTAATTTATCACACAATGATTAACTCGGCAAAGCCCATGAGAAGGTACTAAATAAATGACATCCTTGTGTACTTATGTTTTATACACTGTTGAGATATAATTAGTATTGTTTACTTAACAGCTTGACAATGACGAACCTGCTGATGATGACAGCGACTTTGATGAATACGACAGTGTATTCTTGCCGGTGTAAAGTAGCTGAGACGAGTATTTTGAACTGTTCTGATGTGTTCTGGGTACCTGTGTCCATTGGCTCATTAGAACTACATGCAGTCACATTTTAAAATAATTGGATAATGTAAAAGATCACTACCAAAGGGACAACATGCCCTCTTGACAATTTTCATTCTCAGAGCTTTTCATTATGTTGGACCTGCAATACAGTCAAACCGCTATTAACAACAGGCTGAGAACACAGTCATTTACAGGCTCACTAACTTGATAAGACTATGTAGTGTCCTAAAAATGCTGAGGCCTGTCAGATTGTTAGTTGAAAGAACTTTTTCATGCAATCGCTCCTCAAATTCCTATTATGACTTTTTTGTATTTTATATTTTGCACTGGACTATGTGCTACCAATTTGATACATAAATGGAAAGTTGCTCTTATCATAGGGGATTTTTCACTTTTTGTGGGCTTAATATTTTAATATAAGTTACATTTAAGATAATACCTTCCTCTCTGGTTGCACAGTGATAACTAAAATTGAGGTGTTTGAATTGAGTCATGATTTCCATGAATTGGAGCTCTTTGAACTACCGTAATCTCTGTACTTTACATAAGAATATGGTACTTTATTAGGCACATAGTAGTTATTGTCACCTAGTTTTCTAGTGAACTACAGGAAATTTTTCCTGACAAAAAACATAACCAATACCATATGAATTATTTTTTTCAGAGAAATGTGTTGGTTTATATAGAAATTGACAAATTTGTACAGATTACGAAGTGTTGTCATATAGTTATCAATTTTTTTAGTCAGAAAAACTACATTAGAGATATAGGGTCCTTTATTGTCTTGTTTCGGTCGTGACACACCTTACTTAGAAGGGTTGGGTGACATCCCATTGTTGGTGGATTGACATGCAGTATTGTGTGACAACCAAGATACGTGTAGCAGCTGTGAAGAAGACTAGCTCTGTTAATCTTTGTCTGACAAAAAATGGAGTATTCAAGAGTTGTAAATATTGAAGTTAGAAATCTTATCCAACACGTTAAAGATCTATGCCTATGTGCAAAAAATATATTGTGAAATTCAAATTTTATTTCTTGAACTGTCACAATTCTAATGGAGCGTTACCAATTGACAAATGGCAAATTTTGTGACTTGTAGTTCACTGTCACATTCACTTGGTGTCACGTAAGATAAAAACATACCACAAACCGTCACAAAGTCCAGGTGAATTTATCTTACATTTTACTCACAGTTATGTAAGACGGGGTTTGCTCTAAACCTGTCAGTCAGTTATATCGATCAATATTGTCAAATACTATAAAAATGTATATAAATGTTATAAGAAATAAAATTGTTTAAAGAAGTAAACTTGAATTTAAGAAAGAGAACAGGTGCCTCGTCACTAATTTTATTTGCATATTTTTAAAGGATTAGAGTATGGAAGCATTATTAAAGTTAGCACATGTACTATCGATCTGACGCCTTGGAAATGCATTAATTACGCGGGATGACGTATTTTCGGTCGATTTTCATCGGTGTCACGAATTGGTATGTTTTGTTCACTTTCCCGTTTCCTGTGCCCTTGGCACGAGGCTCAAGGGACGTCCCGAAAAATTGTGCGATTTTATTGGCTGTGTCGGCACGCGTGCCGTGTGAACAAAGCATTGACTGTGATAAAACAATAATGCAAGAATATTCGACGCATCAGTGAAATGTTCCCGACTAGCGCTGTTATAGAGTATTTTCCCGTTTCAAGCGATTTCTTAGACCCAGTAGAACCTAAGATAAATTTCTCAGGGACCTGCTCAATTCATGGCGCTGCATATCTTGTGGAACGTGATGAAAAAGATAGTTGTCGGCACGCGTGTGAACAAAACTTTGACAGTGATAAAAATAATACAAGAATACTCGATGCATCAGTGAAATATTGACAGCAAGCACTGCCTTGATTTAGGAAGTCTTTTCCTGCGTTCCAAGCGATTTCTTCGACCCGGTAGATCCTGAGATATTGTTGTTGTTGTTGTCGTTGTTGTGTTTTTTTTGGTTTTTTGAGAAAATTGCGAACCGAATTTTACAAGTCATTTATTAAATTCTCAATGAACATCGAAAACAATAAGTGTGAAATTTACTAATTGCACGCTAAAAAAGTATTTTGTTGACAAAAACAATGGATAGAGTTTTCTTTGATCCTAAACATTATAAAAAGGTAACTGACTCAATAAGTATTAACAGTATTACAAGCGAATATGAATATATGAAATAATCATATATTTGAACTGCGGATAAAGATCGAATTATATGAAGATCATCGCCGTGTAAGTGTTTCAACTAAAAAGCAGTTGAAAAGCAGTTGAAGCAGTTGAAAAGAAAGCAGTTGAAAAGAAGAAACCTGAAAAAATTCAGGCTCGAACGGGAATCGAACCCATGACCTCTGCCATACCGGTGCAGCGCTCTAACCAACTGAGCTATCAAGCCAAGTGGGAGCTGGTCAATTGTGAGTTCGTATTTATCCCGTAGATGGAGAAATGAATATGAATATATGAAATAATCATATATTTGAACTGCGGATAAAGATAGAATTATATGAAGATCATCGCAGTGAAAGTGTTTCAACTTAAGGTGGCTCCCAAGAGTTTCTACAATGGTGACTATACGAACTGGCAAGACTTGCAAAAGAAGCTCTAGTTTTGTTGTCTTGCAATCTTTGTTCCTGAATTTTACCAGTAAGGTTACCAACATAATTACCCTTATATTTCTGGTTTTGCTTCCTAGGCATAGGCCGTTGTCATGGCAACAAAGCATCTAAAGAATGATCGATATTTGCCGTTAATTCGTCTTTTTTCTTAAATATTTTGATTTTCCCTCGGTGAAATTTTTTTAAACTTTCCTATTTTGTGAAAATGATTTTGACTAACATTTTGCAGGGGGAAAAATATGGGGTCGTTCAGACGGATTCACCGATATCACGTGATTTCATAACCATAATGTGTGAAAGGTGGCGTTAGTATCTCAAAATTTGCAAAATTAAAACAAAATTCACCGAAGGAAACGTGAGAAAATTTACTGTTAACTTTGCTTTTTTTTGGCTATGCTGACGTCATAAAATATCAGGAAAAATCTACGATTTTATGTGAGCACGCGCAGATTACTACGGCTCGCATCATCAGCGCGCGCGCAGTCATAATACTATAGGGAGCCACCTTAAGGACGTTCGCGCCAATTGTTTCTGCGCATCCTTACTGCGCACGCAAGTCACTTCGTGATGTCATGCCACGTCATGTATTGAGCGTGCGCGCTATTGAAGAAATGTAGTGGGGACTTTAATATCTATGCACGGGTTTAACTCTCTTAAATGTTCGGTGACCCGATATCTTCTTTTGATAGATCACTTTCTTTGTCGAATGTCTACGTTTTGTGAAAAAATAAAGAAAATCTGTATTGTAGAAGTTTGATTTTTTTTTAACTTTTCTGCCCTCGCATCATCGAATTCTACTATTACTGAAGCTGCACTGTGTTCGTTAAAGTCCATCTTAGAGGTTGAGTTCAACTAAAAGGGTGCCACCGGTTCAAATTATTTACTTAACAGACCCACTTAAGTAAAATTTGACTAAGAAAGTGGGTCTACAGCGAATCATTTTAAATATTTGTCAACTAACAACCACTGAGGCCATGTCGAGTTATGAGGGCCGATTTGTTAAAATTGGGGTAGTTTTTGACGCGCTTTATTTCGAAAACAAAGTCGGTGACCCCCAATTTTTTCCCATTTTTAACATAGGTAACTCATTATATGACTGTAATCAAAGTATGAAAAAAATCTGTATTGTATCTGCTGGGGAGTGTGGGCTCAAAGTCCAAAGTCCAATTCACCCACCGGGGGGAGGTGTAAAAAGGCAACCCCTGGGTGGGGGGGTTGTCACCATGAGTTTCTACATCACCCTTAGCAGTGATCAAGCGGTAGGCACGGGGCAACAATTTACTGCCCGACTTCCCCATTTACACTATCTGGTAGAAGACGAGTGGGAAGCGGCCCTGGTTCATATTTCACACCCCGGTTTTAATCAACAATTGGAAGATCAAACCAAGCAGAATTGGACGCAAAAAGATATTGCAAAACATTGGATGAAAATAGATATCAAATACATACCAAAACGTGCCGATGGAACGGCACCACTTCAAGTCACCAAACAAATCCATTTACCGCCAGTGTATTACCACAATTTGAAAGAAGCATGGATCGCGATCGCTTACGAAATGGAAAAACAACACATGGAGGTCATGATGGATATAGCAAAAATGGACGTGGACGATATAGCCAAACGAAAACAACTAGCCCAACTCAACCTGGCTCAGCCCTACGTGAAAATCACCAATACCGGCGTCGCCCCCGAATTAGATTCCCTATATGTACTCATTCCAGCCAACATGGAATTTGAAATGGAATGGAAATTGGCCGGCCTGATGGGGCTTGTGAAAGATGGAACGCCAACTCAACGAATTGTCCAAGAAAAAAATTATCTGGTCAAAAATATCGTGGATTACAACGATCGACACAAATGGACACCAACCATCGGTCCTGTAGACAAATATCCACCTTTTGGTCACGTCTCCGTCAGTTTCACTGATCCAGAGTTTGACTATTACGTCTTCTTGGGTCCGAATCTCAGTCGGCAGCCATTTCCCACCACCCCAACCGTCAAACCGCAACAAGGACAACAACAACTCATGATTTACACGGATCTCGTCATTGACAGCGTGGTTGGAAATCAACAAAAAGGGTTTTTACGTACCGTGGATGCCGGCAATACCGATCATCAGTTTGATACCAGGCAACGGATGTATTTTCCTCTTCGCAAAACCACCTTTGACAGCATTGCCATTGACGTTCAAACAGCGAATGGACAGCCAGCTCCTTTCAAACAAGGCAGCACCATCCTCACTCTTCAACTCTCCAGAAAAAGTCAACGGACATGACGTGGTTGTGACCCAAAGAATGTTATGTCATTTAATTAAATCCTGGAGCACGTGGGACCTAGCCCGGTTAGCTCCAGAACAGGCCAACTACTTAGATTGGTTTTTTTTTGAAAGAGATGAGGAATAAAATGGCTTACCGCTATCCGTAGCTGTTGCTTGCTTGCTTGCTTGAAGTGAAGAAGGCAATGGGAAGGCCGAGCGGTTGAGTTTTTATAGAGAAACAAAGGGTCACGTGAGAGGGTAAGGAACCAATGACCAAACAGGGCACGGTGTGGCATAACAAGGGGTGACGAGAATGATACCTCGCGAGGGGTGCCCCAGGGTGACGAGAATGATACCTCGGGAGGGGTGCCCCAGGGTGACGAGGATAAGGGGTGGGGGGACCCCCTCCCCCCTTCCTAATTATCCCATGATGCATTGCGTTTTTGAGGGTATAAAACCCTGAGAGGCCCCGGGACGTCACTCCTAGCTTTGAGCCGGTCCTTGGTGACTTATGTTTCTTGCTGTGTTGAAAAATGGTCAAAACAAGAAAACCCTTGGGCTCGTTAGCCAGCCAGATCAACGTGGATGGAGAAGAGAGTGTACGGAGACGCGTGGGTCCCGAGCAATCGCCGGTCCAGCGCCATACGGCCCGGATGTACGAACGACGCGAGGAAGCATGGAGGCCCCTCAACCGGCACCGCGTGACCGCGTTCCTTCGCCTTTTTCTGCTGTGCTTTGTGGAGACCGAAAATGGGCTGCCTCTCTAACCTGTGACCTACAGGATGATGAAGAAGACCCTATGCAAGCGCATCATCCTCTGGATTGACCGCCTCCTTGTGTGTACTATGAACGAGTGGATGTGGCCCATTAGTATGAATGATTTTAAAGAACTTGACCAGTACTTGGGGGCCCATCTGCACCACATCCACGCGGGCCAACCTTGGCAAAACATTGCTCATTTTTTTAAACAAGTTGAGAGGCAGCGAGAGGAGGAGGAGGAGTCCCCCGAGGAGGAGGAGGAGGAGGAGGAGGATCCAGGTGAACGAAACTACGAACAATATCGGCAAACGGACGAATATTATAGAGACGTTGTTGATTTTTGTTGAGTTTTTTATTGTGAGTCAAGAACCAGATGACATTTGTAAGTGAAGTTTTTTACTTTTTAATTAAAAAGAAAGAGTTGATGTTTTTACAAATAGTTGTCCGTGTCCATCTCTTGCCACGCGGGTGGGGCGCTCCTATTTACAATTGAAAAAAGAAAGCTATCTACAATTGGAAAAGTAAAAACTAAAAAAATGGATATGTACAATTGAAAAACAAAAACTAAAACATTACAAATGAAAGTCTTCGAGCTCCAGGCGTAATTGATCAATGTTCTCGGGTAGACAGAACGTGCGATTGAATAAGGCTTGAATTTCTGCTCGGGTTTTGTCGTCCACATCACGGGATCCCGCGATAGCACTGCTTTGATGAAGGGTGGGCTTTTTGGGGCCCCAAGGGACAAATTGACTGCCCGTGACCAGGGTGGCGGCATTCTCGTTGACTTGGTAGTAATGGTCCGAGCGGTACCACGATTGACTGGGGATGTCAAAGAGGTAGACGGGTTTGCCTTGATCCATGGCCAATTGCACGGTCCAACCAGTGCCTCCTTTCACGCGTTTATGATCCTGTTCCAAAATGCCAAACGCATAGATCGTATGGGCTTTTTTGGCAATTTGATAATTGCATTGCAGCAATTGCAGGGTGTAAAAATGACTGGGCATTCGTTTCCCTAGTTTCTCCGCCGCCTGGTGAAGGTGTGGGTTGGCCAGCATCAAGACTTCCACGGAGGACGGGGTGATGAAGGTGGCTCGAGGATGGTTAGGGGGGACCAGGACTTCTACTTGCATGCCAAACTGTTTGGCCATTTGCTCGCCTTTGGCTCCCTTTGGCTCCCCCAGTGTACACCACATGGCCATGGACAAGTTGAAGTTCCAAGGCGTCGACATCGTGTTCTCCGATCATGTCGATGTTGGGAGGCATGCTTTGAATGACGACCCAGGGTCAGAGAGACCGTCTTAAATAGGGCAAGCTGACCAATGGGAAGACAAGAGGTCCTTATTTGGATAGGGAAAAGCTGACCAATGAGAACACGAGAGGTCCAATTATGGTCATAAAAAGGTGACCAATGAGAGTCAAGGGTCCAGGGTATAAAAAGTCGGCGGTGGTAGAGGGTGCCATCTCCTTAGCACGATGTCCGTCGATGTGTCTCCAGGACTTTGTCCCAGTCGGAAGAGAAAATCGCCCCAAAACGTACACCCTGCGGGGAAGAAAAAGAAGGAGAAAGAGAATGTGGTGACGCCCGAGGACTGTGATCCGGTGGTCCGTGAGGTCGTGGAAGACACCCGAGCTGCGGTGGAAGACATGATGAAAGAATTGAATGACATGGTGGAGCAATCGACACCACCACAATTCACTCTGACGACCGTGTTTGACAAAGCTCAAGACCTCATTCCTCCCAGTTCGGTGGACTATATGGTGTGTCCTTGCCATGACGTGCGTTTGGAGGCCCGTCAATCTCAAAAGGGATAGCCTTATGTGAAATGTCCCATCCAACCGTGTTTGCTGTTTTGTGGACAAGATCAAGCCCTGGAGTATATGAAAGCGGTGTATAGTCAACCTCATCCAGAAGTGTGGGACATGTGAGGTGGTTTGCAATGCTTTTGCCGTGAACCCGCTACGCTGCAACAGAGCCATTCTACCCAGAACCCCGATCGCTTGTATGTGAGCTGTTCCAAGAAAAATTGCCACTTCTTCCGGTGGGCCGATCAACCCTTGGGTCCCAAGTACTGGGCATGGTTTCATGACCATCCCCCCAAAAAAGCCGACCCACTCGCTGAACCACCGTTGTCCAGCCGTGATGCTCAAGGGTATCCCAAGCGTGGAGTGGACATCCCTGGCCCGCCACCTCCTGTGAGAAGGAAAGAGGACGTGCAACAAGAACGGCCCGTGACAGACTATGAGAAACAGTTGTTGCGAGAGATTCAAGATCTCAAGAACCGTCAAGAAATGATGGTAGCCCCGGCTCCACCACCCCCAAAGTACAGTGACAGTGTCGAAAACTGGCAGAAAGGTCTAGAGACGATCACCTGTGGACGTCTAGGTCTCTTTTAAATGTATAAAGGCGTACAAATAAAAAATGTTTTATTTAGTGTGTAACCATGGAGTCTGTGTGGATCTGTTATGCGTGGGATTCTGTCTTGTCTCTGGTGCAATGGTAATGCCATCAAAGCCTTTGCCAAAGGTTATATGATCATCAACCCGGGGCCAAAATCCCTATTCCCCCTTGTCCCGAGGACACGCATCCTCTCCACGTCTTTGAAGAAACCCACGTGGACCTTAACCTGTATCGATGGGTGGTGTTTGTCTTATGGTTAAAAGCCCACCCGAACGCGTGGCGATGGTATCGAATCATTCAAAAGGCGCATCCCGACACTGTACCCACCATACCGACCTTATGGGATGAATGCCAGAACGTATGGCCCCTCGAAAGAAAAAGGATGTCTCCCAACCATGGTTGAGTCTTTACCACGATCCTCGTGCCCCGGGCAGTTTAGGAGGCGTGCAACGGTTTGCCAAAGCCCATCAGATTCCTTTGAAAAAAGCCCAACGGGTCTTGGAACGAGATTTGGCCTATACCTTGCATAAACCGCGACGTCGTCGTTTTCCCACCGTACCCGTGATCGTTGGAGGCTTAGATGATCAATGGGTGGCGGATTTAGTCGAAGTGCAACCGTTGGCCAAGTATAATCGAGGCATACGGTATTTGCAGACGGTGTTGGATGTCTTGTCCAAGTACGCGTGGGTGCAACCGTTGAAAGCCAAAACCGGGGTCGCGTTGGTCCATGCCTTTGACAAGATTGTGACACAAGGACGACACCCCAATCGATTGCAAACGGATTGAGGGAAGGAATTTTACAACCGGACATTTCAACGATGGCTCGACGAGCAAGGCATCCACCATTTTTCCACCGAAGGGGATGCCAAAGCCAGTGTGGTGGAACGATTTAACCGGACCTTGAAAGAACGGTCGTACCGCTATTTCACGGCTGCCAACACGTTGAGATTTGACGATGTCTTACCCGAGTTGGTCCAAGGCTACAATGCCACGCGTCATCGAAGTATTGGCATGGCCCCCCAAGACGTGACGTAGGACAACGAAGAAGCGGTATGGAAACGATTGTACGGCAAACGGTTGAAAGGAAAGAAAAAAACCCCAATTCAAAGTAGGCGATCGGGTCCGTCTTAATAAGATTCATCGGACGTTTGCCAAAGGTTATCTCCCTGGTTGGACCGAAGAAGTGTTTGTGGTGCATTGCGTGGTCCCGGGCCCGGTGCCCACGTATAAGATTCGCGAATGGGATGACACCCCCGTCCAAGGCACGTTTTACGAGGAGGATTTACAAAAAGTCCACGTGTCCGACGTGTTTCGGATCGAAAAGGTAGATAAGCGACAAAAAGATCGATGGTTGGTCAAGGGGAAAGGGTGGCCGGACAAGTACAATAGTTGGATTGCTAGCCAAGACGTGACGTCCCTCCGACCGCCCAAGACAAAGAAAGAGACAAGACCCTCCAAAAGACGACGACGTGACTAGACAGGCATGACCTGGGTGCCCAACTCCTCGTTTTACGTGACGTTGATGAGTCATGCGAGTACCAAGGAGTTTCCTCAGAACAAAACCCATCATTTTAGAAATCGGTTGCCGAAACCCATCCGATTTATGGGACGAGGATGGATGGTGGGCATGCCGAGTTTGTCCTTACCCACCATTCCGGTGGTAGGGGAAGATTTTGTCGGTAACGCTGAGCCTCTGCTGGACGTACGATGGCACGAACGGGTGTATGACAAAGACGATCAAAGGAACGACGTGTGGTTCCATGAACGGCGCGAACTCACCCTTAGGGGTCAAGACATGAAAAAGGAGATGACCTCGTCGTCGATGGGATCGCACTTTTTTCACCAACTGGTGTATCGTTACGAGCAAGCCCGTGCTAAACGAACCCAACCCAGAAACAAATGGACGGAGAACGATGGTCTCAAAGTGTACCCGACCTTTGAATGGACCTCGGAAGGGGATTTGTTGTTGAATACCGCCAATGTGGATTACAAACGACAAGTGGCGCGCGTGTCATGGGGGAAAAGCTTGGCTCTGAAAATGGGATGGATCGAACAAGTGTCTCCCGGGACCTATTGATTGGGACCCAATCTATTGCAAGAATTTCAAGGCATTTCCACCATTCCCATCCCGACGGATGTCCTCGATGCCAGCAAAAAACCCACTTTTTGGAAAGTGGATGGGGATTATGTGGTGTTGAGTCTATCGTGCCCTTGGCAGTTTGTGAATCTCAACGACACCTTTCGTCCCTCGTCGGAATTTCCTGCGACGCGACCTTTGCACGTGTATTGCAATGTAGGGACCAGTAGCATGGTAGGGGGTCGCATCACAGATCTCTTACGAGAAATCAAGTACCACCCTCAAAACACCACGCACTTTGAACCTCGACATATTCAATATGTCCCGGTACGCAACGAAGTGGTGGAAATCGTGGAAACGCAGATGGCCGAAACCAATGGGGATCTGGTGCAATTTGGTGAAGGCCATACCCTCCTAACCCTCCACTTTAAAAGGGAAGTGGTGGTGGTGTCAAGAAAGAAGATGTCGTTCTACGTGACGTTTCCGAGTCATGCCAACCGACATGAATTTCCCAACAACCAAGCCAATGCGTTCAAGATTCGTTTACCTCAACCGTTACGGTTATCCGGAGGTCCATGGCAAGTCGGCTTGAGTGCCATTTCCTTACCGGATACGCACGTCAATTTGTACGACTTGGTCCAAAAAGACGGGTTCATCCTGTCGACGTCTTGGGACCAAGACGTTCCCAAACCGGGTGGCAAAGACGGGGAAATGGCCGCGCGACATGACAGCGCGCAAACCCTCATCAACGACATTCAACATTTGGATTGGGTGGTGGATGGGGTGAATTTCATGAAAGCCACCATTGCTCACTTGGAACAACGACGCAAGGAAACGGCGATTCAAGGAGGTCGGTTTGTCAACGATCAGGACAAACACATGTACGTCAAGTTTCGTTGGGAAGGCGACGATCTGCTCATTGACATCACGAATGTCTGTCATTGCAAAACCGACACACCAGCCCTGTACATCTACACCAAGTTGGCTGTCAAGATGGGATGGTTACGTAAAATTAGCAGTGGGTTGATTTTGGGACCGAACTTACAACAAGAATTTATGGGGGATCAAATCCCCAACATGAAAGAACCGATTGACAACGATTGGAACGATGTGGACGACGATCAGCACAACCCGGTCTTTTGGACGGTGCGTTCGTTTTCACCGGATCATTTACGATTGAGTATGAGTTGTGGTTGGCGTTTCACCAACTTGAATGTGGCGTTTCGCGCTGTGGTGGGAGATCCCTTGCGATCGTTGCACGTGTACTCGGACGTGGCAGGCAGTACGATTGTGGGCAATCGCGTGACCGATTTGTTGCGCGAAATCCAGTACAAGCGAGAAGGACGTGGCACCCTGTACTTTGAACCGTTGCACATTCAATACCTACCGCTTCGCAATGAAGTAGTGGAAATCATTCAAATTCAAGTGGCCGAAACGATTGCAGAGGGGGAGACTTGGTCAAGTTTGGCCAAGGCCATACCATTGTCACCTTGCACTTCAAAAAGACATAAAAGGAAAACGCGTGTGACTTGACAACAACAAGATGCCCAAGACAAGAGTGCGTCGAAAGCGAAGAAGAAGGCAACGAGGCGGTTTATTGCCTCTCACCGCGCTTATTCCAGCCTTGATGGCGGTGGGGAAGGCCGCGGCGTTGGGTGCCGTGGGTGGTGCGGCGGGTTACGGTGGCAAAAAAGCGATGGAAGCAGCGACCACTCGGAAGAAAAAACGCCAATGACGGTATAAAAAGACAAAGGGTCACGTGAAGCACAGACATTGGTGAAGACAACATGCGTGGGGGAAGTTTGACACGATTTCGTACAGACGAGTGGTATGATCAATATGGGAACGGACTGATGAGGGAGGCCGTGCGTGGGGGTTCCAAGGCCTTAAAAGGACGCGAAATCCTTTAAAACTGCCTAGTAATACCGTGAGAGGATTGAAAGCCGGGTTATCCCGAAGACGTCATTAAAAAAGAAATCACCAAACAAGCCAAGAAAGCCTTGAGCCATAAGAACGTGAAAGAAGCCGTGCGAGTAGCCAGTCCGTTGTTTCCCAAACAAACCAAACGCGCTCGTGATATTTTTGGGGTGTGATGGAACCCGTACATTCACGACCTCGAAGGATTCGTAGTGATCGAGGTTTGTCTCAATGGGGAGGTGCTTTTTGGAAACTCATGCGACGACAACGTGGTGGATGGTTGAGTCCCGAGGTGATGAGAGGGCCCGGGTTTGATTTGAGACAACGCTTAGCACAACGACGACGGTATAAAAACCCCTCACGACGACGGGGTACCACCACTCGACGACGACGACGTTAAACATGCCTGACGTGAGTACGCAAACCCCGCCGGCTTACCCGCGTTCCGATGGGACCGTCAATCCGGCGTTACGGATTTTCAAGGTGCCTCCCACGGACATTAGCATCAATGCCTATCGCATGGTCACCATCCAACCCACCACCACCGGCATCAATCCCATGGAATTCATTGTGCCAGGGTTGGACGATTTTGTGGATTTGGGACGCAGTGACTTTACCATGGAATTGAGTTTGAAAAAGCAGGATGGCGGGAACTTGGTGGGCAATGAGAAATTGTGGCCCGTTAATAATTTGGCCCATTCCATCATCAAACAAATTGAATTGCAGTTGAATGGCACGTTGATCAGTCCTCAATCCGATACCTATCATTACAAAGCTTACCTGGAAACCTTGCTGAATTATGACCGAGAAGATGGCAAGACCGTGTTAGGACCCCAAGGCTGGTTCAACCAGCTGGATTTCCCACCCGCATGGACTGCCAACAATACCGACACCCAATCGAATGCTGGTGCCGGACATGTAGACTACCAGAGGCTCCCTGCCCATCACAAAGGAGCCTTGAGCGCCATGAAAGCTGAACTCGCCAAGTATGCTGGAGGCGCCACCCACAGTCTAGTGTTTACCCCGCACTTGGCAGTGTTTCACACCGGCAAACTGTTGGTGCCTGGCATCGAAATCAAGATGAAATTTCATTTCAATGGCCCGAACCTGTTTTTGAATGGAGTGGGTGAAGCTGGCCGATTGATGGAAGGCGATGTGAAACTACGGTTTCATCTATGTCAACTGCGTTTGAATGACGCCATCTACAAGAGTTTGTCTGAAAAAAGACACAATGAAGGAGAAATCGCCTCCTTCCCGACCGTCCGCAGTGAAATCCGGACCTTCAGCATGCAAGGCAACCTGACCCACTTTGACATCCCCAACCTGTTTCAAAACAGAATACCTGACCGATTGATTGTGGGGTTGTTGGACAGCCGCACCTTCAATGGAGATGTGACCCGAGATCCGTTCTGCTTCCAGAAATTTGGTCTGACCTCCGTGAAACAGATTGTCAAAGGAGAAGAATACCCTTATGAAACCTTACAGTTGGTACGCAACAATGGGACCCGAGATAACCTGGGGTACCTCCGTTTTCTGCAAGCCAGTGGCGCTTGGTGTGAAAAGAAAGGCAATATGGTGGAACTAGAAGATTGGGGCCAAGGGAAAAATTGTACCTTGTTCATGTTTGACAACGTAGCCAATGGATGTGCGGACAGTCAAAACCTCAACCCCAAGCAAACCGGGGATTTACAACTCGTCTTGGAATTTGGAGCCGCCCACGCTACCAATATAACCGTCCTCGTGTATGGGGAATTTGAGAACTTGCTGGAGATTGACAAGAACGGAGCCGTGTTGTATAACATTTACCAACACTGATGGAACACGTGGCTTTGAATAATGTGCAATTGGATTATTTAGCCCGCGACGACCCTGTCTTGAAACCGGTGTTTTACGGGACGGTGGCCTGTGATCGCTTACCCAAGAGTCCTGTCAAGACCCAACCCCAAGGGTACATTGTCAACACCGATCCCCACGATCAACCCGGACAACATTGGTTAACGGTCTGGACGGATGGACACGTGTGTGAAGTGTTGGACAGTTATGCCTTGCCCTTGGACACGTACGTGCAAGCCGCCCCGTTGCAAGCGTGGATTGTCCAACATTGGAAGTATGTGGTGACCACTGGCAAATCCCTATAAGCCATCTCAAGCAAGAGTTGTGGTGATTTCGCCTTGTTGTACTTGAAAGCCAAAGCCCGTGGACGGACCTTGCAAGCATTTTTAAATGACTTTTCCGATCGTGATTATGTAAGCAATGACCATCAAGCCGGTCAACGCATTCAACAACTCATTGTAGGCCAAGAAGCAAGATGGTACCAAGTCTGTTGTTATCCGTATCATCAATGTAATTGTTAAATAAAACATGTTGGAAAAAACCCATATTTTTTTATTGTCTCCTATCCCAACGGAGTCGTAGCTCAGTCGGTAGAGCCGTGGACCCCAAAAACAGGGGGTTGTGCGTGGGTTCGAGTCCCACCGACTCCATAAAAAAGGTGCCTTTTTTTCAGGGTCTTAGTCGTCATCATCATGCAAACGGGCAAACCATTTCGTTTTCATTCCCCGTCCAGTATTTTGGTAGTGGGGCCTTCGGGATGTGGCAAAACCGTGTTTACGGAAAAACTCTTGTTAGACAATGCGGACTTGTTTGAAACCCCGCCGACTCAAGTGCATTATTGTTATGGGGCCTGGCAAGATCGATTTCGAGGTATGCAAGATCGTGGGGTGGTGTTTTACGAAGGGATTCCCGATCATGACGCGTTGGTGCAATGGTTTCCGCCAGGCCATCAAGGGGTGATGGTCTTAGATGATTTGATGGACGAAGGGAGTCACGATAAACGCGTGTTGGATTTATTCACCAAACATTCGCATCATCAACGGGTGACGGTCCTGTACTTATGCCAAGACATGTTTCCCGTGGGCCGATATGCCAAAAGTATTTCCCGCAATGCCCATTACATTGTGGCCTTCAAGAACCCCCGGGATCAATTAGGGGTGCGCAATGTGTTGCTGCAATCATTTCCTACCAGTTGGAAAGACACGTTGGAGACCTTTCATCAGGCCACCACGCGTCCTTATGGGTATTTGATGTTGGATTTACACCCGGCCTCCTCCGATCAACAACGTTTGTTGAGTCACCTCTTAAAAGACGAAGGATGGACTCGCACCTATCAAAAGCGACTATAGAGCGGTTTTCACTTGAGTGTCGAAAGTTAATTGCGTTTGCTTTGGTTTTGCGTTCACTACGCTTAGTGATTGGTTAAAAAATCTCGCGCCACTTTCTCGGCCAATCAGAACTAAAACCAAAACCAATCGTGACTCGCTTGCGCACGTTTTCCCGCGCTTCGTGCCAGCTACATGTATTTGCTTCGAGTTTTGATTGGTTTACTGGATTGTCTGTGTCCTTTGTGATTGGCCAGAGTAATTACTTTGGTTTTGGTTTTACGACACTCAATTGAAAACTGCTCTAAAGGGACGACACCCTTGGAACAGGAAAAAGAGTGACCATGGCTGATGACCGTCAACCTCCGCAAGCGTACGATACCGTGTCCCCGGCCGGCGTCGGGGCGACCACGACCAATCAACCTTCCCCAGGGGCTCTGCAAGATCTGTTTTTCACGGGAGACGAAGGCCTGATCGACGTCGCCATAGACGAAATGCACCCCGATGTCCTCAGTGACTTTTTGGCAAATCTTCCCTCTCCCGGTACCATCGCGGGCTGGCCCGATGTGGGGAACACGTCCCCTGTACAGGCCTCTTCCCCAGCCGGGGTAGGAAGTCAAGCGTCTCACACCCCGTCGACCGTCTTCGTGAGAACACCGACACCTTCCCCATCGCCCACAACGCAGAGAAGACAATTCACACAAAGAACATTAGCCGCTGCGGGTGCGGGTGGTGGGGGTGATGATGATGGCAGTGGCGGAAGTCGGCGCAGTACACCCTGTGGACGACCCGGTCGAGGGCAAGGCCGAGCACGACGAGGACGACGCCCAGGACGCCCTAACCCCTCACCCAGCATTCCTTGGAGACGCCCCGATCCCTCCACACTACCTAGCCCTAGGATCGTGGAGTCCTGGGAGTCAGCCTCGCACCTTGGGTCAAGCAGATTTACAACGACGTTTACGGATGATGTTACAAGATCAAGAACAATTGGCACAAGGACGGGACATTTCCACTGTCACCATGACCGATAGCATCGTGACCAGTTATAAACAGGGAGGAGCCCCAAGTGTGCAAACCTCTTCGTCTCGGGTTTCGCCGTGATGACTCAAACCGTCGTGTCGTTATTGAATGGATCGAAACATCATGGCATTCAATTCCCACCAGAATTGTTACAACGCATGGATTCCTTGTATGCCTTTTACCACTAACAATGGTGGTGTTATCGCAAAATGTTGAATCATTTCAAGTGTGTCAATGCCTTGTTCAATGGCATGGCGTTACTCCTGATGGCCGCAGGCATGATTGCTGGGCCCCTTTTGGACAACAGTACCTTGGTGGCGTGTTTGGCCGCGGTGGGCACCGTGGTCAAAGGATGGAACGATTTTAAACAATACCGGTTTAAAGTGGCCATGAGTCGGTCTGCGTTTACCACCTATGCCAAAGCCTTGACCGAATTGAAAACCCATGTGCGTGGCGTTCCCTTGGAGGACCTGGAAAGGTTTTTGATCAAGATGCAAACCTTGGATGATACCATTGTGGATTTCACCCCTCCGTTACCCAAACGATGTGTGCAAGATTACCACCGTCACTTTGTGTACCACCCCGTGGAAGCACCATGCTACGTGGACGGATGTCCTCGTCCCTTGAGGCCCAAAGGGTATTGGACAGATAAAAAGCCACTCCCTCCCAGCCCCACACTCTTAGAACCATGGCCGTCCAACGAAGACGACGTAGAAAAAGAAGGAGAAAACGACGTCAAGGAGGGAGTTTAATCCGACGATAACAAGGCAGCGGGTGGTGGCAAGATTTCAAACGAAACACCCGTCAAGGCTATAAAGAGTCGCGGGACGTGATTAAACAAAACAAAGCCCTTCAACGTGTGTTGATGCACCGCCCATGGTGAGAAGGAGAAGAACACGACGACGACGTCGTCGTCAACGAGGAGGTTTTTTCAATCTATTGGTCCCAGCCCTGGCGGGATTGGGGAAAGCCGTGGCCTTGGAAACGGATAAACGTATAAAACGCACGATCCAAAAAGCCAACCAACGGTATCGCCGTCGTCATCGCTAAGATGCAACGTCTTCGACGTCAATTACCGTTTTTACGGTCCATGTTACAAGAAGCCAATCGTTCCAAACGTCAAGAGTTGTTACAACATGCCAATGCCGATCAAATCAATGGCGTGAATGAACTGGTCTTAAACTTGTTAAAAAACAAGATTCCTGTGACCCCACCCATCCTAGCCAAGCTTCCCCCCTATAAAAAGGTGCTACGTGACTTGGGACGTCGTCGACATTCCGTCATAAAACGTCGTCAGTGGTTGATCCAACAAAAAGGACGCGGGTTGTTTCAAGGGCTTCATCGAGTGTTATGTCAATGTGTTCGTTAACGCTTCCCACGTGGGTGTTACAAGACGCCAATCGAGAAACCGACAAGTGGAAAGACGAATGTTCTTATTGGAAGCATAAATATCACCTGTTGTATCGAGAGTACAGGCACATCTTAAAGTCCCGTCTTTGTGAAAGCTGTCGTGGGTTGGAAGACGGAGAACTTTGCTCCGACTGTAGTCAACCATGGACGAGGTCTACATGATTCCCCACAAGGACTTGGAGCAACTCATTCAATATTACAAAGGCAAACTCACCGAAAATGCCTTATTGAACAAAGCCGCTACGTTAGCCGTCAAAAAACATGTCTTGTTAGCCAACCCCCAATTGCCCCCGGCCCTGGTCAATGCTCAAACCAAACCCTTGAGTCAAGAATTAACCAAGTTAACCAAACGCATCCGTCAATTTCCTGGAGGCGTGGGTGTGGGGGCACCGGGTGCACCCCCAGGCGACGAAGAGGAAGAGGCCGGGGATTTTGGTGACGGGACTCGTGGAACAATGGTTGAAGCGCATGATAAAAGGCAGCCCGTCGACTCCCAAACCCGCCATTACACCAGTGACCCCGAAAGGCAAAACCACCAGTAAGATTCCTATCAAGAAAGGGAGCCCCTCCACCAGTCGAGGAGACGATATAAGTCGTCGTTTAGAAGCCATTCGAGAACGTCGCAAGACCTTGGAAAAAAAGTTAGCTGAGAGTTCTTGGGGCAAAGGCAAAGGCAAAGGCAAAGCACCCGCGCGTGAAGTGGAACGATTAAAACCCTTACCCGGGTGGGAAGATTGGTACCGAGGCAAAAAGTTACGACGTCGATTGGATTACGACAGTGACTAAAAAAGATGACCACCAAGAGAAAACGGACCTCCCAGAGACGACGGGGTATCAAACGGAAACGCACCCAACGAGGAGGGGCATTGGATGTGCAAAAATGGATCGCTAAAACCGGGAAAGAATTTCATTGGCCTGGCTATCAGTACATGGGACCTGGCACGCATTTAGCCAAACGTCTGAAACGGGGGGATCCCGGCATCAATCGCTTGGATCAGATTGCTAAACAACACGACATTGATTACAGCCGTGCTAAGAATTTGCAAGATAAATGGAAAGCCGATACCAAGATGATCCAAGCCATTGATCGGTTACCCGGCAAGAAAACCAAGACGGAACGCGTGGTCAAAAAAATCATGCAAGCCAAGAAACGTTTAAAATTGTAAATTTAATAACACACCGAGTGTTAACATGTTCAGACAAAATAAAAACATGAAAATGTCACTGTCTCATTTGTTCATGAGTTGTCACATCCAACACACGATTCAAAAGTTCTACCACAATGATACAATGTTCTGCCAAATACTGAGACGATTGAATGTTCTGCCAAATACTAAGACGAGGGTTAACTGACAAAATCGTCTAAATCAAAATCCTCCTTCGGCTGGGCCCACTCGTCGGGCAACAAGTCACACAAAGAAGATACGTCGTCAGACGACAAGTCACAGAAAGAAGAAGACGACAAGTCACTCCGTTGAAAGGTCGTCCAATAAATCATCAAGCCATTGCTCCCATACAGGGGGATCCATGGGTCGACGCTCTCCCAAATCCAGATCCGTCAGGGTATAAGAGTCATCCAAAAGTTCACAAAATGAAGGCTGAGATTCAACCTCAAGGGATTGACAAAATGTCTCCAAATAGGTTTCAACGGGAATGTTCGCCGGTTTCAAACAGTCCTCCAATTCGATGGTCAATTTCAGGGGGCCCAATGATTTCATTTTCTCTAGCGTTCTCTCTCTCTCTGCTAAGGTCTTTCGCCGTTTCACACGATATTGCACCCTCCACGCCCGTCGGTGTTCCGTTTGGTTGTATTGTTTAAAATACGCCCTCCGCTCTTCCCGATGCTTGGCATAGTACCGTTTGTTGGCCCCATTCACTTTCGTCCGATACCTCTCCCGATAGAGACGTTTCGCAGCGGCCAGTTTCTCTGCATTTCTGGCCCGGTACAATTTTTTAGCGGCGGCCACTTTCTCCGGATATCTCGTCAGATACCGACGTTTCTGAGCGGTCAGTTTCTCTGGATGTTGTTCCCGGTACAATTTTTTAGCGGCGGCTACTCGCTCGGGATGCCTGGCCCGGTACCTGGCTTGGGTGGCCCGTTTCAGTTCCAGTCGTCGTTTTTCTTTGGCTAGGATCTCTGCGACTTCGTCGTCGTCGTAAAAGTCAACCTCGTCGTCGTGGGAGTCATCGTCGTCGTCGCTTGGTGGGTAGGTCGTGGTGGAGCGTCGGTGTCTGCATCGGCAGCGTTCTCTTATGTGAAGCATCGGGAGAGGGCGGTGGTGCTGGCGGTGGTGTTAGAGGCCGCTTGAACTGGTATCTCCAGTAGCTGCAACAGTAGTCTAGTCCGTCAACAAACCAGGCGCAGGTCAGTTGGGGGTAGCACAGTTGATGCAAGCGGGTGGCTCGTGCTGCTCGGGTTGCCTGGGCTGCCTGTTTCAGGCGCTCCCTTTCCTTCAACTGTTCACCAAAGTCTGTGACGCCTGGGTCGAGCACACAGTCAGCCTTGACTTTCGCCAAGATGGCTTCTACTTCCAGATCTTGTTCAAATGCTTCAAACGCTTTCAGCAGTTTTTCATGACGAGAGTCCATGTTGAGATGATCCACCCCGAGGTTCGATCTGTTTTATAGTCTCTCATTCGTTCCCCGCGTGGCATGATGGTCCCAACTAGGGTGGGGGGAGGGGGCTCCCCCCACCCCTTCCTACCCCTCCCAGAGGCACCCTGTGCCCTGCTTGGTGATTGGTTCATGCCCTTCTCCCACGTGACCTTTGTTTCTCTATAAAAAACGAGCCCCGACCGCCAGTGAGTTCATCTGATCATGACCTCTCTCCAAGACGACGAGGAGGCGGGGCCCAGTGGCCTCGCCCGCCAAGACCAGTTGGCTTTGCTAGCTCTCGATACCTCAGACTCTGAGAAAGAAGAAGAGATGGGAGACAGTGACGAGGATGACCTCTGTAACGACGTCTTGGATCGGTGGGAACGCCAACATGCGTTTCAAACCCACCTCCTTGAACAAAGTGGTGGAGGTTTGGATGCTGCTGCTGAGGGCGCCTTCGAGTTTGAGTTGGACAATTATGTCGATCGTTTGAGTAGCCGTATGGGTGTTCGTAAACGGCATTTCAAAACCCGTTTACGTCAAAGGGGGAACTTAATTCCAGATCAAAACATTACTCAAGCACTTCAAGATGGCTTACGTCGAGCAGTGAATCAAGCGTTAGCCACGACGCCTAACCTGCACGATCAAGACCGCCTCTATTTTACCCTTGGGTCTGACCGTCTTCATAACAACTTCCAAGGCTGGGGATTGCGTGCCGGTGAATGGCGTGAAGGCGGTGAACGTTTGGATGCCCTGTTCGATCGGTTGGCCCAAGCCCTCAACAGCAACGAACAATTTGAAATGGACGATTCGTTTCAATTGTCCATCACCCAAGTCCATCATGCCCCTCAGGGAACCGGCAGACCCCGCCTTGGCAAACCCGGCCACCCTACCATGGCAATATTAAAGGCCAAGAAAAACTCAGTCATCAGAATTCAAAACAGGGATGAGCTTTGCTGTGCTCGGGCCCTCGTCGTCGCCAAAGCCAAAGTAGACCAACACCCAAAAGAGAAAGCCATTCGCCAGGGGAAGGGCCCACTGCAGAGAACCCTGGCTCTAGAGCTCCAACATGAAGCCCATGTTCCGTTGGGACCTTGCCGCTACGATGCTTTGACCCAATTCAGTACCGCCCCGTCCCTCGCCGATTACTAGATCATTCTGGTGGATGCTCATCGCTCGTTCCGTATCACGACGTTTGGAGGCACTCAAGACAAACAATTGATCCTGTTGCACCACCAAGGCCATTACAATGTCATTACCCGTTTACCAGGGTTTTTCGGGTCCAGTTATGTGTGTGCCCACTGTTGGAAACCCTACAACACCGAGGGAGAGCATCGCTGCAATAAAAAACGAGTTTGCGGGGCCTGTCGCCACAAAGAGTTCCCTGATTTTCTTCATGCATACCCCTGAGGTCTGAAAGCCACACGATGTTGCCACTCGCGTCATCGGGACTTTTTCGGAGAGACTTGTTTCCAAACACATCTCGTCAAGGACCAGGCTGGCAAGCCCACCACCAGTCCTCAAACCACCATCTGCTTTCTTCGCAGGCGATGACCCTCCTGTAGAAAACAAGACGTAGGGGTGGAACAAATTCAACGACACCAATGCGGGTACCTGGATTGTCCTTCTTGCCACGAGTACGTGGACGCCCAGACCCATCTTTGTTTCATTCAAAGAGCCCCAAGGCCTCAAGAAAAGAAGAGGAAGAAGAAACGTCAAGGAGGTCCTCGCGCCAAACGAGGGGCCGCGACCGCCGGACTTCAAACCGCACCAGAGGAGGAAGATGTGGACGACCTGCCACCCTTGCACGTGTTTTTTGATATTGAAGCCATGCAACCCCACGAACAACATATTGCCAATCTCATCGTGGCCGAAACCGAAGACGACGATCAACATATTCGCTTCCCAGGCGAATATTGTACCAGAGATTTTATGGAATGGCTGGATACCTTGACAAACAATGACACCCGACAAGTCAATGACTTAGCTCATAATTTCCAAGGGTACGATGGCTACTTTGTCGTTCATCAATACTACAGTGACAACCGGATCGTCGAGCAGCTCCGCAACGGGTGTAAACTCTTACAAGTCCAACACGATCGTATCCGTTTCATCGATTCTCTCAGTTTCTTCCAGATGCCTTTGTCGGCCTTTCCCAAAACCTTTGGATTGACAGAACTCCGCAAAGGTTACTTCCCACACAAGTTCAACCGTCCAGAACACCAAACGTACGTGGGACCCGTCCCGGCCCTCGATTACTACATGCCTGAAACCATGTCTCCCGAAGGCAAGCAAGCCTTGGAAACGTGGCATCAAGAGCAACGCGAGAAGGAGGTGGTCTTTGACTTTCAGAAAGAATTGGTTGAGTACTGTGAATCAGATGTGCGTCTCTTGAAACAAGGATGTCTGACCTTCAAACGATTATTTCAAGCTCAAGCGGGCTTCAACCCATTTGACCAAATAACGATTGCTTCCGCCTGCAATAGGGATTTACGCATGAACCGCATGATCCCTAACAGCATTGCCAGTGAACCCGTCCGTGGTTGGAAGAACTCCATCAACCACTCCAACGTGGCCATCCAATGGCTCACTTGGTGCGATCACCAACAGCAACAACACGCCCTGACTTCCTCGAGCATTCAAGATGCCAGAAATGCCGGCGAGGTTCGCATCCCAGGTACCAACTTGTTCGTGGACGGCTTCTGTCGGGACACCCAGACCGTGTACGAATTCCAAGGTTGTTTCACCCATGCATGTCCCACGTGTTATCCTAACCGTCACGAAACACATGTGCGCCACTTTGATTGAAACATGCAAGATGTCTACGAAACCTCTCAACACAAGGTCCAACAGCTAAGAGAACAAGGGTACACGGTGGTCCAAATATGGGAGTGCGAATGGAAACGTCTCAAAGACACCAACCCAGAGATCCAATCCTTCGTCGACAACCTGGACTTCATCGACCCACTAAAGCCCCGTGACGCTTTCTGTGGAGGGCGGACCAATGCAGTGAAATTGTACCATCGTGTCACCCCCACTCAAAAGATCCATTACATTGATGTCACCTCCTTGTACCCTTGGGTCAACAAAACCTGTGTGTACCCCAAAGGACATCCTGAATTCATTTCCCAACCGGGTCACACCGACATCCATCAGTACTTTGGTCTCATCCAATGCAAAGTCCTACCTCCACGTCACCTCTACCATCCTGTCCTGCCTTACCGTCAAGAGGGAAAACTCCTGTTTCCCCTCTGTGCTACTTGTGTGAAAGAAGAAATGCCAAAACGTCCCTGGGACAGATCTGCTCAGTGCAACCACACCGACGAACAACGCGTCCTGACCGGGACATGGTGCAGCCCTGAACTACACAAAGCCGTTGACCTGGGGTACAAGGTCCAGTACATCTACGAAGTCTGGCATTTTCACGAGACGTGTGAAGGCCTCTTCCTCGACTATGTCAACACTCGGTTGAAAATCAAGCAAGAAGCCAGTGGGTGGCCACCGTGGGTCGGGGAGGACGAAACCAAACGTCAACAGTACCTCCGAGAGTACTACGAGCAGGAGGGCATCCAATTGGAGTATGACAAGATCCAAAAGAATCCAGGGTTAAGAACCCTGGCCAAAATGATGCTCAATTCCATGTGGGGCAAGTTTGGACAACGGCTCAACAAGACCCAAGTCCAAGCCTTTGATGACCCCCAAGCCTTTCATCGTTTCCTCAACACGGAAACCATGGATGTACGACACGTCTCCGTTTTGAATGACCAAATGGTGGAGGTGTTCTACCAGTACCAACAGGAAGACATCCCCGTGTCCCCCAATTTGAACATCTTTGTGGCCTGTTTCACAACCTGTTGGGCCCGCCTCCGTCTCTATGCTGCATTGGAGCAGTTGGGTCAACGTGTCTTGTACTACGACACGGACTCCGTGATTTTCTTGGAAGACGAGGGGCAAACCAACCCCGTCTTGGGCGATTACCTCGGCGAATTCACGAATGAATTGGAAGAGGAGGATCACATCATCGAATTCGTGTCGGGCGGCCCCAAGAATTATGGCTACCAAACCCACAAGGGTCACGTGGAATGTAAAGTTCGGGGATTCCGTCTGAACAGTGAAGGCAAGAGCCAATTGAATTACAACGTCATGCGACAGAACGTCCTCGACGAAATCCAAAAGCCACTCCAGAAACCGCGCCAAACCCAAGTCGTCAAAACCCATCAGATTGTGAGGGACCCAAAACACTACGAACTGTTCACCTTGCCCGATTACAAACGTTACCAGTTGGTGTACGACAAGAGAGTCGTGGATCCGATCAGCTTCCAGACATACCCGTACGGTTACCTATGAGAGTTTTCATGCAGTACCCTAACATCAAAAAGGAACACTCAGGATTGTCACTCTGTTCAAAGGCATTGGACCCAGGCCCCCACGCGGTCGCCTGTAACACTCACTTTGGAATAAATTATTTTTCCAACATGGCGTCTTTTTTTTTTAGTCAATGGACCTCCCACGGTGCCTGCTTTGGACTTTGGACTTTGCGCCCGCGCTGCCTCTGCGGTTTTTCCCCACCCTGCGCCCGCGATCCCTTTTTCCGACGGGTCAGCGGTTTCCCATCCCAAATCACGTGACCCCTGAGCCCGCAATCCCTTTTCCCGACTGGTCCGCGGTTTCCCACCTCAAATCACGTGACTTCCGGTTTCCATGACGTCATTTCCGGTCATGTGACTTCCGCTTGAGCCCACCCTCCCTATGGTCAGTGGTTTCCGTTACTAGGGGCAACCCAACAAGCAATCAGACACAAAACCTCTCGAACAATCAGAAGCCAGCTAATTCCCCAGATGAGCCCGACTTACTACTGACGATTATAAGAGTCTGTATGGGAAATCTTTCTTTCACTTCTAAAACCGAAATAAAATTGCCTACAAAACTCACCGTTCTCGTTTTCTTGTAGTTTCCTAGTATATCCCCTCCCCCCTTTAATTAAGGTTAATTTGGCGCCTTTCCGAGCGGGCCAACTTATCAGCCCCAGCACGTACACGAATATAAGAGTTTGTATGGAAAATATAACGCGCGCTAAAAATGTGCTTAATGTAAAATAAAGTTGTCTTTTTAACTCACCTCTGGCTCATTCATGCGTTTCTCAGTGTTTTTACAGCGGTTTAGGCCTCGAAGGATCAATAAAACACCTCTTTGAGCGAGACGCTTTTCCACCCTGAGAAGCGTAGAGAGAAGCGAAGCGAAGGTTGGAAACCGTCTCCTGACCGTTGACGGTTTCGGGGACGATAAATCCCGTTGAAAGTGCACCACGGGGAAAATTCCACCAGCGACAGATTTGTAGATAAACAACGACCTTTCTACGTCGTTCGCATTGCCAAATTCCTATTTTGAGAGACGTAAATGGTCAATTTGCTCAGCAGTTCTACGGCATGACTACGCGCGGACCGGGCTGCCCTGCAACGGACTCCAACCGTCAAGTGGCAAATTCAAACCAACGCGGGGCGGGCACAGTGAAATTTTACCAACCGACAAACGTCAATTTGAAGCCTAAGTGCAATGGGCACAGTAACATTTGTCGCTTCTCAAATTGCGGCTCCAGGAGTTAAGTGCTGAGGTAATTAACCACAACATCACGCCTGTTAACGAGATGACAGACGACCTTTGCTTTATATCCGAGGAATCACGTCGGTGAATATTTTTGCCAAGCCGTCGTTACTCCAATTTACGCAGTCACTTTAAAAAAACTGTTGTTTTTGTAATGAACGAGACAGGCTTAGAATAAGGCAAAAGTCAAATTTATAAGTAGCTGTAGCTAATCTGAAGCCTTGCAAACAGAGAGCTGTAATCATAAGTTTATTAATATTTTTCTAACATTAGGCAGAAAGTAACGCAAATTACAACTGAGTTGATTGCTTATTTTTGTACGTGCTCGTTTCATTTCGTCAATTTTAGAATTACAGTGATTCAAAAATCTACGCTTTTTTCGTAGTAGTCCTTCGTGAAGTGTTTATGTCAATCGCCCAGACTTTTGATATCATTAGTAGTAGGACACCGGCCAAAAGCTGAATCAGACGGCATTCCGTTCAAACCATGAATGTGAGGTGAGATTGTATCAGTATATTTTTCCTTTACAGTTTTTGTTCTAAACTTCCTCTTTCTTTTAATTTCCTTTAACAATTAATTTTGTAATGAGCCTGAAGTGTTCAAGTTTCAGAAAAAAGCCAGCTACGCTGCAATATTTAACAAATAATAGCTACAGATCTCAAAATAAATTCACTGTAATTAATATACTTTTTGTAGCCTCACCGAGGAGCAACAAGTTCTTCTGAACTGTGCTTCGTCAGGCCACAATCTATTGATTAGCGGACAAGCCGGCACGGGAAAATCCACCCTCGTGAACAACATCGTGAAAGATCTTACGAATAAAGGGAAAAGGGTGAAAATCGTGTGTTCCAGTGGCATATCATGTTCTGTGTATGGTGATTCAGTAAGTTCCCAAACCGTTCATTCATGTTATAGACTGCAAACTGCCGACATGCCCTCAACAATGGTTATTGCCAGATCGGTAAGTTTGTCGCACTGCATGCAGAAAATAAAGGATGCAAATACCATCATATGGGATGAGGCCGGAATGTCAAGTAAGCGCATTCTTGAACTTGTAAATGCCATTCAACACGCAGTAGCAGATCCACCCCAGCGGAAAAAGCCTTTTGGCGGGAAACAGGTCATTTAAGTGGAAGAATTTCTGCAGCTTAGACCAGTGCCTAACTTTTTCGACGATGCTTCATGTTCCAGTCTCGCGTTTTTCACGCAGCTGTAGGCCACAAGTTTGAACTCTCTAAGCTTTTAAGACAGGCGTTTGCAAATCCTTTTTTTAAAGCACTTGCAGAACTCAGATTAGGACACTGCAGTGATGAGAGCGCGGCCTTTCTTAAGAGTCTCAGCAGGCGCATCGAAAATGAAGACCCCTTACACATCTACTTTAGAAAACTCTCCGTACAGCTTCACAACCTTGATGTGCTTTATGGATTGCCAGGGGAGCTGCACACATTTCAGTGTTCGGAGGAGGGAAACGTGTCCGGAATCAGTTGTCCAGCAGATGCGAAGCTACTGTTGAAGCCGAATGCTAAAGTAATGATCGTTTGGAACGTCTCCGATGACATCACGAATGGAACTTCAGCAATATTTCGTGGCATCAAAGGGGATCACTTAGAAGTGGACGTTTCGAACGTTGGTGTTGTGTTTCTTAAGAGAGAAACATGGACAAAACGCGATCGGTCTGGACAAATTGTGGGAAGCCGAACCCAGTTTCCCCTGGTACTTGCCTATGCTGCAATATGCCACAGACACAAGGTCTGACGCTACCTGGTGTTGTACTTCACTGCTCCAAAGATTTTGTCTCGGGACTGACATACGTGGCAGTATCGCGCGTTGAAAATGAGCAGAACTTGCAAGTTATAGGCTTCAATTCTGAACAACTTTTGAGACCACCACACGATGCTGTTGCCGTCTGTGAGGGTAGCAGAGAACTGCTGGACGACCTTTCGTGTTGTTCGAATCAGGAGTTTGAGGAAGAATGGTTTGAGGTCGGTGACAGGGGAATGGAATCAACGGGGGAGGAGGAACATCCAGCAGATTCATTAGGCATGGATACTAGTCCTGATGGACTGGTTTCGTCCTATTTTGAGAAAAAAGGAGACCGTGTCATAGCTGATCTTGGAACTGTCTTCCTCCTTCTTGATGACAACGAGTCTCAATTTAGTACCCCCCCTGAAAGCGTTGATCTGACTAACCTGGTTAAGGAGTTATTGATTCCTGATCCTAAAACTGATTTTGCCAGGGACAACAACAATAGTGTGAATGCGATACTGGAGAGACCAGAGCAGATCGAACACTTTGTCCGTATTCAGTAGTATAGGATCTATGAACTGTTTGGAGATCACTTAGCGAACAACCCAAACGAACTGTACCTTTCCCGTAAAGATTTCACTGATACTGTCCATCACCTGTACATTTCAATTATCGGATCAGTTTCATTGCGCCAGGAAAGTCGGTCCCTTTTTCAAGTAGACAGTTTGCCTCAAGCGCAGATTTCAATTGCTTCGTCGCTCTGCCTCAGGCTATTGGAACTGTTTGTTCACGCTGTGGCTGAAGCAGTTGAAAGACAGTATTCTACCTCCAGGGTAGACTTCGATGTCTGGGAAATATTTACCTTATAGTTCTGTTGCTTACAAAGGTTTGATGACTCCAAGAAAGTGGCAAGTTGTTTCACGGCTTTTGCCGGCACATCTAGTCGCTGGTCTTCTAGAAGTTCTTGGACTGATTTCTTCAGTCCCTGGCTTATAATTTCAATGCAGATGTCTTGCCCCTGCGAAGTGACCAAAATTTCAGTGACAACTCGTTGTCCATTGATCGCCCATTTCTCATTTCGAACAAAAGACAAAGAGAAAGCGCCATTTCGTATTGCCCTCCAGTTTTTGGAAAGGCAAACTTCTTCCTCAATAGAATCTATCAAGAAATGTCCTGTATCAGTATGAGCGAAATCCGAAGGAGTACCATCGATTTTTCGTATATTGATATAACCGTTCGTTGGTTTCTCTCCGCGTTTTCCAACTCTTTTAAGACGAACGCCTTGACATCCCCATATATCGTGGACAATTCGCCCTAAAGAGCTGCGAGACATTCCGCTCTGATTCTCCTTCTCCTTATGGTCCAAGTTAAACATTTCCAATATCTCCTCGATGGAAGTGAAGCTACCCTCGTGAAATTCAAAATTTTCACAGACCCTAAGCGTAAATTAAAACAAAACTTTAGTGGTCCAGCACTATAAGAAGAATCAAAACAAGATATGAAATTTTCTTTGCTTACCAAAACTTTGCATTTAGGGAATAGCCTAGGCCACACTTCCGTTTTGATACGAAGCCAGTGTCCTCATTTTCATTTAAACGCTTCAGCTTGGACAACATCGTTCAAAAGAAGACTGGTAAGAGTAGCAAAGAGATAAGTACCGCTCGGTTTTAAACCGTTTCCGTAAAATTGCCGTTAATCTGACTTAAGCTTGCAAATTTTTTTCCGTTTGTCTTTCAAAACAATGTCACGCGATTTCATAATTATCTGATGATGTTGTGGTTAATTACCTCAGCACTTAACTCCTGGAGCCGCAATTTGAGAAGCGACAAATGTTACTGTGCCCATTGCACTTAGGCTTCAAATTAACGTTTGTCGGTTGGTAAAATTTCACTGTGCCTGCCCCGCGTTGGTTTGAATTTGCCACTTGACGGTTGGAGTCCGTTGCAGGGCAGCCCGGTCCGCGCGTAGTCATGCCGTAGAACTGCTGAGTAAATTGACCATTTACGTCTCTCAAAATAGGAATTTGGCAATGCGAACGACGTAGAAAGGTCGTTGTTTATCTACAAATCTGTCGCTGGTGGAATTTTCCCCGTGGTGCACTTTCAACGGGATTTATCGTCCCCGAAACCGTCAACGGTCAGGAGACGGTTTCCAACCTTCGCTTCGCTTCTCTCTACGCTTCTCAGGGTGGAAAAGCGTCTCGCTCAGAGAGGTATTTTATTGATCCCTCGAGGCCTAAACCGCTGTAAAAACACTGCGAAACGCATGAATGAGCCAGAGGTGAGTTAAAAAGACAACTTTATTTTACATTAAGCACATTTTTAGCGCGCGTTATATTTTCCATACAAACTCTTATATTCGTGTACGTGCTGGGGCTGATAAGTTGGCCCGCTCGGAAAGGCGCCAAATTAACCTTAATTAAAGGGGGGGGGGGATATACTAGGAAACTACAAGAAAACGAGAACGGTGAGTTTTGTAGGCAATTTTATTTCGGTTTTAGAAGTGAAAGAAAGATTTCCCACACAAACTCTTATAATCGTCGACAGGAGGGTTGGATTGCCGTGTTTGAAGGCCTAAAATAGTGAGCTTGGGCTACCTGTGGTCTCAACACAGGCGTCCCAAACTCACGATTCGAGAAATCGATCAAATAAATGATTTATGTAAGCGTATCAATGATTTATGTAAGCGTATGAGTGATTTATGTAAGCGTATCGAGTGGGACGTGACTACTTGAAGTGCGCGGTGTTGTGTTACAATTTAGGCCGTTGGAAATTCGAGCGCTCTATAAGACTTTGTATGGAGTTTAAAATAACGTGGAATAAAAGCGCTCGACGAAATAAAATTTTACCTTCTTTTCAATAAAGTAAAGAAAATGTACTCACCTTTCTTGATTTCTGTTGTCCTTTTGGGCTATTTCATCGTTTTTGGGGGTTTTTAATCGTGAGTTTGGGACGCCTGTGGTAGCCTGGGTATTTCCGTGGCAGTTTTGGCAGGTTTGAAGCACTTCTCGCGTTTTTCCCTAACAAAATTAAGCAGCAAAATTTAATTGTGGCTTTTTCGCTCAATTTTGGTTGAGCAGAGAGACAAGACATTTATCTTTTTACCCTCGATGTTCAGATCAGTTATCTGAGAACTGTTTTACATGGAGGCCGAACAAAAGAAAGGAGGAAAGGGGAATGGTTTTGTCCGGATAGGATGTCCGTTACGCGAGATTTCCTAAAGGGTCTTTTGGTTTTACTATGGATCTATTTTGTTTACTGTTTCAATTTAATGGAATAAAACCTTTTACATCCGGGCCCACTTATATAAAGGTTGTGGGAAGAATGCGAGTTGCGAGTTGCGAGTTGCGAGTTGCGAGTTGCGAGTTGCGAGTTGCGAGTTGCGAGTTGCGAGTTGCGAGTTGCGAGTTGCGAGTTGCGAGTTGCCAGTTGCGAGTTGCGAGTTGCGAGTTGCGAGTTGCCAGTTGCCAGTTGCGAGTTGCCAGTTGCCAGTTGCCAGTTGCCAGTTGCCAGTTTCGAGTTGCCAGTTGCGAGTTGCCAGTTGCCAGTTACGAGTTGCCAGTTACGAGTTGCCAGTTGCCAGTTGCCAGTTGCCAGTTACGAGTTGCCAGTTACGAGTTGCCAGTTGCCAGTTGCCAGTTACGAGTTGCCAGTTGCCAGTTGCCAGATGCCAGTTGCCAGTTACGAGTTGCCAGTTACGAGTTGCCAGTTGCCAGTTGCCAGTTGCCAGTTGCGATGGAATAAAGTGTAGATTCCTCATCAGGAATCTACACTGTGCTTTTAGTAATGTTGGTCAAGTTATTATTGTTTTTGCAGGGTTCTCAACTGAACCTATCGCATGGATCACAAAGTAAATGGAAAGAGTGACATTTTCCAATTTTCTACGTACACACGGACTCTTAATTCAATCGAAACTTGTATCTTCGATTTGACCTCAAAGCATATTTTGCTGTAAATTACTGACAGCGTTACACAGTTAATCAATCGGAGACGCACTCCGCTAAAAAGACGATAGTCGAGTAGAAATAAAATAAACAGAACTGCTAAAGGCAAACCCACAGCGACAAAGCAGTGAGGAGTGCCGGATCTTGTGTAGATCTGGATTAGTAAACATCTTGAAGACGAAAGTAAACAACAATAAACTGATCCTTACGGCGAAAAGATTGAGAAATTGAAATGGAAACAGAAATGAAATAAAGTTGTATATTTGCCCGATATTTTGGTTTGCAAAACAAACCTTCTTCGGGGGCTAAAAAAGAAAAGTGTGTACAACTACAAGATGACCGTTACATATATGGGTTTGAAATACAGCATAACAGAAAATGATAGGCTAGGAAAAGTTGAAAAGCAACTAATTAAGTAATTAAGATCGCTTACACTATAATAGGTGAATGTTATCGACATAACACACTGAAATAAAGACTTTCGTCCATAAGTGCCGTGCCTTTTACTTTTCACATAAACGCAACCTAGCCATACGGCTGCTTTCCATCGGATTCGTTTTTTAATTCTCTCACCCATTCGTTACTACGATTAGCGCCCACATAGATACATTCGAAAGTGCACCCCCGAATGTAATATACTGAGAACGGAGTCAGTAAGAATTAAAAAAGGGGGGATAAGGGAGAACAACCGGAAAGAAATTCAAATGGTTAAAAAATCTGCCGGAAGAAACGAGATTGAAATTCAACTTTAAAATGAGACAAAATAGAATACCATACTTTCCCAGAACCAATTTACAATTTTGAGAACGCAGTCAAATAATACTGTTGAGGAACCGAATCTGCAACTTGCAACTTGCAACTCTCAACTCGCAGATTTCCCAGTCCCCTTATATAAATAAGGTCAAATCACCTTCCAAAATGAAGAAAAGAATTCCAGCTTAACTTGTTTGACTACATGTCGACTAGTTTGGCCCCACCCTGTTACAGTGGTGGCTCTGTATCATGTCTCTATAAACAGTTTACTGTTATTTAAGTCAGTATGATTGATTTCTTTTTTGATTAAAAACACTGTTAGAAAACTGATTTATCGAAAGCCAAACTTGTAACCAAGAACACTAAACCTGCCGTTGGGCAGGTCAATGACACACACACACAAAGTGGTAAATCTGGGGTTTTTTGTGGTTCTACAGCGTTAAATAGCTTTATGGCAGCTCGATATTCGGGACATGAAAGCTTTTGCACGACCGAAAGAGAGAAGGCAAGGGCAACGGATGAGGTTAGTTTTCAAAAATCGGACAAGACAACATTAAATTATCAGATAACCAATAAAAGAAAAAAGCATATTAGTTAAGTACATATCAATACTTTATTCGAATTGTTAGCCAGAGCGAAGGATAACAAAAGGTTTCCCAAATGAATTTTAGCTAGGTAACCTTCAAACTATACAAAAGGATTTGTGCAAGGCAAACAAAAAAAGGTTTCATCTCGTCTTTTTAAACCTAGATTACAAAAACCAATGTAAACGTGATTTCATTCAGCCATAAAAACCACTCTAAATAGCAAGTTTAAAAAGTGGCTAAAAACTGACAGATTAACTCTATGATAATAATTACCGGGTTGGATGAAAGAAGGTGTGGCATTTTTTGTTCTTGCTTGAAATCACATCATTTTTGGCATACAGACATGTTTTTACATACCCAACGGTCCTGTATATTTGTATATTTGTTTAGTGACGTTGTCTTGAAATAAAAGCAAACAATAATCTGTCGATTTATTTTAAGCTAAAAACAGAAGTTATAATTTAACATTCTCCACTTCAGCTGCTAGGCAAAGTAACTAAGAAACTATGCTATAGGCAAATTGTTCAAATTACGGGATTTGATGGGAAAATATGGACACGCGATTCTTAGGCGCAAAAAACAAGCGTGTGCAAAAAACTGGTGTGATTCTGAGCAAAATCGAGCATCAACAAAGATCAACAGACACAGCATTTCAGCCACTTCTCCACCAAGCCCTCCAATAGTTAACTGATCAACAGTTCCAACATGCATTCATTTCTTTCTGCACAATATCTATCTTTGTACAATGCCACACTTTCCTTGTCGTTTGGCAATTTATTTAAAAATAATTTATCTACTAGCATTAAGTTAAATAGAACTGCTATATGACAACCAAGCCTCCAGCGCAAATAACCCATTTCCTACAGCTCACGGAGGTTCATAATTTTAAACTTTGGCACTGTCTACCATAATAATTACAATTGCGAGTAAAAATATCACACATTCTTCCATTCACTGGAGTGAATTATCTCACAACAGTTATAAAAGGCCAACTAAATAATAAACAACATTGGAATGTGCTTGAAAATTAACTGACTTTCAAAATTAATTCAAATACAGTTGAACCGCCATTAACCCTTTAAGCCCTAAGCCCTGTTGAAAATGAAATTTCTCTTTACATGATCACTACTTGTTTGAACATTTAAGTGACGAGAATAAAAGGAAGTGATCACTGAGGATAAGATGTCTTGATATTTAGACAAATTCTCCTTACTAGTTCCATAAGAAATGTATGGAGATCAGTAATGAGAATATAGATGTTTATACCAGGGCTTAAAGGGTTAAGCAGACACTTCCAGAGAAGGGGTAAAGTTTGAAACAGAGTCAAAAGTGTTAACTCGTGCTCTGAAATGGGATCAAGGTATTGAGTTCAGTCCACACATACCCCACCCCACCCACCCATCCCCCCTTCCAACTCCCTCCCCCAGGGGTTGGAAAAGGCTTTAAAGCGGTCCCTAAAGTGTTCCATAATGGAAGGTTCAACTATAACAAAATCATTTCCTTTCTTCTAGTTTCCAGCAACATTACATGAGCAACATACAGCAAAACTACCCCCCCCCCGACAAATTATCTGCTTCAGCTCTTCATCAACTATTTACTACTGATGATACTGCTTATTGTACTTGTAAAAAATCCAAAGATGAATTAGTGAACAAAGACTAGTATGTTACAAACAAACAAGTGCAAATTTCATTCCTTCTAAGTAGACACCATATTGCTTTCTTAAAACAATAATATAAAATAGCTAAAATTGGCTCTACGCCATAGTTGTTACTAAACAATTCCCAAACTAGTGGTGGTCTACAAGGCTGTACAATACATTTCTTAGCAAGGAGATTGACTATTTTTGTCAAAGGGACTATGCTGGCAATTTGCACAAACGAAAACATTAAAATAATGGTCCAGTTTTGATCAACAATACCCTACTGTGCTGAAACATATGACAAGTACATTTGGTTATGGATAGCAAGGAAATAGATTAAACCTGGAAAACCTTCCTTCTTCTGTCTTGGAGAAAATGCTTTACACTGATTAATGTCTGTTCTCTCTTTCACAATTATCTCAAAATCTTCTTCTTGGTGTTTTGTATGCTAGTCAAGCATTTTGTTTAACAGTCAAGCATTTATCGCAGTTTGAAAAACGACAGCAAAATGTCTGTGGCACAGCCCCCTTGACAGTTTAAAGAGTAGAAAGAAAATTGGTTGGTGAAAGGGCCCAAGCGTATGACACATACATGTCATAGCTAAATCCTGTCAAAATGATTCATTGACAAGAAACTAACGAAAGCCAGCCAATTGCAAAAATTTGCAAGGGGAAGCTTATTTTAAATAGTTTATATTGCTGATCACAACCAAGAATAAACATCTTTCACTAAGAGTGAGCATAAACTGCTGCAACAAAATACAAAATCTGAATGCAGATGTTTGCAAGCCAGGAAGAGTAGGGTAGGGTGGGGACTGTCAAAAAGTAGGGCAAAAAGGTACCGTGAGGGGGAGGGGTGATCAACTGCACTTCTTTATCATTTATGCACTTCTTAGAATCGTAACATGTTTCTGTTAAGGGGGCAAATAAAAAGGCTCTTGTATGGTTCTTGGAGCACACTGCACAAGTTTTTGAGGCAATTGTAGAGACCATCAAACATAAAACTAAAGAAAACATAATGAAGACTACTTTTTGGCAGCCAATAAAAAGATGCTAAAAATCCACTAGACAGGGAGTGTTTAGAAGTTCATAAGGCATCAAACTATCTTCTCATTCCAGCCCTAATGCAACCAATTTAATTTCTTACTTGCTGAATATAATATTATTTTCTGAATAAGATCATTAAAAAAGCATTTCCCTCCACATGGATTTCTGATCCATAATTCCTCTGGCAGTGCTTAGTTCATAAACTATTATTAAATGATTTATTTTACTCAACAGCTCCTGCATAGATTGGCCATCCACTCATTTTCTCTTGTGACTTGTCAAAACAAAGCCCAAGCAGAATATACTGGTTTGCCTTGCCATAATACATTATGCTGCACATCTTGAAGAAGGGTCTCATCTGAGGCACAACAGTATTGTACCAGGCGAAGGAAGATCCCCTTGTCACAATATCATCCACTGTACACTGCAGAATTGTCACTCCATGAGTTGGGTTTGTTCTGTACTGTGAAATGTCTGATTTCTCTACTTATTTCCCCACTGGCCATGAATGAGACCAGAATTGATCAAATTGAGATGCACCTTAGAGTTGATATGCATCTTGGGTAAATTCTCTTGAATTGAACTTGGGCAAAAATGGAATTGCATTGAAAGGCACGAGACACGTACTCCAGATGTCACAGATAAACACTTGGCCTTTCATTTGAGTCCACTGCATGATACTGTTGGCTTGACGGTGATGCCTGGACAGTCGGCAACCTGCTGCCTGGTTGGTTAGGGGGATGCGTTGCTCTCCAGTAACTTTCAAGAAACTCGCCTAAGTGATCACATGCGTCATCAAGCTGTGCTTCATCCAGAACAAGATCATAGGATTCCTTAGCAGAAAAAATTCCAATTGTTACAAAAACGACAACACAATTTGCCCTCTTGCTTACTGAATACCAACCCTTGGCTAAATGATCAACCATTGTTATCCAACACTGTTCACAGACAACAGACTAACAGACAACAAATCCTTGGCTAAATGATCAATCATTGTTATCCAACACTGTTCACAGACAACAGACTAACAGACTACAAACCCTTGGCTAAATGATCAATCATTGGTATCCCACACTGTTAACAGACAACAGACTAACAGACTACAAACCCTTGGCTAAATGATCAATCATTGGTATCCCACATTGTTAACAGACAACAGACTAACAGACTACAAACCCTTGGCTAAATGATCAATCATTGGTATCCCACACTGTTTCACACAAATAGGCTGAACTATCAAATTTTGTACACCATGCTCAGTGTTGGATGAACCATTCAATTGTGACAAAAACAATATGTAGTTCCTTAGATTGAGCACTTAGGGCTAAATAAGGAAACTATTCGAGCAATACTTACATCACCACATTGTGCTAATTTTTCTGCAGCCACTAGCTGGACGTTGAGATGCCTAGACTGGGACTTTCCACGAGTTTTTATGAGCCTTTGTAAGACCTGTAAAAGAACATTGGTTTCACAAAATTAGGTGTTAGGGTATGTAGTCCCAGCTTGTTATTACAGTCCAGGACAATCCAAGAAGGGAATTACTGGGACCCATCAAAGGTACCAGAACATATCTCCCAGACATTGTTTGGCCACCCTGGTTTGCTCAGTTGGCAGGCCATCAATTTGGAGAGCTGATGAACCGTGGCCAGACCACCAACCAGAGAGTTAGAGTAGCTGGCTGCGCTCAACATCTTGTCTTAGTTTTTCACGATTGCTTCATTGGGCGATAATGCTCACCCAAAATAATGCCTACTAGAGTCTTACCCAAACTGAAAATTTCAAAATTGCTTTTCAGCTATCCATCACTTTCTGACATCCACCCCTCCCCCCCCCCCCAACTCTCCACTATTTTTCTGGGACACAAGCAGCACCCTTGCATTTAAGTCTGCATGGGGCCTTACAATAGAGCATTTTCACTCACATGACCAGCAGCTATGTCAATTTATTGGAACAAAAGAAAGTGTTTACATAAGGAAACACTTCAACTCCCACAGGATTTGGCTTTGTACACCAATATGGCCACCATTTCACTGTTTTTGGTACACCAATATGTCCGCCGAGGCGTCATATGAAAATGCTCTATTTACCAAGAAAGAGAAAACTTACTAACCTTGAGTGAATTAATTTTGATGTACACAAGTAGAGGCGCTAAAGAGGTCTTGTAAAGCTGTGTTGGGTGATTGACACTCTCACAGTCTAACACAACCAAGTTAAGCCCTCGAGCCAACTCAAATATCCGCTCAATCTCAAGCTGCACTTCAGCTGTAAAGAAATTCATTACTGAAAGTAAAAGATCTGCACCGATTATCAATTCGGTCGAGTCTTATAATTCACCATGGTAACAATAATAATTAATAATAATAATAATAATAATAATAATAATTTAATATTTGTAATGAGCATTTTTATAAGTGGTTGAATATACTTGGTAGTTGATTATAAAAGATTCTGAAACATAGCACTTGACAGAACAGATTCAAACAGGACTTTGTAAGGAGGGTTGCTAAATGGAGATGGTGGCTTACAAAAGTGTTGATACTCAGAAGATTCAACTACTCAATGTTTTACTGAGAACTGATTTGAATGGTGGTGGGAAGACAGAGAAACAGAAAAAAGTTCTCCAACATTGCATGATAGTTTGCAAATGAAAGAGTGCAAAGAGGTGGGGTTCCATCTCTCTCCCACTATACTAACTGTTATGTCCGTTCTGTCACACAAGAGAACAAATGCCAGCTGGCTGTGTGTCAAATTGGCAAAACCCTTTCTCTTTCGCTCTCTCTCCTACATCAAAAGAAGGACATACGTACCAAGTCCTGAAGATTTACTATTTGATCTTTCCATTAATGTTCTCTTGCTGGGGTTTGAAAGATTTGATTTTTTGGCCAAGGTTATGTCAGCATTTACACGCGATATTGTTATCCTGCAAATTTAAACAAATAGCTATCAATAAATAAAGTTAAACCCATCTTAAACAATCACCCTAAGGGAATGGCTAACTAACCTCTCACCCTTCAAGCCCCAACAGTGACAAGTATCTAATTTTGCCATACAGTAATTGTAACTTGATCAAAGATACAGGCCATGAGAATAAAGGAAATGATGATTTCAGATCAAGTGTCTTGATGTTTAAGGTGATTCCATTCAATTGCATTGCGCATCCTTTCTGTGCATCATTTTTTGCGTGATTAGCGCGCGCACGAACGCGCGCGCGTTCGGAACTTGATAGGTTTCCTATGGAAGCTGAGCTGTTCAGAGAAATAAATGGTCGTTTTCTCCCAAACGAACTCGGTAACCCCACTTTTTCATGCCATTTATTTAAGGAAAATACAACTTTACATGATATATTCAAATTTGAAGAATTTTTCATTATTCAATTTTGAAATATTCCGGTTGATTCACTGTTACAGTCAGATTTTAGGCGTTTCACTGCAACCGTGCAGACGCTCGATTTGCCTATTATTTCAAAGTAGTTTAATTGTTACGGCAATTTTAAGACGTTTTACTGTAACGTTGTTCTTCTATCATAAGAATAATGCTTATATTTCATTGCTAGTAATAACTTTGTTGAAGTAATGGGTGTCTCTAGTACAAGGATAGGTTTTTTAATATTGCTGTCTATAGATAGCAAAGTACCTATATACTACAGCCCCGTAGCGTGAAATCGGACACGGTGACCCCCTCTTTTTATTTTATATTTTTAATGTACTAGGTGTAATTAGTAACTGTGCAAAGTTTCAGCAAATTCTCATTACAACTTCTTTTTCGATGGAATCACCTTAAGTAAATTCTCCCAACTAGTACCATAAGAAATGTATGGAGAACAGTGAGGAGAATATACATATTGATATTGGGCCTTAAAGGGTTGATATGGGCTGGCTATTCAATAAAGGGTCAAATGGTTTACAAAAAAATCAACAAACAATGAATTTGGGTTGTATTTGTGTTCAATTTCTTGGAGAAACTGGACACAAATATCGAGGAGGACAATAAAGATAACCTGTCGGTACGTTGTGGAAGGTGAATGTGTCTGCTAGCTATACATAGTGACTGCTAACCAGAAGCCCAGATTACAGTGACTAACTATTTAAGGCAAGAATGTTCTGGGATTTTTTCAATTGACAGCTAATAGAGGGTGACCCCTGTCATATATTTCACCATGTATGGGATTTATATGAATTGACAAATGACCAACTCCCAGTTGGCTTGATAGCTCAGTTGGTAAAATTTGTTGCACCGGTATCACAGAGGTCATGGGTTCGAATCCCATTCAAGACAACCCTGAATTTTTTCAGGTTGTTATTTTATCATCTACTTAAGTTGACATCTTTAACTAAAAGAGTCACCATCATTTCTTATTTTATCCGCAGTTCACATATATGATTATTTTAGATATTCACTATCAAAAACTTATATGTATAGGGGGAATGGCATACATGTACACGGCGACTTGAACACACACCCTTTACCTAAACAAAGTATCAAGATGTTTTCAAATCAATGAGTTAATGTCCATGTCTCACCTTCCTGAAAACTTGTGTTTCATATAATCATACAAAGCTTTCTGCATCATATCTGTGACCTGTAAAATCATCACAAAGGAATTCACTCAAATGCATTACTATAACAATGCTGTTACTGGTTCTATACAAAAAGTCCAAAGTAACTGATACTTCAAAAATAAAATTGCTTGAAAATTACTTAAGTATTGTGTAACAAATTTAGTTCAACATTATTTTTGAATTGGTTTTACTAAATTGCCCACCAAAACAAAAAAAATTATTAAATGGTTTTCATTTGTTAAGCCTACCATAGAATTCTAGAGGTCTACAATACCCCTTGGAAGAATTGCATGCATAATCCAAAGTAATATTGATTTTTTATTTTATTAACCATACCTCATAGCCCTTTAGCGAAGGTCCAAGTAACACAATAGGCCTCATTGATGGTACGACATCATACGGTGAGAACTGTTCTTGTTGCTAAACAAATCACAGACAGTAGTGTCAGGTAAAAGTAAATGTGAGGGGCCATACATTTACCTTTTGAATAACTGTTTCAGTGAGTATGACATTCAATTTGAAGCCATCCCCTCAATATCTTGATCCAAGTCAATTTTCACAAAGTTAGACAACTCTTTAGAGCACACATACTGGTTACATTGTACTGTATGGAGTTGGTCCTGAGTCTTGGACCCATGCCCAACTTCCAAAGTGTCTTAACCCTTTGACCCCTGAATTTTCTGCGAAAAACCTTCAGAGAATAGGCCGTGACCACAAAAATGTTATTGCAGGCTGTTACTTTAATGTAGATATAGCTATTCATACATTTTTGAAAAGAATAATCATAGTGGACCTCACTCAGTTCTTTCCAGTTGATTTCTCGAACTATTCTATGCCATTGTAGCCTTTAATTTCGATGTTCCAGTGCCACACGATTTTCAGAAGCTGACAGTCTTTGGTTTTCACTAGAAATGTCGGCAAAATCCTGGTTCTGAGCATCTTTGGCTTTAGATAGATGAAACATTTAAACTTCCATCTCACCTTTCCCGGAGTTGAAGTTATCGGTAAATATCCTCAGGAATTTTGAAGCAAATACGGCAAAATTCATCAATATCTGTATAAAAGTTCGCCATGTTTAAATCCCCTTGTCAACAAATCATTAACTCAGCGAGGAAAACTCGAAAAAACTGCGAAGAAATATCCCAAATCTGCTTCAAATCGCCGCCATTTTGAAGCAATTATGGTCTTATTTGAGGGGGACTGGGAACTAAAAAGAGCCTTGATGTGCCTTTTTGGGGCCAAAATATACACCACATTTAAGAGCGCGCTTATATGCGCGCTTCGGGGTGAAAGGGTTAATGGAGCTTTTACAGTAAGTCCCATACTTAATCCCCATCTGTAAAGGATGTGTTGGCCAGGCTTCATCAGTAATTGTATTACTACAATGGAAGACAAACCTTTTTGAAGAATGGCTTTTTTGTTTTTCCACCCTGAGTACCTTGCGATGACACAGTGGTCCCTGAAGCTGATCTTGGCAATGATCTGGCTGTTGGACTTGATGGGCTCTGCTCGTCATCATAATCCAAACCATTCTCATTGTCAACTGTCAATCAAATTAAGTCACATCACACTCAGCCCACAAGGAGCCAACAAAGCCAGAGCTAAATCTACAGTAGAATAAAATCCCTTGGGTGGGATGGTGGTCCATTGTATTGTCAACCCTCCCTCCCCCTCCCCCCCACTCAGCATTTTTTTAGTTCCTCTAAGAAATTTTTTCCAGGGAATAAGGTGAACGTACGCACATGGCACAATTGCACGCTAAAACAAAAGAACTCACTTTTAACACGTTAGCTGTGTGTTAGTTGCGTGCCTAATTAACTTCATAGTCATTGTCTTGCTTTGCACAGCAGAGACAAAGGAACGTGTTAAGATCTTTGCCTATAATTTTGCATGATCTAACACGGTGACCGTGTCAAATTATAGCCCGCTCTTGCGAAAGGCATTGACGTCTGAAGCTGTTTTCCAATTTGTACTATAAGTAAGCTTATGTTGTAAGCTGTATGTGTTGGGCTGAAAATGTTTTTTTAGCTTACCGAACATGGTTGTTACCGAACAGAATACCAGAAATTACGTCGACTTGTTTTCTCCCCTTTATTGCTGCATTTGCGTTTGTTTTCCATCCTTTACTGCATTTGTTTCGACTTCTTTGCTTGGAACTATTGCAAATTTAAAATTGTGTTCACTTGTCTTTCATCGGCCATTCACAAACTGTAGTTAGGAGGCCATTCGAATGGCTGCTGCTAGCTGTTCAAAAAAAATATTCATCCATGCAAACGGCTAGGGTAATCTTCATAATTTCTTCTATTGTTTTGCTTGAATACAATACTGTAGATACAAGCAAAGGACTTTCATCCCTTTTTCCCGCGATATCATCCAGATAGAATTGTTGCATTACATACCGTGTAACGCTCAAAGAAAAGCTCAGCTTTCACATGTTATGCAAATTTGATGCGCTTTTGAACTGAAACTATAAACTTCGTACTACGATGTACTCGCTATTTATTACAAATTCTTTTACATTGAGTTTCAATATCAGCTTCATTTACTATTTCAATTTTAATCGAAGGGTAAAGTGCACGAAAAAACGGTTCGATTTGTTCCCACATGGCTCGCACAATTTATTTTTAGACTCACGGTATGCAAATTCAGTGCACTGTGAACTAAATTAATCCCAGGAAAAAAGCTCGCAATTTTACTCTGTTTCTCTTTCTAACACCATAAGCTTCGATTTTTAATATAAGTTACATTCAACAGTTTCGCTTTAGACCACAGGTTTGAGTCTGGCGAAAGCAATTTCATTCTGAAAATCTTAACTTCATTGTTTACGTCGCATCCAGCACGCAAACTAATTACCAGTAGATTCACACAACCCTCGTTTCTCTGCGCTCTTGTATTTGAAAAAAAAAATCCAAGAGCCATATTGTTCCCTAATTTATTTAATATTTCGAACAGGAAAATGAATATTCTTTCCTTCTCATTTATGTGCTATAAAGATTTTACTTTACGAAAAGCATTCACTGGCGGCTCAGACGAAGTAAGTTAAGCTAACGTGTTAAGAGTTCTACCATGTCAAGGAAACAAAGGAACTTAGCGTGCTAAAAAAAAACAAAGCTCTACCGTGCAAGCCAAAAATGAACAATGGCTGCAAAAACGCTATCCAAAATCAACTGTTTTTATGCCCATATCCGCACGTTAAGCGTGTCATGTCAGAAACATGAGTGCATGTTATAACGTGCCGTGTGTGTGCGTTCACCTTATTCCCTGAAATCCCGTGGAGGGTCACATATATATCTCTATGCCTACAAACCCAGGAAAAACTGGTTGTCTGTGTCATTCAAAGTAACATGCAAACAAAAATAATTAGCCTGAGAAAACAGCCGACGTTTCCCGAGGTCGCCACTTGAGCCCTCGCGAAACGATGTTTGAGTAACATGAGGGCATTTTCTTTCAACCAATCAGAAGCACTACCAAGATCTGGGTAGTGCACCTCATCAGTATGGAATTTCTGTGTCTGTTACTCAGACGCCGTTTTAAAGTACTCAATACAAGTGGTGACCTCGCCAAACGTCGGCTGTTTTCTCACGCTAAAAAATAATGAAAATCCCGACACTTGAATGTGATGCACACGCCGCAACGTTAGAAAGGTTGTCCCAGCGGCTTTCAAAGTAGGACCATTATTTACAATGTAACTAGGTCGGTTTGTTTCCAAGTTTTAGCTCTTGAAGCCCCAATATCAATATGCACGTTCTCCTTAGTATTCCCCATATGTTTCTTATGGTACTAGTTGGGAGAATTTGCACAAACATCAAGGCATTTCATGTTTGGTGATCATTTTCTTGATTCCTGTGACCTGTATATTTGATCAAGTTTTTGACTCAGGGATATTGCAAGGAGACATGCTTGTCACTACTGGGGCTTGAAGGGTTAATGCCTTCCAAGGCCTTTGGAGGGTACACTATAATTATAGCAAAAGACAGGCAGGCAATGAGATAAAGTTCAGCAAAATCCTAATTCTACTACTCACTTTGTCCTGATGATAACTGTCTTGATGGTGACATGTTTGTTGGGGACTGGGTTTGGTTTACCATGTTCTCAAACTGAAAAACACTACCAGACCTGCTAAAAAGAGACAAAAAACAGATACGAATATTAATCTTCAACCTCAAAATGAAGGCTATCTTGACTTTGTCTTGAAAAGAAAACAACTGCAAGGGCAATTGTTAATTCTTTTGCTTGTGATCAACAGAGTGTAATTAAAAAAAAACTAACTTGTCCTTTCCAGAAACTTTTAACTGGCAAAAAACCACCCTAACAACATGTGGCTAAATGTAATTTAGGTGAAGTTAAAAACCTCAAAACAAAATGCTAGGCTCGCTTGGCACTTGTGGCTGCCAATCCCCATTGGATTGTGGTCAGCGGTTCATCGTTAGTTGTCATGCCCATGTGGGGTGGCTCAGTGATCTTATAGCTCTCAAGTTTGTGTCTGTACAGTTTGCTCGCATTTTCAACTGCTGTAGTTTGCTCTGTTTTTACTTGCTGTCCCTCCCCATCCTTTCCTTGTTGGGAAGTATTCCTCCCCTCCTCAGTTTTTCCACTGATTCTGAATGTGACAGTGTTGGGTGGTTGCTGCTCACAGGATTCCTATGGTTACCCTCAGTGCACTGTGTCTATGTTGCATGGCTCCACCTTTCCTTTCCGGCACCACCCTCCAAGCTCATCTTTTGGTGATGAGTTTAATTAAACTTAATTGTTGCTAAGACTGGTATCAGGTAATTTGTGACTTTGGAATGTAGGAAGCCCCAAAACTTACAGCATGTTAACTGAGAAATATATTAATACAATGACGATGACATGTACAACTTTTTAGCTCTGCCAAAACATAGGAGGACAAGATTTATGGCTCATAAAATTCCTACTAAAGTTTCATTTAAATTTGTTCATGTCTGAACAAACTGTTTTAAAGTAACAAAAATAAAATCAAACAAAACTGCATAAATCAAACAGTCCTCCCAGAATGATGCTCTGCTTTTGCCAGTTACCATACACTAACACTGAACACTTGTTCAAAGTGTAGCACTTGAATCATTACAGTATTTCACACTGTGCTACTACTTTTGACTTTTTGACCAAAAGCTAAGAAAAATGTGAGAGTCCTGACCAGTTAGTAAACAGTAATGACTCATAGTTTGCAGGACAGGTTATTATTCTTACCTCTGAGTGGTTTTGCTTCCCTTTCCCCCAGTGCTGCTCAAACCCATCTGTTGCAGGGAGTTCAACTTGCTGGGACTGCAAAAAAAAAACATTCAATTTAATCAATTGGTAGCATGATCATTACAAGAAAAAGTTCGCAAAAAAATTAACAAAAACAAACTAATAATCATCATCAACATCGTCGTCGTTATTATCATCATCAAACCAGATACAATTCTAAGGACTCTACACATGGAAAATTTTAGCTTAACAGTGTTCAATCTAGGTGGCATCTTTGCATCACTGACACGGTAAATTATATCCTGACGCAACATGAAATGTGACCCTATCTGGGAAAACCAGGCTAAACGAAAATTGCACTGAAATGCGTTTCAACGAATTTTCAACGCGTTGTGAATGCATTGCAACGCTTTGATAATGATCCTCAACGCATTTGAACGTTTCTACCCGAATTCTTGAAACGCAACGAATGTTCCAAAATGTTGAGGAATGCTTTTGTAATGTTTCTCAATGCACTGAAAAGATCAACGCTTTTAAGGTCAACGCAACGGTGTACGATTATAAATTTTAAACAACAGTCGTGTTTACTTTGTATGTAGTGCCCCAACGCAACTGGTATCAAATTTATCGTAATACATAGATCGTCGTTTATATAATTTTACTTTGAAAGTTGTGCCTTTTTTATCCTATAGCATGGAAAATGGTAATATGTTTGCACAGCAAAACTATGGTGACTACATTGTAAGCTTGAACGGGATTCCAGTTGAACGGTAACCGCCGGGTTGTTTCGTCACAAAGTCATTTCGCTACAAATGAATGTATGAGTATTGAATTCCTGATTATAAAAGCTTCAAAACAGTGGAAGACTGAACTGTATAGTGAACCGACGTTAGCATGCTGTAGCCAGTGGCGGGTGAAAGCTACATACTTTTGACGGTTTGACTCCGCGGACGAGACCTCTGTAGCCAAGGCGGGGATACAATTGAAACTTGATAACATCTAGTATCCATGCGAAATTGAGGTCGGTCGACATTTTGTGTTGTTTTCTGACATGATAGCACCCTATATTTCGCTCTGCATCGAAGTGCAATTTATTGTTACTATTTTTTAATATTATTCGCACCTTCAAAGTAAAGCGACTGTAAAATGTCTAAAAAATAATGCTACCTGTACGGTTTCATATCATTGCGACGTGAAATTAACACACCGTCTTTAATAGGATACACGGAAGAAAAAAAAATGGAATATTTCTCGATTCTGACAAAAATTCATATGTACTAGAGGGAAAAAGAGCTATCAAATGGTAAAGTTTTAGGTTAAAATCTTATTTAGTTCAAGAGATATAAGCCCCTAAAGTATAAGAAAGTATAAGATTGATGACAGGTGAAGGCAACATGTCAGATGTTTGAAATGTTCCACGCGATGTTTGTACTCTTTTTGCAAACTTGCGAAATTGCAGTACTCTCCACCAAGTTAGCGTCTTTCAAGTCGGTGTTTTTTAAAACTGTATTGTTACTCAAGTGTTAAATTTATTATATCAAAACAAAATCTACCGGAAATCACTCAGGAAAAAAGAAAATGAAGCCTAACGTAAATCATTGATCAAATTTCAATCGGACCGGACGATGCGAGACAAAGGTTCCTTCAACGATCAATTTGCCCAGAATAAATGGTAAAAGAAGGGGCTAGTTAGGAAAATTACCAAAGAACAGTCCCAAAAAGAACACAGAATCGACTGCAGAGCCTCAGATAGCGGTAATGCTTTTTTTTCAATTCATAACAGATGAACGAAGCGGCCGCATGTTTGTAATGACAAACGTCCATTTATTGTGGTAGAACAATATGGCTCAATATGTATGGTAACTTTGCGTACGTATACAGAATAAATAGAGGGAAAATTCTTAAGTTGTCAGTTTTATTCATCCCGAAAATGTCTATTGCCATTAAGAAACGACTTGAAGGCATTTCCACAGCTCGAACTTGAACAAATTAACTTCAATACGTGCATCAAAATACTAACTTCGTTTTCTGAGGACATTGTTTCTTCCCCGTTTGCCTTTTCTGTCTCTGCTACAGCAACTCGGTCCACTAGGTGAAGCTTCCTCATTCGAGGTCAGTTACACAGAAAATTAAAATCTCTCAGTTTAAGCGCAAAAGTAGATCAATGATCAGCAAGTTTTCTGCAGCACGTGTTCCACCGACAGTCTAATTAGCGGGTTGCATGTGATGGGATCAAAGTTTTGCGAATCAGAAACGCCGTTGTGTAAACAATCCCTAATCCCCAGAAATCTAAAAATCGCTTTTTCTCGAATTCAATTTTAAGCACATAAGCGAAGTTTGGTGAGTTTATTCTCGCTAAGTATGCGACCAATTTACGTGAAAATTGCGCAGAAATTTTAATAGCAGTTTACACATGTGGAAGCAATAAGAGAGCGGAGCGATAACAAGACCGCAAGACTATGTTCGTGACCTGGAGCGTGATAAAGTAAGCGAGTTTAGAGTTTCTGGTATATGTCGTATTCAATTCTTCAGCTTGAACTTGACACAAGATCCATGATAAGAGTAAATTGTTGGCGACCTCAACTTGCGCATTTCTCTATAAAAATAGAATAGATCTCTGAAGTTTGATAATTTTAATTACTTCCACTTCTGGTAAACCTGAACAGTTTCGTGTTTTCCCAGATAACATTATGACAACATTTTTTGAGTTGTATGTTGTCTTAAGCTTTAAACAGAACGTTAATAGGCAGAGAGTATGAATGCTTCTCAATACAAGGCTGTTTCGTGGAAATGCGTTGGCAATGTTTGACAACGCATTGCAAACGTTTTGCAACGATTTGGAAATGGTTTTCAACGTATTTCGGTTTCGTTGGGGAACATTGCCGACGTTTTAAAATGCATTGAAAATGATCTCCAATGCATTCTCAACGTTTGAAAATGCGTTGAGATGCAAAAACGATTCAACGCTAATTTCGTTAAGCCTGGTTTTCCCAAATAGGGTCACAAATGATCGTGGTGTCATACTGACGCAAAAAAAGAGAGAGAGAAAACAAGTTACCTCACATAGAAGTACTTACAAAGTAGAGGGCACTGGGCGATAAATACTAAAGTAAAATTAAAAACGCGCGCTTACGAGTACTTTTTGTATCAGGCGTTCCACGCAATTCCAAGAGAGACTAGAGCCCACATTTTAAAGTTTTGCCAGCGTTCCTTCAGCCATCGACGTTATTCACGGTTCGGTTGTTCTTCTTTGTAAAATTAACATGAAACGACAACAAAAGCTAACACTTTTTATCGAAAAGAGAAGGGCTGTTGAACCTCCTGAGAAAGATGAAGAAGGACTGGAGAAGGATGGTGAAAGATTGGAAGAGAGCTTCACGAGCCAACAGCTTCAGCAACCACCACAACTGTTCATGACCCAGACCATTTTTAAAATGACCCACTTTGACTAATTTCTAGATTGAACACTGGCTTAACACCAATTGATGAGCTTGGGGGTTGGTACCCAAATGGTTGGTGGTGCTGTGGGATATATGAGGCGATGCAATGTGTAACCACAGCAACCCTTCAAAGGCCACAACAAACCAAGGGGAACCGCTGACTGGCATTATCTCATGTTTAACTTTGCCTAAATTGCATTTAGCCTTGTTTAACTATTGATCCTGCACAACTGTATATTCCTTTTAATATCAACCATCTGTCAGCAATTGGCCAGAATAAAGAAAGACCAAAGAATCAAATAAGAATAATTTCTTATTATATGCAGCATATGCACAAGGTAAGCTAGCCTGCTCCTTCACAAGTTGTAAATTTAAATGTACTGTAGTTACCTTGGAATAAATCCAATGTCACATCCTTCTTTTACTACTCTGCCAATCCACCAGTCATCATTAAATTTCTGCAAAAAAGAAAGGATTCTTTAAGAATGGGCAACACTAATTCAAAACTACACATAAATTGTGCATCAAGACATCAGTAGAACCCTTCTCTTTTGATTGATTGATTGATTGATTGATTGATTGATTGATTGATTGATTGAGTGTTTACCTACCTGACTAACTGTCTGATTGACCCACTGATTGATTGACTGGTTGGTTGATTGACTGACTGACTGACCAACCGACCAACTGACTGATTGTCTGACTGACTGATAGCCTACCTGCCTGCCTGCTACTAGCATGCCTGTCCGACTGACTGAATGGCAGTTTAACAGGGCTGCAACGATACATTTTCCCACAATACGATACATATCTCGATACAAGGGCCACGGTACGATACGCACTATGATACATTACTGTGCGCGACAAAACTAGTTATGAACAACTTCCACTACTTTTAAATAATTTATTCCATAATAATAAATTTAACACAGTGATAACACACCATCAAATCACCTTACAAGGGTTAAAATGTAGAGCTTGGGTAAGGAATATTAAAGACGGCAATTTCCCAAATTTGCTGATGTAGCATATTTTATTGTATCATAATATCGTGATATCTTGTTTAAATATCGATATTCGTATCATTGGAAAAAATATAGTGGTTCACCGATGCATCAGTGTATCGTTGCAGCCATACAGTTTAATTGGCTGCTTGCCTGCCTGTCTGCCTACTACCAGCATGTCTGACTGACTGACTGACTGAATGACAGTTTAAATGCCTGCCTGCCTGCCTGCCTGCCTGATTGATTGATTTATTTATCTACCTCCTTCACATGAAGAAAATCCTTGGCATCAAATGACACAGCAGCACCATGGACAGGGGAATCATCATCTGCACTGCCATCATATGGAATGTTTGTTCTCACAGCAAATGCCACTTGCTTTGACTAAAGGCAACAGAAAATATTGTTTACCTTTCTGTTTTCAAGAACAATAAACCTTAGTTTGAAGCCAGTGCTCCAAAGTGTCATGATACCGTGTTCTCCCACAAAACAATGTCTAGGAGGGATTAGGTGCACTCCTGTTATGGCCAGCACCAAACTCCAGTTTTGTTTGCATGAGGAGACAAGGAGTATTACCATTCTTCCAGCTTCTTTCTCGATCTCGAGTTCTGTTTCGCTTTCAACTTCAGAAGTTAGCGATTCGCATTCTATGGACTCTAAAAGCTCCAAATCACTGCCCAGATTACTTGTAACATCAGCAGTTTCACATAATTTCGTGCTTAATTTGGCGGTTGCGGAATAAAGAAAAATAAAATGAATTAGATCTCCGCAATGCGGCCCACGTAGCTTGTTTTGGCATTGACTCCGTTCCTGGTATGACGTCACAACGTGACTATGCCCAGGTCTCCCTTTGCGCGGTTTTCGACATGACCGGAAGTAAAATTTCACGTTTTTAAACGGCAAAAGCGCGGGGAAGGAAAATGGAAATTGAAAAATAATTTTTGATATTCATATCAGGATGTCACTTAGATTCGATCAGGCAAATAAAAAAAAATCTGTCATATGCACTTTAAATCGGATGCTAGTCCATCACATGATTACCCAAATAAGCTTATTAAACTTCCAGACATTTTAGCTGCTTGCAAAAACCCATGGGTGAAGAAAAAGGATGTAGAGCAAAGATCTTAGTTAACAGACTGAAATAATGAGAAAGTCTGGTATGGACTGAAATCAGTAATTTTGTTACAATTTTCCATTAGTGAGTCCCTGGGACCCACCTCATGAAAAATAATGAGTCCCAGACCAAGACCAACGAGTCCCATCTATCAAGTGCTTCAACTCACACTTTGTTGTTTTGTTTTGTTTTGCTTTTTTTTCACCTCAGCTATTATAATCATAAATGGCAGGCTTTGGCGAGCTTTGCACAGCACGCCCTTTTTTCCAGATCTGATACGACCTCGTTCCCAGGGTCCTCTTGATATCAAAATACGTAACCACTTGATCACAAACAAACATAAGGCTTGAATTTTTTCCCCTCAGAAGTTACTTCTAGACATATTTTAAAGCCAACCAATATTTTTCTTTTGAGGTAAGTTGTGTTATAGATTCTAACTTACACAAATGGGACATTCAATTGACCGTGGCATATTCACGTTTGTGGATCCTTAAGGATGCATGCTATATATTATTTTGTGTCTTTTTGGATTTTTATTTGTCAGAGATGCAGGACACGGGTAGCAAAATCACTGTGAAATCCAAAGCTTGGCATACCTAAAAAGTGAGACTGGAGGATGCAAAATTACCTTTGAACATGAGCCTAAACCATGAATACAAGGGGAAAATATCACGCTAAAATCAGAACGAATTGAAGCATCTTTATGAGGCATCTTTGCACCAATTTTGATTCTCAGTTCCAAGTGAATGCTTTTGATCCTCAAGCGAAGTAGCACAACTTTCAAAACGGATACATGATAAGGTTAAGGACATACAGTGCACAAGAACAGTAACACCTACAGAAGTTCACTGCATATACAATTTTGTTTTCTTTCAAAGGCAAACTCAAAGTCTATAGCAAGTGTTTGTTGGACTGAGCAAAAAGTAGTTGTGTGGGGCAAGCGATGAACAAATTAAAGAAATAAACATGTCTATCTAACATACCCGTGCTGCCTCTAGGGCATCTAAAGCTCTTCTCTGTAGATCTCTTCTGGCACTCTCCCTCTCCTCTTCCAGACTGCTTGTATCAGATGTGCGGTATTGGTTGTCAAAGTCCTGTAATAGGTGTCAAGATAGATAATGGTTTTCAAAACATGGTCTTTATAATGAGGATTTGGGATGTAGATCACAATATTTTTCGACTTCCTTGCAGTAGCCTTCGTCAAGCGATAAGGTCAACTGGCTATGCTGTTTTGTGGTGCACAAAGAAATTTCAAAGTTAAATTTCTGACTCTGCAGAAGACAAACATAACACACAAAACACAGTTGCTGGGTTTGTCAACTTGAAACAAGTTATAAAATTTTTGTACAATAAATAACTTTCAAAGATCCCATATGATACAAACAAAACAATTATTGATATTAAAATGAAGAATGCTGCACATTTTACATCAAGATCTATGTAAAAACACACTTGAGATAAAATGCCAAGTTGAATTATATGTATTATGAAAGTTGCCTTGGAAATGTAAAAATGTATGTCTCACAAGAAATAAAACATTAATGGTGTCAAGAAATAATTTTTAGCAAAATAATGTGAAAAAAGAATTATTGTTCAGACCATGGAGACAGGGCCATGTTCAGCCCAGGAGACAGGGCTTTTAAAACAGCAGCACCCAAAATCTGGAAAATTTTACCAGAGGATATTAGAATGCAGGACTTCACAATTAATAATATTTTTAAGGGAGAGTTAAAGAAGACCCACTATTTTAGACTTGCATATAATTTTTTACTCTATTTAGGTGTACATAAATTTTACTCTATTTTTGATTAATTTTAATGACAGAAACATATAATTTCCTATTCGTTATATTTGTAATGCGCATTTGATCATGTATGTATGTTAATTTGCACAATATATTATAAGTAATAAATATTATTTATTATTATTGAGTATACCAATGTCTAATGTTGTAACCTACACTACAGATGTTTGATAACATTTAATATTCTTTCTTTTAAACAAGTAAATTATACATACACGAGTCTTCTAGAATAAAGAAATCAATGGAATGTAGATACAGAGTTGCCCAACTCTGAGAGAACAGTGAAAGAAATTTACCATGAGAATACAACACAAGACATAAACACTGTAGTAACAAAAATTATGTATCTCCTTTTAAAAAGGCACTTACAAACACTGCTAACACTTGACTAAGTTACCATATTTTGACAAGAAAAGAGCTTGCAATTACTGATCAACTTCCACCGCATGACCAAAAGTCAATAAAACAAAAAATTATATTTACTGATGATAAGTTCTTATGCTTTCCAAGCAAAAACATCAGCCAGTACAAGGTATTCATATCATTAGCTTTTATAGAAAGTAAACTGCTAACATGGATTCTTAAAAGTTATATGTTTATATGTTTCGTGAGCAAGAAAAGAAATCTAAGACATATAATAATTTTATTGTTTAGCCGATAGTCAAAGATCAATATCATCCATTGCTATCAAACGTCTCCTTTAATTTTGTCATCCATGGAAAAAGTCAAGAAAAATCTCACACTGTCAGTAACACACTACATGTTGTACAGCATATTAGAACTTCCTTTGGTTACAATTTTTATCCCTATCACTCCTGAAGTGGCCAAAGCAAAAAATTCACCAAAAATTCTAATTTCGTTTCGTAAAATCCTAAGAAAAAAATAGTCCTATCCAAAGTTCTGCCAAAGAGGTTTCATTTGAATGGTAACACGATAGGAGGTTGTCAACAGATTAAAAAGCTAGAGTGACAAATCATCTCACCATAACTTGGTCTAGGAGTGAAAGGGTTAAAATAAAAGCTTGACTAGGAGCATTTATTTACACGACAATGACAAGTTAAATCCTTGTTGTCTTAAGCCTCTCTGTTGAATTCCACCAATTATGACAAAAAAAAAACTTAAAGAACATAATATTGACAAATGAGAACAGCATGAACCTTCATGATCACAAATTCCTAATAGTTGCATGTACAACTTTTATACAATGAGATTGCTTCATAGCGTTACTACAAATATGACAAGTCTTACCCAGTCATGAAGTAACATGTTGGCTTCGGAAGAGCGACTTGAAGTGCACCCCAAACAATAAAGCTTGCACAATCCTTCCCCTTTACAAGAGATGCCAACTGGCAGAACACTGTCTTCTTTAGAACCAAACATGCATGGTCACATCCAACAAACAATTCTCTATGCTGTTACTGCCTGCCCAATCTCATTTAATAAGTAAATTTGGACATGACTCACTGAATAGTGAATTGGGATCATAGACTCGTGTTTAGTCACTGGTAATTTGTTCACATTTACGAAACTACATGTTACGTGGTAGATTTATCTTGTTAGTGCTGACGATGCTTTTGAATGTACCCTTGACAAGCTCAGGAAATGGTGGCAATAAATATCAAAGAGCTTTCACTGAAATTTACGAGTGGTACAATTCGCTCGGACAAATCCCAAGCCCAGTGGGTAATACAAAAAAGTATGCTTTCATTATCAGATGTAAACCACCAGTCATTAATTATGTACATGATATTTTTTAAAAACATCCTTGATGAAAATAATTTTGATAAAGTAACATTTTATTGCTCTGGGAAGTGTGTAGTTCTTGTCATTAGTTTGTACTTGACATGAGTTTAGAACAAAAACTGCTGTTAAAAGTCTTGTTATCAACCCAGCCTATCTACAACATAAATAATGAATTATCTCCCAGCTTTGAGAATAATAATTTGAGGCTTGTCTGGAATTAATATAAAACTACTAAATGTTTTATGTGGATTGAGGAGAAGAGAGGATTTTCTCGCTACACTACTACACTGAAAGTTAAGCAGAAGTGGGCAGTTCTTATCAACTAAGACTACCGGGTAAGTGCCAAATTTGGCGCTTAGTCTTTAAAACTAACATTTTTGACTATAACTACTACAAAAACAATATCTTCCAATACACACACGTAGAAAATTAAATAAATTTTACCCAAAACCTACAATGGACTTTTCCATGTTAATTTCTTAAACATTTGGTACTCTTCTACATGTAGAGAAACTTAAACAAAACACCCCAAGAAAACATAAAGGCTTTTTTAAAACTAACAAAAAGACTATTACACACGAAAGGGGACTGTACAACCATGGCTCATTAAAACAACTTGTGATAAAGCTGCCAAAACATTGTAAATAAGAATGTCATAAATGTTTCAAAACAAGCCCCAGAAATTGCTCAGAAATTTCTGGAAGACAAAATGGTAGACTGGATCCTTTTCAAACTGTTGTAAACAAATCTTGCATATTTTTAATGAAAAAACATTACATGTTATTCATTTAAATCACCAGAACTCCTATACTGGTTCACAAGTTTCAAGTATTAAAAGTTCTAAGTGAAGATTTGCATATTTTAAGATTGTGAAAACTGAGAGTATAACTCAATGTGATTTATAAAATAATTAAGGAACCTACAAAATTATCACAAATCAACATGAAGACAATTAGTCTAGAAATGAACATAGAGTGTTAAAGAGGATAAGTGAACAAAATATAAAGGTATAATGTAACTGTATCTGCATACAACAATGCAACAGTTCTAACCCAGCTGTATACAAGTTGTCATGGAATTTCAGACAAAAACATGTCTGACTGAATAATTCATACTGAGGTGGCAATGACGCAAGGGAAAATTGAACTAACAACAGCTACCCCCGCCCCCACCCCCTGAATGGAATATGGCAAGCTCGTCTACCACAGGGTTACCCAGCGGGGACATTCTGTTAAGCTACCAAACAGTACTTTCCCATGGTACCGCTTATTTATATATGGTGAACAATGTGGTTCCAAGTTTCGAGTATGTGGATGAAATCCTTAAGTGGGGCCATTCAAATGAAATCTTCTGAGCAGTACTATAATTTCCTCTGGTACGTTTTGTTATGTTGTTTCAAATTTTGAGTCTGTGGATGAAATCCCAAAGTGTGACCATTCAAATAAAAGCTACAGAGCAGTACTTTCCTGTGGTGCTATTTATTATCCTGTACATGGTAACTCTACCTTGTGAATCTGTGGATGAAATCCTAAAGCGAGGCCATTCACATGAAAGGTAAAGAGCAGTACTTTTCTGTTGCACTGTTTGTTGTGCTTTTGCAAGGTGGTTCTACCTTTTCAGTTTGTGGATAAAATTAATTCCTTAAGGATGGTGCCTCCTAACACAGATGTATTTTTGCAAAGGTTATGACTATGGGAGAAAAGTTGATCTTAGCAAGGGTTATTGGAATCCAAAAAGAAAAATGTGGGTAACCACGTATTTTACAGAGACAACTAAGCAACCATAATTCCAAGAAAGTGATAAAATACAAAGAATAAATGGCAATTTTGTTTCAAATGTAAGCTAAATTATCTCTGAAAAATGCACAGTTACCCCCCAATTTTCTTCTTGGATTCTAACCTCACTAAGATCTGTTTTTTTCCACACAGTCATAAACCGCGCAAAAATGTTGTTGCATTAGTGGGCAAATTCCTTAAGACACTTTAACATCCAGAGATGCGCAGAACGTATGCGCAGTAACAAAAGGAGGCACCGTCCTTAAGTGAGGCCATTTATATGAAAGCTACTGACTAAGAAGTACTTTCCTGTACTTTTCTTTTTCTTTCTTGAAAGGACATACGTCTGACCAAGTCTTCATCTTAGTCGGACAAAACAGAAACGTGTTTGGACGGTTTTTTAATTATTATTTTAAAGCAGTAGTCTTTTTGAATTAAATTATTTCTTTTCATTATTTACTTATTATTTGGTAAAAAAAATGTCTGGACATAATGTCTGACCGAAGTTAAGATTTTGTTGGACATGAGCTGATTTTAGTCGGACATTGTCCGATGACTGCCAGTTATTTGCAGCTCTGTGTACAAGATGGTTCTAACTTTTGAATCTGCGAATGATACCCCTAAGTGTGAACATTAGTACCTTTCTGTGGCACTGTTTGCTATGCTGTACATGTGGATGAAATCCGGAATGACCATTCAAAGGAAAGCTGCATATGTACTGAGAAGCACTTACGTGTGTACACTGTGGTACTGTCTATCATGCTGTGTATCTGTAAATGTATGCGTGAGTCATGTGGCAGGTATCATGCCACCCAAAAAATAACACACAATAATAATTATTACACGGTTGTCAGCTTATGCTAATTCAGCAACCTCTGCATGTAATTGTGCAAAACATCGAAATGACACCAAAGGAAGTTGCTTAACATTAACATATCCTTTGACAAATTACTTCACCAATCCACTAAAACAGAACACATGGTCCACAAAATGAGGAAAAAAATAAAATAACTAACAAATAACACATAAATAGGGAGAAAGTGCAAGTACACAAACACTTACATCCTGAGCAACAGTATTTATAGGTCTATGCTCTTAATACTAAGTAACATAATCATTGTTCCTTATTCATTGCATACTTTAAGAACAAAAACTTACCATTTGAGACAAATTAACAAAGATTATATGCTTGGAGCCAAAGAAAAACTGTGTCAAGGAATGTCTTCAGGCCTCTGGCTCTAAGATAACTGAGATGATAGACGTATTCGACTTGCAGTGACAAAACTCCCTTAAAGTATTCAACAACGCTTGCTCGATAATTATTGCAAAAGGCCCAGTTAAGTTTGGAGATAATGATATTGGTTCAAGAATGTAATGTTGAGAAGGAAGAATATTAAACGTCACTGCAATTTTTTCCTGTGTGGGAACATTCTGCATGTCAATAGATTCCAGTGTGTTACAGGTGCAAAGCATACACATAGTTTACAAATTCTGTTTACATTAATGCACACTTCAAGGAATATGATTGGCTACAAAGACAAGGATATCAAAGTCAGTTCTGTTTAGGTAATAATTTACAATTCTAAACTTGTAATTTTAAGAATAGTAACTCTTAAATAAGCTTGCAAATAAAACAAAATTTCATGTTTAAGAGGAGAAAAAATAACAGAGATACTGACTCAAAGAGTTGGAAAAACAGAAAGAGGTTGAATTTGGTTTGCAGTTTTAACAACCAACAGGCACCAGAAAACAGCTCTCATTAAATATGTATACATACAACAAGCAAGGCTCATCCAAGTGACAGTTAAGCAATGAAGTTACATAAAATAAAAAAGGCAAAGAAAGTGAAATCGTCAATCTAACGCCATGGCTCAAGGAAAAGAAAAGAATATGCTCTAATGGGAACATTACAATACACATTCCTGCTAACAATAACACTAACAAAACATTATAGCAATATTAGAACTAATTATGCAAAAATTGGATATTGAAGTCGCCACCTGCTGCCACAACTTACATAAAACATTCATGACTAAACTGACTGAGTTTTTACAATCATTGCAAGACTATTTACAATCCTGCCACAACTCCATGCCACCCTGCCAAAAGTTTAAAGCACCTTAACGGTGAAACTCATAAGTTACTGTACACAATGACTTGTACCTTAAGTGAGAGGGATAGCAATAATTGCTTTAAACAATTTCACAAGTTTTATTTACTGCAATTTGTCTTTGCTGCAGGTAGTGTTTATACAAACAAAAAATGAAGGTTCTACCTGTTGGAAGACAGCATATGTAAAGCAAAGAAGTCTAGTAGATAGTTCAAAATGACTTTATAAACTAGTGTCTGCTGACTTACAATGCACGTCGATTAAATGCCCAAAATTAAAGTATGGCCCGTTCTAACATATAAGAGTGTTCAATAAATACATGCAAAGACAATGTGTTAGAAACCTTTTTCAATCTAAACCCCCACATAAATGGGCACGTTCTTTTTCATCAACAGAACAGTTTTGCCTATGATAATATCCTAAGCTTGCCAATGAGACTTCCAATAAAGAAACGACATACTTATTGCCAACCGATTATCAACAGCTTGCTAATACATGTACCCAATTCACCGTATAGTTCACAACTCTGTTTTGACTGCTAGCTAGGTGTTAAATGAACCGTCTATTTTCAACACATTAATGCTCAGTTGTTATGATACATGTTCAAATGAAACAGCTTCAAAAATCAAAACACACACTACAACTTTTACCATGAGTGTTAAAAAGCACGCAAAATCTTAAATAAAGAAAATACACTTTCTTTTTTCAAACCATCTGCTACCATTCCAAGCACAACTTCTATGAAAAGATATTATTCAATGTGTAGTGAGCATGGAACAAAGAAAAAATCTGAGTCCCCAACGGGAATCAAACCCATACCCTACTGCACATCTATCAGATATTCTCTACTGAGCTGCAGGGAGACCCATAGCAAACGAGCAGCTCCGTGCTTAGAACATCCAATTGCGGAAGGTCATAGGTTCGATTCCCATCGGGGCCTCAGATGTTTTGCTTTTTCAATGCCTGTGAAACACTGAATATTACACCTTTCTTTCATTGTATTTTCTTCAACAAACTCAAAATTTACCATCTTTAATTATCAAAACTTTTATGCTTAAAACACAAGGCTCCTGCAAAAATACAGAGGATTAAGACATGCTGTGAATTGTTGGCAGTGACGATGTATTTTCCCAAGATAGATAGCTTGATAATTTTAGGCTCACATTTGATCATGTCAAGGGGACGATTTGTTCTCATAAATTTCCTTCTTTGTACATGACGACTGAACAATTAAAATTATACCATGGCCTTGAAGAGTTCACCAAATTCAAAACTTTAACACGCCAGCACAGGCTCTCACTGACATAAGCTTGACGTGGAGAACTTTTGAGTCTTGTTTGATACTGCTAGCTGAGTTTGGGAGTTGTCACCTTATTTCTTATTTCAGTAGTCCTTACGAAGTAAACCCTACTGAAAACAGACACCTTTGCATTTTCTAAGCGTCCTTCTGCAATCCATACTAGTCCTCAATTTGGATTAAGAGTTTTGCCCTAGTTGTTTTCACTGAGACATATAGCTGTGAACACCTGGAACACACAACATGGCATCCTCTAAATAGCTATTTTTGCCAATCACATTACTGCAGTTGCCAAGTGACATTTGATAGCTTTCAACCCAAATTTGCTTGTGTTGCATTTTTTCTTGTTGCACAATTTTGATACCTCTCACCACACACAGGTAGATGTACAGTGTACACAGAGAGTATAATGAAACTGAGGTCGGCAATCTAGAACATGGCTTAAGCAAAGCCTCTCCAAGGCTGCTACCTAAGAAAAATTTGAGAAAAGCTGATAACTTAGGAGCCCAACCTGTGAAATGTTGGGTGCTACAGCCAAAAGATTAGGGGCCCACGGCTATTCCTTGGGCGCCCCAGGCTACTGGGCTCCTGTTAGGCAACAACCTTGCTCTCATAATCTCAGACATAAAATGTCATTTTCCCTTGTACATTGTTGTACAGTAACTTGCTATGGGCTTTCTCAAACATCTTTGCATGCTTCCCTTAAACTATACATCATCACTACCTCTACCACCTTCAATGAAAGGTTTATCTGTCTAGTTAACTTCTTTGCGTTTAATTTCAAAATAGTGCTAAATGGTGCGTAAAGTGTTCATTACTATTCGTACAGTACATGCATGTTTTAATGTTTTGCTATGTAGAGAGTATTTAATTCCCCAAGAATGGTTTAAGGGGCTCAGTTAAACCAAAAGCTAAGCATACGCTAACTTTTGAGTGTGTAGATAAAAACCAGAAAATATGACTATTCCAAGAAATATTTAAGCAGAACCTTACAGTTAAAGCCTTCATCTTTCAATATTTAGGAAAAAAGTTAAGACAAGGTAGGTAAATCTGAGTTCTAAAATAGCAACAGAAAATCACTTACAATTCTTGGAACAACCAATCTATTCAAGCTAGTCGTAGCCATGAATACAACTCACAGTAGAATGTCAAGCACACAACATCCACTAATGTGCACAACAGTCTTGTACAATACAAATGTACATGTATATGTTCAAATCTAACACATGTGACATACCATGAAATTTTCAATGAAACACTACAGAAACCAGAACCTTCTAAAGTTAAGAGAAATAATGCTATGAAACACCAGAAAATTCTTCACCAATGAACCAAAACCTCTGATCAGCTTGTAAACAAAGAATATCACTTCAATTTCATTGTCCTTTTGCTATCAACCTTGTCCAATAAAATAAAGGAATTGATGAAACAAAGGAAACTGTCACGAATGAGCTGAAGACATATAGGGTGAAAAATAACAAAAGTTAAGAGCAAAAGTAGCACATTTTCTACATGTTTGAAAAACATATTTGGATAGTTAACTGAACACAAATTACCAAAGGATTTCAAACAAGCCATAGCATGAATACAAGGAACAGGTTTTCTAGCTAAAATGTTTCACAGTAAGAATCCTTCTTGTTTCATTAACTATTATATTTTTAAAAGAAGCAAAGAACCATTATTTTGATAAAAACTATTCATAATGAACAATAAGCTATAGAATTATGGTATTTCTCAGTTCTTTTTGGGGGCAGAATGCAAGTAAATGGCTCCTTTTTTAGACAAACAATGGTGCAATTTCTAAACATATGTTGCACAGACAAACTGCACAACTCTAAATATACCTCTACTTGAATTAAAAAAGACAACAGACATTCTTAAAGTAGATTCACATCAGGCCTTTCTCACAATGGTTCATTTGTGACTACATATGCAAGTGAAACACATTCTCAATTCAAAGCAGCATTTAAGCAAAGGAATTAGACTTGACACATACATTAGCAGGGCACAACATACGCCATGTAAAACAGTTCCACAGGGAACATATAAGGCATGCAAATAAATGAAATGACAAACAAATGTACAAATAAAGTTCACCTTTTTCTTCTTGGAGGAACGGAACATTGTAAAGTATCACAACATCAGATGTTCCTAGTGATATTCTTAGCAAACTACGCAGCAGATAAATGGATGCTATTATTCTTTGTCCCTCGGATATTCTAAGAAATAATTTACTCCTCAATCTGTCACATTACTAGGTTCTGGCTTGCTTCTCATTCATGTTATCTCAGTTATCAGATTACACACATTTAGTTTTGGTTATTTTTGAGGCCTATAAATAACAACAGTAAGTTCCTTAAATCTCACCTACAATTATGTGTACCTTTTTATCAACAAAACACAATCACTTTAAATACAAAAAGCAATCAACTTTAAACACATCTCAAGGACAGAGAATCTAGCTTTTCAACAGGTAGAATGGTGGACAGGAAATACAACTTGGAAGTTCACCAACCCTTGACCTTACTTGAAGCAAACTATCCTAAAACACTTTCCAGAACATAACACCTCTACGGCTGTTTCTTTAACAGGGTACCTCAAGTTCAAAGATGATAAAGTTTCTGCTTAATTTACAATGGACTTGTGGTTCAGTCGATAACAATACAACTATTAGAGAGCAGCACAAACTTCTCTTCAGTTTCTGACGAACAAACAGATTTCACAGGAATGCTTAGAATACATCAATTTGAAGAGGAAACAAGAGTTTATTTGCACAGGCACTTGTCGATCATTTCAGTTAGCAAGCAATTAGCAGTAAGGGCACAGAGTAAGGGTGATCAATAGTAAAAAAATCCACTGGACTTCCAAATAGTATCTAGATTTATCTGAGAAACATGAACTTTAATGCACAAGAAACAAGTTCCTTATTTATTTGTTGTAAAATTGGAAAATTTGACACAAAACACTGAATCATAGTTGTACTAATAATATGATAATCAAATCGTACTTGTTCTGGCTCTTGAATTATTCATGTAAATTTTCATATAAAACCAGATATGTTCATTTACGACACACACTTTAGGTCAAAGGACAGCTGATATAAGTATTATATCCTATTAAATAAACTACATGTAAATTCCAAACTAAGTCACAAGGTGAGACGAAACAACCTAATTTTTTTTTAATACCGGCAGACTCAGAAATAGAGCAGAACTGGCTAGGAATTGTATTACATTCACAATTGACTTACTAATTGGCCACACTCAACTAAACTCGAATAAGCATGGCTAATGCAACCCGATTTGAAGTAAAAAAATTAGTAGTGAACACAAAACTCTTTTCAAAATAATGGCATTAGCTTTTAAGTGTAATTGCACTTTGTCAACAAAAGACTGGATAAACTGAGCACGTCCCAAAAGGGCGGAATACAACTCTATCGTATGTCAGACAAGGTTGCCATATTTTGTACACCTTATTGAGCTTTTCTGAGCTATTTTAATCACGGTAATAGAGTAATTAAAAAGAAGCCCAGAATAGAAAACATGTCAGTATATGCGACTTTTCCTTAAAAATATTCAAAATCAGAGAAGCCATAGAATAGTAAAGTGGTGAGGAATTCAAAATCTTCACCTTGATGCTTTAGACAAGTTTTAATCTAATTCAAACGCTCTTAGACATTTAACACGTTCTGTAGACAAATTCTGAAATATTCTTCCAGATTTATGACTAGTACAGTGATAACATTAAGTATATTCCCATTGTTGTCAATAAGAAATGTTTGAAACGTAGCGAGTCTTTCGACCCTTTTGTATATTCGGTCATATGTAGAATTTTTAGTTAAAATTACTCACCTCAAAACTCAAAATTAGCCTCTCAAGAACGGCATTACCCTTCTGGCCATCTATTACTAACAGTATCTCTATAAAATGCTCACTTTTTAACTTTTATGAGATTGAAATTACAACAGAAGTCAGTAAGCCAGAGAAAGACACTCTTTGTAAACCGGACAAAACAAGACATATAAACTGAAAATGACCACAAAAAACATATGGGTATTTTTATCCCGTCACAATGTAACGCTGGTTATCGGCTTACTGAAAGATGTCAACAAAGTTCATGAACGTTCCTGACGTTAACCATCCACGAACAGCTAAACAGCCGATCTAAAGTACAGACACTCTTAAAACAATCAACAGCTCGCTTTGTATCGGTGTTGCTCCGAAATGATCATAACAGATAATTATGACATGATGTTCGCAGAATGAGTTATCGGCTTGAATTGGGCAAAATGACGGACGAAAGGCCAGCCATAAAGCCATAAACCACGTTAGAGGGATTACAGCGAGCTAACGGCCATCAACTTATAATGATTAAGGCTTTGACGCTGCTTTATTATTCCTAAATATCTACCTAAGAATCATTTTCCTTCAACGGCAATAAAAATGAAAGTCGAACTATTTTGCCCAGTAAAAGCCAATGAAATCCTTCAACTGTAAACACGCAAGGATATTTTCGGCCAAAACATAGCGCCACAGTTCGGCTCTGTTTAGTTGAAAGACAAACATAGTACCGAAAATTGTAAAAGGTTTCAATTCTTATGTACAACAGCTTGGTGGGAGAATAATTATGCAAGAACGCGAAAAAATCTTACTGTTGTGAAACCCATAGAGTCTGTTCTTTTTACGTATTAATATGCAAGTATGCCAAGCTGAACGGTCAAATGCAAGCAAATGCGCGTTGTTCCTAAAATAAAATCCCCTAACATATGCCGTACATTTAAAGCGACATAACCCAAGCAAATTATAACATTTTCTATAGGCCCAATTTTAAACTTATTGTCGAAGTAATAGAGTAGCTTATACCTTCGGAAAACCATCAGGTGACTTGTATGTTCGTATTCTTCGCGGGTACGGTCGATCCCAACCCTAAATAAAACGAGAAACGCTAAGTTTAGAATTCCAGCGAGCAGCAAATAAACTAAAAGAACGTCAAACGCTTCTTGTTTCGCTTCTGCGCTTCTGGCTGTCAAGAATAAGCGGTGAAGGGAATAAGCCAGCTCGATCGTTCGATCATTCCCTCTCAAAAACTGACCTGTTCGCCGGGAACATCGCTTGCAGTTGAGACAGATTGTATGGAGCCCGCTTCGTCATAATACGGGTCCCTAGGATCCTGAGCCATCACTCGGTCTTAGAAGAAGAATCATGCCATGGAAAGAATCTATCTGCACGAATCGTGAACAACAAAATAAACTTTTGAGGCAATGTATGAATATAAAATGTTATGCAGCACACCACATAGACACAAGCAGATGGCGACTTCCTCATTTGCATCTTGTGACGTAACGGTCGCCTTGCACCTGATTGGCCGCTAGGTTCAGCCTCGACCTGAGACTCGACATTTTGAGGAATTCTAGAGAAAGAGAATTTGTACTCGACAGGTCTTTTTCCAACCAAACATTAAAAATTTCCTCTTTGATATTTCATCATGTTCTGTTTAAAAATAGAAACAATAAACGTGACCGGAAGAAGAATTTCGTCGCTAAATTTATCAGCAAATCGTTGTCCCCCAGACAATTCAATCGCCCACCTAATTTTGTGTGGTCAACTAGTCGTGGGAAGGGCACTTTTCTTCCAGTTGCGTATGTTTCAAATTGCGCTGTTTAATTTAGAGAGTACGAAAGTACCATTTACAGATAATTTGGACCAATTCAAATCCCTTCATTGTAGATGATTTCTAACCGCCTGATAAACCTGTAAGTTTCCTTGAATTCATAACTCATGAGCAGAATTCGCCCAGCAAGAGGTTGCCATAATACGCCGAGAAACAAAAACAAATCCAACCAAAACGAAAGTTATCGCGAGTATTGTTAAACCTTTGGCGAATAATAATTGCAACTTGACATAGATTGTTGCATTATTAAACCTTCCAGTAAAGACGTTCAGTAAGCTTACCGAGAAGGAAGTCAAAACTGCTATTTGAAAGTCACGCCAACTCACCACTAGCTCATTCAATTTCATTTGATGAGAATATTGAAACAAAATGACAGTCATTTTTAATAAAATGATGTCATCATTTTTACCCTTTCTTGCGTAACTCCTGTTCAAAATACATTCTTGTTCTAGAAGTTATCCAGTTGAACTGTTTATAATGGACGTAAACGAATTGCGTAGTGTCGAAACCTCGCCCTTAATTTTCCTTGCGAAACTTAACACTCCCGCTATATAAATACTCATTTTTGAAAACATGCACGAACGTTTAGCTAATAACAACAGACTGAACAGACACAAATATTGCAACCAGCGGTCGCTGTGCCCGTGAATGTGCAGGGAAAACGTGCAAAAGACTTAACTACTGGTTGGTTCAAAATGCAGAAAATTAACATGTTTGCTCTGATTTCATGCAACTTGTTTCGCAACACCGAAGGTTGTGAAACAAGTACCTAGTATTATAACCTGCCGCTGCAACAAACTAATTCCCGCATTTTCAATTGACCCACTAGAAAATCATCAGGAAATATTCTTTGTAGGTTAAGCAACAATTGAAAATTTTTTGTATCAGATTCTTTTAGAATAAGGAAGATTTCTGAACTTGAATCGTGGTCTTCACTATGGGAAAAAAGGAATTCATTCCCACAAACCGGGGGCACCCAGCAACGGTTCGGTCTGGAGGAATATCTACTCGGAGGGACAAATGTGTCCTTTATATTAGAGTACGAAATAAGGTCAGCCAGCATGTTCGCAGCGTAAGATTCCCCGGCGTTCCCTGACAATTCCTGTGCCTTAAATTTTCAGCCAGAAAATCCGAACAGATCACAATGAATAACTTACACATATGCCCCTTCAAAAAGCCCCGAAACAATCTGAGAAGCAGAAAATAACACTTCAAGTATTCTTCCTAAATTTTCTCGTTGGGCGCCCCTGACAAACTGGAAAAAATAACGATTTTCTAAGCGTGGTTCAGGTCATTTTGTCTATTTCGTTTTGCAACGTTTATACGGTACGTTTCGAAGACTAAAACAACGTGACCGAAGAAATAGGGAAGTGTCTCACGTGTGTTGAATAAGGTGCCTAAATAAGGTCATATATACGTTCCTTTTTTTAGTCGCCCACCGTCATTAACGATTTAAAGGGAAAAGTATTTTTCAATTAATGTAAATTTTAATGAATAATTTATTGCATGTTATTCTGTGAAATAACCTGAATAATGACTCAGCTAGAATCTTCAGAGTGCTGAAGATTCCAGATTCGAATAAAAGCGGTCACAGATATGATGCGATACTTACCACAATCATCGACCTCGTAGCTTAGTTCGTAGTGTCGATCGTTCAAGTTTAGTAGTTATATATATATTTTTCAGTGTAGTTAAAGGGCTTATCTATCTGGAAGGCTATTAATGTACTGGCATTAAATTCATTAGGTACTGTGGAATACATACCATACATTCTTTCTCGACAAATCATCCTCCTGCGCGCTACCTGTGATGATCCACGAGGAACAAAAATACCGGCTCGTAAATGACAAGTGTTACACATTTTGTTTAGAACATTTTGTAACTTAGAGGCAACTGGTCGTCAGGTCATGGAGCTGGGTGATACAATTTTCTTCTTAATTGTTGACTCGGTTTATATGCATTTCGTATCTTTTTGTTTTTTGTTTTCTGTTGTTGTTTTTTTTAGATTAAGTTGTTTTGGAAATTTCAACTGCACTCTGGTCTTGCTGCCAAGCCGGCCCACGTGCAGACGTCGGCATACTAGGCAACGCTTTCAATGTAGCTTTGTGCAAGCCCACGTCAAAGAAAATAGCATCAGACCAGCTTGCGATAATTTGCGTTAGGTGACCAAACAGTATATACGTTCCCCAGGTCAGGTGCCAGCTGTTTTAAGCAATTCTGCCTGAGAAAGACCAGTAAAACTAGAATTGAATGCTTTTTCCTATTGTTGATCATGGTTTAGAAAGCTCGATAATTAGACAAAAATCGCTTTTTCTTCCCTTTGGAAACACTTTAAAAGACCGACAACATCGCCTGTGTAATTCAATTCCACATTACATTTCGGTGTAGTCCAAACATGCGTTTTCGAGGGCTCTTCTCAGTTACCATAGTAACAACTTAGAGCAGAGTGCGGAGTTTTTTGTACGGAGAGAAACCATCTTCCGCCTCCCCCTTCTCCTCAGACTTGGCGACTGAGGAGCGACTGCAAAAAGTGAAGATGTATTAATGAAAGGATTCTGGTTATTGCCTCTGATCAGGAGCCATAATTGTTTTGATTAGTGTGAAATTAGCAACAGGTTTACCATCCTGAAGGCTACATTATAGCTGTAGTCATTTGTTAAATTTGCCTTTGAAGCTTCTTAGATACATGTTTATGACAACACGATGCTATACTTTTGCTATATACCATGGCTTGTAATATATTTTTAATATAAACATGTCATCTGTTCCCATATAATCATACTTTTAGTTGCTCGGTGTCCATTTTTGCTCTTGTTCGTGTCTATTTTGATAACTCGAGGCCTGCTTAGCGGACTCGGAAGTCGTCATGCTTCTGAAAGTATTACGAAGTCTCGGCTTGCTCCCTTTTCTAAGACACCTCGAGAGTCAACACGTTGCCAGTGTTCACCGGTGTCTTTTAATGACCCAGAGTGTTGGAAAAAGATCGTAAATTAAATTGCTTAGAACTTAACCTTATACAAAGTGCCGTCACCAAATCAGACTCATCAGAAGAATCTCATAACCTGTGCAACCATAGTTAGTAGAGGTGAAACACAATCATCCCGCAACAAGGTCATGTAATACACAGCTCCTTGAACTCCTTAGTACCGCAAGAAGTCGGTAGAAGAAGCTGGGAAATTTGAAAATCCGTATGCGAGCCTCAATACTATACCTCCGACCCAAAACTGCTCTCCGCTTCCCAAGGGATACATATGCCTCTTTCTTGATGCCCAAACGACAAGAATGTGGGCAGAACATACTGCATTTTAAAATCTACTCCCTGTTTTGGAGAAAAATAGTCGCGTACAGCCACCCGCCGTGGCACCATCCTGTATCAGTCGCAAGCTAGCTGCATACAGGCTAGGACAAAAACGGTAGAAAAAGCCGACCATCGGTGGGTCGCAGAAACTGATTTGTGTTGTGTTTCCTGTTGTGGGACGAACACGTTTTAATTTAAAAGGTTACGTAAAAAGCCAACACCCCGAAATAGGGAAGGTTTTGGACTGTCGAGCATTAACTTTTAAAACACAACAATGTTCTTTCACCTCGACCAAAGGAAGTGGAAATCTCCAAGAGTTCAGTTTATTACAAGCCTTGGTCCAGCCGCGAATTTTGCGACCAAAGAAGGAGTAAATCAGTAAAATTGTAGTTACGTCAACATGGTAAAACGCTGCACACTCAACTATTCCGCTTTCGCAAGTTGTGACGCAATAACACCGGCATAAAGAAATCTATGTCTTCCTGTTTCAAACCAATATTTTTTTCAAAATAAAAAAAATTGTGTTTCCAGTTGAGCTGTAACTCGCCTTGTACGCGCGCGAACTCGCGGTATACCCATAATGCCTTGAACAGTGTAAACTGCGCGCACCTGGGGAGAGAAGATTTTTGTCGACTCATCCGCCATCTTGTATGAAAAGTTTCTTTGAAAGGTTTTGCTCGCCGTTATCTAACGCTTTATCCTTATGCCTGGGCCAGAGGAACCGATCACGAAAGTGGTCATCCACCCAATTGTGCTTCTAAGTGTTGTGGACCACTTTTATAGAATGGGCAAAGTTGGAAACCAGAAGAGAGTTGTCGGAGTTCTGTTAGGATCAAGGCGAAAAGGGGTTCTAGATGTCGCAAATAGTTTCGCTGGTGAGAATCAAAGCTTATTTTATAGTGTTTAAATAAATACCTGAATTATTCACTTCTTTTTAAGCCACTTTACAATGGCTCTCGTTCTAGCCAACTTTTCACACATATAAACTTCTTAGAATAACCATAATTTTAAAGCACGTGTCTACTTTTGTCAAATTCAAGTCTTATCTTAGAGGACGTGCTATGTCTGGGAGAAAAAAATTCTTAGAAACTCTTCTAGCTCGAAAACACGGTCACTCAACCCTGACCCTTTTTGGTGTCTGAAATCTCATTAACAAAATAAGACTTTTTAATATTTTAGATTGACATACAAAGTGACTTGTATTTTTTTCGACAGTTCCTTTTGATGAAGATGATAAAGACCCAAGTGTTTGGTTCTTAGATCATGATTATCTAGAAAACATGTATGGAATGTTCAAGAAAGTTAATGGTATGTGTTTGACTGTAAGGGATGGCAGTAACTTTCAAGTATACATGTAGTTGCCAGATTAGCCACCTAGGAATAAAACCGATGCACAGGCCATGTTTGCCTCACACATAGTATACCAGCCAAGTGTCACGCCTAAGGCGTGATTGTCACGCCTGCGGATCGAAAACTGCGATCTCACGCCTACTCACGCCTGCGTTCCCATTTCTCACGCCTGGTGGAAAAGTTTGAGCCTTTACAGCCTTGACCGACTCAGTTTGAAAAAAAATTATAAAGTATTTAAATAAACTCGAACTAATGCGAGAAAATAATGATCTTACTTTCGCGAAATCTCGGATTTTAGTAGGGAAAGCCACTGGAGACATGGTCATACTCGATTAAATGATCAAAGCATCGGTTTACTGGCCATAAATCGGATCGTCTTCGGAACAGCTTTGGAAATCTTCGGACGTCTTCGGAAATCGTCGGACGTCTTCGGATATTACCGGTCCCCTACGAAAAATCTTGACACTCTCAGGATAAAAATGTCACGCCTATGAATCACAAAAAGTTGGCAAGTATAACATAGTACAGCAGATTGTATGATGAAATGAAAAGTTGTGGCTAACTGTGGGTACTGCGGGTGGAGTAGAGGATGAAAAACCATGGGGGAAACAGATGTGCTCTGTTTTTGGAAGAAAAATTTGAAATCTCTTAATTGTGACAAGCAAGTGGAATGGACCATTCTGCTGGCATGTTGGTAAAATGAGGCTGTGGTAAGGTGTCTGACTGTTAGCAGGATGAGGCAGAAATAAACAACAGGATGTGGGGATGAAAATTCTATTTTAAAGCCTCTGCAACAGGGTAGAGGCTTTAAAGTATTGGTCAGTATGTCGGACTTTTGGTGAGATTTTCAATCAGAGGGTTTGTGATTCAAGGCTTGGGGGCGTGGTGATGCAGTGGTTACCGTGTTGGACTAAGATCTGAAGGTCGGTGGTTCCACACCCAGTCCCTGTCATTGTGTTGTTTCCTTAGACAAAAAACTTTACCTCACATTGTTTCTTTCCACCCAGGTGTATAAATGGGTACCAGCTGGAGGTAACCCTGCAATGGACTAGCATCCTGTCCAGGGGGGAGTAACAATACTCTCAGTTACTTCATCCTACAGAAACTGGGTTAAGCTCTGGCTTGTGTGGGCCACCTTGGCTCGTGAGCTACTTTACCTCTTATTGTCATTGTCCAGGGTGTATAAGGTGTTGCCAGCAAACTTTTGGGAAATCCTAACATATATGCTGGACATAACCCTGTGGTGGACTAGTATCGCATCCAAGGAAAGCAGTAATGCTCTGTTATATACTATAAGAACGGAGTGAAGGTCTGGCAGATATAAGCCACAATAATCATTAAGTCTTAAGCATAGAACTGCTTTCTTTACTACTGTAAACACTGAATGGAACTTTAAGTTGTTGTTTGTGTGCTTACAGCTCGGGAAAGAATCGTTGGTTGGTATCATACTGGACCAAAGCTACATCATAATGATGTTAAAGTGAATGAGTTAATACGGAGATACTGTTCAAACTCGGTAAGTAAATATTTATCATTTCTTGTTGATGTTTTTTGTTACATTTGATGAAGCCTAAGTAGAATGAGCAGGAAGAAAGCGGCATGTGGCTGATCCCTCATGCTTCATGCCTTGCAAGAGTTCTGTGTGCAAACAAAGCACGAATCAGGGAAAAAAGTGGGCAAATATGTTCTTTAAATGAACTGAGGGTCTTGTGCAAAAAATAAGGTAGTTTGGACCCGGTCTAAAATTCAACATAAGACGGTTATGCTCTCAGCCCTTCAAGTGAGAACATCAATTATAACAATTTATTGAGAACAATGTAACAGACTGAAGAATGCTTAACAAAGAAATCTGTTGTGTAAGTATCAAATTGCATATACTTAAGGACAGGACTTTCAAATTGGAGTCAAAATGATGGAAATTTACATTTCTCAAATTAACTAACATTTGTAAATCAATGCAAGTTGTAAAAAAAGTGTTATTTTCATTGGCCACTGATTTGCCATAGGAAGGTCCTTGCCAACTTTTTTCATGTTTTTCAAACATGTTTTGTCTATTTATAATGCCAGAGGAAATGAATGAAAGTAATGGCATCATTCTTTATATTTTTCCAAGCTCAATATAATAAATATTCTGTAGTTATGATAATGCAGAATTCAAAGACTTCTGTTGTAAACAAAGATTGCCAGGTGTAAATTACCATTAGCCTGGGTTTCATCATAAGCAATCACTTGTACTTTGCACAGTTTTGTTGTTTGAATGCACTGCACTTTATCCAAGTTTATCAACTTTTGTGAGTTTGTCAGCTTGAGTTTGCCATGTGGGAAGATGCTATGGCCAATAAATGGGTGACCTTGGCAGTTTCACAGTACTCAAGTGCAACTGGACCACTGTTAGGCATCAGGCGTGTTTTTTGTTGCAATGACACTGATTGTATGAGCACATTAACAAATCACTATTCATAATTATGATGTTGTTTCTAGGTGCTTGTTATTATTGATGCCAAGCCTAAAGATCTTGGTTTACCCACAGATGCTTATGTGGCAGTCGAAGAAGTTCATGATGTAAGATGCTCTGTAGAGTTTGTTTTGTTTTAATTGGTTATATAACGGTTACCACAAGTCACAATCTATGCGCCTAACTTTTAGTGGAACCCCTTCTGTAAAGTTAATTATTGTTTTGATGGGAAAAAACCTTCCCCTAACGTTTAATGCTTGTTTAAGCCCTTACGTAAGCTGTACAGGTTAGTGCATTCAGTGCATTCTTATGTGGCAGTCGAGGAAGTTTAAGATGTAAGATGCTCTGTAGAGTGTGCTTTGTTTTACTTGGTTAAATAACGGTTACCATAAGTCACAATCTATGTGCCCAGCTTTTAGTGGAAGCCCTACTGTAAAGTTAATTATTGTTTTGGTGGGAAAAAACCTTCCCCTAACATTTTAATGCTTCTTTAAGCCCTTACGTAAGCTGTACAGGTAAGTGCATTCCAGAGAGTATGGTTTGGAAGCTGTCATGAAAAAGGGTATGTTTTGCCTACTTACAAGTAAAAATGGGATGTGGATTTTTTCCACCCCCACCTGCCTCTTTGTTGTCATATTGATTTTTCAAAGATGCTGGATGCTACTGGGGTTTAAAAGGATGGTGTTGTAGTTCTGTTTTCAGTTTTATTCATTTTGTGTACTTCTCTATTTTTTTAAGGATGGAACTCCTACAACAAAAACATTTGAGCACATTGCAAGCGAGATTGGGGCTGAGGAGGCAGAGGAAGTTGGTGTTGAGCATTTACTCAGGTGAGCATCTGGCCTTTCAATCTTGGCTGGAAAAAAGGCACAAAAATACAGAAATATCATCTTCAAATGCATGTACCGGTAAATCAGCTGGGGTTGGGATGAGTTACATTCAGATTAAAAATTATTCCTAACATTTTTTAACAAGGAGGAAATTGTTTGAAGGATACCGTTAATTAACTTGTGGCTGATAACATCAAGCAGCTATTTCACTGAAGAAAGATTGCATGTTTTCCAGAAAGCATGGCAGTCAAAATATACATTGCTTGCCTTTGATGCCGACAAAAAAATCAAGAAGTTGAGTACTCCCAAAAACACAAAAAGCACTAAGATCAAACCCACCCCCTCCCCCCCAAAAAATAAACATGTAACTATAAAATAATTGCATTAGCCTGTTTACCCTCCCAACCCCCCCCCCCCCCTTTCTTCAAGAGTCAAAAAGTCCAGGTATGAGCAGGCCAATAAACAGACTACCTTGCAGTTTCTTTTTCATAGGTGCTGTTTGTCGTGCAGTTACCCTCATGTGGGATGAGGATTGTACTATCTAAGGGTCTCTTTAGGAACAAACTGTTAACAAAATAATGTCAACTGGTTTTGTTTTTTGCCTTCAGGGACATCAAGAACCTTACCTCTGGAACACTTTCTCAGCGCATCACAAACCAACTACTGTCACTGAAAGGTCTCAACTCACGCCTTCAAGACATCAGAGATTATCTCGACAAAGTGGCAACTGGCAAACTTCCTGTCAACCACACCATTATATATCAACTGCAAGATGTGTTCAATTTGCTACCTAACTTAAACCTGGAGGAATTTGTTAAGTCATTGTCAGTAAAAACGAATGATCAGATGCTTGTAGTATATGTGGCTTCCCTTGTGCGTGCCGTGATCGCACTTCACAACCTGATCAATAACAAAGTGGCTAACAGAGATGCGGAAAAAGATGAAGGTGTAAAGAAAGAAGAAAAGAGTAAAGAGAAAGATAAGGATAAGGAAAAGGACAAAGATACTAAAGACAAGAACACTCAAGACAAAGAGAAAGCTGAGAAAGGAAAGTCAGATGAGGCCAATAAGTCTTGAGTGTAGCATTCATTGATCTTCTGGCTTGGTGTTAAAAATTATCGCTTACTTTTGTAGTAAAATGCTGGAACATTTGCAGAACATTATGTGTACTCTTGTCCAGCATTGATTTGAACATCACTGGTCTTTTTAAGACTGCAACTCAGTCTGTTTTTTGCGCGATTTGGTCCAAGACCTGGCATACGAACCGTCCAAGGTTGCGCTCAAAAATGAAATGCCTTTGGCAATACCAGTGCTTCGTGCCTTGCAAATATCCAGTGTTTTTGCCAATTCAAAGTTTAAGTAAAAAATGACTGTTTTGCAATCTAGTCTCCTGGATTAACCAGACCTTTTCTTCAAGTGGACTTGACGTAATTATTAAAACCACACTCCATATTTTTGTCTGGGTTTGAGTTATTTTTTCAGTATGTTCTCTTGGACATAATGCTGTTCTTGAGACATCTTTATGGAAAAGCACTTCTAAGCTACCCCCCCCCCCCCCAAAAAAAAGCGGTATTTTCTATGTTTCAAGGTGAACAGACAAATTTCTGTGAAAAAAAAAAGAAAAACGAGATATGCCTTACAAGCAGTTAGATTGTTATACAAGACATACAGCCATTCCACTGGCTGATAAAATGAACATTCAAACCTTTTCAGGGGGCAGAGCCCGTTGCAGATGAAACTTTTTAGATTGTTCTACACATACTATATGTACATCTGATCTATACACTGTCTGTTAGCTCATTTTGCAGTGCATCTGAGGCCACTCCTAACAGGGAAAGTGTATTAACCAGTCGAGATGTGACAGATAAACTTGTAGAGTAGCTAAATGGACAGTAACCGGTGAAAGGATCTGATTTTTGGCTTATGCGTAAAAGGGAATTTTATGATATCCACTAAATACCATAGAAATTTAGAAAATGATTTTCCTCCCCCCACACTCCAACTTTAACTTCAACTTTATATCTACACCTCCCTCCCCCGAAGCCTTGAAAATAAGTTCCCTGAATTTTTAGAAGTGTTGTTGTTCTGTATTGGTATGTGAGAACCTTGTTTTTCATATGACCTTCACAATTTTCACGCATAAAATGCCTTCTGATCAACTTGAACCCATTTGGAACTGCTAATATCTGTCCCTACAGCCATTTAAAATATTATTTCCTTATTCAGCCTTCCCTCGATTACAGGATTGTAAGAGTTCTAGTCACTAGTAGTTCTAGGATGGAAGGACAATCCATGGGAATTAGTCTTTATTAACATACTCTTACGACAAACGCGTAGGATAACAGACTTTTTTAAATTTTTCAGTATTAGCTTTCCCACAGAAACAGAGGATTCAGTCTATTAACATACTCTTACAAGAAAAAACGTTGGATAACAACCGTGAACACACAAACATTTGTTTTTTTTTGTCTCCTTCAGTATTAGCTTTCCCACAGAAACAAAGGTACTTGCATGGATCTCGAGTCAAATCCCGCTTAGTTTATTCAAAGTTTATTTATTCAAGTTTATCTGTCCATGTATCCGTCCATGTATCTGCATCACGCAATCTGCCCTCGTCATGGTGACGTGACAATTATAGGTTAGGTGGATCGCGCACGCTCGAAGGTCGGTGGTTTGAAAAACTCTCATAAAACGCTTCATTGATCAACAGCACCAAAACACATCATTCAGTAGTTTATGAACTAGATATGCGGTAAATAAGACTCTCAAAAGAGTTACATGGGGCCAAGGTTCAGGAAATCACTACCAGCTCGCTCTTTCTTGGAAATTTTGGAAATTTAATACCTGTACACGGTGATTCAATTTCGCGGGACTTCAGTTTGGTCCTTAAATATGCACATGTCGATATTTCCTTCGTAGAAGAAGAAGTGAATTTATACAGCAAGTCATGGCGGCAAAAGGTTTGTTTTGATATCAATTTAATGTAAATATGGTATAAAAATTTTCAGAAGTACAGACTGAGAGAACGCTGATAACTGCTTGGTATGTTTTATTCAAGCCGTAGCCATTGTTTACATTCTGAACAAGGAAAAGCTCACGGTCTCAGTTTCGTGGTTTTCAAATCATCATACCGTTGACTTGAGCGCGGCGCTCATCGCTATATTCTGAGAAGCTACATTCTGAGCGAATCAATCGAACGAAAACGAAATATAGGACGTGCCAACTTACGAAAACTACAAGTTCCGTATAGTTGCAGTTTCGATCTTGGATCGCCTGGACAAATCGGCGTCTGTTGCCAATATTGGCCACACGTCGCGAGAATTTCTTTAGCTGGTGCTTCATTTTCACGATTAGTCGCTCAAATCCGTCCTGCGTTGAAGACGTCGACCTATTTATTGTTATAAACAAAAGCAAAGTTTGTTTAAAACAGGCTGACAATCTTTTTACTTCACTTCCGTATAACAAACAAAAGTTGGAAACAGTACGAAAACCCGACTTTCACTTTTGAAAATGTTTCCACTGATTTTCGCCAAAGTATAGAGAATAATGGTTTACATTTTAAACAACCTAGGAAGTTGTTGGTTTATTTTCCTCTTTACATGATTATGTAAATTTTTGTCAAGTTTTCTTTCATGTATGAAATTGAAGCGCGAAACGGACAAATTCAGGTCACATAATTACGTGTTCGTTTCAGTTAGTCACGCATCTCTCACAAGCGAGAAGAACGCGCGCGAGGAACGTTTTCAAACCGAGTGGACTTCAATGTCAAGTTATTGAGACGTGTTGTTTCAATGTCTGTTGGGAAAAAACACTTTTTTTATCTGAATCCGTTATTTTGGGAGTTACAGTCAACGCGCCTCACGCATGAACGATTCAGAGAATGAAGATTGCATTTTTCACGTGCTCATTCCTTTCCTTAATTGGATAAACGTATTCTTGTAGATAGATTAAAAGATAACGATTTTTTTTCGATGAACGAAATCGATCCTTCGAAAGTTCACACGTAACATCAGAAATCGTCTTCATGGCACACTCGGAAGAAGTGCTATTCAATTATTTCAGGGATGTCATCCGTTATGAAGGATCTTTACCTCCACAAGAAAATGGTTGAGTCGTCGCGTGGACTGAATAGTGTCAGACGATTTTATGAACAGCTCCTTTTGGCACTCTCGTGTTCCGTGGAATATCTGACAACCCCAATCCAACATTGAAAAGGTTAACAATTTCGTTCCCTGCATTAGAAGGCAAAGGTTTACTCGTTCCTTGCATTAGAAGGCAAAGGTTTACCAGGATCGTAAAAGCCCCCAAGCGAATTTCTTGCCATTTGGAGTTAGGAAACCTAAACGTTCATGAGGGTCCACAATAGCGTTCTCAGATCCCGCCATCCCACCTATTTTTTCCTGTTAATCCCGCCATCCCGCCCTTCTTTACGTCGAAATCCCGATCCCGCCTAAATTTTTAAATCGTTTTCTACTTTCATGATGAAAACCTCACATACCTTTATTCAATGGATAGACGACAAGTAAACACGTTTTTATGGTCGATCTAAAACTAAATATCGCCACTATAAATGACCGTAAAAAGTTTTTCGTTTGTGTTCTTCTGTTCTCGACCTGTTTTACCGTTTTCTTGTCCAGGTATGAGTGAAAGGTAAAAATTGACAAAGATTGTTTGCTACGATATTCTGCCTATTCTCGGTCCTTCCGTTTTTTGGAAGACAACCTACTGAGTATGTAAGTGAAATGGTGGTTCTTCAAGTTGTGGGGTGGTAAGCGCGCCTTGGGTTTGATCTGAAGGTCGGCGTTTCCTTAGAGACAAACGTTTTTTCCACAGTGTTTTTCTATGTAAATCCAGCTGTATATAAATGGGTTCTGTCCTTAGACAAGGCTAGGGGCACAAAGGTCATGCAAGATCGGTCCAGTTATGACGGGTATGCAAAAATGAAATGCAACAAAAGATTTATAATAGTGGACTCAACTAACTCACAGTTTATTTTGAAGCTTTCAGCGTCTATATTACTCGCTTTTAGTAAACTTCTTCTCGGAAATGTTTTTTTTTTTTTTCAAAGAGAGGCATTCTTGCTCGCACTCTTTTCATAAAATATAGCAACAAAATTTATCATGCCGAATTCCTTGTTTTTGGCGACCGCCAAAAACTGTTACCTGGCTAGACTAACTATAGCTGATCACAGCTGCTACAACAAACGTTCAATCGGAAAGGGTCGGAAAAGTTAAGAACGCAGACGAGGCCAAGAAATGCAACACGACATGTGACTTGATACCTCTTTCCGAAAACAACACAAAATATCACAAAAAGACTCATATTAGCTTGACGTGCAGGCTACTCTTCCTTGATCGATTCATTACTTGAAAGCCGACACACTTCATTCACAAAAGATCCATTTCTATCAGCCGGAGCTGGTCAAATCATGCAGTCTCGTAAAAATTAAAATACCGTATCCCGCTACTTTCCCCTTGCGATTCTCGCATCCCGACTCCTCAAAAACACAAAATCCCGCTCCCACTCTCAAATGAAATTCCCGCTTCCCGCTCCCGTTTTCAGCTCTCATCCCGAATATCGCCACAAAAATTAGCCAAATCCCGCATCCCGCCAAACCTATTGTGGACCCTCGTTCATGTTCCGATCTTGTGCAATCCTATGCACACCGCGGCGAAAACCGTTACAGGTATAAAATTGTGACGGTTGTTGTTTGTATTTTCTGCGGGCTTCCGATTAAGCCAGGAAACCTACAACCAAAGAATAAGTTGCCTTGTTAAAATTAGAGACTCCTTTGGATTTTCTTTCTAAGGATTACTGTTGTCGATTATTCTCTTTGCGGGTTATTTTTGTCGGCTTTTAGGGGTAATACGTTCTCGTCATTTTTTGCGCCGGGCTTGAAAACAATATTACGCGTGACATACCGGAAAATTGAGCTAAAAAGAAATAACTTTTCAGTTCTGTTCGGAAAGTTTGAATTATTATTACGATGTTACAAAAAAAATTTCCAATAACTAAAATATTGTTTCGAATATAGAATCCAAGTTTCAAAGAATCGCTAAATTTTTCGAAGAATGAAATGGAAGAATGAACTAATCGATGAATATTTGAAGTTGAGCGTTCATGCGTGAAGTGCGTTGACTATAAGTCTATGAAATAAACGGACCTTGCTGCAAGCTGATGAGAGGACAGACTCATTCGCGTAAGCGTTGCGTGACGACCTAAAGACGCTGTTACACCCGACGAGGCAATTTTTCCTGCAACTTGCAACCCTGTTGCAACACAATGATGACGAGAGCCGCATTGGGAGGCAAGTTGCAGAACACATGTCATGCGCTGTAACTTATCTCACAACGTTGCGAAAAGTAGAGGACTCTACTTTTCTTGCAATTCGCAGCGGAATTTTTCGTTTCGAGAAAGGTTGCGATAGGAGGTGTTACACGCACACAATTTCGACCGCAACTTGTCTCCCAACGATAATGCGTTGCAAGTCGTAGAAACAATTTCCTCGTGCAACAGCGCCTTAAAGAAAAAATGTTGCAAAACAAACCTTCAAGGGCTACAGGAGTAGCTCCTGAAGAAAGTTTTAAAAATTGTTTTGCAAACCGAAATATCGGACAATTTTTTTCACATAATCTTTATATATTCAAATTTTCTGTTTTTGTCTTCTGCGTCTTTCTTTAACCGTCGTAAGGATCAGTCTTAACGTACATTTTTTTCCCTCAGTTAGTCTTCTAAGTGCCTGGACGTTATACTGCAGGGAATGCAGTCTCGGAAGGCCCAAAGAAAGCATTTTATGATTAGTTGATCAAATCTTGGTCTTTGTCCGTTTTCTCTCTCATTCAGTGGCCTCTACAGTACGTCATTCGTGAGCATTCTGGTCATACTCAATTTTTGTATTATTCCTCTCCTTTTATCAAGTTATATGGTGAATGATAGTTGATTGTTGGTGATTTCAAGGAAGTGTTAAAAATTAAGAGGAATTTGTGAAATGTATTAATTTAAAACAATGAGCTCTTGCGTGGGGGCGGACTAACTGGCGGTGTGTCATTTGTTCCTTTCCTAAGTCATGTCCCATTTGTGACAATACAACTAGAATGTCCTCTTTATTAGCATCAATTTTTTTTCCAGTAGGTGAGCCGTCAGCGATGGAAAACATTGACGACAGCGGTGATCTTCCTGAAAACAAAGACTCGTTTATAGTCAACCAAATCACCGAACAGTTTGAACAGTTGCGTAGACTTAGGGTGGAGTTACACGATGCTTTTCTGCAATGGATACCAATGAGGTCGCGTACTAGGGCTCAGCTTGAGGAACTGGCGACAAAACTTCATGAACACCACAGAAATGTTAACATTTCAACCATCACAGGAGCGTCCATGGGTACCGTGGGAGGGATCCTGTCGGTAGCGGGCCTCATTGCTGCACCCTTCACGTTTGGCGCCGGCCTTGTAGTGTCTCTTGTAGGAGCCGGGATTGGTGGAGCGGGGGGTCTGGTCATGTCAGGGTCCAAAGTTGTTGAGATAATCCTGGAAAAGTTAGGACTTAAAGAGGTGCAAGCGGCAATTGAAGAGGATCGCCAAGCGTGCAGAGAACTTCAACAACAGTTAGACTCCTTGGAGGACTTCATTTCCCAGTTGGCAGAGTTTCTCAAACCTTTACATGATGACGCGATGCTGCTAAGGGAATTAGAAGGGAGTGGCTTCGAGTTTATTCGTGGCCGAATATTCTTTAATGACGTCGGATCGTCAACTGAAGAGAGAGTAGAAATCGGCGCTAGGTTCTTCCGAGCTGCGACCTCTGCCGTTACAATATCAGCTTCAGCAGTCGCTACTGCGGGCACCGTGGCACGAAGCGCGGCTCTCGCAGGAACCCGCGCGGCACATCTTGCTGGTTCTGTTATCAGCGCGGCGCTCCTGCCCCTGGATATCACCCTGCTCGTGAAATCATCTTTGGAGCTGCATCGTGGATCCTCGTCCCCTGCTGTGGAGGATATCAGGCGGATTCTGGATGAACTGGAATGCCCAGACGAGGAGGAGATACAAGGTTTGGTGGAGAGCTTCATTGATGAGAAGTTTACCGAGGCTTATAATAAAATAGATTGCGATAAACAACGAGAAAATCAGGCTGATGATTTTGATGATGATGATTTTGATGATGATACCCTAAGCGTCGATGAAACACGAAGGGAAATCGACAAGGAAAGTTTACTACCCAAAGCAAGTTTAAAATGAAAAGGAAAAATGTGAAACATATTAGAAATGACATGCACATGACCAAAGAATGGTAAAAATTATAATTCACTACAAAAAAGGTGTTTTTTCTAGGAAAGGACAATCAAGTTTAAAATTGTCAATTCCTGGCGAAATCATTCATATTAGTAGACTGCAACTGCTTAACTTTAAAGGACAGTAGAAAGTTGTTTGAAACTAGAAGAATATATTTGAACTTGACGTAATTCAGAGAAGTTAAGCAATTTACGGGAAATGCAAAAGTTAAAGTTTAAATTGTTGCTGTAGATGTTAGTCATGCCAAGTAAAGTGTGATCTGCGTTCTTACGTGTTTATGGTAACGCCTGCAATTGTTCAAGGACTTTTAGGATTCCCTAGAACCTGTTTTTACCGGACCGAACATGGGTTATTGCGTGGGTTACAGCAACCTGCGCCCTCGTTCCCATGTTGAGCAGGAAGATTTATTATGTGCTTATAGCCTCCTCCACAGGGAACTCCGAGCTTCCTGCTGGGGCAAAGAACAAAAAATATAGGGGGATAGAGGAGGCCAGTCCCACTTTCCGTGACCCCGTTCCCATTGATCCCTCCCATGCCCTTGATTATTTCCGGTTTATTCAGTAGTTGGAGTTGCTTGCGGAGGAGGCTAAATATGCTTACTAACTCACAATTTTTTTGTATTTTTCGAACTCTCCTCTTCCCAGAAGGGGACCAGAACCCATATTTATTGAACGTCTCGCAAAAGAAGCGTTAACATTACACATCCTTTAATTTTGACAACCCGTATTTAACTGAAACGTCTAATCGTATTTAAGTCCAAAACGCATGAAAACGTTGAAATGAACAATCTAATTACAGTAAGGAGCCCAAAAGGGTCGTGTCTAAAAGTACACACGAGTGACCACGAGTGACCACGAGTGACCACGAGTGACCACGAGTGACCACGAGTGACCACGAGTTGACCACGAGTGACCACGAGTGACCACGAGTGAGAATGCATAAAAAAATTTTGTTGACGTCATGATGACGTCAGCATTACATCATTTTTATCAAATAATCACTATTTAACGGCAAACGGACCGTTTCTTCACACCTTAGCAGCGGAAATCGACATTTACGCCATGTCTGAATGGGGAGGGGGCCTAGGGGACAGACAGGGAGGGGGAGGGGGGAGAAACCTCCCGCCAGCCGCACCCTTTAATCTCGGTTCCCGCCACTTTTCTCTCACTTTCCGCACACTTAAAGCAACGCTTCCTGCGCTTCCGCCTCCTGTACACTTCCCGCCCTCTTTTCTACCCGGGCTGCAAGCTCTGTCCACCTCCCTTCCCACCCCCACTTCCGAAGGGCGAAAAAAGAAAGAAAGAGAAAAAGAAAGAAAGAAAGAAAGAAAGAAAGAGGGATAAAATGAGAAATAATAATATAGGAGTGGATATGCATCAAAATAGTTAGCAGACGTCATCATGACGTCATCATTACATCATTTTATCAAGTTATTAATGTTTAGCCTCGAATAGATCGTTTGTGGAGAATAGCCCTTTTCACAGTTAACTTTTCTCATTTGCATTACAATGTATTTGAACATGGATGTGAGGCAATTTCGGGCAGAAACTACAAAATTGCCCGAAATTGCCTCACATCCACGTTCCAAAACATTGTAATGCAAATGAGAAGAGGTAACTGTGAAAAGGGCTATTAAATAAATACAAAGAATACCTTACATTTTCCAAGACCACAAGTGAATGGATGAAAGAAAGAATGATTTCCTACATTTGTTCAAAATATCATTAAATTGCGACAAAAAATTAGGAAATCGACGAAACCGTGTGTTCTTACTGCTTATTTTTCTACAAAAATAAAACAAGGTCCATATTCAATTACAAACGAAACAAACAAACACACAATGCCACTGACCACCTATTTTTTTCTCAAATCGTGAAAATATAGCCTTGCCAAACATGCCAAATCCCGGTCTCTCAATTTCTCGAAGATAAATCTTTGCGAAACTAGATTAAGAGAAACTTGTGACAGAAATAAATATTCGCGCTATAACAGCGAATACGGAAGGGAACGCCTGGGCGGCACCAGGCTAGTTTGAGATAAGCACTTACAGTCTTCTGAGTCTCGGTATAACTACCCCCGTGGAATTTCCCACGCTATGAAATTGACCAAATTTTTTCTTTCGCAAGAGCCGGCACATTCTTACTACTCGTCACATATTTTTTTATCACCGCCGCTGCTGCCGCTGTTGCATGTCCTCGATCAGCCTTTTTAAGAGAAACATTCTCTCAGAAGATTTTACGCCTATACATCAACACAATGGACTGCATTTGCGAAATATCATTTTCCTGGAGATTTGTAGCTGCTTGCATTTGGTAAGTAGGATTACGCGACAATGCACGTAACTACATTGGAGAACCCCCGCAACCTTGGAATACAGACGCCAATTTCAGAACACCTCAAGCGCAAGTTTGCATCTCAACGACTACATCACCCGTCCCCTACCAGAGTCTTCATCAGCCAATCACACTGCAGTGGCATTCTGGTTTTTCTGCATACCAGTATACACTCTGCGAGTTACCACCAGCAGTAAAAAAGTGCTATGGATGTGGTGAAGAATTCTCCCAGAATTACCGTATGCCACCAAACAATGTTATCGTCAAAAATGTTGACAGGAGCCTAAGAGGGCGCGATGAGAAAGGCCAACTTGTCTACAGCCCCGATTTTACCAATACCTACTACCACCCTATAAGCAGTCACATTGCCAGGAAAAATCCTGTGTTTGGTGGTTCCGTGCAGGTGGATCGCACATTTTATGAAAGACTAACGTGTGGCCAGCAGCTTGAAATCAGCTCCTTTGACTTTAACCTTAACATTGTTTAACTCCTATGATCACTATGGTTGACCGGTGTACATGTAGTTTATTAAGTAGTTTGTAACTAAAGACCTCTTCTGATGGTGTTGAAATTGGCCTGGAAGCAATAATGCTTTGAGGGCTCTTCGTGTTACGTAAAGCAATGCAATCCAAACAATTTCGGGAGTGACATAAATCGGACAAAATTGTTAATACAGAAAAATTCTAACTGCTTTTCTCTAAATCTTTTCACTTTTGCTTCTGCTAAAATCTTGCATGGAATTAAACGATTCATATCAATTACAATCCTAACAGCCACGACAACTTTCTCAGGTTTTTGTCCAAAGGTGTGTTTAACAGTGTCTAGGACTTGTCACTCGAGCGTCAGTTTGGTTTCTATAGTACTCTTAAAAAAGTAGTTCAGTTTGACAAATTTGCCAGTTCCAGTTAATTATAGGCGGAAAAATCCCATCGTCGGCCTAGTTGCTATAACATCTTTTTTCTACCAGTAGCAGTGTTTAGCGTCGCGCGGGATTTGCCCGACTTGAAAGCGATTTGGACGTACTCACTTCCTTGTTTTCCTCTTTGTAGACTGTTGTAGTTGTAGGTATTATTATGCTGATATAAGAAATTTATATCGTTTTGTAAACCACTACATGTATTCGTTAAACAATTAAAAGCCAAAAACTTGATGTCATATTACAGGAGCAACTGGCCTCCGGCATATAATAATCATTAACGATGGTTGAAATTGTCACTCCCTGTCAATTCTATGTTTTTCTCCATGCTTGTTTTTTTTTGGTGGAAAAGTTCTCGCTAAAATATTTCCTGCGTACTTTCACAGAAAACGTTTTTATTTTTATTTTTGTATTCGTGATTTCCATCTTCTTTCTTTGTTTCTTTCTTTCTTTCTTTCTTTCTTTCTTTCTTTCTTTCTTTCTTTCTTTCTTTCTTTCAATCATGCATTCACTTGTGGTCTTAGAAAATGTAAGGTATTCTTTCTATTTAATTAATTCTCCACAAACGATCAATTCGAGGCTAAACATTAATAGCTTGATAAAATGATGTAATGATGACGTCACAATGACCTTTGCTAACTATTTTGATGCATATCCACTCGTATATTATTATTTCTCATTTTACCTTTCTTTCTTTCTTTTTTCGCCCTTCGGAAGTGGGGGTGGGAAGGGAGGTGGACAGAGCTTGCAGCCCGGGTAGAAAAGAAGGCGGGAAGTGTACGGGAGGCGGAAGCGCAGGAAGCGTTGCTTTAAGTGCTCGGAAAGTGAGAGAAAAGTGGCGGGAACCGAGATTAAAGGGTGCGGCTGGCGGGAGGTTTCTCCCCCCTCCCCCCCTCCCCCTCCCTGTCTGTCCCCTAGGCCCCCTCCCCATTCAGACATGGCGTAAATGTCGATTTCCCCTGCTAAGGTGTGAAGAAACGGTCCGTTTGCCGTTAAATAGTGATTATTTGATAAAAATGATGTAATGCTGACGTCATCATGACGTCAACAAAATTTTTTGATGCATTCTCACTCGTGGTCACTCGTGGTCACTCGTGGTCACTCGTGGTCACTCGTGGTCACTCGTGGTCATTCGTGGTCACTCGTGGTCACTCGTGGTCACTCGTGGTCACTCGTGGTCACTCGTGTGTACTTTTAGACATGACCGCCCAAAAGTGTGACCACTTTAATTAATTCGCATTCTTTCGTGCAGATTATCCAATCAGAAGCCGAGGATAGCTTCAAGAAAATTAACTCAAACCGCAAAGCGATCTTGCGGGGAAGAATAATTTGGGTTTTCATGGATACCCGTTTTTGAGGCTTTTACTTGTCAACTTTGGAGTTTTTCGCCTTGAAATCCTACGCTAGACAAATTTCGTAACTCTGAAATGCGAGATATTGACCGCGAAGCAGGGAAATTGATACATCCGCTCAACAGCTGTGTTTTTTGTTTGGGTATTCTCAGTCGATCGACCTGGCCGGGCAACCCTAGCAACTATGACAGTCAGCTAGTATAAAGCATGTATAAAGTCCTTGATGCAAGTCCTAAATTTCTATTTCTAATGCATTTTTGCTTACTTTCACTCGTAAATATCACGAAGTTACTGTGTATGTTTTTTACTGTCGGCATTTTGGGTTGACGTCTTTCAGTTAGCTAAATAGCGCGTCGAAATATAAACAACAAGAAAGCCCATTGGGCATTTTAACCGGCCATTCTGACCCTCCCCACCCCTAGGTTTCACAAATGTTAGCGCGATCTTCTTTTTTTACGAACCGGCGTGAGGAAAAGTGTGATTGTGTGACACAATATTTTGACTATAGCGGTACTGGATGACGTAATGTTTAAACTCTGATGACTCAGCTTATCTTTCTTATCGCTTTATTTGTGCTGAAAAACGCAAAATCACTCAAACGTTGAATGTCGATATGAATTCGTCCACAACTGAGAATGCTCACACAGGGACGACGAAGTATTTACTGTTGTGCCTAGACCTTAAATACAAACAGTGAACATAGCAGTAGAATCAAAAAACACGAGCTCGAGCAGATCGTCAGAGTATGGGGCACGTCAAGATATCTCATGACGTGATGTTTAAATCCAGTTTGCTAACCCGCTAACCAGGTAAACAAGCGAGCGGGGACGAAAGTCGCCCACGTCTTTGAAAGCTAACGCGCCTGTCGAGCCGCAATCGATTTCGCGCTCACTCGCCTGTTTTTCTTTTCCTTCACTATCTACCTCTGAACGGAAAGTGAGACTGCTCGTAGCCTTTAGCGAACACCACACGCAAACCACACAAATCCGTCGATAATATTCAGATATTTTCGTTCTTTCAATGCAAAAAGACTCGTAACACCTGCCTTATTAATAAAAAAACTCCTTATTAATGACGATTCCTTCGTATCAACTTCTCGCCTCAAATAAACACTCATTTCTCTCCGTTCACAAGAACTATCATGTACTGATGTGCAATCAACTAATATTGCATCATCATACTAGTACCAATTCCTTCTCTTCCTAGCCCACGCCGGCAAAACGCAACTGTCCTTTTTGTCCGCTGCGAAATACAAGTTAGCCAATCAGAAACCTTACAATCCACTTCGCAAACCACCCCCCCCCCATAAAACGCCAAGGGAAACTGCCTCACGCAAAACGCAACTTTCAAAGCAAATCACATTCACAGAAGCGTGATATGGTCCTGACATTCACAAATCCTTCTGACTCCCACATTTTTACACCCCTCAAAATGTCAATTCCAATAAAAAAAACTCCTGCGCTAAAAAAAATTTCACCATAGCCACTAACTAGATCAGACAACACAGTCAATTTCGCATTCAATCCTATTTTCGCATTCAATCCTATCAAAAATAATGCACGCGCAAGAAGTGGCGCAAGAAGTTCTTGCGCCGCAAGAACACGCAAGCCCGCGCAAGAAGTGAAAGTGCTAGGTTTTTGCAGTTTACCCGCAAGAACATTCGAAACGCAAGAAGTTGAAAATCTAGCCGCAAGAAGTTACTAATGTTGTCGCAAGCCGCAAGAAGGCGCAAGAAGTAGTGAGGGTCCAGCCGAAGAAACTTGTAGTGCTCGTGTTAGTGTGAGGTATTGCAAAAGTAATGAGAGCGAATCTCGCGCTCTATTCTCTTTGAAATATCACCGAGCTTTCGAGCGATTTTTCGTCGTGTTGGCGTGTTGGCGCGACAATTCGCCAAGTCAAGCGAAAGTTCACAAGGCTAATCAAAAAATCAAGGAAGCAAATGTTCGAACAACAGAAGTATCGAAGAAAATTCACATCACGAAATGGAACATCCGCCAGCTTTCCGACTGCAAGATAAACACCCGGTAAACATGATCTCCGGCACATGACAAAACATGAACAATTTTTTTAAGCGTGTCTCAGATACAGTGATACGGGTTCAACTCAGAACTGACTCAATTCAGTTTTTCATTCCATCCAAGAAATAGAAACAAAAAGGTCCAAAAGCTATAATTGCGGCAAACTGCGCGAACTCTTCTTTGACAGGCAAGACAAGACCAGACTTACACATGCAGGAGGTCATGCCATCGCGTGGGTGAAGTCATCAAGAATCCCTGCATCTTTACCAGTTTAATTTCCCAGCAAAAAAGGGATACTCGAAGAAATAGCATAGACATATGATTTCAACTACACATTCGCCTTTCGACACAGCTTGCTGCCTGGGGCTTGCTGTCTTGACGACTTAGAGAACTGCTCACGCATTGCGTTACAAAATGTCATTCAAGCAAATCATACCAAATTTGCATACGGCAGATTTGTGTTTACTCAGGTTAGAATTGACGTGCCGAATTTCTTTCAGATCGCGGAGTTTTAGTTTCCTTCAGACTTTTTTGGTTTACTTCGAAGATTTAAAATGTGATATCGACTTCAGCGTAATGAGTGGAACTATTTTTACAAACATAATGTGTTTTTCCAATTAAGACTTCGGGTATTATTTCTTCTCATCTGAGTGACCATGTTCATTTCTCACACGTGTGAGCGCAACTAACTAAAAGTATTTGTCCGAGTTTAATATGTTGGTGGAAGTACAGCAACACTGAACAGGTGAATGTCGGTTCTTTAATAATGTGACTGATGGACTGTGTTTTGCCATTGTTCCTCATTTAAGTGAAATAAATCGAGCGAAACCTTTCGCGCCGCTAAGCGTACCGCATGTCTGGGACTCCGGGACACATAAACAATGAGGCAGGTACAAAACTCGGACCGGATCAACTCGGATCGCTTGATCCGGGTCGGATCAACTCGGATCAACCCGGATCGACCCGGATCAACCCAGATCGACTAAAATTATAATACAATAAAAGAAAAGCGATACTATTACGCATTTATCATGAAAATATAGCTGTCCTCGCTCTCCTGCGCCGTTTTGTCGAGCCGCCGACGAGCCGCCTTCGAGCCGCCATTTTGCTTTCGTAGTCCCAGGGCTTCGCGGACTACGAAACTAGTGTCCAGTCTCAAGTCGCGTTCTCGGGCACAATGGTCCCCAACGTATTATAGCATTGCTTATTTTTATGGCAGATGATGTTGCTCCAGACGAGATATTCAGTCCTTTAACTCCAAGCCAAGTGAACTTCAAAACTGCCAATTGAACATATTGCGTAGTGGTAAATATTTATTTGGGCAAGTGTATGTGTTTGAAACTTGCGGTTCAAAAAAGAAAAATAAAAACAAAAGGGAAACCTTAGATCATTTTGGCCCGTTAACATTTAGACTCTCTCTTCAGCAGAGGCCTTTATCGCCATGATGTTACAAAAACTTGAAAGGCCAAACACGATTCCTATTGGTTAAGATCGATAAAACGTTGACCTTCAAAGCTTTGCTCTAACGAGCAGAAGGGCGGTACTCTGTTCCAAACGGTAAAACTCCTTTGCTCGCTTTTTGTTCTGTAGCGCCAACATTCTTTCGCTAAATTTAACTTTTGAGAGAGTCTTGTCTACGAGGTTATCCGGGTAACATCTGTCGCGTAATCTACGCTTGAATTGTGTAATGTTTTCTTTAAAAGTAGCTTTTGAGGAATTGGTTGTCAGAAGACACAATGCTTCGCCTTTGATAAGGCCTTTCCTGACGCCTGGAGGGTGGCAGGATGTAAAGTGCGTGTATTGGAAAGTTTCTGTCAGTTTGAAGTGCGTGCGAACGTCGAGAATAGATTCTTCCTCAAATCTTTCGCCCTTGTAGACGCATGTATCCAGGAAAGTTATTTCTGTATCTGAAATTTCAGCCGTGAATTTTATGGTCGGGTGATAGTTATTTGCTAGCTCTATGAACGCGGTTATTTCCTCTTTGTTTAAGTTCCATAGAGAAAAGACGTCATCGATGTATCTTTTCCAAATGAGTGGCTTTTTAGAACTGCGCTCAATAATTTCTGTTTCGACCGCGGCCATGAAAATGTTGGCAAAAGATGCTGCCATTTTTGTGCCCATTGCGGTACGGTGTGTTTAAAGAAAATTTTTTTCCGTTAAAATGGAAAGAGTTTTCTTTTAAGATAAGCCTGAGCATATCTCTGAGGCGAAGTGTAGGTATAGGAGGTTTGTTTAGGTGGAATGTTTCGTATGTTTTACAGACAATAGTGATTCCTTCCTCCCTTGGGATGTTAGTATATAGGCTAGCAACGTCCGTGGACACAAGCATTGTGTCTTTTTTCGACCTTTGTTTTCTCTATAACGTTCAAAAATAAGCAAAGTTATACATAAAGGACAAATGAAACTACCCTTTTCTAGACATAATACGTAAAAAGATGTGATATGTATTGAAAGATGGCCAAGATCAGGCTGAATTTTACCTTCGTCTCCATCCATATTGCGCAGATGACAACAGCACGTGTGCCCGAGAACGCGACTTGAGACTGGACACCTGAGACTCGATCCGCGAAGCCCTGGCACTAGGAAAACAAAATGGCGGCTCGACAAAACAGCGCAGGAGAGCAAGGACTGCTCTATTTTCATGACTTTTGATCCATAAATGCGTAAAAGTATCCTTTTTCTTTTATTAAGCATCCCTTTTCTTTTATTGTGTTAAAATTTAAGTCGATCCGGGTTGATCCGGGTCGATCCGGGTTGATCCGAGTTGATCCGACCCGGATCAAGCGATCCGAGTTGATCCGGTCCGAGTTTTGTACCTCTAAACAATAACACGCGTGCTTCGTTTGAGTCTCGTTTCTCCCTAGCCGTTAAAAAATAACATAGAAGGCGACCAGTGTCAAATTCAGAACCTAGTGAACTCTTTATCGGATAAAAAATTCAAAACCGAAGAAAAAAACTTACAAGGGACCAAATAAACAACTGATTGCAAGTTACAAAGGCAGCCAATTTCGAACGTGCCTTGCGCTATAAAGTGGTCTCTTTTTTACCTTCTCCGGGTTCCGGGTTTTTAAGATGTTAGGGCAAAGACGTTCTTGCGCTTACTTGCGGTCCAGATATCTTACCACAAAGAAGTTCTTGCGGTTTTAACTTCTAAACGCAAAGACGTTCTTGCGGCTTGCAGTATTCAAGTGCAGGCATCCTGCAAGTAGCCGCAAGAAGTTCTCGGTTGCGGACGCAAAAAGAAGTTCTTGCGCGTGCATTATTTTTGGGCTGTACTGTACAAAAAACCCCAAACTTAAACAACCCTTCGCCGTTCATATCTTAAATACTGTAAATTAAAAGACAAAAACATAGGAAGGTAACATTCAGAAGACTAACATGCGCATGCGTCTTGTATAAGACAGTACCGCTCTTGAGTACCCGTACCACAAGCTTTACAGCACTTTCTTCGTATGTTAAGCCAACTTGCTTTCACCAAAAACCGTGTCCATTTTATAAACCGGCGGTCGCCATCATGGCGACGGCTGGTTAATGATTCAAACTTTATCGGAAAGGCTGGTATTACCGCTGAGCGACTAGTTTCTGTTTGATTTCCGATAAAATAATTGTCCCCTGAATAAACTATAACCTTCGCTCTTGTGAAAACCCAGGATTGTCATAATTCAATCATCTGATGCAGTTTGGCTGCTGAGTTTCACGATGTCGTGATGTAAATCACGGCCATGCAGGGTCACAATGATGTAAACAGCGGAGAAGTCAGTTAAACGGCGAATTTGTTGCGCAGACAAAACTATTCATCTCAGGACGAGCCAAAAAGAATGCCACTGGAGGACCCGAGAATATGAGGTTATGAGTTTGTAATTTGTGGAGAGCTAATAAAGTTTCCGATACTTGCATTGTAACTCACAGCATTATTTTGATATTGACTTACATTGTAATACGAACATTTTGCACACTATAAATAAAGATGTTGCGTGATCTGTTATTGCTAGCACGATTTATCTGCATCGCATGCAGTTACCAGCGTTGAGCTATGTGCTGAGCTGTTTCGACGTAGTCTATCATAGGAAAATTTTTATGGTACAGTTGCAGGCATACTGCAGAAAGATCCTAACATGCAGCAACAGCTAAGTGAATTGACGTCACTTTTATCAACGCGCAAAACTCCGTCGCCATCGCGCGATAGGCTAACCTCAGGAAAGTTACTAGGCTGCTGTGCAAGTATAATATTTGTAAAGAATATAAATATTTTCTAGTCAGTTTTGGCGTTGAAATTAGACGCTAAAATAACTTCTCCGAAAAGCGAAATTCTACGGTATCTAATCGAAGTAAATGCACTTGCCAGTCGAGCGGGCAGTTCCTTGAGTGACTTTTGGCGCTTCTTTGTCTACATCGTGAAACTCGACAAGTGAACTGTTGCATCAGTCATGCCTCGTTAAATTATGACCACCCTGGGTTTTCACAGGGGACAATTATTTCTCAGAAATCGAGCGATAAAAACTGTTCGCTAAGATGTACAGCAGCCTTTCCGAAAAAGTTTGAACCACTGTTTATATTTCGACGCGCTATAACAAGTCAACCGCTGCATCTTCGCTAACTGAAAGACGTGAAACCAGAACGCTGACAGTAACCTCGTGGTATTTACAAGTAAAAGTAAGCAAAAATGCATTGCTGGCTGTAGAAATTACTTACACTTCGATCTTTTAGCCTTTATACAGTGAGCTACACTTGCTCGGTGGCGCGTTCGACTGAGAGCAGTTACAATTTTACCGCAAAAAAACACGTTATCGATTTCTCCGATTTTCGCATTTCAATTTGCAAAACTTGTCTACTGAAAGTTTCAAAGCCAAAAACTCCAAAGTTGACGAGTAAAAGCCTCAAAAAACAGGCATCCGTCCACCAAAGAGCAACTTCGCCTTCGCCGCAAGATCTCTTTGTGGTTTGAGTTAATTTTATTCTCGGCTTCTGATTGGATAATCTGCACGAAAGAATGCGAATGAATTAAAAGTGGTCACACTTTTGGGCTCCTTGCTGTAATGCCTCCTCCAAATAGCAGGGAAAGTGTCGAAATATATAACGTACTGGATTGACTGAAATTGCATGCTTGATAGTTACAAGTTTCGAGACTTTTTCTGCTGTTAGTTAAGAGGCTTTGATGTTTGGAAAGCGACGGTTAAATCAAAAACTTAGTTGCAATTTTTGTCTACTGACTTTTACTATTCAAAAACCCTAACATTAGGAAACTTTACGTTTTGTTCTTACAAATTGTTATTTGGAGTAAATTGAATGACGGTCTCTATCGAAACAAAGCCTCTTCTCATGAAACAAAAATATTTAATGAATAGATTAATACCACGTGAAGAGGGATGCCTAGTTCCCAGGCCTCCTTATTTCGTCACGGTGGAACCTTTTCGGGTCACGTGGTCCGATCAGAACACTTTTAGAGGGGGATCTTGGGTTTCTCTGGTTACTTCCGCTTTCTATTCGTGAGTTGAGGATCCGCAGAAGAGAGCAAGGTAAGTGAAGTGACAAGTTGTGAAATAGTCAGCCGCTTCACACAGCTTTTCTCCACCTTTAAGTAATCACTCACATCTGAAAGGTCCATTTTAGTGGAATCTATGAGTCAGGTCGTTTGATACAAACTTACACCGTTTCAACAGCAATCTTTAAACCGATCATGCTTCGATAACTCCATCGATCCCCTCGCCAAATCTTAACAGCCTATTTGATTTCCCGGTCAGATTTAAAGGGGCTCAGTATTCAACAGAGTTTACGTCAAAAGTTGTTTTGCACTTGGTCGTTCATCTCTGTCTAAACACACACGTTGGTCCTTGTATAAACCACAGAAACCATAAGAGAAAGAGAAACTGAATTTTATGTTGTGTCTAGATAACACCCTAAAAAGGTCTATTTGAATTACTTCATAACACTGCGCATTTCCCAAATTTGCGTTTACCGATTTTTATAGGGTTGCGAGGGGGCTCTCTCTATAGGGTAATATAGTTATAATAAAGCAGGAGTAAACGTTCCGGAATGGGTGCTTTTGGCGATTAAAAATGCTCTGTTGAGGTATTTGGCTAACTTAAGCTAATTTGGCACGACGCCACTGGTTGACACTTGAGACCTAACGACATCAATTTGCTGTTCGTGAGTCAGAGGAATCGCAGGCCGATTGTCACGACCTGTACATCACAGCCAGGCATAACCGCGCCACTCCGCCACTTCCTTGAACACTTGAAATACTTTATTTTATTTTATTTAAATCAATATTTAAACAGGAGCATCTAATTTAGCTTAAACTGCTAGTTTAAATAGAGTCGTGTGCAAATTTAAATAAAAAAGATAAATAAAACATTACTGATAGTTAAATTTGTAGTTAAAAAACACGACCCCACAAGCAAGCCTTTTGCTTTAAACCTATATCATGTATAAATAAAGGATGTCGTTGTCGTTGTTGTTATAGTCCTGCAGAAGATGTAACCATCACAAAATGTTTCCACTAATTTTTGCCAAAGTATAGAGATTAATGTGGTTTACATTTTATATAAGGAAGATGATGGCTTGTTTTCCTTTATACATGATTATGTAATTTTTTTGTCAAGTTTTCTTTCATGCATGAAACTGAAGCGAAACTGACAAATCCATGCCACAGTTCGTTTCAGTTAGCCACGCATCTCTCACACGTTGGGCGCGCGCGAGGAACGCTTCCAACTTTTTGGGACGTTATAATGCAATGTCTGTGTCTATTTTATCTGAATTCGTTATATCGGTAATTAAATCTATTTTTCGTTTAACATAAGAAAGGACCTGTGGAAAGAACACTGTAGTCTCCTTTGCAGCCGGACTCATTAGCGTAAGAGTTGCGTGAAAGGCCTTTTCTAGACTACAAGTACGAATAGCGCCATTTTTCACCGGCCGTCGCCATGGCGACCGCTGGAGTATAAATTGGACTTGGACTGTGTTCTCCGTCACTTGCCCTACTCATCCTAGCCTTCCCCGCAGTCGTTTTTTGCATTGTTTTCCTCGCGAGGCAATCTAAACGATCACCATCGAGGTTTTGTCCGACAAGGACCAATCAAATTAATCTTTATAATGTACGCTTCTGTATTTCCCGTGATTCCTTTTCTTAAGAGATGCTGGTGATGTGAAGTTGGAATATATATATATATATTTACTTCTAGAATGGTGAATTCTGGCTAAAACGTCGGAAAAAATATATTGCATGTGATTAAAAGTGTTTCCTGTGCGACGCTTTTCTCCCGTCATCTACCGAAAGAGTTCGAATTTTCTGACAAAGCGTTGTTGATCTTGCTAGCCTGATCGAGCGGACGGTCGGTGAAGACTTCAGCGCTTCTCAAACTGCTGGAGCCAGTGCAATGCGAAGGGATGGCGAATTTCAGCCCAGGCTGAAAGTTTCGGACCGCCCACCGGGCTGAAATTTTGTTGCAATTGCATATATGGCGAATTTCAGCCTGGGTGCAGTGTTTAAGATTGGGCGGGAAAATTTGCAGGAAAGCGTTTTACATGCTTTTTTGTGCACAACTAAAGAGGTGCGCATGCCCAAGTTCATATTTCAGCCCGGGCTGAAACTCTCTTCATGTAATCGCAAACGTCTTTTAAAAAAGATTTGTTTAGGAAGCCGAGCTAAAATCTCAGCCCAGCTAACCGGGCTGAAATTGGCCATGAAATCGGCCCCCAAGACGACAAAGGACTGAGCGAGATGATAAACCGATAAATGAGATGAAAATGTCACACATGGCACAACAACCAAGTGCGTGTCAGCGGCGAAATCTCTCATACTCAAGTTCGCTGGCATAGTCACCGTTAGTGTTTCCGCTCTCTTTGCGTCGAAGGGCCGGTAAAAGAGGTTTTAACAACGTGCGTTAGCATGCTCTTCTCGCATGACATTCCCTATTAAAGCAGAAGGGACTGCTAGTCGATTATAACGCGTAGTCTAGTTTACAGTCACCATTTGGGATTACACAGAGCCTATCTCTTGCGTTGAATTTATCAGTTTTAAAATCTCTCGACTGTTTAATGTTGCACTTGAAAGCTTATAGAGTATAGATATTCCCGCATTTCCCAGTTAAATTAATGTACCATTTGAAAACTCAGAGAATGTAGTTATAATTATCCCTGCATTTTTAAACATAGGCACGCAGTACGTGCATAGCCAATGACGTTTTGTTCCGCAATATGATGAAATTTATGAGGACAACCTCCGGATTTTGCACCCCTGCTACTACTACTACTGGAGTGCGGACTGTGCGGTCCCCCCCCCCCCACCACCCCCTCCTCGACAACCTGCGGTTAATGTAACATGTCTTCGCCAGAGCAAGGAATCCACATATTTAGTTATCATTAAACAGGGTAACGAGCAGCGTGACTACGTGACAGTTAATTAAGGCTGCGTGTAAAGCAAATAAAGCTCTTCGTTTCCCTTTTCTTCAAAGACAACATTTCCTAACACGTCTGTTTCTTGCATTTTTGATGTATTCATGTCCTGACAGGCGTGAAAAAAAAAAGATTTGCAAAATTCAATTGGTCTCTATTAGAATGCTTTGTCATATATCTGTTGTTGTTAATCGTGCGTTCGGTTGGAGATGTTTTGAGCGTTGCATTACATTCCGACGGTTCAAATTACAAGCAGCTGTCAACTATGCAAATTTGTTCAACTACGCTTTGAACTATGAGTAACCCCAAAGTACAGTTTGGTATCTTGAAGATTTTACTCTAATTCCTTGATCACCACTGTAACTTGGATTTTTAATATTAGTTTCATTCAGGTTTTTCAGTTTTACGAATAGCTACAGTGTAGGAACAAGCCCCCGCAAATTCCGATTTTACTTTGAAATGGTTTTTAACCGGTGACGTCACGTGATGTCACTCGGTTTATGTAGGAGGCTAAATTTCAACGATGAGCGAACGATGGTTGTCTCCGCCTGTGAGGCCCGAACTGTGAAGTGTCTGGATTCCATCTCGATCAACTAGGACCTACTTTATTTTGCATAGAATAACCCGTCGAATGCGATTTGCGATTCGCGAAGCAAAAAGATGAAATTATCATAGCCGACTTGACTTGCAACAAGAAAACATACCCCTTAAATTGTCGGCGTGAGCTTAAGCCAAACTCCAGCCTATAGGCAGATAAATACCGTAATAAAACAGAAGGAATAACTGCTTGCGCTTGCAAATGATTTTCCTGCAACTTTGGGCAGGATCTCGGTGGCACGTGCAGCTACACACGCAATGCGTTGTCCGCGTGACTGGGAGCTAACGACGATAACAAAGTCACGTGTACCCAGAAAGTCAGAAAATCTGAGATCTGAGCATTCGGAAATGTGGGTTGTTTACCATTTACACGGGCAAACCGGTCGGTTTCCCTTTTGGGTCGCTTTGGGCAAATGGTAAGCAAATTTCCGTATTGGGAAAATTCCGTTCGGGACTGGCGCTTACCATTTGCAGAAATCCCTACCATTTACCAAAAAATTTGCACGACGGCGACGGCTAACGAGAAGGTCGCAAAACAAAAGCTTTGATTAACAAAACAACGACTCTCCAGCTGCGTTATTTTTGGTATACGGTATTTCTTTGCCGTTCTGTGTACGACTACAACGTGAAATGACCAAATTCAACGTTTTGTGTAGAACACAAACACAAGACGGTGAATTTTCGTTTGTATAATAATAATATAATAGTAATAACTTTATTCACCTGTCAAGTGATCTAGCACCCTGTAAAGACAGGGCGCTAATTGGGAACACAGCTGTTTTCTAATTAATTTTCTAAATAAGTTCTTCCTGAACTGATACGCCGTCCTTACAAATTCAGCTCCTGGATAATTCGACTGCAGTAGACAGGTTAAACGAGTCGGAATAATCGCCACGAAGTTTCAAAGATTGTGAAGTCATTTTAAAAGTGACGTTTTCCTTCCCGTTAAGCTCCCTAATTAATTGTTGTTGGGACAGAAAATGGCTGCGAGAGCCTGAAACTGGTATCAAAGATTAGGTTTGAACAAATGGTGCACGAATTTCCGTTTGGAACATTCCGTCCGGAAAAACAGGGCTACGTTTTCAGACGTTCCGTTGCTCCCGGAAATTTTCCACTGGAACGACCTGAAAAGTCGTGTACCATTTACTTTCCAACCGGAATTTCCGGAAAGTTGTTGTAAATGGTAAACAACCGTTGTGTATTGTTGTCAGCCAAGTTTCTGCTCACTTGCATACAAACGTAACTAGTTGTGGACATTTGTGACAAGGTAAAAAAAGAAAGGTAACTCGATGCAAGGACCACTTGGACAAACAGTAGCGAGGTGAAGCCGGATCTTGGTGTAGATCAGGATCAGCAATGTTGAATAAAACAAAAAACCAATTGCAAGGCTGATCGGACAGCTAAGAAGGGTAATTTTATTGCCCAATATTTCGGTGAGACAAAACTCACCTTCATCAGGGGCTGTAAAAGCTATGTAAAAAATCGAATGAAACGGTTACAAGATTCAAATAATTAAAATGAAAAGATTAAATATGATTGGTTGACAAACATAGAAAGCGGAAACGTGACTAACAGCTATTTTTTAAAAATAGAAATAGATTAAGTTTCAGGTCTCATCTCTTTATTCCAGACAGAAGCATGACCACTTCTAACAACACCTCAACCAGACGCAACAGACGTAGACGTAAACGTAGAAAAACAACTAGGAAACTAGACACCACCACAGTCATAAACCTGTCAAGCGTGCAATTAACGCATAGGTATAGGTATAGATAGGTGTCCCCAATTAGCTTACTTTAGTGTAAGCTAGATATTTTAAGACACGTTAATAAAGTTTATTATTATTATTATTATTATTATTATTATTATTATTATTATTGTTATTAACTCAAGACGAAGTCAATTTACCCTCTCGTGGCCTCAAATTTTGTCCTACTCCAACTCATATCAACTGGCCGGAATTCAAAGCAGACATCTCTGATTTCATAAGACGACTCCGACTGCATGAATATTTTCACGATAATAACAACAATTCATCTCAAGATAACCACAACCCCTTCCGTCTTAAATCTATCCGGACCCCCCCCCCCCCCACCCCGGACGTGACGCTTCATTAGACGCATTCTCCAACGGTTCGGTGGAAAACGTGGAGTGCGGTGTGCGGAGTGCGGAGTGTGGAAAACGCGGAGTGTGGAAAATGCGGAGTGTTAAAGAAAAACATATAAAAAGGTAGTAAAAAGGTTAAAACGAAAAAATACCCTATATAACTCCCCTGCCCCCCTGTACGGATCCTGGAAAAGCAAACTACTGTTAACAAAATGAAAAATCACAAAATTTATTTGTTGCTTATTTTCAAAATCGCGAAATTAAGTACTCGTTAAACACGTCTTTCGAATTCTAGAGAAATAAATACATTGGTGCTGTAGTGTTCGAAGGTAGTCATAGCCTGCGTAGCTGGCGGGATTGTTTGCACGAAGTTTGAGCGGCGGAGCCGGGATGCCGCTCATGGCGGCTCCGCCACCAAAACTTTACCTTCGCAGACAATACTGCCAGCTACACAGGCTAAGGTCGTCACAATTTTTTTAGAAAATTCGGCTAATATCCATATGAAAATCTCCCGCATTTGACTTCCGAAAAGTTGGCAGGTATACAGTATTATATTTGATTTTTTTTCTAAAAACACACCTTTCACTAATTCGCAGCATGTGTTCCTGTGCTGTTTGGCATATTCCACAGAGAAACATTGGCCTCGAATAAACACGTAGTTCGGATTCATTGCATTGTTTGGTTGTGATTTCTCTTTTGTTTTGTTTTAATCTGTTTTATGTTTCTGCTTGACTACATAACTAATAAATTAATCCACCACAGCCACCAACTTTTTTTAAAACATCAATAATTGATAAACTAATAAGAAATTAATTTTTAATTTATTTTTCTTATGTTTATCATTTTTTATTTTTATCAAAAAAAAAAAAAATAATTTTGGGGGTGGCCCACAGGGTAGCCCATAGGGTAGCCCATAAGGTAGCCCATAGGGTAGCTCATGGGCTGGCCCATGGGCTGGCCCATGGGCCCAGGCCCAGGTTTTGTCCACACCCACACCGCAGACCACTCCCCAAAACACCTGGAGCTTTCCGCTGTAACAGAAGTAGGTGCAAAACATGTCCTTTCATTACAGAGGGAACCACGTTTTACACCTTCTTCTCCACTAACGAACAAAGGCAAATTCTACATCACATCTCTTGCTCATCTTCGAATCTCATATATATGATACAGTGCTCCAGATGCAAGGTACAAAACATTGGAGAAACTAAACGTCAACTCAGCGACAGATTTGGGGAACACAGACGCGCAATCGAAAAAGCTATCACCCATCGTTACATTGATCAACCCACCGCCGTTTCAAATCACTTCACTCTCCCTGGCCACTCCATCAACGACATAGAACTCATTCCCCTAGAACTCATTCACTCGAACAGGGACAGCATTCGTAAAGCCAGAGAAGCATTTTTGATTTCAAAGGGCAAGACACTTGAACCCCACGGAATAAACAGATGAGACCTGAAACTTAATCTATTTCTATTTTTAAAGAATAGCTGTTAGTCACGTTTCCGCTTTCTATGTTTGTCAACCAATCATATTTAATCTTTTCATTTTAATCATTTTTAATCTTGTGACCGTTTCATTCGATTTTTACTTAGCTTTTACCGCCCCTGATGAAGGTGAGTTTTGTCTCACCGAAATATTGGGCAATAAAATTACCCTTCTTAGCTGTCTGATCAGCCTTGCAATTGGCTTTTTTTTTTTTAAAGAAACGTCCTTCCAGCCCAACCTCGTTCCCAGGATCTCTCTTCTTCCCGTCCCCTGGAGGAAGAAGTTATTTTAAACTTCCGGTTCCGGTCATGACGTCACGTAAGGTAAACAATACCTAAGAATGTCACATCACAACAATGTTTTTTTTAATCTTTGTGGCGGTCCTAAGGGCGAGGTGCAATGCCCGAAGGTCTAAAGACAGAAGTTAAAAACGAAAGGGAAAACTCGAAAAAGGAAAAGCCGCCACAGTGAGGGAGCACCCCCATAGAGGCCGGCCCGCCAACTTCGCCGGGGAGTCGAACCCCGCCTCACAAATAAAGGGAAGAAACGAGAAGAATACAAGATAAGAACTACAGGAAAAAGGGACTAGATAAAAGATGCAAGAAAAAAGACAAAGAGAAAGACAAGACAAAAGACCTTTAATTACAAACAATTTCATTGGTTAAAAATTCAATTCAACATTTAACGTCCGAAGTAGGACCAATTTCGTTGGTTAAAAACCCAATTCAACAATTAACGTCCAGAGTAGGACCATGCAACAGTGGCACGCACAGTACGACCAATGAAGGCGACCGTGGTGGCCACAAATGAAGAAAGTGTCCTCAATTCAATTCATTGGCTAAAAACAATTTCGTTGGTTAAAAAACCCAATTCAACATTTATCAATTCCGTTGGCTAAAAAACCATGCAACAGTGGTACGCACAGTACGACCAATGAAGGCGACCGTGGCGGCCACAAAGGAGGAAAGTGTCCAGATTAGGACCATGCAACACGCAGTACTCAATTCAACTTCATTGGCTAAAAACAATTTCGTTGATTAAAAACATTTAACAATTCCGTTGGCTAAAAAACCATGCAACAATGGTACGCACAGTACGACCAATGAAGGCGACCGTGGCGGCCACAGAGGAAGAAGGTGTCCAGATTAGGACCAAACATTCGAAATGAGCGCCCAGATTAGGGCCATGCAAGGGAACCAGCACCACACAGTACATCCAATTAAGGCGACCATGTGAGTGACGCCCAGATTAGGGCCATGCAAGCAAGACACACACAGTACTTCCAATAAAGGCGACCGTGCGGGTCAAGGGATTAGAAACATGGGGTAAAAACACCAAGTTTAAAAAGCGAGAATAAAACATCAGCACTAGGAGTAAAATACACGAGCAGGTCAAAGACACACCTTAAAAACACCTTGTTGTAATGAGCCAACGACCCCATAGGCACCCCATTGCCTGAAAAAATACCTTTTACGACGATCTGAAACAAAGCGCTTGAAAAACAATGGGAGATAAAAACGGGCTCGCGCTTTTACTGCTGCAAGCAGCTTAAGAGCGCTCGGGGGGACAGACCGGAAACGAAAGTCATTCCTCTGAGTCCAAATAAAAAACTTACAAACATTTAATACGTAGGAGAAAACTCTGGGGACACAGAGCAACTCATCATTGTTGAACCCAAAGAGCAGATGACGGAGCTCGAGGGAGGGAGCCATAGGGGAAAAGGAGAACAAGAGTGATTGTAGCCAATCAATACCACTTTGAGCCAAAGTATCAGGTGATATTCCACGCGATTTCGCAGGATAATTGTTAATTATATTCTGATTTTACTATGCTCACTGTTTGTATTCACGCTGTAGGCTGAACAGTAATTATTTTGTCGTCTCTGTGTAAACATTCTCAGTTGTGGGCGAATTTATCCCGACATTCAACGTTTGAGTTGAGTCGAGTCGTTTGAGTTAGACCAGGAGCAGGCACTTGTTTATCCCTGAGAGGAAAGAGTAAGTTTTCAAGAGGATATATAGAAGCTCGACCTCGCATAATTTTCTTGCCTGGTCACGGAGTTGCGTGATACCAGCGTGTCTGGGATATATACGGCATTCTCTTCAGAACCTTCAAAGGGAGAGATGAGATTGTTTCAGCCATTTCTGAGCTCCAAAAAAATAAAAATGTTATTTTTTACAGCCCTGTTTTACGTGTGAAGCCAACTGATTAAGACAAGAAATATTAAAGATTTCATGAATTAAACAATAGAATTGGAAGCTGGACTAAACACCCAAAAAGGCACTAAAACACGTGTGTTTAACTAATGTCAGGAGCCTGTACATAACCACTGAGCAGTCCGCTACCTACTGATGGTGTGCAAGCAGTTTTTAACCCCTCATTTATTTCTTATCTCACGCCTCGTTTATACACATTCAACCAGAGTGGCCTCTTAATAGATATTCAATTTTTTGCAGTAACTAAGCCGTCAGCGATGGAAAACAATGACGATAGCGGCGATCTGCCCGAAAACAAGGACTCGTTTGCCCGTACGGTCAACCAAATCACTGAACGGTTTGAACAGTTGCGTAAACTTAGTGTGGAGTTAAGTGATGTTTTTCTGCAATGGATGCCAATGAGGTCGCGTACTAGGGCACAGCTTGAAGAACTGGCGACAAAACTTCATGAACACCACAGAAATGTTAACATTTCAACCATCACAGGAGCGTCCATGGGTACCGTGGGAGGGATCCTGTCGGTAGCGGGCCTCATTGCTGCACCCTTCACATTTGGGGCCGGCATTGTAGTGTCTCTTGTGGGAGCCGGGATTGGTGGAGCAGGGGGTCTGGTCATGTCAGGGTCCAAAGTTGTTGAGATAATCCTGGAAAAGTTAGGACTTAAAGAGGTGCAAGCGGCAATTGAAGAGGATCGCCAAGCTTGCAGAGAACTTCAACAACAGTTAGACTCCTTGGAGAACTTCATCTCCCAGCTGGCAGAGTTTCTCAAACCTTTACATGATGACGCGATGCTGCTAAGGGAATTAGAAGGGAGTGGCTTCGAGTTTATTGGTGACCGGATATTCGTTAACGACATCGGATCGTCAACTGAAGAGAGGGTGGAAATCGGCGCCAGGTTCTTCCGAGCTGCGACCTCTGCCGCTACAATATCAGCTTCAGCGGTCGCTACCGCGGGCGCCGTGGCACGAAGTGCGGCCCTTGCGGGAACTCGCGCGGCACATCTGGCTGGTTCTGTTATCAGTGCGGCGCTCCTGCCCTTGGATATCACCTTGCTCGTAAAATCATCTCTGGAGCTGCATCGTGGATCCTCGTCCTCCGCTGTAGAGGATATCAGGCGGATTCTGGATGAACTGAAATGCCCAGACGAGGAAGAGATACAAGGTTTGGTGGAGAGCTTCATTGATGAAAAGTTTTCCGAGGCTTATGATAAAATCAGGAGCCCAAAATAGATTAACATAAACAACGAGAAAACCAGGCTGATGATGACGATGGTGACGATTTGGATGATGATACCCTAAGCGTCAATGAAACACGAACTGAAATCGACAAGGAAAGTTTACTACCCAAAGCAAGTTTAAAATGAAAAGGGAACTAAAATGTGAAACATATTAGAAATGACATGAGCATGTCCAAAGAATGGTAAAAAATTGTAATTCACTACAAAAAAGGTGTGTTCTTTTTAGGAAAGGACAATCAAGTTTAAAATTGTCAATTCCTGGCGAAATCATTCATATTAGTAGACTGCATTAAAGGACGGTGGAAAGTCGTTTGAAAGTAGAAGAATATATTTGAACTTGATGTATTTCAAAGAAGTTAAGCAATTTACGGGAAATGCAAAAGTCAAAGTTTAAATTGTTGCTGTAAATGTTAGTCATGCCAAGTAAAGTGTGACCTGAGTTCATAGGACTTTTAGGATTCTCTTATAGAGCCTGTTTTTACTGGACGCAAAAGGGTTATTGAGTGGGTTATGGCAACGTCGTTCCCATGTTCAGCAGGAAGTTTTATAACATGCTTATAGCCTGCTCCACAGGAAACTCCCAGCTTCCGCTGGGGCAAAAAACACAAAAAGGGGGGGGGGGGTAGGGGTAGGCTCAGTCTCCAGCCGTGAGTGTCTCGATGCGCCCGCGATTCCCGCCACTTTGAAAGTAGCGAGAATCGCGGGTGCATCGAGACACTCACGGCTGGAGACTGAGCCTAGGGTAGGGGAGGCCAGCCTCACTTTCCGTGACCGCGTTCCCATTGATCCCTCCCATGCCCACGATTATTTCTGGTTTATTTAGTTGGAGTTGCTTGCGGAGGAGGCTAAATTTGCTTACTAAGTCAGGGTTTTTTTTAAGAAGGCAAATGAAACGCTGCCTTTATATGTATAATTTAATAAACTCGGACGATAGAAACAACATGATCATCCGAGGTTCGGACCGTCACAGTCACAACACTCAGTCAAAGGACACTGTTCGAATCATAAAATCAGACACTAACTGGGGACTGTTTAGATCCCTAAATAGTGCCTTACTTGACTGGAATGTCCTGCCTATGGAGATGAGAAACCTATCTTATAATGCTTTTAGAATATCGTTACATAATAGGTTTAAATTTTAAAATAGCTTTCCATTTTCCTCAACTTTTAAGTAGATTTTAGGTGTTTAATCCCTCTTAATTGTTTTCTAATATTTTAATATCAGCGTTTTAGTATTTTAGTTAAATTTTATCTTGTTATATTTTCACAGCGCCCTATTGAAAACCACCTTGCGTGATGCAGGCCATCTGTATAAAGAATTTGCATTATTATTATTATTATTATTATTATTATTATTAATTATTTTTCGAACCCTCCTCTTCCCAGAAGGAGATCAGAGCGCCTATTTATTGAACGCCTCGCAAAAGAAGTGTTAACATTACACATCCTTCAAATTTAATTGACAATCCGTATTTAACTGAAACGTTTAAGTCCAAAACGCATGAAAACGTTGAAATGAACAATCTAATTAATGCCTCCTCCAAATAGCAGGAAAAGTGTCTGGATTGACTGAAATTCAGGGCTTGACAGTTACAAGTTTCGAGTTTTTTTCCTGCTGTTAGTTGAGAGGCTTTAATATTTGGAAAGCGACGGTGAAGTCTAAAGCTTAGTTGAAATTTTTGTCTACTGACTTTTACTGTTCAAACACCCTAACATTAGGAAATTTTACGTTTTGTTCTCACAAATTGTTACTTAGAGTAAATTGAATAAAGGTCTCTATCAAATCAAAGCCTCCGCTCATGAAAAAAAAATTTATGAATAGATTAATAGTACGTGAAGAGGGATCTTGCCTGGGTGCCCGGGGGGGGGGGGTTCTCGGAAAAATTTTGATGGGAGTGTGCCGCTGGGACTCTGAAACCCTTAACCTATACCAGACCACGTTCATGTCGTTTTGCAACGGTTACCCTATTCTAGACTAGATGCCAAAAATCCCTACCCTATCCCAGACTAGCTATTTTCGAGCTATCCATCAGAAATATAACCACACAGTGCTTTTAATGGAAAACCATCTCTCGATCAACAATATTGTCACGATTTCATTTATATTTTATATTTCCGAGTTTTTCAAACCCATTAATTAATTGGACTAAATTTTCACACCACCCATTAGTTTCCCGGTAATAGATACCCTATCCTAGACCAAGACTCCCCGATTTCTATACCCTATCCCAGACCAAACTGCTTGAAAACCATACCCTTCACAGCAGCACATACCTATATAGGTTATATATGGGAGTACCCCCCCACCCCGGGCCTGGATGTCATTTGCCTAGTTCCTAGGCCTCCTTATTTCGTCGCGGTCGAACCGTTTCGGGTCACGTGGTCGGCACGAAAAAATTTCTGATCTTGGGTGTCCTGTGATTACTTCCTCTTTCTATTCGTGAGTTGAAGGATTCGCGGAAAGAACAAGGTAAGTGCAGTGTCGAATTGTGAAATAGTCAGCCACTTTTCATAAATTTCCCCACCTTTTAGTAATCACTCACATCTGAAAGATCCATTTTAGTGGAATCTATGAGTTGTCAGGTCGTTTGGTACAAACGTACACCGTTTCAATAGCAATCTTCATACGATCATGCTTTGACATCTCCTTCGGTCTCTTCGGCGTGTTTTAACAGCCTATTCGACAAATTTAAGCCCGGGAGTTCAAGCCAAATTAAAAGCTGTTTTGTACTGGGTCGTTAATCCTCGTCTAAACATAGGAGTAGAACCTTGTTTTATCTTGTAGCAGCAGGCCATAGATGACGTGGAAGAGAGAAGAGTAACTGAATTTTGTGTTATGTCTAGACGGATCCGGGAGACGGACAAACGAAAATCATTTATTTCAATCAGTTTATAGGTTACACATCTCCGAAATTTGCGTTTATCTATTTCTATAGGGTTTTAAAATGCTTCTATAGGGTTGCGTAGTGTTTCTATAGGGTTTTTCAGTAACAAACTGCGCGAGTTTCCGGCCGTCCGGAGTGGGCGCTTTATGCAATAGACTTTCGAAAAAGTCCTTAATTCGTCCTATATTTCGCTCAGCCGCTTCGCGGCCTGGAGAGCTCACTCCGCTCGCTTTACGGCTTTTCTGCTGTGAAACTCGTGAGTTCGACTTGTGGCAATTCTATTTGTGCGATTAGAAAATTTGCTGTTGATGTAAAGCACCTTTCGGCCAGTTTGGATGATGCCACTAATTCCTCCCATCTGAATACACAGTGTACGTCAACAAGTCTGGTTGACCCTTAGCGGCATGACGATATGGTTACGCAAACGCAATGTGATAACTAAATCGTAACTAGTAAATAAAAACTAACGCGTCGTTATGAACGACATTGACTTGCTGTTCGTGCCGCTAAAGGAACGCACAGGGAGGTTATATAGTTAAAATTGATGTTAAAATAACAACTAACAGCAGGGCCTTGTGGTTATTTAAAGGTTACACTGAACAAATCTGGGAGTCCATTTTTGAAAAAAATGTGAAAATATCAGTTGCAGATAGCTCACTACTCTGTCGTTTGGTTAAAGAAACAAAAATAAATTAAAAATAATAAATAAAAATGTCAAAATGCAAATTTAGTGTTTTGCGTGACCGTAAAATTATTCCCTAAAGGTGTTGTAAGATGTCAAAACTAGGGCCTCCCATGGTTTTAGTTTTTTTCAAAGTTTTAGTTTTTTAGTTCGAGAACGAGAGGAATGAACCGCCTGCCGCCTGGATTCATGACATTCATGCTTCTCTGTAAACCTTTTTTTTGTGTGCAAAAAAACCCTTGTTGTTGTTGTTGTTGTTCAAATACCGCATTGGTCACGGACTCGTTTTTTTCTGCCAGAGCGGAGGTAGTTTCCTGCTTCTGTGTCGAAGAAACAAAAATTTGTAAAATCTGTGCGTGTCACGCACTGAAATTGTATATATTGATTAATTTCCCGCGAAAGCTCCGAACTGCTGATTGGACGGCTTTCTGATTATATCTGTCGTGTCCGGAAAATGCTTCACGTCTTTCTCCACAGGGGACCCACACAAACTATGTGACTGTTTGTAGCTTCAAAATACAAAGGAAATGTCTGACATGTATAGGGATATTGAAACGTTCGTATCAACATGAAATATTGGAGGAATATTTATATTTAAGTTTACAATAAGCGTAAACGTATCTAAGTTATTTTGTTTTATCGTTCTCGTGGCTCCAAAAGGAGAATTTTCAGCGATTTGAAGGGTACGGTGATCTTTACAAGCTTTCAAATGGGTACTTTGTCTCCAAAAACGGGCCCTCACGGGGCTTCAAGGGCGACCCAAAATGGGACAATACCTTGTTTTAGTGTGGCCTTGAAGTCCCTGGACACTTACGAAAAATGCGTGCTGACTGGTATAAAGTCTCGACTAAAGTCTGTAACTAGCCTGCGTGCAGACGTCTCTGGTTCCCTGTGATCAACTTGGTGCCTACCCCCCCCGGGGGGGGGGGGCGACTCCCTTATTTGGCCTAAACGGATAGGTGCCGCTCAACAAGGTATGGTCTTCAGGGTCTTGCGTCTTAGAGTGGTTTCACTTAACCCGTGAAACAATATTCAACAACTAGTGTCTAAAAGTCAAAAGTGAACAAAAGAAAACAATGAAATTAGTGTGTAATAGTGTCTAATTGTTTAGTATCTATTTTAAGGGTTAAGTGAAATTACTCTAAACAGGGTATACAATTTCACTATTTAGCATCTTGAACAGGGTGTCTTTCTGGACTGAGAGCCTTGAACTCTACCCTACCCTACCCTGTGCCGGTACCAGCAATTTTTTAAAATCCAATTCTATAATGCCATTTATTAAAAAAAAAAACTTTTTGTATGGGAAATGAAAAACAAGGTAGACAAAAAACGCAGACCAAAAGGAAAATATAAAGGTCTCTTGTCTTAAACAGGGTAGAGAAATAAACGGATTTTGTCTTAAACAGGGTCAAAGTTTGAAAGCCTCGGCGGCACACTCCCAGCCAAACTTTCCTTTAGTGTCCCCCGGGTGCCTGCCAGGCTCCCTGCCCGGGCACAGTGATTGAATGTCACGTGTGAACGCCTTGGTACTCTAAGTTGGAAATTCTTCAATTTCGGTGTATGACTTTTAACTACTTTCCCCTTAAGATTAACTTTGAGAAATTGGTCTGAAACAAACTGAGTATTTTGTTTTTATTTTCAACGTCTCTTTTTAGGAATTAAAGGTTCACTTGTCCACATCTTGAGCAGTTGTGTTACCAAATTCCATGGCCTCAGAAGAAGCCTTGCGGTCTACAAACGAGAAGGACAATTTTCAGCGGTTAACAAGGCTGCTGATGCGCGGAGGCGAGACGCTACTTAGAGAAAAGTTCGATTCCATTTGCCCCCCGACTTCTCTTCCCATAAAGCTTAGTGACCCTACAGTACAGACACAGCTGAAGGGCGCGAGACTTAGCAGACCCGAGTGGAATTGTTTGTACCCGTCCCCAGGGGTGTACGGAAAGTCCACCGATTTCGACATCACTTTAACTTTCAGGTTACTCCGAACAATATGTAACCTCGCCCCTCCTCCCACCGGCTGGACAATCTGCCAAGCAACACAGACCACAGCCTTGAAGCAGATTTAGCTCGGGTAAAGTATTATCGTAATGAAGTTTATGGCCACAGTAAGACGATGGAAATTACTGATGCTGACTTTGTTAATCTCTGGAGAGAAATCAGCGAAGCATTGTTGAGGATTGCTGTAAGCATAAGTCTTGAAAAAAGAGACGAGTGGAAGAAATGTATTGATGCATTTAGGCAAAATGCTGCTCCTCTAACGCCAGGGGAGAAACGATGTGTTGAAGAACTATGCCAGTGGTACAAGCAAGACATAGATGTTAAAGATGGAATAACAACATTACTTCAGGAGAACCAAGACTTGAAGGGAGACGTGAAACAGTGCAAGAATCTTGTGCAAGTGTTGGATAACACTGTCAGAAATCTACTACTTAATCATAATCTAAAAGGTACCAAGAAATTTGCAACTGCGATCATTTGGAAACTAAATAGTAAGAGTCGTGGCTCCAAAATGCGTTTCTTGGGGCCCTTTCTCACTCTTTTTCATTGTCTGTGGGGCATGGGTCGGGGAAATATTCCCGCGGGGGGGGGGGGGGGGGCTCAAACACTATCTCACTTTTGGTCTGCTGCGATGCGGTGATTTTAACTCTCATGTGCTCACGGTAGCCCGTACTAGCCAAGTTAACATGTTTTGGTTTTTGCTTGCAGCAGCTGATCCTCCTGTGGAAAACAATGAAGGTAGCGCTAATCTGCCCAAGGAATACCAGATCTCATCTACAGAGAAGCAAATCACGCAGCAGTTAACACAATTGCGTAGATTAAGCGTGGATTTACAGAACGCTCTTCTCCGATCTACAGTAACAACAGCGCACAATTTGGAACAGTTAGAGGAACTGCGTAAAAATAGCCTTAAAAATTCCATTAAAGGATTTGCAGTAATATTCGTGGCATTTATAATTACGTTAGCGAGTTTCATTGCTCACCCTTCACCCTTTAAGGAGGTACTTTCTCTTGTCGGATCGTTGGTGATTATGCTCTCTTTGATGATGCAATGGCTACATGACAGGGACCTTCACTCAAGACGCAAAAAGTTACAGGCGCGAGCAGAGAAGGCTCAGGAGGAAGAGACAGAATTCCAAGGGAAGATACAAAACCTAGTAAACTTAATCTTTCTGCTGGCAGGGTTTCTCAAACCCCTTCATGCTGACCAGCTGCTACTCAGGCTGTTGGAAGGAAGTGACTTCGAGTTCCTTCGAGGGCGGATAATTGTTGAAGGTGGTGTCAGGTTCTTCCGAGGTACCACGTCAGCTGCTGTCAGGCAGAACATCGAGCGGATTCTGAAAAACCCGAAACCTCCAAATGTGGAGGAGATCAAAGGTTTCGTGGAGAGCTTCATTGACTTCACATTCACCGTGGCATACAGCAAAATGGATTGCGATAAACAAACAGAAAACCAGGTTGGTGATGCAAATGATGCGGATGACGATTATGTCCAATACGTCGACGAAACTTCAAGAGCAACGGTCGAAAGACAAAGATTACTTCCAAAAGGAAGTGAAAAACGAAAAAGGAAAGTAAAGACTGATTAAAAAATGAGGAAATGACTCTTTACTAACAACCAGCCAGAATAACAAGACAGTAAACATTTAAAATACGTACATAAAGTTGCAGAATGAGTACCAAGTAGGGAAAAACTTGTAAATTACGTGAAAAAATAGTCTAAGAATGTTGTTCACAGCTTGACTTGGAATTTCAATTGCTTTATAATTTTCCATTCGTAGTTTCAATAGATAGTTAGACAGATAGTTTATTAAAATTATTTACATAAGCAGCCTACTAAGGCTGAATTGCGTAAATATTGCAAAAAATCAGCCTAAAAGGCGTGCAAAAAATAATCTTTCTCATTTTTTGAACTGATGTAAATATAATATTTTGCAACAATTATGCAGCTAGACTGCTTACTATTCCGTGAATACAAGATGTGCTGAGAACCATGTAACAACTGCTAATCTAGCAATGCGGCACCCAACAGTGTTAAGGACCTTATTTCTGCTGGGACCGCGGAATATGCATTAAAAGGTAGGAATATTTTGGTTTTGCCAGAAGTTAAAACGACCAAGTACGGTCTTAGACCGCCGTCAAACAATGGCATGCATGATGTTAGGAACCTGGGTCTGTATCCACGAAGCCCTCCTAAATTATCCTAAATATCCTCCTAAAGTGTCCTACGTATTGTCGGAATACCGAAGCCTTTTGTCAAGAATCAATAGTTTGGATTCATCGTGACTTAGGACAGCTTTGTGATATCCTGCCCTTGGCTGGTAGCAAGGAAGCTGTAGGGAAATCAAGACAACATTTAATTTCTTGTAAAATTTTATGATCATGTATAGTTTGCACAATAATTGCCTTATGCCTAATCTTAATTCAACTCTTTCTTGTATTTTTTTGGAATTTGTTTTGTTTTACATTTAACCTATATTTTTAGATTTTTAGCGTATTTTACATAATGGAGTACTTGACAACTAGCTATGTAGCTAAGCGTATTCGTTACTTTTAATAAAGCCTGTCTGTCTGTTTGTTCGCATTTGAAAAATGGTACGGCAATTTTTAAATTGCTTAAAAAAATAATAATAATACTTTATTTAATGAGGGTAACATAATTTACTGGTTGCCCAGCAGTTTACAATATGACCCTCCCTAAAATTACATAAAATAGAAAAAAGAAAAATATATATGACACGATTAAAACCAGGACCTAATTAACTACATACTATATTCTAATGAGTAATAATAAAAATTTGAACTTTATACTAATAAGATCTACAAAAGGCTGCTACATGCAAACAAAGCCATATGCCATACAAGCTTAGTAAAGAAAAGTTCTTCTTAGAAGAGACCAAGAAGATTTTTAAATTGCTTTAAAAAAATTAATAATAATAATAATAATAATAACAACAACAACAACAACAATAATAATAATAATAATAATAATAATAATAAAGTCCATCACGACCATGACAAGGCGAACAGTAAACCTGTGATTTGATCAGTGGTGCTGTTTATGAAAGCAAAATACTTTTTCCAAAATGAGCAAAGAAATATTTGCTTTTCCTTAGCCCTCATGGTACTGACAAGAGACTGGAGCTGCTAGTTTTTGTCCTACAAAACGAATCTCTTGTACAAACCCTGTTTCCGAAGAAGTGCTTTTGTCCTGAACTTGCGCATGTAGAAAGCCGCGAAAAAAGTTCCAAGAACTAAGATCGTGGAAAGCAAAGCAGTGTTGGGCTCTCCTTTAACGTCTACTCCACCAGGAGTCTTTCCAGATCCTTTTCGGCTAAGAGGATTCTTCTTGTAGAACTGCACTACTGCATCATGCTTGTTTTGTTTATTCTACCCTAAAAAGTAGAATACTTGGAATGGCATAAACTACCATTTTACCGATTCCGGAATGAGAACAGGTAATAAATAAAAAGTGCGCCAAAAACTATTCAAAGTATACTCTTTCCCTAATGGCTCCAAAAAGAACAAGTCCAGAGTTGCAATTCTTGTCTTCTCACATTAATTGTTCAGCATCCTAACATTAGGAAACTTAACGTTTTTTTTTTCTGTACATCACTTTAAAGAAATTAAATAACCATCTCTTTCTAATAATACGAAAGCCCCTTCCAATCAAACAAAAATATAAACATAAAACGGATACATCGTCATGGTCGACAATGGAAAGGGGATTTTGGGTGCCCTGTGGTTACTTACCTTTAGTATTCGAGAGTTAAGCGATCCAATAGGGAGAGGTGTTATAGAAGATAATGGTTAATTATGTTCAATGGCCTAAACAAATGGTATCGTGCGAATAAAGTCTGACTGGGTGTTGAGGCTTGATTTTTTTCTCGCCGATCCACAGCATTTCGAAGATTAAGAAGTCAAGTAGTCAGGTCGCCTATGGTGTCAGTATGGTGATCGTTTCTTAGATGTCTCCTGATGGCAGAGAACGGTGCTCATCAAAGCGCTGATGTAAATGACGGCTGGTGTGGCCGACGTATTCTGCATCGCACAGATCACACTACTATACACATGATGACACCTATGATGACACCAAAACGTTGCTCCATTTTTCGCTAATTCTTCTTTTTAATTGTAAATCAAGTGAGTCCCGTAGTTATTGAACGTCACCCTAAGTAGAAACTATACATGAGCTTGCTTCCCTTTTTTAATGCGGGACTCTAGAGAGGCGCACAAGGGATCGTGGGAAGTGTCGAGCCTTCTCCATGTGCCTTGCGATCTTTGTGAAGCTTTTCCATGGGCCTCCGCCTGGTTAGGAGGCAGGTTCATAAGATTACAGGGCGCCGAGTTAGCTGGTGATTCATTTACGACCAGATGGAGCGGAACAAAGGTAAACCATAAACTGCAAGAGGTACACTACACCAGCTCGGCAGTACGGCAAATAACTTATGCACGTGCACAGCCATATCACCTTGACAGTGGCAGCCATGGACAGCCATGCGGCTGGCATATCGGTTGACAATTGCAGGAGGCTGGCAGATTGTCCGCAAAATGAAGATGGTAACTTTGAGATTCTGAGGACAATCTCTTAGCCAAGACAGAATCACGTAAGAAGTCCGTATTTGGACTCCTGGCCATTGTCGTTATCCTTAGGCTCCCACGCAGTCGTTCTTAGCGCTTCGTCTCGCGTTCGAATGCGTTGCGAAGTCCTGAGAACGTCTGCGTGGGAGGCTACGTTATCCTCTGATAAATATATCATATTTGTACTCGTTTCGCGCGCTTTCTGTACAATAACTAATGCAGCTGGATGACAAACTAGCAAACCAGAAAGGGGTCTATTTACCCAATAAGCACGGGCGCCTTTTATCGCGGTAAGTAGAAATCAACCAGATCTTAAGAGTTGACTGTCATAAGAACAGGGACACCTGATGTTTGCGAGCCTGGGGTTGCTGTGGTTACTTCCGCTTTGTATTCATAAGTTCCGGGATCCGTTGAAGAGAGCAAGGTAAGTTTAGTGTCGAATCGCGAAGTAGTCAGCCTCTTTAGTTAACATTTCTCGACGTTTTAGTGAGCATGTGCATCTGCAAACGACCATTTTAGTGGAATCTATGAGGGGTCACACCGTTAAGTTAAAACTTATCGTTTCAACAGCACACTCTTATCGATCACGTATCGACGACTTCATCGATCCTTGCTTTGCCAAACCACCTATTCGACAGATTTTTAGCAGTGTGTATTCAACGCTTATCTAAACATACAAATAGTTCCTTGCTTTTATCTTGAAGAAGCCACACTTGAAAGAGGAGAGCGAGAGAGAATGAAATTTGCGTGTGTCTGGTTGACACACTCTTAGAAAACTTTCAGGCGGACAACATGAACTTTAATCAAGTGGGAAGACCTCTACGCACTAATCTGCTTTGACTGAGATCAAACTTAGGAAGTCTTATCAATGTAGCTTTTTTTTTTCGCCGGAAAATGCTGTGGTGTCTTTCCAAGTCTCTTCTATAAACTTGTTTATGGCGACAGCCAAAACTTAATTTTAGGTTTTCACTACTATTTGCATTTGTTTGAATTTGTTCCATAACACTGAACATCTCTAAATTTGCGTTTGTCCGATTTAAGTCTTAAAAAACCTACCCAAGCTTTTATAGTTTATCGATAGGAGCACGAGTGAACCGTTTCCAATAATGGACGCGTTCTGTGCCGGAATATAAAATGGTCTTGCAAAAAAAGTTCTCTTGAAACACCCTCTGGCCAATTCGGCGCGACGCCAATTATTCTCTTCGCTTGTGTTTTTTTTTCTGCAAACCGCCTTTTCATTGTGTTTGATTTATTCATCGGCGAGTCAAAGAAATGGCTGGAATACGTCACAGCAACTTGCAGTCGTAGTTCGAACGCTTCGTTGAACATGGTATGGTTATACAATGCTCATGCTTTCGAGTGGCAACGCTATGTCGTAAAAACCCACGCAAGTGATGATTACTTGACCCATTTTTTTAAACAAAAATTTTCCGATTGAAACAAGAAAATTTTAACTTTAAAGTTCGTTTTAGACCAACTTTGAAACTTTCCTATGATTGCCAAAAATTTCCGAAGGTTGTCTAATGAATCAACACGGATCGTTTTCTGCAATACTGACTGCCAAAACTCTTAACTGGAGCAAACGTTTCGCCTATACCTCAATACATTTCTAGGTCAGACACCGTGTAGTAGTCATATTACTTTTCTTACTTGAATTCAAATCTAACCGAGTGTGGACGGGAGGCAATTTCGGGACGCAACTACATAATTGCTCGAGGCAAAGATATCTGTGACAAGGCCCGCTAAGAACTTGACTACAACGCGTGGGAGATCTAAAACACACGCAATGGATTTCCCCGCCTTGTTGTTGGTTGTATTCTTCTTGTGATGGGAAAAAACACTGTAACTTAAATACAGCAACACTCTTAAGTCAGCACTCGAATAATCTAGGAGGGTATCGAGTCAACTCTTTTCGTGCGCATTCGAGAAGCGGTCGGTCGAAGGCCAATCAACTCAATATAGCCAACATCCAATAGCGAAGCAACTGAGGCGGTGTCCACACTTGGTGCCCAGGCCCCAACTCGAAACTATCGGCACTGTTCACATTTGGTGTCTGGGGGCCCACTTCTCGAAGCTCCCGAAAACTTGTTGGATCCGACAACTATTTCATGTGCAAAACACTAATTTATTAGTTTTTACTAATTTTGAAAGGTAATTTTAAGACCCAGGTATGTAGTGGAACACATAACTGATTTGAGAAATACTTATCGGGAAATACTTATCGGAATAGGCCGGCCATGCATGTGGGTAACGCGCCTGTGCACTGACGAAAATTGTGTGCAGACTGGTTAAGCGCCAGAGTACAAGGTCTCGACCTTGACATCGTTGCTCGAAACCGGTGCTCACGAGCAGAAAGAACCTGTGTTCTCATTGTTTGGGCACCAATTTCAAGTTATTTAAACCTAACTAGAAAAACAATCAATAGAAAGGCTTTGGTAAAATTACGCGTAAGCAATCATGCATAAACTTATGATCGAAACTGGAAGATATAACCAAACTCCTCACGACAAAAGGTTATGTCCAGTTTGTGACTCCAATGTAATTGAAGATGAAATTCACTTCCTCTGCTATTGCCCGAGATATTTCGAGCTTAAAAATGAATTTTTCGCTCAACTACAAAGTCATCTCCATAATTTTCAGCAGCTATCTTACTCGGAGCTGGTGATTAAACTGATGAACTCCGAAGATATTTGTCTTAATTCACGATTGACGAATTATATTTGATTATTGAATAATTTGCCTGACAGTATCCTGTCATCTAAGAATGATGTCACTTGATTGTCTGTTATTAATATCATAATAATTATTACCTCTTTTTCTTTTTGTCCTTTTTTTACGTACCTTTTGCAATACTGTAAATAATCATAGTCATGCAAATAAAGGTTATTGTTATTGTTGTGTCAAGTATAATGCAGCAGGAATCGAAGTTCACGAGCGACCCGGCGCATTCGACAAAATACTTTTGGCACCCCAGGTAACACTCGGATTTCTAAATTTGAGACCCCTGAAATCCTACAATTTCAGTGAGCTTTAGGAATTAGGTAAACAATATTATTAGTTTACTTAGTTTCAACCTTTTCTTTATAGGAATTAAAGGTCGTCTGTCCACGTATTGAGTAGCTCTGTTGGCGGATTCCATGGCGGCAGAAGAAGCTCTTGGGTCGACAAATGAAAAGGCCAATTTTCAGCGGTTGACAAGACTGTTGATGCACGGAGGCGTGACGCTTTTAAGAGAGAAGTTCGACTCCATTTACCCGCCGAGTTATCTTCCCATAAAGCTTCGTGACCCTGCAGTGCAGACGCAGCTGAAGGGCGCGAAACTTACCAAGCCCGAGTGGAATTGTTTGTACCCGTCCCCAGGGGTGTACGGAAAGTCCATCGATTTCGACATCACTTTAACTTTCAGGTTACTCAGAACAATATGTAGCCTCACCCCTCCTCCCACAGGCTGGGACAATCTGCCAAGTAACACAGACCACAGTCTTGAAGCAGATTTAGCTCGGGTAAAGTATTATCGTAATGATGTTTATGGCCACAGCAAGACGATGGAAATTACTGATGCTGACTTTGTTAATCTCTGGAGAGAAATCAGTGAAGCATTGTTGAGGATTGCTGCAGGAATAAGTCGTGACAAAAGAGACGAGTGGAAGAAATCCATTGATGCATTTAAACAACATGCTGCTCCTCTAACACCAGAGGCGGAAAGATATGTTGAAGAACTAGAGCAGGGGTACAAGAAAGACATGGATGTTAAAGATGAGTTGAAGAAACTCGGCGCCGCGTTCCATGATGGAATAACAACATTAAATGAAAATATACAAGGAGGCAATGAAAGACTCCTTCAAGAGTTTCGAGATTTGCGAGAAGACATGAAACAGTACAAGATTGAGCAAGTCTCAGTTTGCACTTTCAGAAATCCACTACTTCATCATACTCTAAAAGGTACCAAGAAATTTACAACTGTGACCATTTTAAAACCGAATGTTAAGAGCCGTGGGTCCCGCGGGGATGGAATAACAACATTAAATGAAAATATACAAGGACCACTTGAAGAGCTTCAGGCTTTGCAGGCAGGCATTGAAACAGTACGGGAGTGCTGTGCAAGTCTCTAATCGCAGTACTTGATCATACTCTAAAAGGTACCGAGGAATTTACAACTGTATCCAACTGAACGTTAAGAGTCGCGGTTCTGAATTCCTATCAGGGACTCCCTCTTATTCTGTTATTGTCTGTAAGACATGGGTCGTGGGAATACTCCCTGGAGGGAACAAAAGGTTCAAATACTATCTCACTTTAATTTAGTCTGTCGCAGGGCGCGGCTTTAACCCTCACACGATAGCCTGTACAAGCCAAGTTAAAGTTTATTGATTTTTGCTTGCAGGAACTTATTTGACAGTGGAAAACAATGACAATAAAGGTAATCTGCCCAAGGAGGATCAGAACTCGTTTATAGAGAACCAAATCACGGAGCTGTTCAGACAATTACGTACAGTCAGCCTGGATGTACAGAACGCTTTTCTCCGATGGACATCAACGAGACATGACGCTATGAAACAGCTAGAGGTACTGAATACAAATGACTTAAAATACAAAAGTCGAGCCACGACAGGAACGTCTGTGGCATGGATCCTGTCGTTGGTGGGGTTCACTGCTGCACCCGTCACAGGTGGGATGGCGGCGATTGCATTTTTTCTTGCCGGATCAATGGCTGTGTTGGGTGGGCTTGTTATGTCAACGTCCTGCAGAACTAAGAGACCCCCTTTAGAATCAGATCAGAACAAAGCGCTGCAGCTGACAATACAGAAGGATCAGGAAGCTTGCTCAGATCTCCAAAAGCAGTTTCACAACCTGGAATTGCTCATCTCTCAGCTGGCAGAGTTTTTCAAACCCCTACATGCTGATCCGATGCTACAAAGGTTACTGGAAGGGAGTGGCTTCGATTTCCTTCTAGAGCGGGAAATTTATGAAGATGATGTCAGCTTATTCCGAGGTGCCACAACATCTGCAAGAGCATCAGCTTCATCAGCCATGTGTTCTTTTGTCATCACGGTGCTCCTTCCCTTGAGTTCCTGGATATCCTTCAAATATCTTTTTGAGCCGAATTGTGGATACCCGGATGCTGAGAATGTCAAGCGAATTATGACCGAACTGGAATCTTCAGATGTGGAGGTGATCAAAGGTTTGGTGGAGAGCTACATTGAAAAAAAATTCACTGAGGCATACAGCAAAATGGATTGCGATAAACAAACAGAAAACCAGGTTGGTGATGCAGATGATGCCGATGACGATTATGTCCAATACGGCGATGAAACTTCAAGAGCAACGGCCGAAAGACAAAGATTACTTCCAGAAGGAAGATAAAAATGAAAAAGGAAACTAGAGACTGGTGGAAATGACTTGCTGAAACTATGAAAATAGGACCTTATCATAATTCCTAGCCTCGTTGAAAGCGATTATTATTTCTTTAACACTTTATCAACAACCAGCCAGAATGACAAGAAAGGAAATATTTAAAATTAGTCTTCACAGATACGTACATTAAGTTGTAGAAGGAGTACCAAGTAGGGAAAAAACTTATAGGTTACGCGAAAAAAAAAGGATTGAGGCCAAAAAGTAGGAAGTATGTTGTTCACAGCTTGACTTGGAATTTTGCTTTATTAGTTTTAATTAGCAGTTTATTGCTAAGAACAGCCAAAAATGCGTCCAAAAAATAATCTTTCTCGTTTTTTGAACCGATGTAAATATAATATTTCGCAACAATTATACAGTAACTGAAGTCCCTGAGGTAAGATGTCTGTTAGTGATATATTGTACAGGTGTTTCTGAACATATCGTGCATTTCAAGATATGAACTGGTCAAGGATAATTTGTGGCCATTTCATTGTTTAGATCTCGACTTGCATGTTTAATGTAAAACAAAAAAAAAAAAAAGAAAAAAACAAAATGTCTCAACATTTTGTCTGGGTGTCTTCGGCTCGTGCAGTTGCAGCAAGAAAACCGTGACCTGAAGTATCTGAACTGAAACATGTTTACGTTGACGCCTACATTTGCAGTTTGAAGCGACACATATTATTGAATGCAGGCTGTCTTCATTGGACACAAAGATTTTCACAAGTTTTTTTACCGTATATCAGCCTAACACAAGTCGTAATTGACAGCTTTTATGGACATTGCATGTCCATGTGAGTCTGTGTTCACCTAAAACAGCTAGACTGCTTATTAGTCCTCGGATACAAGTTGTGCTGTTCCCATAACAACTGCTTTAACAATGCGGCACCCAACTGTGTTAAAGGACCTTATTTCTGTTAGGACTTCGGAATATGCATTAAAAAGTAGGAATAGTTTGGTTTTTGCCAAAAGTTAAAACGAAAAAGTACGGTCTTAGTCCGCCGTTAAACAATGGAATGCATGATATTACTGAGAAAAGTGTCCGATGTTTTGTCGTGACTTTGGACAGCTTTGTGATATCCTGCCCCGTGGCTGGCAGCAAGGAATCTGTAAGGAAAACAAGACAACAACAATTTTTTTCTTGTAAAATTTTATGATCATGTATAGTTTGTCTAACCTTAATTCAACTCTTTCTTATATAATTTTTGAATTTGTATTGTTTTACATTTAACCTTTTTTTTTAGATTTTTAAGTGTATTTTACTTAGTTGAGTACCTGACAACTAGCTATGTAACTAAGCGTATTCGTCATTTTAAATAAAGCCTGTCTGTCTGTATGTTTGTTTATGTTGTTTCCGTGAGTTCATGAGTATCGAAACTTAGGAAGGGTGACAACGTAACTACAGTACTTAGGGCCGGACCGGGGTAGGGAATATTTTTCTCGCCCCGTCCTGAAGTTTAGTACTCTCCCTAGAATTCCTCCTTGTAATTACAAGATGGTGGCCGTTTTAGAACTCGGAAAACAGGATCTCGTTGACGATCTCGTCGGTCATGGGCTCCTGGTCTCGTTCAAAACAACCAAGAAATTCAATCTTAAAGCGGTACAAAGCGAGCAAGATTCCGATCTCGGCGAACAGGACGTTAGCTGTTCTAGATCTCGGCGAGCTCACTCCCGCCCCCCCCCCACCCCTCCCCCCCCCCAAAAAAAGAGTGTAAACAGGCCATTAGTATGTGTATGCAAGTACCAAATCTCGTGGTTGCTATAGCAACTACACAATATTTGGTGGACTTGAGCACACTCCTGTGGTTATTTTCGTGAGCTCTCGTGTAGATTCGATCGCTTATGTTCGAGAGATCTTCGATATTTCCAAGAGATAACTTCGGCGAACCATCGGGCTATGTCGGAGATATTTTTGGCGTTGATGTTTCACATAACTGCTTTATGCTAACTTGTGTTGGTAATCGATGACTTCAATGACGTTTAATGACGTTCAGTAAAATTGGTGTTTACTGGGACATTAGGCTATTTAGCCTCTTAAGGAAATTAAATAACCATCTCTTCCTGATAATACAAAAGCCCCTTCCCATCAAACAAAAAATATAAACAGAAAATGGATATATTGCCATGGAGAGGGGATTTTGGGTGCCCTGTGGTTAATTCTCCTTTAGTATTCGTGAGTTAAGTGATTCAGTAGGGAGAGGTGTTATACAAGATAATGGTTACTTGTGTTAATGGCCTTAACAAATAGTATCGTGCGAATAGAGTCCGACTGGGTGTTAAGGCTTGATTTTTTTTCTCACGGATCCACAGCATTTCGAAGATTAAAAAGTCAAGTAATCAGGTCGCCGATGGTGCTAATATGGTGATCGTTTCTTAGATGTGTTCCGATGGCAGAGAACGGTGCTCATCAAAGCCCTGATGTAAATGACGGCCGGTGTAGCTGACGTATTCTGCATCGCACAGATCACACATATCACACAGATCACACTATACAAATGATGACACATATGATGACACCAAAACGTTGCTCCGTTTTTCGGTTCTTCTTCTTTTTAATTGTAAATCAAGCGAGTCCCGTAGTTATTGAATGTCACCCTAAGTAGGAATTATACATAAAAAAAATAAATGTCCTTTATTTACCCTCGGCAAGTGATTATAGCAAGGTGCTAGTGGGGCCGAGCATTTAAACCTGTTCTTCTTCTATGCGGGACTTCAGAGAGGCACAAGGGATCATGGGAAGTGTCGAGCCTGCGATCTTTATGAAGCTTTTCCACAGGCCTTCGCTCTCGTGCTAAAATCTTCAGAACCACGAGAACCACCTGGTTAGGAGGCAGGTTCATAAGCTCACAGCGCGCTAAGTTAGCTGGTGATTCATTTATGACTAGATGGAGCGGAACAAAGGTAAACCATAAACTGCAAGAGGCACACTACACCAGCTCGGCACAGGCAAATAACGTATGCACGTGCACAGCTACACTGATCACCTTGACAGTGGCAGCCATGGACAGCCATGCGGCTGGCATATCGGTTGATAATTGTTGCAGGAGGCTGAAAGATTGTCTGCAAAATGAAAAGTTGGGCAAAAACCAGAGCTTCAATGGTAACTTTGAGATTCTGAGGACAATCTCTTAGCCAAGACAGAATCACGTAAGAAGTCTTTCTTGTAGTGGACTTCTGGCCATTGGCGTTATCCTTAGCCTCCTACGCAATCGTTCTTAGGGCTTCGTCACGCGTTCGAACGCGTTGCGCAGTCCTGGGAACGTCTGCGTGGGAGGCTACGTTATCCTCTGATAAACTACCAAACCAGAAAGGGGTTTATTGAATAAATAAGATCGCGCACGCTTTATCGCGGTAAGTAGAAATCAACCAGATCTTAAGAGTGAACCGTCACAAGTATTATTTTTCTACAAGGACACTTAATGTTTGCGAGCCTGGGTATCCTGTGGTTACTTCCGCTTTGTATTCAAAGTTTCGGGATCTGGTGAAGAGAGCAAGGTAAGTTAAATGTCGACTTTTGAAGAAGTCAGCCTCTTTACATAACGTTTCTCGACGTTGTAGTAGGCACGTATATCTGCAAACGACCATTCTAGTGGAATCTATGAGGGTCGCATCGTTAACTTGAAACTTACCGTTTCAACAGCACACTCTTATCGATCACGCATCGACGACTTCATCAATCCTGGCTTTGCCAAACAGCCTATTCGACAGATTTTAGCAGCGGGTCTTTAACATTTAAGTAAACATACAAATAGTTCCTTGCTTTTATCTTGAGGAAGCCACACTTGAAAGAGGAGAGCGAGAGAGAATGAAATTTGCGTGTTTCTGGTTGACACACTCTTAGAAAAACCAGGCGATCAGCATGAACTTAAATCAAGTGGGAAGACCACTACGCATTAACCTACTTTGAAATCAAACTTAGGAATTCTGATGAGTGTAGCTTTTTTTTACTGGAAAACACAGCGGTGTCTTTCCAAGTCTCTTATAAAAACTTGTTTATGGCGACAGCCAAAACTTAATGTCACGTACTCGCTACATTTGCATTTGTTTGAATTTGCGTTTGTCCTTTTTAAATTTCAAGAAACCTACCCAAGCTTTTATAGTTTATAGGTAGGAACACGAGTAAACCGTTTCCAACAGCGGACGCGTTCTGTGCCGGAATATAAAACGTTCTTGCGAAAAAATTCTCTTGAAACACCTTTTGGCCAATTCGGCACGACGGCAATTATTCCTTTCCCTTGTGTTTTTTTCTGCGAACGGCCTTTTCATTGTGTTTGATTTATTCATCGGCGAGTCAAAGAAATGGCTGGAGTAAGTCACGGCAACCTGCAGTCGTACTACGACCGCTTCGTTTAACATGGCAACGCTATGTCGTAAAAATCCACGCAAATGATGATTACTTGACTCAGTTTTTTCAAACAAACATTTCCCGATTGAAACAAGAAAATTAAGTCGTTTTAGACCAACTTTGAAGCTTTCCTATGATTGCCGAAAATTTCCGAAGGTTGTCTAATGAATCAACAAGGATCGTTTTCTGCAATACTGACTGCCAAAACTCTTAATTGGAGCAAACGTTTCTCCTATACCTCAATACATTTCTAGGTCAGACCACCCGTGTAGTAGTCATATTACTTTTCTTACTTGGATTCAAATCTAACCGAGTGTGGAAGGGAGGCAATTTCGGGACGCAACTACATAATTGTTCGACGCAAAGATATCTGTGACAAGTAAAGATGTTAAGTGTATGTATGAGAGCCAGAAGCGAGCAATACCCCAGCCCTATAGCGCAATATTCTGCTCACTTCTGGCACTCATACATACACTTAACATCTTTATTAATTTCATTACAGAGTGCTACGCGGCAAGTCACATTACTTATCTGTGACAAGGCCGGCTAAGAACTTGACTACAACGCGTTGGAGATCTAAAACACATGCAATAGATTCCCCCGCCTTCTTGTTTTTAGTTATTACTTAGTTTTAATTGTTTTGCACGACCCCACAAGCTGCAGAGCTTTAATTTTAATCGTGCTAAAATAATGGCTGTCTGTCTGTCTGGCTGGCTGCATTCTTCTTGTGATGGGGAAATCACTGTAAGTTAAATACAGCAACACTCTTAAAGTTAGCACTCGGATAACCTTGGAGGGTAATCGAGGTAACTTTTTTCGTGCGCATTCGAGAAGCGGTCGGTCGAAGGCCAATCAACTCAACATAGCCAACAGCCAATAGCGAAGCAACTGAAACGGTGTCCCTACTTGGTGCCCAGGCCCCAACTCGAAACTGTCGGCTCTGTTCACGTTTGGTGTCTGGGGGTCCACTTCACGATGCTCCCAAAAACTTGCGGGATCTGACAACTATTTTTTTCGCTAAATATTCTCTAACAGAGTTTTTATTAATTTTAAAAGATAAATTTTAAAACCTAGCTATGTACCTGGCCATGGAACACATAACTGATTTGAGAAATACTTATCGGGCCTCAACCCATTGACTCCTGGAAATTTTGCCCAAAAATGCCTTTTGAAGAGAGTCAAGCCTTTTTTAGGTCGCTGTCTAGCCAAAAAGAATCGAAACAGTCCAAAACGTTGTTTACAAGTCGAGCACTAGACTAGCTTTCGTCCCTGATTTTTCGAAGTTCGGGCATGCGCAGAAAGCAAAATTTTGCTTTCTCTCCTCCCCGCTTCTTTTGCTTTTCTTTCCCCCGTATTTTCTTTTGTGGGGCATTTACTAAGCTTCCTTTCGGTGTGAAAAGGTTTTGCAAAAAGTTCCAGGATCCTGAATTTTGAAGGAAGTACGAGTGGGTAGTGGGACAAGATTTTCATTGGAATATTTTCTGGTCAAAGTTACACGGTTTTTTGCGTCTTTCTCTGGTCTGTTTGACTGAATCGCGCTCATTTAGGTATGGCTTGAAAGATCTCATCTCCCTGCACAAGTTAGTTGTCAAAGTTGTCTAGGGCCGTTAAAACCGATGACGTCACAAGTGCTACAAGAGACGTGGTTAAACAATGTGTTAATGTTGTTTGAGACCCCTGAAATCCTACAATTTCAGTGAGCCTTAGGAATTAGTTTACTTAGTTTCAACCTTTTCTTTATAGGAATTAAAGGTCGTTTGTCCACGTATTGAATAGCTCTGTTGGCACATTTTTCATGGAGCCAAAAGAAGCTCTTGGGTCGACAAATGAAAAAGCCAATTTTCAGCGGTTGACAAGACTGTTGATGCGCGGAGGCGTGACGCTTTTAAGAGAGAAGTTTGACTCCATTTACCCGCCGACTTATCTTCCCATCAAGCTTGGTGACCCTGCAGTGCAGACACAGCTGAGGAGTGCGAGACTTACCAGACCTGAGTGGAATTGTTTGTACCCGTCCCCAGGGGTGTACGGAAAGTCCAGCGATTTCGACATCACTTTCACTTTCAGGTTACTCCGAACAATATGTAACCTCGCCCCTCTTCGCACCGGCTGGGACAATCTGCCAAGTAACACAGACCACAGCCTTGAAGCAGATTTAGCTCGGGTAAAGTATTATCGTAATGTTTATGGCCACAGCAAGACCATGGAAATAACTGATGCTGACTTTGTTAATCTCTGGAGAGAAATCAGCGAAGCATTGTTGAGGATTGCTGCAAGCATAAGTCATGGAAAAAGAGACGAGTGAAAGAAGGCCATTGATGCATTTAAACAACATGCTGCTCCTCTAACACCAGAGGAGGAAAGATGTGTTAAAGAACTACAGCAGTGGTACAAGCAAGACATGGATGTCAAAGATGAGTTGGAGAAACTGAGTGAAACATACCAGAGTGGAATAACAACATTAAATGAAAATATACAAGGAGGCCATGAGAAACTCCTTCAAGAGTTGCAAGCTTTGCGAGAAGACGTGAAACAGTACACGAATCTTGTGCAAGTCTTAGATAGCACTATAAGAAATCTCCATAATCATACTGTGAAAGGTACCGAGAAATTTACAACTGTGACCGCCTCAAAACTGAATGCAGAGAGTCTAAAATTCGTTTTGGGGGCCCTTTCTTACTTTTGTGATTGACTGTAGGGCATGGGTCGTCGGGAATACCCCCAGAGGGCCCAAAAAAGAGGAAAATGTAACACTCCGGTGCCATTCTAACTCTATTACGATAGGCTGTATCACTGAGGCAAGTTAACAAATCTTCATTTTTTCCGCTTGCAGTAACTGACCCGTCAGTGGTCGACAACGATGACAAAGGTGATCTACACGGCGAAAACCATGATTCGTTCATAGTGAACCAAATTACGGAACAATTTGGACAATTACGTAGACTCCGTGTGGATTTACAGAACGCTTTTCTGCGATGGATACCAATACGATCAGGCACTAAGCAACAGCTGGAGGAACTAGCGACAAAACTGCACAAAATCACCAACACTGCAGCCGCTGCAGGAGCTTCCGTGGGTGCCATTGGAGCTGCCCTGTCGATAACAGGCTTCATTGCTGCTCCATTTATAGGTGGGGTAGCGACCGCAGGGTTGATTGGAGCCTCAATTGGCGGCACAAGTGCGTTCGTTTCGTCAGGGCTCCAAGCAGGTGAGATACTTCGTTTAAGATTAGGACTCAGAGACGTCCAAGCAGCAATGGAGAAGGATCGCCAAACTTGTACAGAACTCCAGCAGCAGTTAGACTCCTTGGATAATTTCGTCTCTGGGGTGGCAGATTTCCTCAAGCCCCTCCCTGCTGACCCAATGCTGCTCAGGCCGTTGGAAGGGAGTGGCTTCGACTTCCTTCGAGAGCGGATATTTCTTGAAGACGTCGGCTCGTCAACTGAAGAGAGAGTCGAAGGTGGTGCCAGGTTTTTCCAAGGTGTCTCATCAGCTGCTACAATATCTGCTTCAGCAGTCGTGGGTTCAGTTATCAGCGCGGCGCTCCTCCCCCTGGATATCACGCTGTTCGTGAAATCATCTTTAGAACTGCATCGTGGATCCACTTCCAGGGCAGTACAGGACTTCAGGCGGATTCTGAACGAACTGGAATGCCCACACGAGGAAGAGATCAAAGGTTTCATGGAGAGCTTCATTGATAAGAAATTAACCGAGGCATACAACAGAACGGACTCTGATAAACAAGGAAAAAACCAGATTGGTGATGCAGATGACGGTGACTTTGACGATGATGCTCAATAAGATGGTGAAATGTCAAGAGCAACGGACGAAAAACAAAGATTACTTCCAAAAGAAAGTTAAGAATTATAAAAACAAAAGTGAAGAATATGATAGAAATGATATGTCAAAGATATGACACTAGTAATATTGTAGAAATAGGTGTTTTTGAAACAAGGACTCAAGATTCAAAACTATTGTAATTCCTGCCTTTATTGAACGCCATGATTTGTATTAGTAGATTTTGCCAAGTTCAATACACAACAGGAACTAGTTTTAAAAACTAAAAATATACTTGTACAACAATGCGATCACAGAAGTTGAGCAAGAAGTTATATTCTTGTAAATGTTGCTTATTCCAAGTAAACTGTATCCTAAAGAAACTACATTGAATCACTTTTACATCGTTATTGTTTACATACTGTTTACACTGGATATTAAAGTTAACCTGAGGAAACTGACGAAGGTCCGGCCAAACGAAGTTGCATGCAACTTGCGTTCACTTGAAAGAAAGAAAGCCGGTCTCAGTCTCTACCTTTTCCCATCTCATAACGTTTAAAATAAACAAAAAAGCTACAGAGAAAATCGTGTCCTAAGCTTTAAACGACTACAAACCCGGCGAGAAAAAAAAATATAACTAAGACTCTTGAATAGTTCAAAGGGACCACGTCACAGGGATTTTGCTTTTCTTGACAGAAAGTGTGTTCTTCTACCAAGAAATGTTTCCACACCATCAAAAGAAAGATGTTAAGTGAATTATCGACAAAAGAGCAAAGCACCGTTTTTTAGCGATTTTTCCACGACACATTGGCAAACTTAAAAGAGGGCTTAGCGTTTTCAAGTTGCAAATCAGTTTCTATCCTGGCCATTTAACCAGTGACACAATTACAACTGTTTCAATGCAGTAAATAAATAAGGTACTTTCTAACAACATTGGACAGCTACTTTTATGCTTCTGCTGTTGAAAATATGTTTTTCGAATTTCCAGAGTGATACTTAAAATAGCTGACATAGTCCTTTAAACATCGTGTTAATTTATTACTCTAATTCATCAAACACTTATTTTTCCAAATCTAACCTTAAAATAACAGCAAAAAGTATCAGTAAACTGCGTATTTAAACAAATGTATTTTACAAATGGAAATTGAAATTCAAGTTATCCTACATAAAAAAGGAACAATAAACCACCTTAATTGATATCATTTATAGCCACAATTTTCACTCCTTGTATTAACGAAATGCTCAAAATAGTAGGTGCTTTTACGCGACATGTCCACAAAACCATCTGCTCGAAAGTTCCAGTTTACATCAGTGAGTAACATTTTGGGTGATGTCACGTGACTAACAACTTTCATAAGCCTATTCATGCCACCTCTTCACTGTACGTGAAAGTCACACTCGTGACACAAGGCGAGTCGCACAACGAGAATCACGCAATGTAAGTAATGTAACTGTCCGCTGAGAACATTACAGCTCAAAATCACTGTCTTCTTCTTCTGACTCTGAATTGTCAAGCTGCCAAACAAAGCATAAAAAGAAATAATTAAGAAGTAATCGTTTATCAAAAAAAAAAAAAACTGTTGAGCAGTACCTTTATATGGAACTATATAAGCTTAGTTCCAAGTTTTGAGTGTGTGGATGAAATCCCAAAGTGTGACCATTCAAATAAAAGCTATTGAGCAGTTCTTTCCTGTGGTGCTGTTTATTATGCTGTACAAGGTGATTCTAACTTTTGAGTCTGTGGATGAAATCCTTAAGTGTGACCATTCAAATGAAAGCTACAGAGCAGTACTTTCCTGTGGTGGTGTTTATTATGCTGTACAAGGTGTTTCTAACTTTTGAGTCTGTGGATGAAATTCCTAAGTGTAACCATTTAAATGAAAGCTATTGAGCCGAACTTTAAAAGTGATTCTGTTTGTTTTTCTCTATTTTATAAAACAAATCTTAGCAGTTTTTCCAGTAGGACCTCAGGGCGTTTCTAGGAGGTTCATTTCAGCTTACCTCCTCAAGTTCGTGTTCCTCATAGAACTTTGTCAACAGCTTGCGGAGAGGAATCAGGCAGATGATGAAGAAAGGGAAAGACGGAGCCAACATGGATAACTTGATACCCACCAGGAAAGCCAAGGCCAGCACTTGAATTATCGTGAAGCAGTGAATCTTTCTGGTTCTTACCTTAGGAACAAATAAGAAATAGAATTAGAATTTTCTAAGTAAACGACTTAGCTGACCATTTTCCATCTTTCTCCCCATACTTATTCATGCAACATGCAAAACTGTACAATGAACCTCATTTTGCAAGATTTTCCACGACATGACTTTCCAGGACTGGAAAATGAAATTATAAAATTCCATGACTTTCCAGCTTTTCCATGACCATGCATGATGATCATGACGAACCCTGTGGACACTCTGTACCAATCTGTACTGGCACTCCAGGGACGGGGCGCTGGGAGGGGGGGCTTTTGCCCCCCCCTCCACTTTTGACGAGGATGAAATTTTATTTTGTTTTAGAATGAGGTACGTATGAAGAAATAAAGAAGAAGAAAAGGAAAGTGAAAGAAGTCTGGTTCACCACAGATTATCCCCGAGATGAGGTTGGTTCTTTGTCTAATATTTAGCTATTTGACTGCCTTTGAAAAGATCTGTAAAGTATGCCGTGTATGTAAGAGGTGGTATCGGTTGCCAATGCTTTTGTATCGCTCAATGACAATCGCAAGATAAATTTTGGGAAATTCACTGAACTACCGACTCATAATATTGAAATATGGAGCAAAACTTGTAATACGATGGACTTTGTAAAACGCCATTTCATAGTTTTTTTAATGAAATTTAGTTACTGTTATTGACAGCTATTGTTGTCATTCCAGAGTTATCTCATAACATTCTTGACTGAATAGTAAACTATTTCTGTTAATGTTAATTCGATTTATGCTCACTAGTTATTTGAGAAAAGACGTAAAATACATAAAGGTGTTCAACAGATGAAACTAGTGTTTGAATCGTACTTGCTTTATTTAGCGACGAAAATTTACAAAGTTTAAACCTTGGACAAAACCTGTCGAAAACTTTTCGTCTTTACGTATTTTTAACATTTTCCCAGCGTGCGCTTCCTTCACACACACACACGGGGAGCTTGTGTAAAAACGCATGGAAGGCTGAGAAGTATGTATCAAGTTCACAAAACCTTGAAAATATTACTGTAAGCACTGAAAGTACCTGTCATTTTACACTTTATCGAGGTTGATTTTTTTTTAAAGAGATCTCTCATAGAGAATGCTGAAAACACCATTTCCGAGCCTTCTAGATTTCCCCAGACCCCGCTACAAACTCGCGCCTCCGGCGCTCGTTCTCAAGCCCCCACCCAGATGAAAATAGGCTCCAATGACCTTGGCCAACTCTGGTGTCTCCTCCATTGCATGATCAACATGCCTGCTTAACCACCTAGGAAGGGAGGGCAAGCAGTTTACCAATATTCCCCTAAAAAGTACTGTCATCGTGCTTGCTTAACACAAAGACTGAAACTAATTGCAGGTCTAACGAGAGCGAGATTTTGAATTTTAGTAAACTCCTCTCTCGTTTGTCCCGTGCTTTTAAAAACGTACCTTTCTGACGTAGCCAACATCTGGGTGGTGCTTACGCGGCATGAACATCATCACAGACCTGTCGACCATCTGCAGCCCGGACAATGAACAGATACCAAGGTACAGGAGTACACCAAAGAATATTGGAATTGGAATGAGATGTAGGCCAGGCGCTAGCAGGATGGACAGACCTGAAAAAAGCAAGGATTAACATTACATTTCACTTTGCAATATCAATACAAGATGAAGTACAGGGGCGAGGGGCATCAAGAGAATTCTCGAGCACGATTTGAATTGCAGCGCTGGACGTGGTACTAACAAAATGGAAAGACCTAAGACAAAAGTTATTAACATTTAAATTCTCTTTACATTGTCAATACCTTGTCAAGCACAGAGAGGGGGGGGGGGGGGGGGGGAGAAGAGAATCACCAAAGAGGATTAAATTGGAGATAAGAAAAAGCCCTAGCGCAAACAGAGTTTACCAAAACCGCTGGATAAAAAGACAAAAAGACGCATTTATACAGGGTTAGTCTCAACCAGAAGTAATCTAACGTTAGTTGAGGAAGCCCAAGCTGTATAAGCCTCATGGTTTCTTTGGATTTCCTCGCCATTTTCCTTTAGGTAGTTCTTTTTCAACGATCTGTAGTTAACATTTGGTGGCAAATAAAAAAACTATTGTTTTGTTTTAGGATTCAACACTTTTTTTCTGGTATTTGTGAATATTTTACTTCAGATTAAGACTAACCCTGTATAAATGCGCCTTTTGTCTTTCTATCCAGCGGTCTTGGTGAGCTCGAAGCTGGATGCTTGGAAGACCTGACTGTTTGTATTTTGTTCTCCAAGAGCTTTTTTGATTAAAAGCTGGTTCTAGACTGGAAAGGAAACGAGAGTCCCCTGAACTCACCTGTCAGGACGTGAATGATAATGTTGGTGACTCTCTGCTCCTTGACTTCAATAAGACGCGGCTTTTCACCCGGCGCATGTGATGTACTCCAGATGGACAGCGCGTTCACATGAGAAGCAGACCGCACGGTATCAGCGCACATCCATGGTAAACCCATCAGAGAACAGCCAAATGCTAACACTCCCACCACAACCAGGTCTAAGTTATAACCCGGTCCCTTATCAAGGTGATGTTCCTTCTTGCTCAATAACACACCCGTCATCTCTGTCTCCATGAACAGCAAGATGCCGACAAACACCGCGGGGATGATAGCGGCAAAGATCCACCCCATTGACATGCTGGTTTTCATTCCGCCAGGATTAATAAACCAATCCCTGTCGGGGTGTGTCGGGTGGAAGCCTTGTGTGATTGGATTGTTAATGGAAACGTGTGGTGTGATGACTTTGTCTCCAAGAGCAAAATCAATCACAGCCATGCAAACCATAGCAATGACAATGCCAGAGTCGCTGACAAGTCTCCTGGCCTGAAATAACACAAATGCGAACTGCCATTAATATGCTTTAAACGGTTATGTTGGCTATCAAATTGGTCATTGATTAAAATGAAATAAAAACGTTGAAAAATATTAGCAAAATGTACTTTTACGTTTGTTTTGCTGATTTTGAGCCTTGTGAGTGTGGTTTTACAAAGTTGAAGTGAGAAGCCTGTCATTTGATCGGTGATGCTGTTTATGAGAGCAAAATCTGCTAAAACGAGCAAAGGAGTATTTGCTTTTCCTTGGCTTTCTTGGACATGACAGAGACAGGAGCTACTAGGTTTTACAATGTTGATGTGAGACTCAAAACAAACAGAACAACAAAGGAAAACACTAATATTTCCAATTGTTTTTATTTCCAAGCCATCGTCGAAAAAAATTTTTATTGAGAGAGCGGAATTTGAAAAATGGCACGGCAATTTTTAAATTGCTTTTAAAAAAGGCGAACAGTAAAGCTGTGATTTGACCTGTGGTGCTGTTTATGAAAGCAAAATGCGTTTTCCAAAATGAGCAAAGAAATGTTTGCTTTTCCTTAGCTCTCATGGTACTGACAACAGACAGGAGCTGCTAGCTTTTGTCCCACAAAAAGAATCTCTTATACAAACCCTCTTTCCGAAGAAGTGACTAGTCCTGAACTTGCGCATGTAGAAAGCCACGAAGAAAGTTCCAAGCACCAAGATCGTGGAAAGCAAAGCAGTGTTAGGCTCTCCTTTCACGTCTACTCCACCAGCGGACTTTCCAGACCCCTTTCGGCTAAGAGGGTTCTTCTTGTATAACTGCAAAACAACAATTTGCTATTACTTATATCTGAAAAACAAAACAAAACAAAACACTTCATTCGGTGAAAAACACCGCAATTAGTGGTAAGCCTCGAATCACTGAAGTGTTATTATAAATTTAGAGCAGTTTTCTATCGAGTGTCAAAGGTAATTTGCGTTTGCTTTGGTTTTGCTTTACCAACCTCTATGATTGGCTAAAAACACTCGCGCTATTTTCTTAACCAATCAGAAGTAACACAAAAACTGTCACTTGCTCCTACGCATTTTCCCGCACTTGTGGTGTCGCAGCAAAGGTTGATCAATCTTTTTACTTTATCGAATGCGACTTGTCGTTTGTGTTGATCGTTCAAGCTGGAGATTAAATATTCAGGTTATGAGTGTAATTTTTGAACATCATCCTTGAGCAACTCATTCATGGTTCTATGGTACTTGATTCAAATATTTCAGTTTGTCTTCATTGAAGTTACTTTCAGTAGAATTTCACAAAGTAGCAAACCACATGCAAACAAAGCCACATGTCATTCAAGCTTAGTAAACAAAAGTTCTTCTTAGAAGAGAGCAAAAAGATAGTTTTTTCTTTTCTTTCTTTCTTTTTTTGTAGGAAATTTGCAAGCTTCTTCTAGATGATCTCCAAAATAAGCTGCACTCCCGATTTTGTAAAAGAAGTAAATAAAGTGTGACTAATCTGTCAGCATTAAATTGACTTTCTCTCCTTCGAGGGATGCCACATGCATACAATGTAATTTTTGAATAATGCGAGCTGTTGTTTGAGTTATCCCTCCTCAAGTAGTAAGTCCCCTTTTCCCGTCAAGAGTCATATTTTCCCGACGTTGGAGTTGGGAGACATTGGACCACTTCGGACGTCATCATTATCTGACCACAACAGATTGTTTTGATAAGCAGCCAACACAACAAGGACAGATCCATCCACACGTGTGTCCATTTTGAATATCGACCAAATTCTGGGAGAGCTATACCAGAAAAAGTGTCCAATTATAGGTGCAAAATTGGTGGAAAAATAGGCCGAGTCACCTAGTTGATCAATGTTCCATTCCAGGTTTTTTGAAGGGCTGAGGCCAAAACTTTTCTAGTGGATAGAAAGGGGATAAAAGGTAGAAGATAAAGAGAAAAGAAAGGGAGAGAAAAAGAAGAGAAAAAGAAAAGCAAAACAGGCGAGAAAAAATTGGAAATGAATCAGCAAATTTTGGGTTATGCGCATGAGTAACAGCAAAATAATGTAGCTAAATTGTAAGAAAACGCTTTTGTAGCAACGTTTAGTGGCATTTGGCAACATAGCACTTAAAAAACCGCTTTAACAGTAAAACACGCGTTTTTTAAAGAAAAAAAGTGGGACGGGAGGGGTTATAGGAAAAAATAACACTAGAAAAAATGAAGAGGCAAACCTCACCTTGATCAACAACGCAATTGGCTCGTAAATAAAGATTGCAGATATGAGAAGCTCGAATATGTCCTCCGTGAAGCGTGTGAAGTACTTGATCAAGAAACAACCTTCCAAGGCGACCACTCCAAACAGAATGATCATAACCCAGAATCCAATCCAACAGCGCCAAGTAAGAAACTCCACATCATACTCCTTACAAAACTGAAGTCAAATGAAAGCCAACTTAAATTTAATATTATTTTAATGCAAAAAATCTTAAAATATTTTCTCAATCTGATCAAATTGAGGTTGCAGTTAAACTTCTACTTTGTGAAGTCTTAATGCCAAGTCCTAATTATTTTAGAGAAGGTAGATGCTAAATGTTCACTTCTTTTGCTGATTTTATGAAATCTGGAGTAATCAACCATTCGTGTTAGTAGACAAATTTTACTCACCAAAATAATAATTAAGTTATTGTGTCCAAGAATCCGTAGTAGTTTATAAAACTGTGACACATCAAGTTTGGTAATCATTTTCAAGATTGGAAATAATCAATCCTGACGCATTTAAGTTATAGAGTAAGGTAGGTGAAGGTAAAGTCGCACACAAGCCAAGGAGGCCCACACAGCCAGAGCTTATCACGGTTTCTGTAGCATGAAGCAACTGAGAGTATTGCTACTCCCCCCTGGATGGGATGCTAGTCCATTGCAGGGTTACCCCCAGCAGTATGTCGCCGGCACCCATTTATACACCTGGGTGGAGAGAGACAATGTGGGGTAAAGTTTCTTGTCTAAGGAAACAACACGATGGCAGGGACTGGGTGTCGAACCACCAACCTCCACTACACCACCGCTCCCCACCCCCCCTCCGGCAAAGTTATAGAGTACTAACCCTTTTACAGTGATACTTCATGTTTTAAACATTAATCAAATTATAGCCCTCTAACTTAATTTTTGCAATCAGGTGCAAATCGAAGCACTTTTCTCCAGCAATTAACAATGCTTTTCTCATGACATACCAGCCTCAATTTCCTCTGGTATCCTAAAGAAAAGGCAGACACTCATACTTACGTCATAAATACTCTGTTCAAAGACCAGTATTGGACCAGTGGCTCCTATGATCATCATTGGCTGCCCAGCAAAAAGTCCTAATATTATGCTACATGCAGAGGCTGCAACAATCACTTCCGTCAACCCCAACCATTTATCTGTCTTGTCTTCAAGGAGACCAGCAAATGCAATGTTTGTGGCAAATAAAGCAAAATAAAGGAAAATGGATGCAAGGAGGCTATGCAGATTGAAACCATCTCTGAAATCACTGAGATAGAACTTGCCACGGCGCTTGATGTCCTGGAATAGCCCTCCAAAAAAAGTGCCGGTTCGCATCAAGGCAGAATCTCCTTCTGAATGAGATGATGAAGCTGGGGGAAATAGAAGGAATGATCAGAGTTGGAGCTAAACTTTGGAAAACCATCCACGATAAATTTCGTCAACTCCCCAAGATTGCCTTTAAAAAACATATTCATGATATACTGCTTTCTTTGACAATGGAGGGTGAGGATGGTTAGCCCCTATTCTACTGCAGAAAATTGCATATTAACTGATCAATTTTCCTATTTTTCGTATCCTCTCTTCCTCTCCTCTGTTAATTTTGTATTTGGTTTTCTGTAATTCCTGTAATTCTTGCCTGTAATTCCTAAAAGTTACCAACATTAAGGTATTTAGTTATTTATCCTTATTTAATAATTATTGTTATTTATCCTTATTTGATTGCTGTACCTTTGTAGCTCCACCCACCTCAATTAGTTTCTGCTATTTGCGGGCAAAACCGAATCTTCAGTTATCCATATTTTAGTACTTAATAATTTTTGTATGTAATAATTTATGTATTTTTGTGAATTTGTGAATAAACGTTGATATTCATATGTATGGATCAGTGACATCACAGAGGTTCTTACCAGCCTTAGCCATCTTTCTCCTAAGTGCAATGGCTCTGCTTTGTGCGATGAGGATGGGAAGCAGGACATTACGATCCCAATTGCCTGGTGGCAATACCAGTGTGTCGTCAAGGAACTCATTTATGGCATCAAGCAGTTGCTCACGAGAATCCGCACGGTATGCAACATCATGGAAGGCCTAGAACATGAGAGTGACAGAGACTTGAATGTTTGAAATTTCGAATTTCCAAACCATGGGAGAGTACCAGGGAAGGGGGGGGGGCTACAACCCCTTGGCCACTACACGGGTGTGTATCACGAGATGGTATCCCATTCTTCCAGTTTTGGCCTTTTAGTCTGAAACATGGTACACTTTTTGGATTTTTAATGGAAATTTATGCACATGTGTTTCATAATTCCTTTCGCTACTTTGCCAGCCAATTGCCATAAGATACTTTGTATTTCTCCTTTCCAATTGAGGTTGTTATCAAATGAAACTCTTTAGTCTGAGATGGGGTAGTAATTAATTAGAGCACTTTTGGTCTGAGATAAGATAGGGTTATGCAGCCACATTTTGGGCCAAAGAGCGCTGAATAATCCGTATGTTATAAGGTGCCATCTTGAATTACAAACTGGGCAGAGGGTTGGGGTGAGTCAAAAAAGAATCCAACGGAGAGGGAGATAGGTTGAAAGAGGAAGGAGTGGGGGAGGAGGAGGGTAGTTCCAACGCTCTACTCTTTGCACATCCAAGATGGCAGGTTATAAAAATGTAAGCGCTGCTTCCGTACATCAAAAAAACACCTGTGCTGCAGGCTAAGGCAGGGTTTCCTAGGCCCCAGTGGGACACCAACACCCAAATTTTTCCAAGTGCTATGCAGTGAATGTGCAAAGTCAAAAAAAGGGGAAGTATTTATGGATGAAATGTTGTTGTCATCTGATCACCATCATCATCATCATCATCATCATCATCATCATCATCATCATCATCATCATCATCATCATCATCATCATCATCATCATCATCATCATCATCATCATCATCATCATCATCATCATCATCATCATCATCATCATCAGTCAGCTGTAGCACAGCTAAGTGCAAGCCTCTTACAACTCTTTCTATCACTGACACCATCTACTTACCTGGTCTGACATCAAGGTGGCAATAGAACGGCCGATCTGATGGTATGATTCCTTATTTGAGCTTGGACCCAACATGACAAACAGGAACCTCACAGGGATGGGTACCTCTGTAACTGGTCCCAGATTACATCCCTTTGCAAGACGAACAAATGCCAGTACTGAGTGTTCCAGCTCATCAAGTGTTCCTACAAGAACAGTAGTAGCTTCTGCTCCCTCAGGAATTCTACCCTTCACGTCTGATTCTTGCTCATCCAAGGCAGCCTCCAATGCATGTGGATCCTGTTTGTAAAAAGAATGGAAAATGTAACTCTGAGGAATTACATGTACAACCTATAAATCTATACACACACAATACAAATTAATGTAAAGTTAAAATACAGACATCATGGTGTTCTTGTACAACACTCATTTCATCTTATTTCTCCTGCTTCCCACCATCTCTTCAAATTGCATTTTTATCCTGGCTGCTGCCTCCTAGCTATTCTTCTGGGTTTCTATCTTGCCTTTCCCTCCAGAAATCTTACAAATAGAACTTATTAATGATGTGGTTATTTTATACAAACCTTCACAGGCTGACCATCTTTTGCATCATCAACTTTCAGTCGAATACTGCCATTTCCTATCCTCTCTCCTTCAGCAATGTAAGCTAAATTATCTGTCCCAAGTCCAATTTTCTTCTTTTTCTTGGAAGACACGCGGCGTGATATGCCAGGCTGTTGATGTTGATGTCTGTGTTGCAGAAGCAGCGCTGTCAGGACCTTGTTACTATCCTCCTGTTTCAGCTGGTCGGTGAGAACCATGTTTTCAACCACTGACTGAGCTATGCTTGGTAAATCAAATTTCTCCAGGTCCAGCAGCACGGTGCCTAGAAAGCAACAACCATACAGCTTTTTCAGTAGGTCATATGCAAGATGCTGTCATTTTACTGCAAAAGCCATCATTCATTTCACTTCCCTTTCTCACAGTATTTCATTTAAATTTTGAAATCCCAAAATACCAATGAACTTAACCCTTCAAGCCCCTATAGTGACAAACATCTAATTTCTCCTCACAGAATTACTACTTGTTCAAACATACAGGTTATGAGAATAAAGGAAATGATCACCAATGATCAATGTCTTGATTTTTGATCAAATTCTCCCAACTAGTAACATAAGAAATATAAGGAGAATAGTTAGGGGAATATGGGTGTTAATATTGGGGCTTAAAGGGTTAATAGTTGAGTTTCAAGTTCACCAACAGCACAGAATAAAAATATGAAAGATGCGTTTTGACCTCGTTAAGTTTCAATCTGACGCAGAATATGCATAAATTACCAGCAGGAAAGTGCTGAATTCTAAAATAAAACAATACACAGTGTTGTAAATAGTTCCTCTTCTCCCTGGTATTTGGGAATATCTTAGTACTTCAGATTGACAGTTTTTGGGAATTTGAAACTGGACTTACAGTGTACAGGAAAAGAAAAAACTGGATGGACACTGGTGGTTGTAACTGGTAACATGAGCCATTATGAAAATGACCAATAAATGTTGTAGGATCAAACCCTCAGTACAAGCTGTGTATGAAAGGTGGTATGGGTGATTTGCTTGCTTATGTTTTCCAATCCTTGATGTCATTTACATTTTGAGTTTAGATTAGTTCATTGGGCTGTTTAAATCTGCTCTGATCAGCCCGTTTTTGGTTATACAACACTGAATTGAAACTGCTTAAGCCAATACCTTTTTCTAGTCCTTTCTTTAGCTCAAGCATACTATGGAATGTAAGTGAAGCTACATGTGGTCTCCCCCAGCGGTTAGAATCCTCAACGTTCTCTTCAAACTTAATCCACCTAGCAGTTTCTTTCCATTCCATTTGGTCCCCATTCTTTGTCAATTCCTCCAGCTCAACAAATGCCTGCAATTAAGAAACAAAAAATTCACTCATATGATCTCAAGTGCAAAAATTAATTTTTAATTTTAATTTATTTTTTTAAATGTAATCTTGTCATTGACAGGAAGGGAGCATAATCCAAATAAGCATTTTTTGTCTTTTTGCTGTAAAAATTATCAAATCGGACTGCATGCCATGTAGGCAAGAGAAAGACAAACAACAAAGTAGATAATTAGATAACATTATTTTGTAAGTAAACACAGTAATGGACAGGGTAAACCTTGCAAATTGAGGGTTGAATACAACTGGCAGTCACAATGGCCATTTGACAAGCTGTACCTTCTTCATCCTTTTAATATTGTTAAAATAACAGTTTATAGAACTACACTGTAACTATACCTCATGTGGTTTGCGGTCGTACACGGTGGGAAACTTCACCAAACTAGCATTGATGTCAGTACTGCTGAACAGAGTTTGCATTCCTGAAATCTTCCGTGGAGGTAAGCTGGTTTTCTTCCCTATAAGAAAAGATTAAAATGCTGTCTAATACCGTAGAATTCCGACACTTTTGGATTTTGCAGGCCAAAGGGGCCCTTACTTTTGGGTAGCCATCATTTTGGGATGGTTGCACAACGATTGTACCATAATTCAGCAGTCGTTTTCACAAAGAGGAAGCTTAATAGGAGATGAAAAGGTCATTGAGGTTACAAGTTTAGTTTATTCATTGATCCATGTAAACAAAGCAAACTATGACAATATCGTAGTATTCACTGAAAATATTTTTCAATTCACACCTGAAAATGTTGTTCAACTCACTGCTAAGAACCTACCGCACAACTTGAAGAAACGTCACATTAAATACAGTAGATTTTTTGTTTGAATTGTCACTTTTTGGAAGGGACTGCTACTTTTGGGGGGATCACTACTTTCGGGGGGATCACTACTTTCGGGGGAGTCGTTACTTTCGGGATGTAATAGAAAAGCAAAAAAAAATACGTTACTTTCGGGAAGCCGTTATTTTCAGAGGGGCCGTTACTTTCGGAATTCTATGGTATGAATTTACTGATGAGGTGGTTGGTAACTGTATATCTTATGAAGAAGTGATCAGCACTTGGTATTAAAAAGTACATTCAAACTTTGAACCCTGATATTAGTGTTTCAAGCCTGTGTTCTTTGTTCCATGCTCATGACAAAAAATGATACATTTTACTTAATATGTTAAACAGTGTAACAACAGTGTAACAATCAGTGCCTACATTGTATTATACTCCGATGAAAAACATTTTCACATGTATTAATCCCTAATACTACTTTACAAGTCTTAAGCAAACTCACTCCATCAAGCAATTATTGCAAATGTATTGACATTAAGACAATTTCCGCTGAACGTTTGAGCAATAAGTGCAAAAATAAAGTTAGCAAAAAAATACTCATAGCATGGTAACATTTTGAATAAAAAAGAAGAAATTATAAATACTTAAGCTCCCAAGCTGACCCCGCGAGAGAAAATTGAATTTGAAGTTATCCATATTTTAATTGAAAAGACACTTCATGTCAGTTCAAAACAAAATGGAACCTGTTTTCAGTGTATTTTTAAGAGAGTTTGACATTAATTTTCTAGAGAATGCTTCAGAATTTAATTGCAGGGTCACTTGGAGAAGCAAATTTAAGTGAGATGGTTCAAATAGTAATCAAAATGTTACCGTGCTATGAGTAGTCTTTTAGTAAGTAATTTCTGCACTTATTGCTCGCCTGTTGAGCAGAATCTGTCTTACACATCTTTCACATGCACCCATCAGTTTTCACTTTATCACACACATATTCATTTCTTTACGTCTTAACATTTTACTGGGAAACATACCTGTCACATCTATGTCAATTGGATCTGTTTCTCCCAAAACGTTTCTCTCATCTTTGTCCATGATTTGTTCATGAAGAGCTTCTATGTCTTTCTGAGTCACTGATTTTTTTTGTATCCTGTCTTCTAGTTGTTCTCTTTCATGAATTGTTCTGTGATGGCGAGGGTGGTGGACTTTGTCGCCCAAATCTGCAAGATGTCCTTGTGCAGCATGAGAACGACATTCCTCCCTAGTTGGCATTGCCAGTGGATCATGATGAGCTGGGACATCTCCGCTGTCTACTGAGTTGTGAGGTTCTGTTCCTTCATGGATTTTAGATAGGTAGCCTGCACTTCGCCTCCTATCCACTGTACTGCTCCCGTCTTTAACCATTGTCAGATGCTTTTGGCAGGAGACTGCACAGACAGCCTTAACAGACTTCTATCCGATGCCCTACTTCACAGTAACCTGACAGCAATAACAAAAATAAAATAACTGTTATAACATTATTTTTACTTAATTATGACTAGTCATTATTTTTATAACTGTTATAACATTCATACGCTGATGAAGGAGCTTGGCTCCGAAAATGTTTCATACAATTACCTACATGTATACTAATCCTAGCTTAAGAAAACCAATACACAGATTATGTTATATAACATTACCCAACATTTTCAAAATTTTTTGGGGTGTGAAAAATTAAATGTGAAGTAGGCAACTGGAAATGTTTATTCTTATACTAGAATATGCCATCATTTTCAAAGAAATCCGGTTAATTAGTTCAAGGTGGTTAGTGAATTTGCTTGTCACTGGTCCCAACTGAAATTACCCTGATTACATAGTAACCGATTTCAAAAGTCCTGACTTGTATGAGTCACAAATTGTACTCTTTTCTTTTATAAGAACTAGGATTATTATTGCTCTTGTCCCATCCACAAAGGTAGGATGTGCATGGGTTTTACTGCATATGCATGTACAAGATCTTTTTGTTAAAATTCAAAATGACTTTAGATGGGCGTAAAGGAGAAGGATTGAGTCTTGATTTAACAAGACATACATAAGATCATGTGAAATTCATAATATCATCACATTTTCAGAGTAAAGGTGAAGGAAAAAAATGAAATTACCTTCTTCTTGGAGTGAAGAAGCCTATTATAAGCCACTGAAACACCTCGGTAGATGTAATTAACCTTGGGGAATATATTAATGTTAATTCAAACTACCGGTATGCACTGTTGATGTCATACTATGGTAATTAAACTTCACGAGGACTGCTGATTCGTGCAAGGAATTACAAAACTCAAGTCCTTCTTATAAGTACCTCCTTGTGCTAAAGATGTTTATAAATACTGTTTTTCTTCCCAGTGAGAGCCGGAAATTTACACGCATTACCTAAAACTTATGTGGTTATAATACTTTGTCCTGTTTTTCTACAGTTCAGTGTTAAGTACGTGGTCTGATTAGGACCATTCTAGCAGTTTTCAAAAATCACTCCCTAAGAGTACATAATTATTATGCTGCAGTCAGTTAGTCTATATATTCTACTCTTGCATGACTTCAGAGCCATATGAGTAATGGGACAATATTTTGTCATTCAATGAGTAATGACCATCAAATATGTATGATCAAAAATTCTTTGTTTGGATTTCACCTCAACAAGTGTACTATTAACATTTTGTCCCATCATGACTGCACCTTAGTCCTGCCTTCCAAGTGATGGGAAGTAGTCACAGACCCAAACAATGCAGCAAAATTCTGCTGATCTTTTCATGACGATGACGAGACACAGTATCTTTTCTGACCCATAAAACAGGCAGTTCCAATATTTTGGTACAAATGTCAAAAGACAAGCAATACAGTGTAAATCTTTGTAACATAAGCACTGTGAATCAGCAACTTGCAAAAATGGCTACACACTTTATCAGATAACATGGAATTTCAACAAAATGACAATACTATAAACTGCCTTGTAGCTCTTAACGTCTCCCAATGTTTCACCTAAATGTAATAGTCTGTTGAAAATTCCCCTCCCCTACCCAATAAAAATATAGTTCCTGTTTTCTGTGAGCCCCAGAATTTTGACTATTTTGTAAAATTGTTGTTTAGTGGAGGACTCTATGAGAAATTTTCCAAAATGGTGTGACACACATGCAGAGCCATATACTTCTAAATATTAGTCATTTTGTCTAGTGATGTTCTCACTGTCTCTATCCTAGTGGTTTGCTTAACCTCTTGTTCTGGGTTCAAAGTCCAAACAGTCTAACTTTCTCACTTGATAGCCATAAGTCCAGTCCACTTCAACCCAATCCTGATTTTGCCAACTCAATCTGAACCAATCCAATCCTCTACAAGAGTCCAGTCCATGATTGTATTTCTTTTGTAATAGGTGATAGTTCTAATGAGGAAATGACTTAATTTACTGTTTTGATTATGTCCTTTTTGGCCAACCGCAAAGGATAATTATTGAAATCAATTCTTTTAATGATGTGCTCTTAGGGCAACCACAAAGGATAACAAAATAATGACTTTAATTACTGCTTGTGGGGAGCAAAAAGAATATCAATTAATGTTAAATTTGGCCTTTGTATAGCTGCTCAATATTACGCTAAGGTTCGTAGTGCTTCTGGTAACAGTTAAATTGGGTTTGAATAGGATAATTGCATCAGCACGAAAAGATTGAGATGAAAAGGAAAATATTTTAGGCATTTTAAATCGTTTTGTTTAAAACACAAAGACATTTCACAACTGCCTTGTTTTGATTTCTATTCATATAATATTACACTACCTCTGATTAGGTCATGGCTTGTCACTTCTGACTAATGACATGTTTTAAGATATGACATCAGTCATTGCTACTTTAAATCCTGACAATATTCTTTACTTACCACCCTAATTATCATGTGGTAATTCTGTATAATAAGTGTAATTTTCTAAATTGTCATTTGTTTTGACTTTCTTCTGTCTGATATGACAAAATACTCTACAACACAGCTCACTGAAGGAATTAAATTTTAAAAAAGATGATTGCATAGCCAATATTGTGATCTCAGTGCCATGACATGATCAATATCCTATATGACCCTACAAGTGTTATATTGGTTAAGTACTTCAGTTTTAACCTTTGCCTATGACAATACGAGAAGAACAGGCTTTCTTTAAATGACTGCTGAATTAATTCCCCCTTTCCCACTTAAAAGTGTCGGGGTTGAAAACCAGAAAGAACTTCGAAATTTCTTTTCACACAACCTTGCAAAAAGAAGATCATCAAAGGAACGTTCTCCTTAACAGCCTTGATTGAAAGGTCACACTCAAGGATACACATTCAGAAACTACAAGTATTTTAAGTTAGATCTGTATAATTTTTTACGAGCCAAGGTTTCATTTAACAGTTAACTTAATTCATTTAACAGTTTACTTTATTGAAGACGTATGCATGAACACATTCTATCGTTCTTTACAAAGTTAACAGAGGTGGCACAAAAGCATTGAGAACAGTCACAGAAATCACCAAGCATTCTCAACTTCTTCAAATTAAAACTCCTTTGGTGTTGACATCGACATCTCTAAATACTGTATCCTTTGGTGCTAAAAATCAGCTTTGTGCAGACCTTACTGATCTTCTTCACTCAGAAGAACAAATTTGCAAAAAGAAACAAATTAACCCAAGGTAAAGATGACATTTGAGGTCACAGTGAATACTTGTGTGGAGTTTTAGTACCATAGAATAACTTGGTGAGAGATTACGATATTATTAACGTAGTTTTGTCCAAAAGGAAGGTGACAAAAATCACTTTTTCCAAAAGTCTCAAAATTGCACCATCCATACCTTTGCCACCTGAAGCTACATGTGGCACAATCCAACTTTTTTGGAAAGCAAATTTTAAAAGCTTCTTACATAATTCTCTTTGTTTCCTCTTCTGCAAACAAAGCCAAGTATAAACTAATTTTCATCAAAAACAGTTGTGAAGGGAACAGAAAAGAAGAACTTTTCCCATACAAATCTCTAAAAATTGCATGAACATTAATGCTAAAGCCTTTACTGCCAAAACAACCAAACGTTCGGTTTTGTGACAAGGGTTTTAACCTGTCATTGATTTTTTGGCAAACTGAGCCAAATAAATCTACCGTCACCTCCCAAAAATTATTCACTTTTGAAGTACACAATTGAAATGATTTTTTTTGTTAAGAAACAATTTATTTACAACCCTGCCAAAATGAAGAACACAGCACAGTAACATGCCTGTGCATGAGAACTTAAATTATCAAATGAGATTCCTTGCACGAGTCTAGTAAATAACATGCCATAGAGCTTGCGGTATATAAAAATACACAGAAATGCCTTTTAAGAGTCTAGCTTTTTCAAGCTGGTAGTTTTACACTGGTCCACTAGCCTATCTAACAGAAAAAGAAAAAGTTTCTCATACGTTTTAATGCAATGTAAGCTTAATGCAAATAATTATCTTGAATTTTGCTCTTGTCATATTAAAGGCATGTAGAAAATTCCATGATATTGATTTTTCTTTGAAAAGCAAGCAAAAGATGTTAAAGATAAGACAAATACTTTTCTTTTGAAGCAAGCCGACATTACACATCATTCCCAGGAATTTTGGAATTTTGTTCTAGAGCAAAAGCCTTAACCTTACTGCAGTAAATAAAGTACAAAAATTGGGGCATGCTGTGACATCATAATAGTGTCATTACAAGGTTTCTGAGAAAAGAGACAGATTTTCATGCTTCCCAGACCACCGTCAGGTTGTATTGTTAATGGTTTATGCCTTTCGCCCAACAACATTTTTTCAATGCACATGATTTTGAAAACAGCAACAAAACAGAGTGACACTATCTCAGGCCAAATTGATCAACAACTGGATATCCCTTGGGTTGCATCTACTTACCTGTATACATGTATAGCTCATAAGAGGTCAAGTACAACCCTTTTGCTCTGCAACATTCTATAGGTGAGCACCATAAGTGAACAAGAGTGATTCATAATATGTGTGAAGAATATCAGCTACATGTATGCAAGCTTGTTTACTCTTGAAGCATGCAAGCTTGTTTACTACAGAGACTGTACCAGACAATTCAGACTTAAGAGATCAGTGGACAATTTTCATCCCTTAGTGGTCTCGTCATGCACTGACAAGTAACAGATTGCCATGCAAATTTTATTAGTCTACGTGTCTTGAAAAAATGTTCCTCCCGAACCAGACCTGCAATATTATTAAATATTACAAGTAGGCACATAGCCAGACTGGCCAAAATATGCGACTAGTTCATGGCACCACGAAAATAATAATGCTTGAAGCATATTCCCAAAAAGATGCGCTGTTTACCATTAATGCAAGTTTTTTATTGGTTCTGTGTCCACTGTAGCATGGTCTTCCAAGTTACCAGAGCTAACTTATTAGTACCTTTGTCACCTTGGGATAAAAGTCACTTTTTCTGTTGCCCTTAATTGCAAAAGATATGAGTAAAATCCTACAGGTCATGCTATTGAGTGTTTTTCTTTTCTTTCAAAAAAAAAACACAAGGACTCTTCTCAACAAAATACACAGGTCATGGGAATGTTTGCAAGCACTTCCTCAAAGGTTTCCTCAACATTTTAATTCTGATTTACTAAGAGAAGAGAAGAATGCACAATTATTTCTTTACTCGTCTGTTAGTTTGTTTCTTCAATATACTTCCATTTAACTCCATAATAATTAAAGGTATTGGACTTGCCAAATTTAAAGAACACTGGACATTAAGGTAAGCAACACACACGCAAGTTACTGTTGACAATACTGTTAAGATGACATATGAAAATTTACATGCAGCCACCGTCTACAGATAACTACTCCAAAAAATAAGTGTATGTACACTTCCCTTCATTCCCTAACCCTTCATCTTGCTCTTCTTGAACTAGTGTTACAAATTTCCAGGAAAATAAATAAAATCAGACGTATAATTAAGCCAAATTTCTAAGCATTCTAAAACTATTAAATTGCTCCTTGACTTCTATCTTTCTAAAAGAAGAAATGGATGTTTGCAAGTAGAATAAAGCTTAAGTTATATGTTTCTAGGGAAAGAATTCTAGTCCTTACAAGTCTGTTATACTTCTAACAGACTTTAAGCAAACAAAACTAATTTCAGCATATAAAGGCACACATCGTAAATTACAATGTACCTCATAGAGAAACCCCTGATCAACAAAAGGTAACAAGAAATAACAATGAGCCTATCAAAATGAGACAGGAACCCTACACAACACAAAGCTATTCTTTTTGCCAAAAAAATACTTCAAAAACAAACCTGTGTCAGAGAAAGTGTTTCCCAAATGAGGAGAGCCCAAGCTGTGCTGTAACTTCACAATATTATAAGCCTTGATCTTACAACACATACATAATGAAAACTCGATATTCCACAGCTTCAATATTTAAATGTGTATATTCGGCTGTTCAATTTATGGCTCTACTTTTTTACTGGGGGAGGTGGCACACACTAAAGTTATTTTTACCCATTTCACTTCCCAGGTAAATCCTTGAGTCATGTTATGTACTTTTAACTGCAAAGTTCATGGATAAAATCCCAAAGTGTGGCCATTTCAGGATGGTGCCTCCTAATACAGATGTATTTTTGCATAGGTTATGACTATTGGGAAAAAGTAGATCTTAATAAGGGTTAATTATTGGAATCCAAAAAGAAAAATGTGGGTAACCACACCACACATTTTTCAGAAATAATTAAGCAACCATAATTCAAAAAAAGTGCTAAAATACAAAGAATGTATGGCAATTTTTTCCAAATTGAAGCTCAATTATCTCTGAAAAATGCATGGTTACCCCCAATTTTCTTTTTGCATTGTGATAGCCCTCGCTAAGATCTGCTTTTTCCACATAGTCATAAACCGCGCAAAAATATTGTTGTATTAGTGGGCAAATCCCCTAAGAAACTTGAATATCGCAAGATGCACAGAACGAATGCGCAGTAACACCCTCCTTTAATGAGCTACTAAGCAGTACTTTCTTGTGGTGCTGTTAATTATGCCCTACAGTGTGGTCCTAATGTTTGAGTCTCTGGATAAAATCCTAAAGTTTGACCATTCAGATGAAAGCTACCAAGCAGTACTTTCCTGTGGCGCCGCTTCGTACGCTGTGCAAGGCAGTTCTAACTTTTGAGTCTGGATAGAATCCAAATATGTGACCACTCAAATGAAAGCTGATAAACTACTTTCTTTTGGTGCTGTTCCTTTTTCAATTTTATGCCAAGTGGAAGTCCAGAAAATTTGCAGAACTGAACCTTGGAACTCTTAGGAGAATATGGATTAATTACCTTGGAAAAGGCAGTGTGCTGTACTGGAAGTGCATCAATCTTTTAATCAACCTGTTGTTCAGAGGATTGAGGAGTCACCAGTTTGAGGAAAGGTTGGTCGCTGCATTGTCACATTGTTTCCTAAAACAAGAAACTTTGTTAATGTCACCTTGTCTCTCTCTACCCAGGTGTATAAATATGAAATTATTATTTTTAAGTGGAAGTCTTTTTGAATTAATTATTTTTTATCATTATTTTTACTTATTATTTAGTAAAAATTTTTGCCTGGACACAATGTCCAACAAAAGTTGAGATTTCGTCAGACATGGGCCGATTTTAGTCGGACGTTGTCCGATGACTTTGCAGCTCTGGAAACCTGCATTAACCGGACCCCATTTTAACGGACACCCTGTATTAAGCGAACACCCTGTATCAAGTGGACCCCATATTAAGTGGACACCCTGTATTAAGTGCACATGAGCGTCAGTAAGTTCCAAATGTTTCTTCCTATATTTTCTGTAAAACAAACCTGTATTTGGCAGACACCTCTATTAAGCAGACACTAGCGGGAGTCCCATGGGTGTCTGCTTAATACAGGTTTCACTGTAGTTGCTTTGTACCACAGAAACCAGGTTAAGCTTGGTCTTGTGGAACACCCTGGCCTGAAGTGTGACTTGACCTTCACCCACCTGGTGTTTAACAGCACATATTAGGAAGGATTGTTAAGGAGCACTGATATTCCAAAATACAATTAGAAACCTAATCAAAATGGAGCACATGATAACCTGTTACTTGTGAGGTCAGGTGGATACCAAATAACATTCTCAACAAAATTTTTACTATTGCTGTAAAAAACAACATATTCTTCACTAAAACGAATTAGGTTTTAAAATGTTGATGATTTTTTATGCAAAGTGCAGACGTTTACCAGCCCCTCTCAACTACAACAATAGTTTCAGTAACCCCCCCCCCCCCCAGATTTTATCAGCTTTCTATCTTGTAGCAGGACTTGTCATTACAAGAATAATTTGCAGAAAGGACTAAACTGGAAACTTGTGACGGCAGCAAGCTTAAGTGTTGTTATTCTGGGATATTAAACAGTTGAGCAATACATATTAATGATGTCATAGGCTGCGGTGAACAAAATACAAGGCTTGTGCTTATTTCTAACGTTTCTCTTTTATAGAAATTTTTGACAGTTTGTTACTAGAAATGTTATATTGATGTTTTACGAAACAAGGAAAACTCAAAATTGTGCTTAGAAAAACTAACGCAAACTCAGTTCCGTGATATTTATCTCTTTACTGTGTAGAATGAAGCTAATATTTGATGAACTTGTAAGTGACTTCTGCTCTTCGTACCTGCAAACGTGAGCTGATAACAGCTGTCGGAGAATTTCTTGAATTCTTGATTTTCCACGCTGCTGCATGGCTTGAACTGCTTAATGAACGAATAATACAAGGTTACAATGAATAGAAATAGCAATTATTCTACAGTGTTAAGTAAAAACAGCACATTATGAGCGAAGCTAGAGCGCGCCATTTGGCAAAGACTGTGAGCGAATATCACATAAATACTTCACTTTCACGTAGTCAGCGAACCTAGTGAACTGTTCACTTGTCTTGAAAGAGGCAATCGTTCTTCTATCCATTTTCCATCAGTGTCCATTCATGTATGTCAAAGAAAACTAAGAGTAGTAAGAAAACGTGAAAGCGCTTCATGAACGCCGCCATGTTGGATTATTTAATCCTGTCGGTACCCTGCTTAGTTAGACTTTGAAGAATTCTTAGTGGGTCCCTCAAGGTAGAGACCATAGTACAACTATGTATGGACAAAACTGACAAAATGAATTCTGCGACAGCAAATGAAATCACTGTCCTTACTCAATTAGTTTTTAGTTATTTTTAAAAGATATTTTAAGCTTCCAATAAGCTCTACGACAATAAAAATATAGGGTTTTTCAACCACACGGGAGGGGAAGGGAGTTAATTTGACTCTTTGTTCCCAGTTTTCGCCGAGCTAAGCATACCGCCATCTTGGATATGTGATTCCCGCGAAAAATAGAGCGGACAGAAAAAAAAAAAAAAAAAAGAGAAAAAGAGAAAAAGAAAACACGAGGGGCGGTGACATAAAGTTTGTGTGAGTTGCGTAACCACTGGAAGGTGTATTAACTCCGTATTGGCGTGGTTTCACTAACGTCAGAACGCAAGCGAAATCATATATATATACTTACTGTATTTTCCACGTATAATAACAGATTTTATTTCTTTTTTCGGCTTCAAAAGGAGGCGATTCTTTGACGTAAATTTAACAATATTTTAGAGTCTATTCTGAAAAGTTGCGTCTATACAAGCGGAGTTCAATGTAGGAAATACGGCACTCTTAAAAAAACTCCTTAACCGTCTGGGGTCCAATAAGGCGGGAAAGAAAACAAAAATCAAATTAAAAAAGCGGGAATCGTGATTGGTCTGTCACCATTTAAACTTTCGACCAGATAACATTAATTTTCTAGAAAAAATATGGTCGGTTGGATGAACAGAACCACGTCTTTGTTTTCGATTGGAAGGACCGATATATTGGCTAATTCAAATATCCAAAAGTGAACCTAGTAAAAAATAACAAGAAGCAATACAATAATAGATAAAAACAAAGAGAACACATGTATAATCCAAGGTCTTCTTTTTATTTTGAAAGCGCAATATTTTTTTATATAGTGAAACGTTCCGTTTGTGTTAAATCTAAACTTTTTTTCGGAATCCGTTATTTCTCGTCAATTTTATGGAAAATCACAAACAAGGCAAACTACTATACTCTGTAGGTTCAAGCAATATAAATTAAATTTCTGCAGTCTCAAATCCGCGGCTCGTCATTAGCTTAACACCTAGACCTAACATCCTAATTTCCTAATTGATTTGTCAGGATTCAGTCCCAAACTTTCTTTCCAAAACCAATTTGATGTGAAATGTGACGCGTGGTGTGTCCTAAGGCAAGGACTATTTTAGGCCAGGTTCCTGAAAAAAAGATGAATCCAAACCACTAAACCTCAAAAAGTCAACAAAGAAAGGATTCTAGGCAACCAACAAGAAGCAGGGTTTGTCGATCAACTGCATTTATATCTAAATATTTTGAGCCAAACATCCTTTTTGTACGGTCGATAGAAATCAAGATTAGTTGTACATGTATGAATAAAGTGTAGTTTACAATGTTCAGTCAGCAGAAATCAGTCAACTATGTTTCCACTGATGAAATTCCAACCTATAATGTAACCTTCGCGTTAAAGAGATGAGACTCCTCGAAAACTGAATTTTCCCGTATAAATGTGCCGTTACAAGTTTAACAAGGTAGAGTAATATCTCTGTCTCGCCAAATTTTCCTGTTATCTTAAATACATCTGGAGATATTGATGATGAAATAAAATAACCTATCGAGCATTTAGTAGTGGCACTCAAGGATAATGGCGAAAGTTGCTGTGAAAGTGGCAGCACGTTTTGGAGCAAGACATACGTCGACAGCCGGACTGACGCGAGAGATGACGGTACTTCATCAGTAAAGCTGTTAGTATCTGCTTAACAACATGCACCGAAGCCTTTTGTAATGATTCTTTTGATAAAAATTAAGCCAACGGATCCATGAGTTAGAATAGAATGGAGAAGATGTCTCCCAATGGTCTCACACTCTCCTTCGACTAATTGCCGCTTTTCCCAACGTCTCACGGAGAGCTCCTAAGTGGACAAAGGACAAGGGAAGAACTCTCCCAGCTGCCAATATATGCAGTAAATTCATACGTCTTGCATTGCGTGCGGGCAGTACGTCATTATGTAATATTGCAGTGAGTGTTCATGCTCTAAACTTAAAAAAATAGATATTTACTGTACTTACTCAATCGAAAATAGTCATCTTAGGCGACTGGATAAATATCGGTGTATTGAGCTTTTTTGCCGGGGCAAGCGTAAATTGCACGTGCAGTTTACATGTTGTTATTAATAACGCACGTGCTTTTCGACATGATATTGAGAATGGCGATTGTGTGCCTAAGCTTTCCCAGTACTGATACAGTCAAACACTGGTTCAAACACACTGAGTCAACATTATAACGCGGTCAGGGTTCAAACTCAGTTTTGAATCTGTGCATGAAAACACCCTCTGACCGCTTAGATAAAGCAACTGAGGAGCAATTTCCCGCGATAATTTTTATTACGCTGTGCAAGGTGGTTCTAACGTTTGCTTAGGTAGATGAAATCCTCCATGGTGTGAAATTAAACTTGAGCATTTTAATTTTTTTTGCGGTGCTGTTGAGAATGTTGAGAGGTAGTTGCAACTTTTGAGTGTCGAGATGAACTCCTAGCCGAGTGCGACCACTCAAATGAAAGCTACTGAGCAGTACTTTCCTGTGGTCACAATAGTATTGTGAGCGCGAGGGGTGGGCTGAGGGGGCTTTAGCCCCCCCACTTTTTGTTGCCATTAAAAAAAAATAATAATGATAAAGTTGGAAAATTTATTAGTCAGTGATTAGTTTCATGATTAACCAGTACCGTGGTTTTCCCGTGGTTTCAGATTTAATTTTTATACGGACCAAACAAAAACGGAATACTCTTCGAGAGTTCAAATCGCCTTGCTGTCATTTGGCTTCGGATTAGTTGAAACTTACGTGCGCTCTGAGTCAATCTTGGGTGGTCTATCTTAAAGATTTTGAAACTCCTGAGATTTTAATAACAATAGACGGAAGTTGAAACTCTCGTTGTCATTTGGCCTCTAATTCGTGAACTCTCGTTGACTCTCTTATGCTCTCAAAAAGTTTGACTTTTGTTGACTCTCGTTCTTGCCTGGCCCGGGCATTACGAACTGTAGTCTATCTCCAGATAGACCACTATCGGCAACAACGTGCATAGACATTTGCCGAAAATCAACGTGACTTCTTCAAGCCGCTCTATATGCTTGTAAACTTAAATCCAGCCTTCTCCAATTTAATTCGTCTAAGTGTGTAACTTACAATCCTCCATTTTGAAAACTGTTTTAATTCCTTATTGTAATTAATTACCCTTCTACTGTTTGTAATTTTAGTGTATCTTAGATTTAGGGAGTTAGGTCGCAATTGGGACGAAAGTTCTGCCCCCCCCCCCTCCCCACACTTACCTTTCGCTTTTTTTTCTTTTTATTTGTTACATATTGAATTCTTTTTGTTAAGTGTCTCTCATTTTGTGGCAAACGCATTAAAATAAAAATAAAATAAACTTTGCAACTAGGATAGCTACCGAAAGATCTCTTTCGCTCCTAGAGACGACAAATGAGGCATTCTGCAGTCAGGACATACCGAAAGACTGACTTTGGTGAACTATTTTTTTAAAATTATTTATTGAGAGCTCACAATATTTACAACGCACAATTTTCAATTTTCAAAACTGGTGAACTATGTATTTCATGATACTCAGCTCAGTTTTCTCAGTTTGCCTTATTCTGTAATGACAACAAGTTTGCTTGCACAAGTTTTAAGAAAAATATCTTTGTGTTTGAGATCTTAAATTCGAATACGTCAAGGTTTGCACCTTGCCGGATACGTCTTAAAAGTGTGTGCAGAGATGAAAAGAATTCTCAGGTACATTACTTTGGGACTATCCTGGCTATTCCTATTCCAGTTTAGGAATATCCAGAATACCAACTCCCTAAAAGAACGCATTTTTTTCTATTCTGAGTAAACCAAAACGTTCCGACCGCATTCCGTTCCTTTTGTTATCGTGAGTACATTACTGAGCGAATTATTTAGGAATCATAATCTCCAAACTGAGAAAACTGTAATAGTATATTGTCTTGCAGAGCACCAAAACGTGTCCTACGTATCGACATTGTTAATCACTGGGAGGTCGAATAGTTTGATGTCTTTGATACTCTTTAGTATAGCTTTGATCACTGTTGATTCGTAACTTATACCAGTTTATATGCTGTACAAGGTGGTTCTATCTTTTGAGTCTGTGGATGAACTCCCAGGGTGTGACCATTCAAGAGCAAGCTTCTGAGCAGTACTTTCTTGTGGTGCTGTTTATTATGTTGTACAAGGTGGTTCTAACTTTTGAGTCTGTGGATGAAATCCTTAATTGAAGCCTGTGTAGCTGGCGGGATTGTTTGCACAAAGTTTGAGTGGCGGAGCTGCGAAGGGAATGGGGAGAAGCGATTTGGTATTTTCTCACGAAGCTACCAATACTTGACCTTCGCAGACAATACCACCAGCTACACAGGGTAGCTACTTAAGACTTATTAAAGACCACTAATTAACCCCTATGGACAAAACTAACCCAATGTAACAAAGATAATAACAAGATTAAACTGCCGCAAAGCCCAACAAGGAGACTGCAGCGAATGATTGTGTATGTTTACTTCCCTTTAACTAAATTTAAAATAATTATTTCTCCTACCCAGGGGAGAGGGGAGGGGGCTTTGGGCAAGGAGAGACTCCTGCCCAGCCCTCCCAGGGTAATCTATTTCTACGTTGATAAATTTAAAAAATTTCTCACACTACATAATTTATTTACAGCAAGTTTAGATTCTTCACACACTTTGAATGGCGAGCTCAATAATTTTTATTGTATCTTCAATATAAATTTTAATTGTGACTGAAAAGCCCCTTTGGGGAGTGTCAATACCCGGGGCGTACCCCCATATAATTTATAAGCTATATAGGTATGTGCCGTGGAACAGGGTATGGTTTTTGAGATTATTAGTCGTTAAAACCATTTTGGTATTGTGATCCTGGAGTGATCCTTAGGTTGGGTTCCTTTTTTGTATCAGCTAGAAATTGCAGTATGTAACGTCAAGCTAAACTAAACATGGCTTAGTCTAGTATTCTATGCTTCATGCTAAACTTCCCATGTTACAGAAAAGAAATAAAAACGACCTGTTTACATAATTCTTAGTTACCGTTTTTCCCTTGAATAGGGTGCCATTTTTTGGGTTTAGGACTTAAAAATGGTGTCAATTTTTTATGTTCTATCCTTAAATATATACCTATAATAGGGTCAGGGTTTAAGAACCTTTGCAGCACACACCTATTCTAAACTGATGTGGACACCCCCCACCCACCCAGGTGTCAATAAAGTTTGTATTGTTCACCTACCTCACCACACCCACATTTAGATATTCTCGCTCAACTATCCCTAAGCAGAGGGAGCGGCTGCTCTTAGTCTAGAATGACCTTCAAATGGGTCAATTTTTTAATAAACTAATTCAACAAACGCCCATCAATAAATTTAATTTATTTACCTTCAGAGAAGAATTCACTGAGCTGCTTTATTTCCCAACCTTTTTAGGCCGTTGTTGTTGTTTTTTACCTGTCTTTCTACACCTCAGGGGTAGTGACTGGGAGAACTCAATTCCCGACCATGAGAACCTCTTCACAGGCTGGACTTAAGTTGAGTTTGAGTTAAGTTTGATTAAGGGTACATTCTGGTAAGTAGTGTCCCTAACACTATGTGAAAATTAAGTTTTCGAAACCATGCTGATGTCTCAACACAGAGGCACACTGAAATTTTGCAGGTTTGCCACTGCATTTTAAAGTTTCTGTTTTCTTATTTCTGTTTTCTTATGTCTTCTTCTCAAAACAGAAAAGTTTTGAGGAAAAAATGTAACACTTCAATCTTCTCTGCTAATTTGATGCCACGGTGTTGACTGGCAAAATCAATGAGCACTGTCCTTCCCTGGGAAACCCTCTTTGATAGTATGCCTTCATGTTCAACCCTAAAAACTAAAATCAATGCTTACAATACCCTGTATCACAGAAAAACAGTACTTCTAGGCTTAACGGTAAGGTCAGCACTTAAACTTAAATATTGAAAATCAGTCTCTTTCACCTCCCTAAATAATACTTCTTTGGCTTCTCAAACTGGAACTTAAACTTGAGAAAATATTTTAATTGAACTTAGCTATAACTTGAAGTCATAGATTCTGTGGCCTGTCTCTTTACAACAAACTTAATAAGAAGTGTTAAGCTTCTGGCTTTTCCCACAAATATCACGTCAGGTACTTGACGACGAAAAACATTATTATGCATGTTACTATCATTCCTCCCAACACAATCCATTTGTCCTGACAGTTAAGAGAGAAACAAAATGTGATCATTAGGCTTCTGTTGGAAAAATAATACTCTTAATCATATCTATACCAAAATGCTCGATTGTGATTGGTTCTTCCGCACCTATTTGATATGAAATTGGAGGGTGATGACAAGGGTGTCCAATTACAGCTGTCTAATTTGAACTTTTTGTAATTGGATAGCTGTAACTGGACAACAACGCTGCGTGCGCCTCAATCAGGTGCACTGAAATGGGTTCTTTTTATAACTGTTTCCCCATGGCTTGCAAAACTAATAATTAAAAATATATCCCGAAGGGCACATTGATTTTCTAATCTCGCATTTTGTTGTAGATATGATTAATTCATAACTGAACTTCATGTCCTACAATTCAGGGGTAATCATGCTAGTAATTTCAATCATCCTCACGCTACGTGCTTGGCCAATTTAAAATTACTCACCCGATTACTTCCTGAATTGTACTCCACTCAGTCCAATTACCATGTCTTATAAAAATATGGTCTTATTGTAGTGTAAATACAGAGGAACCTAACTTTACGACCACCTTGCTAATACCCCGGGGTATCACCTTGCTATTACAGAGGGTGCCCTCACATCAGAAGCAAAACCAAGGTAATTCCTTTCATTATTATCCTTCCAATGTTTTCTATTAAGGCTGTGCTGGTTTTTTGTTTTTTTTTTCACCACCATTATTGAGCTCTCAAATGTTTGTTTGCTTGAGGATGGTGCGTCCTTTTGTTACTGCGCATACTTTCTGAGCATCTTGGGATGGTCTGAGAGATCTACATGTAAGGAATTTGCCTACTAATACAATGGCACTTTTGTGCAGTTTGACTATCTGGAAAAAGCAGAGCTTAGCAAGGGGTATTAGAATCCAAAAAGAAAATTAGGGATAGCCATACATTTTTCAGAGATAAAAATAAAGACAGATCAATGTTTACCACACAAAAACAAGCCTGTATGTGAAAAATCAGCAATTTTTGCGCAAAATAAAAAAAGCACTTAGGAGGTTTTTCCACTAGCCTCTTCAATTGAGCTCAAATTTGGAAAGAAAATGCCATACATTCTTTGTATTTCAAAGCTTTTTGTAGAATTATGGGTGCTTAATTATCTCTGAAAAATGCACGGTTACCCATATTTTTCTTTTTAGATTCCAATAGATCTTGCTAAGATTTGCTTTTTCCCTATAGTCATAACCTTTCTTATGCTCAGATATCTGTTCTAGGACATTATCTTTAATTCAAAACTCACATCTTGGAATAGTTAATATCTGCAGACAGATATCGATGCATGTTTTTGCACCAAATAAGGGTTAGAAAATGTTTGTATACCAGAAATTACAATACCTGTGTAGCTCGCTTGTCAATTAGTCTCATAACAGTGTTGGACAGACCAAGTGTGCTGGCGATATCCAATATTCTCTTATGAGCCCCCTGTTGGCAGTCAGTAAAGTCTCTTCAGTAAATGAAATAATGACGGTGTACTTCTGCTATATTTAGCATATAAGAGATTGAAATAAAAAAAAAAAAAAAAAAAAAATATATATATATATATATATATATATATATTTAAAACAGATGGGGTTTGAGAATGGTGACAGTAAATTACTGTACTACAGTGTCTGAAGAATTATATTTCTGTTCAGTATAGAGAAAGGATCAAGATAGGCAGTGCTTGAGTAACTACACCGCGTGGTAGATTACTGTATTATAATGGTATTTAACTTGCCCTATGTACCAGACTTTTGATGATGAAGATGATGATGACAATGATGAGAAATGACTCCTCAATGCAAATAATGATGATGAAGATGGTGATGTGATGTTGACAATGATCAGATTGAAATGCACCAATCACGTTTTACAGTCTTCATAGCCAATATCATCATGACTTAACTGACAGACGACTTATAACATCATGAGATTGTCGACCAATCAGGACAACGACTAGAGACTTATAACATCTACTGACGATTCACAGTTCACACGACTCTGATGATGACTTCCGCTCAGGTTGTTGAAACGTCAGTCAAGCTCATCACAAACAGTGCTTCACAGGACTACACTCACCCGGACAATCATAATTTATCAACCTATGACAATGATGATGGTGACTCCTTAAAGAAATATAATTACTGGTACGTCATAATTAAAGTTACCGTAAACAGAAAGAACATACTTTTAAAGTTACACGTTGATCTCTCAAACTTTTCAAAATACTGGATCCACTGCCTAGTAAATCACTTATTCCTCTGTCAGCATTTTGAAGTGAAGTATTATGTTGCAGAGCATAGTCTATCATAATTGATGTTTCACCACTATTCTGAAAGGTAAATCAAGAACATACACAGCTGTTCATAAAATAATTTTGAAGTGAAGTGTTGAACTAAAGAGCCGATGGTCTAGCATGGTCATTGTTTTGCCATCATCATCATCGTCATCATCTTGACTGGCAAATTTGAAGGAAAATTTGGCCTCCCTACCCATTGCCACTTGTGGTTAACAATTTTCACATTTTTTTCCTACAAGAAGGAAGTCGGTCTAGTGAAAATCGAGCAAAAACAGCCCCCCAAAAATAGGGAAGCGAAGCAAAATGAACAGGGAGAAAATAACAGGGAAAAGTAAAAGTCAAGTTTGGTCTATCCTTTTCTCATTCAAACCAACCTTTGTGCACATGCCTGAAACCAAAAATCTGTATATTTATCCCAGGATGAAAGGAAAGTTTACTGTAGTTTTCAAGTTGCAAGAAAATATCAGTTTTGCTGCATTTTGTCTAGATGGCGGCCAAAAAATAGCTTTTCGTTGTCGCTATTTAGTAGCTCCTAAAAGAACTTTTTTTTGCAAAAATCCAGGAGTCAATGGGTTGATAAATGAATATTGACTTACATTAGTTGTAAACCTTCTGTTTAGAAGTTCTTCTCTCTCTTTTTCTTCTTGTTCCTATCAAAAAGAATTTTGTTACCCATGACAGCTTTGAACTAAGCCTGCAATGTACAAATTAAAATGAATTCTAGAGGAAACCTGAAGTCTGAGCTGTACACTGAGACACGACCATGGGGTGTATACTCCCCTACATAAGCTACAAAGTTCATGTCTGTCCATCCCCTAGAGTACGATTTTTTTAGCCATTTTGGTACAAAATTGAGTATCAAATTTGAAATGGATAATTTTGATCTGAAATGTACTTGCTCTGAATTGAATAGCAAAGTTTTAGATTTCTGTCATGAGGTAGATTAAAAATGGGGAATGCAAAATCAGAATATTATTGTATCACGTAAATGTGGCCAAACAACATACCCAGAATTCCTAGGCTACTCCCCTCCCCTGCTCCCCAGGGAGGGGGGGGGGAGATCAACATTTGTCACAAGGAATTTGGGCTGCTTTGATATTAACTTTTGTTTGAGTAGTATTATGGCCTTATTGACTGGGTAAGAAGGCAGTAGAGGGGGTAATACTGGTATTTGGAACGGGTTGCTCTTTAAACAAGGCTTTGTTTGCAGAAAATATTTATTCATTAATTTTTCCATTAATACCTTCATCATTTTTCGGTGTTTGTAGTTGCTAAAGCCTGTTTTCAAGTGCCTCAGATCATATGTCAGTTGATCCACTTTTCTGTGAACAAAAATTATTAAAATCAGTACTAACATGCACACACAAATATTTTTAATTACTATTATTATTATTATTATTATTATTATTATTATTATTATTATTGTTGTTGTAGTTATCATTGCTTACGGAAATTCTAAGTAACTAGGCAGCCCCTTTCTGGACAAACAATGATCAGGGGTGAGTTGAATAAAGCTTAACATCCGGCGTAACTTCTAACATCAGTTGCTCAATCCAGGTAAAGTCACTATTTTAACATCTGACATTAGCAGTTACGTCTGGCATTAGGTTTTATGCAACTCACCCCAGAATTTTAGTTTACGCTCTTTAACTGGTACAACAGGTGGATTAACCCTTTAAGCTCTGATATAAAAGGCATATTCTCCCTACTGTTCTTTATACACTTCTTGTTGAACTAGTAAGGAGAATTTGTCCAAATAGCAAGACATCTCATCCTTAGTGATCACTTTCTTTATTCTCATCACTTGAACGTTTGAACAAGCAGAGATGATGTAAAGAGAAATTTCATTTTCGTCACTGTTAGGGTTTAAAGGATTGAAATGTTAAGTGGACTTACATCCGAGCACTCTGCTTTTTCTGTGGTGGTTCCTTGTTAATAAGAATTGTCAGTCGGTCACAGTTAACTGAAGCTTGTTCCAAGTTGTGTTCTATTTCCTGTTCAATAGCTGCACAGAAAGAAAGAAAAATGTTACTTTGATAAATCATGAGGATTTTTATTAACAAGGTTTGGAGAGAATTGGTAATGGTTGCTATGGTTATGACGCATGAAATTGATGCCATGAACACGATGTGATCAAGCCACTTTGGAATGAAAATGCATGTTTTTCACCTTCTTTGGTTAAAAGGTATAAAATCTTGACAAAAGGCAGCAAAGTGTTTAATTGTGTCATATTCTATACGTGTAGCAAAAAAATTTTTCCATTTACTAATTCCTAATTCTGAGTAAAATCCAAGTTGACAGCCATCTTGACACCAGCAGTGCCACAACCCATCTTACAGTCGAAGCTCTCGTTGCGACCACTCTCATAAGCGACCAGCTCTAGGTACGACCACCATTGGAAAACCCTGTTTTAACTGCCACTTAAACTCTGTAATTGAAAGTCCTCGTAAAAGACTGCTCCTGTAAGCGACTGCGACCACTTTTGTGAATTACCTGTTAGTCTTTTCCTTTGTTTTTAAGTTCTCATAAGCGACCACTCAGTCAACACTTTTATGAAAACATTCACTTCTTCATCAAATTTAGAGTAGCACATAGCATAAGTGCTGCTGGTTCGTTGACTTATACATACGCAAACCTCTTCTGGCGGTGATAATAGATGATTTATTATTATTACTACAAATACTATTAGTAACCAACTACTTATGCCAAGCTTGCTGCCCGAAAAGAGCTCGTAAGTGAGCACCCTCTAGTGCTTTAACACATGGTCGCTTAGGAGAACCCATTCTCGTAAGCGACCAGCTCTAGTTGTGACCACTTTTCTGAATTTCCGAGGTGGTCGCTCATGAGAGCTTCAACTGTATTTGCCCCATCTTGTAGAGAACATCACAGGTTATCTACCAAAGGTACTTGTCACACAAAAAACACTCAAAGGGGCCTACCAACCCCCTCTTGTACCATGACGGGGGTACATGTTTATCTGTACATCTAGGGGTTAATAAATAAATATGGCAAATGCCCTTTTATTTACTGTTGAATTTTTTAGCCTCAGTCGTTATTACTCGACAAAGAAGCCTCCAGAACAACTTTAATTACAGTACTATAATAAAAAATCCAGCTGAAATTGATATTAGAAATTACAGAATGTGTCAACATCCCCTTACTATGTAATGAGTCTGGATGTGTAGTACTTAGCTTGCTTAACAGCCCTTGAACTCTGACAATGAGCCTAAAAGGAAAGAAGAACATAAAATCAAACCAATTACATTAAAAACAATGCTGGCCAGATTTTATTGTAAAAGAATCTTGGTGGTTCGACATGGTTTATTAAGGTCAGTTTAAACCCCTTGCCAATAATTCCTGCTGAAAGCTTTCAATCTGCTAAAGCTTTTTAAAGCTTAACAGCTTATCACCTTTTCCGTAAATGATAAGCTTATTTATAAGCTTACATAAGCTACACATAATCCTCTTCCATCTGAAAGACTTATTGTTGTACAACCAAGGGCTGTCCCGTACAAGTTCACTTATTACTTGAGAGTTCGAAGAAGCGAGATTCTACTGCAAAGAAAACAGTAAGCTTGGCACTTTAATAAGCTTAACCTTAACTTCATCGACGCGAAATTCTCATTAGGAAAAAGAAAGAGGAACGAAGACGCTGGAAGAGTCACGGAAGACAGGGACACAGAAGAAGACACAGGACAATAAAACTTACCGATTAGTCTCTTGATAAAGACTGTCCATAATTGAGTACAACTTTCTTAGGCTCCCTTTTTTGCCCGATTACGATATGAAGCTTTATGCTCGGAATAACCTTTCAATTTGCCACAAATTTTTCGAAATCTTTGATCGAAATCGCAGCGACATCCGCCATCTTGTTTTTATGTTCTCTACCGCTGACAGAAAATAAGACACGTCATAACGCGCCTCAGTCCCTCACAGCGGACAAACGTACGACGCATTACACGACGCGTGTGCACCAATGACACCAATAATTTAGCAAGGAAAAATGCCGGACAAGCTTTTTACGTTAAGTGTGTGTTCAAAATAGAGTAACTGTCATTCAAAAGTTCTATCGGAGCAAAATTCGGTTTGTCGGGACATTTTTTATCGTTTTCATACGAATTTCACACTCTTTTGAACTGATACAAACAGTTCAAGGCCAAGGCTCTGAAAAACCGGAAGTAGCGTAGCTTTATGCGTTTGACTCGGCTGTGAACCTCAGTCCTTCCTGTCGGTTGCTATAAAAAGTACTGACCGTACTGATCGGTAGCGAGCTGGTCAAAAGCCCAGCAGGACAGTAAAGAAACTGAATTTCTGAATTATTGTTCTATTGATCTTTTTGTTTTTTTCGTGGATCTACGGTTAGCCAGCTCATTATCGCTGCTCTGCGGCTTTATTTGACCTTATTTCGTTTGCGAAAAAGAAAGGAAAACCTCTGGACCAGGGTAGGCTTCTGTGCAGCAAAAAGCGAAAACTGGATTCTACTGAAAAACGCATGGAAACGCTAGTTACGTGAGCTATTGTGGATCTCAAAATTTTGGATTTATCAACTGAGTTGATATCTGTCGCCTCTTCACTTGACCCAGCTTGGCAAATTCCGTCGTCTTTACTAATTACGAAGGACTGGGTATTTGGGAAAAAGGATTCACAACTGCAAGTCAATGCTTTTTACCAAACTTTATTGCAACTATTCATGAGGTCGTGTTATTGTAGTGTAATTTACAACTGCCGTTATTTGGTCGCCATCCAACTGTACTCGGGGGGGGGGGGGGCGGGGGAGCGTTGCGAGATGACCTGAAGAACGGCCGCACAGAAGAGACGTACATCCGGGCCATAATAGGCCTGTTAAACCTTTACAAAGTTCAATAAATTAATTATATACACACGTGTTTGGGCTCAGGGATAATCTTGATCAGGATGAGTGATCCACGATCACTCAGATCACGGTGCATCAAAAGAACCGAAGGTTCCACTCTGGACAAGGATACTTCGGTTCCTTTGATGCACCATGATCCGAGTGATCTTGGATCATCCTGATCTAGATCATCCCACTAAAAGAAACGCACCCATACCTCTCTTCCTTCCTTGCCCCATTCTCGCCTTGTCTTTCACCCCACCCAAACATATGTGTTTCATCAGTACAGGATGGTGGCGAAACACATTTGACAACGAACACAACGCTAGCCGCCAAAAAACGGCTGCACTGTTGGCTGGTCAAATGTCGAACTTCGCTTCTTTTGCTAATATTGGCAATTCTGGCACACTCCAATAATGATTTATCTAAGGGTGAAAAAAGTGTTCTTCCCTCGTCTGAAAACTAACTCGAGAAAATGGTTAAACACTGTGGAAAATTAACAACAAGGAAGCGAAGGAAAACATTAATCTTAGGATAAATTGTCTACTAATCTACGTTATGGGCGAAGGCTTGAGAAATGACTTAACCTGAGGTCTTTAAGGCAATGCGCTTTTAAATCTAATTTATTCTGAAAACGTTTGCAATAGGCTGTCGTATAAATGATGGAGTGTTCAGTGTTGGGTTACATTCGGCTATACACTCCAAGTTGAGTACCACAAGACGGACAAGTATGGACGACGTCTTTCATGGAATCAACACAGAATGGAACTAGACAGCAACCTGCGTCACATCTGTTACAAAAAAGAGGAGAACATTGGTTTACAAATCCAGCCAATCACAGCAAACGCGATAATCTTAATTCTATATGAATATATGAAATAATCATATATTTGAACTGCGGATAAAGATAGAATTATATGAAGATCATCGCAGTGAAGGTGTTTCAACTTAAACAGTTGAAAAGAAGAAACCTGAAAAAATTCAGGCTTGAACGGGAGTCGAACCCATGACCTCTGCGATACCAGTGCAGCGCTCTAACCAACTGACCTATCAAGCCAACTGGGAGCTGGTATCGCTGGTATCGCAGAGGTCATGGGTTCGACTCCCGTTCAAGCCTGAATTTTTTCAGGTTTCTTCTTTTCAACTGTTTAAGTTGAAACACCTTCACTGCGATGATCTTCATATAATTCTATCTTTATCCGCAGTTCAAATACATGATTATTTCATATATTCATATTCATTTCTCCATCTACGGGATAAATACGAACTCTTAACTGACCAGCTCCCAGTTGGCTTGATAGGTCAGTTGGTTAGAGCGCTGCACTGGTATCGCAGAGGTCATGGGTTCGACTCCCGTTCGAGCCTGAATTTTTTTCAGGTTTCTTCTTTTCAACTGTTTAAGTTGAAACACCTTCACTGCGATGATCTTCATATAATTCAATCTTAATTCTAGTTAGCCCATCAAAACTCTAAGGAAATAAGTTCATTCCATGCCAAAGAAGTATCGAATTATGTAAATTTCCAGACCCTTCATTCACGTATTCTAGGAGATTTTATTGCGCTCAATAGCGTGGTTAAGCCGTTTCAGGTGATTTTTCTGCTTTAACGTTACAAACACAGCCAGCCTCAATTGTCCATGTGCCAGATGAATCCACTATCTTTTTTGCAACTCATTTTAGCTGCATGTCCTTGCAATAAAAGTACTACTGGCATACTAGCCATATGGTATACAAGTTTAGGCTATCGAGCCAGTCACGGCAAACGTCATTTGATAAACGAGCCATTTATTTTGAGGTGAATTTTTTCGTCCTTCCCGTGTAGCTTTCCAGCTTTCCTCTTTGAGCACTTGGTACTCCGCTGTATAGAAGTCATTGCCAGAACTTAAGCAAGGACTATTGTCACAGAAAATTTACTCTGTTGTACACACGGTTAAATCATTTTTCAAAGGAAATTTGTGAAAGAAAATTTGCTCATTGGTATAGCGCTTAAGGTACGGCGTGGGAAAAAAAGGAACCCCGTTTAATCCCTCGATAAGAGTTAAGAACAGGTTCTCTTTTCTACATTTTAAGCTGAGAATTCATTATCTTTAGTATAATATTGGTTAATTAAAATACTAGAGGGCAGTTTTCAATTGAATGTCAAAGTAATTTACGTTTGCTCTGGGTTTTACCTCGTTAATTGGTTTTAAGAACTCAACCTACTTTCTCATCCATAAAAATAAAAACCAATCGTATTTTGCCTGCAGACGTTTTGCCGCACTTGGCGCCGGTTACATCTGTCATGTCTGTTTATGTCGTGTTTTGATAGGGTCATCGCGTTGTTTGCGTCTCCGGCTGGTTAAAAACTATTTACCACAACTCTTTGAAAGTAGAAAAAATTACTTTAGGCGTTTAGTTCATGAAGTTTTTGAAATTTATGATAACATTTCCGATGGATTGGTAGGAGTGAAAATAGCTATGTACGTATTTCCACGAATTTTCGCGCTGTTTCCGACAATCTTACGTATTTCCTCGCAGTGCAACTTGTTTTTCTGAAACAGAAAAACACCTGTCAGTTTTTCTTTACGTCACCGGCTGATTTCGAATTGTTTCGAATTATTTTTCAAAAAGCTTATTTAATAAAACCCACGGTTTGGTTTGGGTTACCCCGGGCTGAGTGTTTTTTCCAAACACTTTTCTACTACACTCTAGACCGAAAAGGAAAGCTATTTCAAACGATTCAGATCTTAAAATGAAAAGTAAACCATCACTTAAATTTCACCCTGATGGCTTATAACCTTGCACTACGTAAAGGGCTTCGACTTTATACGAGTCTGTGGATAGCATTCCTTAGTGTGTCCATTCAATTAATGAAAGCTACTGAGCAGTACTTTTCCGCGGTACTGTTTATTATGCTGTACAAAGTGATTCTAACTTTTGAAAGTAAGTAAACGACAGTGTCCAGTGTTACCGTGTCTTCAAGTAAAAGTGTTTCTCTGTGGCATCGGTTTGTCCTTCAACATTTAGGGTGAACATTATGCCAAATAATTCTTTCCGCTTTAAAAATTAAGACACCCAGCGGAAGAATCATGTAGTTTGAAATTAAGGTTAAAACTAAACAAGTTTGCAGTGTAGCTTGCACCCGCGGCAGTAACAGTCATCGTTGCTTCCTGATCATGAGCGAGTTTTGTTTCGATATTCGTATATTTTATAAGCCGCCGACGGCGGGCTTTATATGTTTGCTGATTTTTAAAACAATTATTTTCTAGATCAGTCTTTCACGGCATTTGAGTGTTAAAGCGAGTTGAAAGTAATGAACATAAGTCAGAAAAGAAAAATATTGATTTCCTATCAAAAGTTTTTCGTATCTCATAAACGTGCATAACTGATCAGCTAGAAAATGATGTCGCATGTTAACCGGGCAAAGTTGTCGCCGAATATGTTTTAGATAAAGGCATTTCGAATGCGGGCCTAACAAATAACGATAGCTTCGGATTTTGTTTCTTCTTTGAATTAAAGTCAATTTTTGTACTGCGAATGGCCATAGAAGCGAGAAAACAAAACCGCGGCACTAGCGTTGTCAAATAAATTGACCGGCTGATTCAGTATTTCTGTAATGCATGCACACCTTTGAAACTTCGCCGCGACTTGAAGAAGTATAAAATACACAATTATGGCGTAGCTCTCCGAATTTAACAAGAAGATGATAAATATTATCCATGATGATATTTTTATTTATTGTATAGCAAAAACAAAATTAAAACTTTAAGCTAGTGTAGCGAATAAAAACACCTTCAAGCAGGCGACAAGTGGAAGAGAAATAAAAACACTCCAACATGTAAATCGCTGAACGTATTAAGAGTGAATCTAGTGATTAAGAGGCGCTGCTTACCCAATTACACACAAACCAAGGCAAGCCAGCCATGTTAATGTCCCTGTAACATAGCTTGTCGCTGTAACTATTGTGGCACGGCAATTCGGGCAAGTCATGGCCACTGGCGACTCGTGAAAACCCACGGTTGTCAACACATGTGTCGGCTGTTGAATTATAGTTGTAGTGGTGGTTGTAGGATAGCCTGGTTGGTTTGCAAATGCGGCTTGTTGAGGATATGGCTGCTGTGGTGGGTATCCAGGTTGTTGTGGATTGTACCCTGGTTGAGGGTAAGCTCCCGGAGGCTGTTGTGCGGGATAAGGTGGCGGTTTATCTGCCATGTTTCTTCGCTTTAACTGCGAACGTTTCTACTTGCTTTGCCGGTAAGCTGTTTTGAAGTGAGTGTGACGTATTTGAGTGTTGCTAAGCGCATAAAAGATCGCTGCTATTGTTGAAAATAATGTCAATAATAACCTCCTTTGCACCTGTTCACCGGCAGACTTAGTCCAACTTCACGAATATGACATTCTGCTAAGTGAAATTCATAGTGTAAGAAAGAAACAACACCGTGAGAAGGTAGTGATCCACAACTCAGTTTTATTTTTACAGTCACACTTTGGATGTCATCCTCAAACTTTAAAAGTTCGATTCCAAGGCTTATCCTTTCTAAATGAGAAAAATTATTAAAAAAGCGCTCTACTTGTGAAATGCTTTCGTAAAACGACATTTGTTACAGACGGTTTACGTTTGAATGCCGTGATCTGCTTTAGTGGAGTATCGTCACTGCAAGAGTAGAATAAAAACTTAAGGTCGAAACTGTTTTGAATTATTAAACGGAACTTGCCCACGTAGCCGAAACCTGCCATTAACCAACGTCATTTGAACACAATTGTAATAATGACGTCTAATGTGCTATTTATAATGCTGGGAACAAACCCGGGGTTATTTAGCGCTTGTGAAGACTTTCAATATGAGTATACTTGAACGTCAGTCAACAAAACTAGGAATCACTCTAAAATTAACAAGTCAATGTTAAAATTTATATGCAAAATTCCAAATAACAAATAAAAGAACCGAAGGCCATAACTCGCGTTTTCACAGGAAGGCATAAAAAGGAGGCAATCGACAATCGGATAATGTAAACATAGGCACGCATAGCGTGCGTGAGCTATTTTGTAACTGTCAAGAAGAGGTACGGAAATGGTTGTCAATGAACGTGCGTGTACCGAGGTACACTACTGGGATGTTTATTTGAGTAGCGTTGAGCATTCGAAAAGTATTGGTTTTTAGACAGAGTTTACCTTATAAGTGGAGCTGTGTCCGACATTGTGCAACCTCGTTCCCAGGGCTTTTTTACAGAATGAGGGTGATCAAAGATCAATGTTTGAGTTTATGTTAGTGGTTTCGAATTCGTATACGTCATTGATCAAATAGATGGTACGCTAATGCGCACAAGTGTGGCTTCAACTTACGACAAAACAAGGAGAAAGTGAGATAAAATCTGTAAAATATCTGACAACAGTGTGAATATGGGACAAACAAAATAATTCAAAACAGTCCTTTCTGAAGCTCATTCTCAGATGTTTTTCGGAAGCTCAATGGATTGAAATTTAATTTTGTGGCTTTCAATTATAAAGATTATTTTTCCATGGACAAATATTTTGGATCTAGTAGGAAGCGTAACTTGTCACAAAAATTAATTTAGTAATGTTTGAACCAGAAGAGAATCGCCGATCTTGAAAGTCACATACGTCTTCTTCTTGCGTGACATCATGCTTGACGAACGTGGCAACTCCCGTATCCAGACAAATATATATATAAGCTCTGTTTTATTTTCTACATTATTTCACACGGACTTACATTTTGGTACACACGGCTAAAATCGAGTAACAAGCGTGCCTTGTTAGAAAAGATCATGCCATTGTGTGCCTTGTGCAACTCTTGCATGAATAGTCACGCAGCAAACTGTCATAAAAGCCAGAAACGTCGCACGTGCTGACATACCATGTCCGGATTCAAATTTTTGGGATTTTCGCGGTTTTTCACGATCCGCTGCAAAAGTTCCCGCGAAAAAAATAATTCCCGCAAAAATTTACTCCACTGTCGAAATTTGTATACAAACATCGCCTTTTACATGTGATGTAATATTATGTTGGTGCCCATTTATTTAAGCCGTCTCTTTCGTTCAAAAATAAAACGAAATTAGAAGCAAAACATTCAGAAATAAAACGATGAAATTGCAGTCGGTACATTACAAGTATTAAGCTGTTAAAAGCTTTAAAGAAAAGGATCGTCGAAAGGTACTCCATTGATTAACTGATTTAACGTGTTATACATCTGCATGTTGTTCACCTGCATTTGATTGTTTATACTCAAAAAACGAGAATGTTATAATTCCTAATAGAAGGCGGCTTCCAGAAAATCGCAAAAATTAATTCCAAGGAAGAATAAACAGTTTCCCCAATCGCAAAAATTAGTCCCGCAAAACACACAAAAAAATCGCCATTCGCAAAAATATTGGTGCCACACGGTAGTGGTCTCAGCTTCGCTGAATCCACGCAAAAATCAGTGGTTGTGTTCAGCGAATAAATTTTGTTTTCATGAGCGTTTTGATGTGAAAGTAACATGCAAAATTAGGTGAAAATAATATTAAGGGATGTTTTGTTATGTAGAGAGGTGGTAATAGGCGAAGGAATCGTTGGAATTTTAAATGAGCGAATTCGAGAATAATGGAGCAGTTCGCCTGTGTGGTAAACAATGTGTGGTGAATTTTATCACATGGAGTACACGTGATCAAGTCAAGGCCAAATTTTGCTTTAATAGCTCCGGGGATCGGGGTGGGGGTGGGGGGATTTTATCGCACGGCCAGGCAGTCCTGTGATAATGTTTGCTGTGGGTCGTTTCATGTGTAAAGGACGTGTTATGTTGATTGAGCGTGAGATCAGGTTACTGTTTAGTGTAAACAAGTGGTGTTTTGTCACGTACAAACAAGTGATGAGACAAAGTTCAATGGCGAGTCACGAGACTTTCACGAGACTGTCATAAGTTCGTTTTCGGGCGCTTTTTATTGGCTTTCGCGGCAGCTAGAGTTGTGTAACAAAGGGAGAAACTTAAAAGGAAGCGGGTAATGAGTAAATTTATGCGTTCTTTTAATCTGGAAAATGATAACCGATTTTTTTTGTCTATAAAACTGTGAAACGAATCTTGAGTGGAGCTATTGCGTTTTTGTCTTCGTATTGGCGGTGATAATTGTTTTGATTTGATTTGATTGTCGTGCTGATCTTTCCGCTCAAACTTTGTACAAACCAATCCCGCTACCGCCACGCAGCCTAACCAGAAACCCATTTCTCTGGGAAGTCGCCTCTAACTTTGCGCTTAGCTAGTCGCACGTACGAGCAACGTTTATGCCACCCATACAGTCTTTTACCTTGCCGACCTTATGCCTTTGACGGACCTAGTGATCGAGTGGCATGGGCATTAATTTTAAAACCTACCAAAAGGTGCGAACAATAATTCGTTTTAGTTCGAAATTCACGATTCTGCCCTTTTTATACCTTCAAACTACTTGCCATCTATTTACCATCATTTACTATGAGACATCCCTGCACAGAAGTCACGTTATTTCTCACACTCTAAAGTTGAATCATATAACTCCAAAAGTAAGTTATGCTCATGCGTACAAAGGATTTGTTCCAATTCTTATCTACCAAAACAAACGAAGCTGACAAATATTTCCTAGACCGAACATCATAAATATCAGATAACCCACGAATTATTTACTAGAACTCGCTTCCACTCACGTTTAAACCAGGTTTGTGCTGACGATTCGTTTTCTAAGGAAGTCTACCACAAGGAAGCCAGCCATTTCTCTTTGATATATAAATATCCAACGTCAAACAAATGAAATCCGGACACTTTCGTCGTGTCGCTTTAGTAGCGGAATTTTCCGTGCGTTCTCCTCTGCATTTTTGTTCCGGCCCCGACAAATAGCCTTTCGGTAAAATTCGACATTCATCGGGAATGCCGACCATGGTCCACCCAAAAACCAACCAAAGAACCAACCTTCCCAGAAACTTGAGGCTGCATGCCGACTATGAGGCTATTTTGTAGACAAAATAGCTCAAAAATCACTCGAAGTTTCTAACCTTGCAATTTAGTAACATGCGAATTTCTTCTCCCTGGGCCGGAAACCATTTGTGCGTAAACGCGAAACGAAAATAGTGTTAGGAAGTTAAAAAGGAATCATCTTTATTAGAACGTTTTCACTAGTCTCAATTAAGGGTTTACGCTTAAAATCATTTCTTGTTTACAGTTTGTTCGTAGTTTAAGGTCATTCAAGGTTTAAGTTAGTTCACAGGGGCATTTCCTTAGTTTTCGAGTAGTACTTACTGAAAGGATTTGTTGAATTTAGGTGCGGTATCTTAAAGTAGGCATGCTTGAGAATTAGAGCTGACCGTGGATTTTACTTACATGAGGGCTCCTGTTTGGGTTGATAGTCGGACCTTGTAGTTTTATCATCGAGCTTTTATTGGTTATCTTCCACTTGTCACTGGCAGACATATAGGTGTGTTTTACACACTGTGTTAAGCAACAGGACTTGAGTCAAAATTTCCCACCGTCAGCAAACCCAGACATGTCTACAATTCTAGTATATAGCGAGGTTTTTCTAGTATATAGCGAGGTTTTCGAGGGGTGTTAGAGCGGTTTTCAATTGAGTGTCGAAAGTAATTCGTGTTTTGCTTTGGTTCTGCTTTACTTCGCTCTGTGATTGGTTAAAACTTTTCGCGCCACTTTCTCGACCAATCAGGAGTAAAACTCAAACCAATCAGTCGCGACTTGCTCGCGCTCGCACGCGTTTTCCCGCGCTTGACGCCGGTTACATGTACTTGCTTCGAGTTCTGATTGGTTCATTGGGTAATTTGTGTTTGTTGTGATTGGCTGAGTGGCTGGGGTAATTACTTTAGTTTTGGTTTCACGACACTCATTTGAAAAGCGCTCTAGTAGTCAGTCGTTCTTGGAAGTTAGACGAGGGATTTAAATTGTAAAAGCGAGAAGAAGAAGAATAAAACCAGAGTCTTGGTACCTCTTTGTGTAGTCAAGCGAGGCGCCCCTCAGCAATAGGTAAATTAAAGCAATGCATATAAGAACAGGTAAGAGCGTTGCTAAAAAATATACTGACCAGAAAACAACATGACCTAGCATGCATTCAACATCATTTAAGGAAAAAGGGCTTTCTCACATTTCCTCAGGTCTGTACAACTTTACAATAATGAGAGCAAGTTTCCAGTGGAATAGTTGTTTTATTCCATACAGACAATCGCTGGATCATACATTATATATATTGTAATATACTCAACAAAATATACAGTTTCTGATTGGTCAATGAGGAATGCATAAATAATTTATAGAGTGCAAAAAGAGGTTATAAAGTGCAATACGAAAGTTGCTATGGAAATAAGGGGAAGCGCGAAATTTGAAAACAAAAAGCAAAATGGCTGACAGCCGGTTTGCTTTGTCAGATGAAATTGTTGTCGACCAACTGAAACAAAATGCCAAAAACAAAAACGCTACTAAATTAATACAAACCTGGTTGAATGTGTGGCAAAAATTGGCAAGAGAAAGGAAAGTTAACCCTAAACTGGAGCACTACGAACACGAAGATCTCTATAAAATGTTAGAGATGTTTTATGCTGAAGTACGTACCAAAGATGGACGGATTAGAGTACGAACCTGAGAGTTTGAAATCCATGCTGGCAGCCCTCGACCGGCATTTAAAAGAACATGACTACAAGTACTCAATTATACGAGACCGTGAGTTTTATCAGTCAAAGTTGGTGCTAGAGGGAAAAGTCAAACATCTTCGTCAACAAGGCAAAGGGAAGAGACCTAATGCGGTAAATGCACTGACGGCCGAAGAAGAAAAAGTGCTTTGGACCGAGAAACGCCTCGGGAAACTCAAGTCCAAGAGTTCTTTCACAAACCATGTCGTGGGTACTAACTCACCATTCAGTGGATTCAATGGAAGTTAAAGACTTCGCCTTTTGTGTACGTAGATGACTGTGGCACGGAGTACATCACATTCAAAGAACATCCGACGAAGACAAGGCAGGGAGGGCTGAACACAAAACGTCGAAGTGTTTGCCTCTGGTGGTCCGAGATGCCCAGTTGATTTGTTCAAGCAGTACCTAAGTCGACGTCCACAAGAGCTACGAGACAAAGGTCCTTTTAACCTTGCCGTGATTGAAAATCCTGAAACAAATGTTTGGTACAAGAAGTAGCGGCTTGGCGTTAACAGCATCGACCATATGATGAAAAACATCATCAAGAATACGCCCTTGGAAACGACCAACAAGAGGCGGAGTAACCACGGCGCTAGGAAAGCAGTGGTGAAGAAACTCAGGGCAGCGAACGTTGAGAGGCAGTCTATTATTCAGGTGACCGCCGGCCACGCAAATGAAAAGTCTCTTAACGACTACGATGAAGGAAGTGAAAAGGAGCAACGGCAGTTATCGCACATTATCAGCAGAACTCCTGCGAGGATCTTCTTTACATTTATTTCTTCATTCCGCAGTTCAAATATATGAATTTCATATATTCATAATTTCATCTTCATCTTTTCCGGGTATATTTAACGAACCAATTTAACGACCAGCTCCCAGTTGGCTTGTTAGCTCAATTGGTTGGAGCGCTGCACCGGTATCGCAGAGGTCACGGTTCGAATCCCGGCAAGCCTGATTTTTTCAGGCTTTCTTTTCGCAACTGCATAAGTTGCGTTAATAACTGCGAGGATCTTCTTTACATTTATTTCTTCATTCCGCAGTTCAAATATATGAATTTCATATATTCAAAATTTTATATAATAACAGCTTACAACCTGTTGGTAACTAGACAATCAGAGTGTTGGATGGCTAATATCCCGAAAGATATCGGAGATTTGGGAGGCAGCATGGCCGAGTGGTTCAGGCCGCTGGATTTCAACTCGGTCGCCCCGGGTTCAAATACCGCTCTGGTCACTAGCTGGTGTTGTTTTTTGGTAATCCGAGTTCAACTCCTCGGCCATGCTTGCAGATAGCCAACTGGTCTGCATCCGGCCAGTTGGGATTCTTACTTGTTATTTTCAGCTTGATATTTCTTTCTAGTTATTTATTTCGTATATCTGTTGCACGGAGATATTTGCCTTTCTGGCTACTCTAAAATTCGTGTTAACATAAAGCTGATGTTTTATGTTTTTCACTAGCCTACACATCACTTACAGCCGGTTCGACTTCTTCAATACTAACAAGTTTATATTCATTCTATGGAAACGCCGAGAACACCTTTCCTTTTTTTCTTTAGTAACTAAACATATTTTACCGTTTTTTGTGAAGTTCTATAAACAACGGGTTTAGTTCATATCAATCAGTCAGGACGCAGATTTTCTATGGTGTGAGACTTATTAGCAAATTTGAGTGACACCCTCTGCGATCATTCATCAACGGCAGTGTCTTGTTACCAGGCACCAGGTCTCTATCAGACAAAAGTTGGGCGAGAGACCAATTATGAAGCCTAGCAATCAAAGGCCATCAGCCTAGTACCCAGGCGTTCTCTTCCCGTTCACTCGAATACCTCTCGATGACGTCATGAAATTTCGAGCAAAGTCGAGTGAGCGGGAAGAGAAGGGCTGGGTTCTAGGCTGAAAGGCTACGACGAAGGAGTTTTAACTGCACCACAATATCTGAATAATTCACGGGAAACTTAGGTTCGTGCACCTGACTGCGATGACCTTCTTATTCTGTTTTTCTTTCACACACATTTCCCGAGATTAATAGAACTCGATTATATGACCGACCCCCATTGTAAATGGCTTCAGGTCCCGGATATTCAAAGAGCGGATAACCCTATCCACCGGATAAATCACTATCCAGCGGCTAGTGTACTTTGTTTTCCTAACATTTATCCACTGGATAGCGATTTATCCGGTGAATAGCATTATCCAGCCTTTGAACAAACGGGCCCAGAGCTCAAGAGGTAGAACATTTGCACTAGCTTCGCCAAGGTGTCAACTCTGGGGTCGAGCATGGCAGTGTTTGCGTGGTGTGCCCATTGATGGCAGCTTTACCCACTTTTAAGAAAATGAAGTTACCTGATACAAAGAAGTCTCTCATTACCAGAAGTCAATTGGCATTTTTATTCACTGCTTGGCAATATTTTTTAACCATTTTTTTAAACCTACACAGCAGATTAACTGCGTATTTTACTTTTTCGATATTCGTATATATCTGCTATCTCCAGCAACAAAAATAATTTCATCGCCTGATACAATTGTACTTTATCTCTTTGAAAATAGATGAAATTACTTTAGGCGTTTATTTCATGAAGTTTTTGAAATTTATGATATCATTTCCGATGGATTGGTAGAACGGAAAATAGCTATGTACGTATTTCCACGGATTTTGGCGCTGTTCCCGACAAACTTACGTATAAACTCGCAGTGCGACCTGTTTTTCTTAAACAGAAAAACACCTGTTCTTTTTCTTTACGTCACCGGCTGACTCATGATGGATTGTTTTGTTTGTTGTTTTTTTTTCAAAAAGCCTATTTAATATAACCCACGGTTTGGTTTGGGTTACCCCGCCTGAGTGTTTTTTCCAAACAATTTTCTACCACACTCTAGAATGAAAAGGAAAGTTGTTTCAAATGATTCAGATCTTAAAGTGAAAAATAAATCAACACTTTACTTTCACTCTGATCGTTTATAACCTTGCACTACGTAACGGGCCTTGACTTAATACGAGTCTCTGGATAGGATTCCTTAGTGTGTTCATTCAAATCAGTAATGAAAGCTACTGAGCACTACTTTTCTGCGGTACTGTTTATTATGTTGTACAAAGTGATTCTAACTTTCGAAAGTAAGTAAACGAAAGTGTTAAGTGTTACCGTGTCTTAAAGTAAAATGGAATTTCTGGCGTTTGAGTGGATACGAATTAACCAAAAATGAAATATTTCTGCGGCACAAGAGAAGGGGGACTGGGGCTGGTTTAGTTGAAGTGCAGCATGTGTAGAAAGGAGGGCTATATAAGTGATGTAAGTCACGTGGGAGATCATTCTAGGCCGACACCTGATGGTGTAGTTACGGTATTTTCAGTTCACAGTTTTACCATTTTGGTTAGACATCGGCGCCTTATTTGTTCACGAAATTATTGAAGCCCATTTTGACTTCATGGAGGTGTCAGGGAATTCCCATGGCTATTTTTCTTGACGATGGTTTGGGGGGGGGGGGGGGGACCGGTCAATACCAACAAGGCCAAAATTAACAGCTTGATTGTTCGCGCTGATTTGACTAGGTATGGCTTTCTAATTAGCAAAGAGAAGTCCCTTTGGGAACCTGGCTGGGCACTGCACTTTTCTGTGCAGTTGCTATTACTATGCAAAAGGTTGAAAATGTTTTTGCAATTTACTTCAAAACAAACATACAGAATTCTTTTGTTTGCCATACACCAAAGTTTAAGAAGTTGGTATTTACTTTTCAAAGTGAATTCTGGATCGCGCAAAATTTCAATTTTGTTGTTTTCGAGGATTTTTGTTTATCGTTGTCATGGAAATATCGATTTTCACAAAATGTAAACCTCGCTAAAGTTCAATCCAAAACTAACAAGTATTGCAAATTTCACGTTGGTCCGACAAGATGAAGACTGTCTAACAGCCGATTTTAAAAGTGAGGTATGGTCCCAAAAAAACTTTATCGAAACACCTAAAGGGGCAGAAAGAAGTTGACACTCAGTGCACCTCACTTAAAGTGCGATAAATTCCATCACCATAAAAGAACTGCCCTAAAACGTCAAAGGTGTATTCTTGGGTGTTAAGCCTACCTCTGGCCTTTCTCATGGGTTCGAGATCCTATTTTAAGCTGTCGAAAAACCCTCCGAAATAATAAACTCTCCTTTTGTGATATGCGTTTTCATTTGAACTTCACACACTGATTCTTTACGAGTCGCATTTTGACGACAAAACTGCCTCAGCCGGGGAGAGGCTGAGTAAGGTAGTCGACAAGCAAAAGAGGACACTGCGAAGTCTAGAAAGGTCGATTTGACCTGAAATAGAGAACTATAGTATCGGTCACAAATAGTTGGGACACTTCAACCGAACGCTATTTTTTTCCTTCTCGTGCTCCCTTTCTCCCTCTCAATGTTGTTTATCGCAATTCAGCCAGCAAATCTTGTACACCAACATTGAGAGGGCAGGGAGACAGAATGTGTCCCAAGTAATTTGTCTGGTGCTGTAGTAGAACGCCCGTGAAATTTACTCGCCTCCCTTGACATCTAGCCTTCTTAACTTCTCCCAGACAATGTTATTGGCTAAAGCGTACTGAATCACTTGCTCTGAAGGTCTATCCGCTGCTTTTAGTCCATATAAATAGGAATCACGGCTGTGGAAGGGATACCATTCTCATACACCTGACATGCAATTCCACTCGAAAAGACGACTACATTCCTGACGCATGGCGTTTACCACGGCAGATTTGCCTGCTCCTGCTTGACATGTAATTAATACGTTATGGCCACTTCTGACATATTCTACGATTTCAGTCCGTTCGGTTGTAAGCTCTTTATTCCTGGTTGTAAACAATACCGAAAATAAATGGCCGTGATAACAAACGGAACAGAATAATTAAATCGCTATGCTATAAATATATTTTCGGACTTAGACGTTTAAGCATGCTCGTGGTGTCAAGTGAGGCGAGTACAAGTAAATTTCACGGGCGTTCTACTAGACTAGTTCTCTATTTCCTCTCAAACTGACCCCTCTGGACTCCGCAGTGTCCTCTTCTGCTTGTCGACAATCTTACTCAGCCTCTCCCAGGCTGAGGGTAATTTTGTCTTTAAAGTTTGGCTCGCAAAGACATGAGCTATTAAGAAACCGATGTAGTTCGAGTTCTCACTGCACGTTGTTTCAAGCAAACAGCGCTGAAATATGTCGACACAAAAAAAATATGTCGACACACACACACACACACACACACACACACACACACACACACACACACACACACACACACACACACACACACACAAAAGCTATCACCTTTCCGTCAGTTCTGTTGACCTGTGTCTTTGATTTCTACGTCTTCTTCTGCAAATATCCCTGTTTCCGTCCGATTCTTAAATGAGTTTGATATTGCCCCCATTTTGAAAAACCACTCAGTCCCAGTTCCATGCCGCTCACTTGAACCTTCCTCGAGGAAAACCTTCTATTGGTCTCAAAAGCCATCAGTGTCAGTACATAAAATTTTGACATTGACTAGATGAATTTGGTTGGCGTTATTTCGACGCCCCAACTCCGTCTTTGGTACATTCCCACGCTCTAACCCACAGAGGGACCCATCTCCCCCCGACCCGCAGCGATACTCCCGTAAATTAGAACTCATGAAATGAAAATAAACTTGTCTGAAGCTTTTTAGCCAGTGATCGCCTGTGCGAGAAAAATCATTTGTAAATCAACATTGAACACTGAATTGATAAAGAAAGGGTAATGAGACCAAATTGGGGGGTGGGGGAGGGCGGCGGTGGGGGATAAAGCCAGTAACCATCCTAATACTTCTAAGAATGGATGCAGGGACTGATAAATTATGTGCAAGGAATTATAAAACTGGGAACCACAAACCTGGGGCTGCTTGGAAAACTTGCTGAACCAGGAGCCCACGCAAAGACAATAATTTCAATCGTCGACCCTTCTGCACAAAAAAAATCAAAAATCCTTGCACGAACCAACACAGAAAAAGGGACGTGAAGCCTTAATAAAAATGAACTTTTATTAAAGTAAGCAAGCGCTCATTTTCCTGGGAAAGATACAAGTAGACAAAAAAAGGCTGGCTGTACAGCTGAGGTAATACATTGTATACTTCTACAGTATTTTGTCAAGTACGACCCCCATCATCATCATCATCATCACGGCCTGCCTGCTAGGCCAGATAGAAAAGCTAGACTGGACTCTGGACTGGACTCTGGACTGGAGTTTGGACTGGACTCTGGACTGGACTTTGGACTGACTTTTATTGACTTGAAATGAACTTAATATTTTACTAATTAGTTAATAATTAAAAATAAGTGAAAATTTTTTTCTGCATGAATATTTTTTCGGGACTAATTTGCAATATTTTTTTTTTTGCTTTGTGCCGTTATGCACGATTTATATTTCTTCTGTAAAAATTGTGCAGGAATTTTTTCAAGGAAATGATTTCGGGTATTCGAAAAAGAAGCAATGCTCTTAAATATTGAAAATGGAAAGTAGAGACCTCAAACGAAACTCGACCAGTACTTTTTGTGGGTGTCGCCTACAACGGAAGTTTGATAAATCGAGCCGAAAAGTTTCTCTGAAAACTTCAAGCAATCCTGAGAATTATAAAAGATAAATTCGCTATGTTGATTTACATTGTTGTGGTTATTTCGTTAGTTATTCAGGGTATTTGTGGTTTGTTTGTACAACTGTATGATCCGGCACGGCTTGTCTATTTTGGTCTACTGAGCGTTTTGGTTTGTTTTCTTTTCAAGTGCAGCAAATACGTCTAGAATATTTTTAGGTGTTGAAAAAAACGACGTGTCAGAGCTTCACAGCCCTGAATTAGCGAACTTATGCCCTGGATTTGAAGCGTGTAAGACATCATATTCGATCGTCCAATCGGAAGTTAGGTACTGGACTGGTCTTTACTAATTAATTTTTACCATGTCAAAATGTACAAAATGTACTTTAAAGTTCTGCATAGATATGCTGTCAACTTACTTTACGTTTTCTACTGTCTCCACCACTGTCACTACTGATTTCTACCCCCTGGACTTCATTGCGCTAAGCAAAACAGAAACAATGGCGCTGTTAACACTCTGATCCTACGGCCTTCCCTCCACCGTACAAAATATGGTGTTGTCCGATAATAAAAAAGATGTTTTTGCTAGTGAATGCTCCAAAAATTGGAATTACGTTGCAGGCCCCCAGTAGCGCCGTTTAAATGCTAACCAAATAATTGTAGTGACAAAGAAGCTCATACACTATTATCTCGACATTCTCAGTTATATAGCCAGAAGAAGTTAGACTACAAGCAGTCTCTCTTTCTGCCCAGGCGATTTGCCGCTCGCTACACTCAGCTTGACACGCGCGTCACGTGACAATGCGCGTGGCAGGCAATTTTCGCGCGCGCTCGCTCGCTTGTTCGTTTCGCTCGACTATCCCTGAGCGGAAAGAGAGACTGCTTGTAGTGTAGAAGAAGTCGCAATCTTTAGCAATATCCACTATCACAGGCTTTCTATGGAAGGTTAATCACAACTCGAAAAAAAAAAAACCAAACGGGGATGAGTTGAGGTAGGCGGAGCTTGTACCGCGAATTTGCTTGCGGGGGTTAGCAGGCCTTTAAGAATTTATACTAGAAAAACTAATGAGTTGCATAAAATAGCCTGCGAGCAAGCTCTCTGAGACGTCGTTGCAAGCTCTCGCTCTTTTCCCTCCCTCACCCTCCGTCCCCCCCGAGAGCTTGCTCGCAGGCTACGCATAAAATCGTTTACAGGATTATGCAAATATCGTACCAGTGGCAAATCCAGGAATTCTGATAATGGACTAGGTTTCATTGCTACTTAAAAAAAGATCTACACATTCCATTTATTCGAACATTAGTGTTCGGAATAGCTACCTCTGTGTACTTATAGCACCCGAGTGGTAGAATAGGCACCCCTGGGCAGTATTCCTCTTCAGACGATTCAACCTGTGGAAGTAAGTAAGTTAAATAAATATATGCGTCATTCACAATCCTTTAGAAAACTCGATAGAGCGCTATAGAATTGTACTCAGGGTCCCGCAAATCGACTTCCAGTAAACCGTGTGTATTTTGACGTGTCTCGCAAATCGACTTTTGGTATGTCGATTCCACTACAGCAGTGACGATTCGAGTCGATTCCTTCGAACTTTTCTGCCATCCTTTGTTCGCCTTCTCGCGGTATTTTTCTAGGTGTCCAGCGAATTGACTTCCGGTTATTCGATTAAACTGCAACACAGACGATTCGAGTCGATTCAAGAATGGGTTATAAACAGTTGCCTTATTCCAAAAATTTGTGTTTAGACAGATTAGCTAGAGGAATTAATGAAATATATATACCTTTCCCAGATCCTCGATTGAGTTCCTGGTGGCCAGGGCGATGGCTTCGTCTTCATTTTCAAGCTGCAATTTTCTCCACCACGAATTTGTCATCGGAGCCGACGAATTCTCTCCACGGACAACGCTAGCATATGTACGCGTGGACTTCTCATCTCCATCGTAAAAACCATTACTTCCACAATCCATTGTTTTTGCAAACGCAGAGTTGAACGTGGGAATACCGTAATAGATAGTCCGGATAGTACGTGTGTGATCGGTACGCGATTGTCATTTGATGCTTGTTAACGCGCCTGTCAGTTACCTATATATTCCAGATATTCCCAGAATTGAATTTCAAAAAAAACAAAGTGACAGTTCTCATGTCTCAGAAGTTTCCTTTCATCGGACAAGGCCGATTTACCGACGAATTTGAAAATCAAACACGTACTACAGTCGCTGTACTACAGTACTACAATGTTTTCCCCATTTTATGTCTTTATTTTGTTGGCATACCACGTACTGTAACCCGCGCAGTAATCGGTTCTTCTACTCCCCGGTTTCAATCTGTCAACGCTTTTCAAGCCAGATAAGAAAACAATAGGTCTTTTACCCACTAACAGGCTCCACGCAGATCGAAAATTATATCGCGCGCGCTGCGCGCTATCGTGGAGGAGCGTGGGTTTTCCGGTAAATTGTTAAAATGTTTCTAAAAACTGGTTCATAATTAAATTGAGTTTTAAGGATGGACCATTTTGTTTTATTTTTATTTTTTTGGGAAGAGGGGGGTGGGGGTAAATACGAAAAAAACATTCCTGCACAACTTTTACAGAAAAAATATAAATCGTGCATAACGGCACAAAGCAAAAAAAAAAATATATTGCAAATTAGTCCCGAAAAAATATTCATGCAGAAAAAAATTTTCACTTTATTTTTAATTATTAACTAACTAGTAAAATATTAAGTTCATTTCAAGTCAATAAAAGTCAGTCCAAAGTCCAGTCCAGAGTCCAGTCCAGAGTCCAGTCCAGCTTTTCTATCTGGCCCTGCTACTCTAGGGAATAAACTAACTACGTTTATAAGTAAACCGTTATAATCCAAAACTCGAAGGAACAATCGGAATATCAGGTTATAAGAAAAACAGTCCTAATACACTGTACAAATAACCTAGAAACAAAAGAGAATAAATGTCATTAAAAATGTTTTTGTTGTTAATCGTGGTGTAAGATAGGCAAGATGAACGTCTATTCGTTTGTCTCACGATGGAATTGCTTTGAGTTGAGCGCGACGTCAGGTAACAAGTTAATGGTAAACTACGAACGGAAGATATCTACAGTAAACATAGAGAACATTAAGGGAGCTTACATCTCTTCACGCTCGTTAGTGCTCCTAGGTTCAAGGTTTAACTCCTATCGATAAGGTACGCTTCCCGATCGAGATGAATGTATGAATTCTGATGGCATAAGTTCTATGTCGATAGATGAATGATCGTCGGAGAGTAAAGGATCCGAAACTGCGGTAGGTCTAGAGAAAGGGGCGGGTCTGTCAACTGGTCGTCGGTGTTCGTGAAAGCGGTCTTTAAATCTTTACTTTACCTGACCTATGTTCTGTTTGTTGCAACGTCGGCAGTGTACCATGTAAATGAGATTTTTAGAGTTGCAGACAAGGTGACCACGAATGGGTCTGGTCTCTGAAGTAGAAGAAAATGAGCTAAAATGTTTAGTCAGTAAGTCCATCTGATGTAGTTGCAAGTAACTCAGAAAGACACCTTGGGAAGGTTGGTTTGTATGGGAGAACGTAATTTGGATCTCTCTAACATTTCGCTAAGTTGTCAGTATGTCGAAAGGCAACAAGAGGCGTAGAATTAAAGGCAGGGTAGTCCAGGATTGGGTATCCGAAAAGATTTCACTACTAGGAACTTTCTTTTGTCATTTACATTTTTTAAGTACAAACTAGCCAAGTAAGCTCCGTTAAGTTACCAAATTTAGTATTTTGGGGGTCTTTAAACCAGTAATTATTTAAATCATTTAAAAATAGGGTTGATGAACGTTCTGCATGTATCAGGGTCAGAAATGTTTTTGTGAGTTTTGATAAATGAATACCCCAAACGCTATGTAATTAAAAACAGCAGAAATCACCACTATTATACATGACAATGGTCAAAATAAAAATATATAATTTGTGTTGATCACATTCGCGAAGAAAGCATAGCTAAAAATTACTATAAACTTCGGGGCGTCACATACCTAGCTCATATAAGAGTACAGAGAGTACGCCCCTCGTGGGCAAAAAAAGCTTAACTATTACAGTCTGTGCAAATTGTTTTACATAGCTACCCGCTGTTTAAATGAGAAACATTACAGTGCCTCCTTAAAAAGATCTGAAAAACACATTGCACAAACTGCTTCTGTTTTCGTTTGAAGTGCAAGGTCCCTTATAACGGATGCACTAGTCTCAAGTTTATTTACTCATACCACCCCATGTTGGCAGAATCATGTATGACTTCATTCATGGCATTTAACTTTCTTCGCTGGGCAGGGGGTTATGAACGTGTGGTGGTTGTACATGCTGATGGTAAACAAGCTGCGGTGCCAAAGGCGCCACAGATCCTGTTATCGGGGTTGGTGTAGCATTGCCCATCTCAGCTTGGAATATTAAATTCTGAATCTCATTTTTAACAATACTTTGTGTCCTTTGGTCAAATTTTTTTAGGCACTTGGAAATATACTGGCAAAACGAATCAATTTCTGTGTTTTCATCGGATGGCTCATTAAGTGACTGAGTCAAACCCTCTAAAACTTCTAACTCTCTGTCCTCCCTCTTTTTTTCTGAAAATTCGCTGGGTGAGAGTTTCAGGCTGGCAGGCTTCTTCGTGGATTTTGGAGTAGTTTTGCTCAACTCAGTTTCGTCATTGGTAGACATTCTGAAAGGGGGTTGTGGTTTAACAGTCCCACCAGCTTCACATGCAGGTATTAGCTCTGGGTCATCAATATGGTCAATTCCTTCATCAGGCGAATCCTCTGCTTTTGGTTCTGATGCATTTTCCTGTGCAGTCTGCAAATACAGCCAAAAATCATGTAAGGATCATATTTAGCAACATCAAAAGTGGGTTGTCTCTGTAGGGAGATCTGTGACGTACAAAATCATTTTCATAACAATCACCACAGATCATGCACCATTATATTAATTGTACTTAATACTGCAGCACGCATAATTTATGCGTAAAATCATGAAATGTACATCAAATCGACAAACTGTTATAAAGCGTAAACCATCAATGATAAGATTGTAAATAAATGAATATATACATCAACAGTGGGTATGTTCAACACCGTGGGAGCTTTTCTCTGGGTTGGAACTTGTCGGAAAAATTAAGAGTACAGACTTCATTGTTTTCAATTAAACAATTTCCTCTTTGGGGTGGCATGTAAGATTTTCACATCATAACAACCAAAGGTAATATCGCCAGTCAATTACATGATTATGGACTCAGTGAGATTCAGGTGTTTTTTTTAGATGCCTAGTTCAGAAGAGGAATGGAATGGAGTTGCACAGGCTTTTGAATAGAAATGGAATTATCCATGTTGTCTCGAAGTGTTAGACGGTAAGAACATTGACATTAAGCAACCAGGATGCATTGGGTAAGTGTTCTTCAATTAAAATCCTATTTTAGTGTTGTTCTCCTTGCCCTTGTTGATGCTAACTACCGAAATTTGGGCGTTGTGGTGATGCTGGTGTCTTTGCTTCTAGGTATCCAGCTGGGACTCCGAACCTCTGCAATTATCACATCGTCTTGTGTAGCTGGCTTAAAGTTACTCGCAAGCAATTCCACTCGAAACGGGAATCAATACAATTGCTATTTTGAACAAAATTTTAGCAAGTTTTTATGAAATCACTCAAATGAACAATTCTTGCGATGTAAATCCACAATCAGCTTTGTTATTCACTTTACTGTTGAAGTGAAAGGAGTACTTGAAATATGAACCGAACGTCTAACGCTCGAGATGGTCGGTTTTTAATCTCCTTTCAATAAAATAACAGTGAGTCTGTTCCTCGAACAAGGATTTCCTCCCTTTAAGCTTTCCAATTTCTTCTATATATGCCGTCGAGAATTCTTCAGGTCTTTTCTTTTTTATGTAGGGCTAACAGAAGGAATATCTTTATTCCAAGGATGTAAAATTACCGTCTTGAAAATCGGCGTGCGAAAAGCCTGCTACCATATTGTTGACTTGAGATCAATTTTTTTTTCCAAGATTCTGCTTCTTGTCAGTGCCTAGTGAATAAGCTATTGTTCTTTATCCCGTAAACATCCGTCTTAGAGCGAGTAAATATTCATAAAAGTACATCATTTTTAATTGAAGCCTCAAAAAAGAAAAGAACATTCAAACAGTACCAGGGTTGTCCTTCATTTTATAGCAGTACCTACATGTGTGTATAAAAGAGATTGCCTTGTCCTTGTCGTTCTCGTCGTCGCTTTGTGCGGTCATGACCATCAAAATTTACTCGCATGGATATACACCTGACATTTCACAATTAATTTAACTTACCATACTGTGATCTTCTGTTCTATCCAGCTCCTCTTGATTTCTTTCTTCCCTTTTTGGATCCTAAAAAAGGGGATATTGTACGATTTTATTTTATATAAATGCTCCTCCTTGAGTCCCAAAATTAGACAATGCACTGCTAGAAATACGCGCGGGATTTTAGTCATATCCTACACGTATTTCTAACAACCGACTTATTTGGAAAACGTAACTGCTCGTATTTCTTATGACTTCCAAGCACTATCCTATCCACTTGAAAGTTTTAGATGTGAACGAAAGTGAATTTGGTTCGTTGAAACTTTATTTTGGGCAAAAGATAACTCTGTAATTTGAAAAGTAAACAATTTTATAGCAGATCTCCTTTGCGGCCGAAGGCCGCGGAGCGGAGCACCATGGGTAGGCAAATCTGGTAACCTATCAATGCAAGAAATTTTGTTTTTGACGTCAGCGTACGTCCGTCCGTCCGTCCGCCCGTAAACACTGAAGTTTTAAAGTTGAGAAAAAATAATAATATCTATGAATGGAAAGAAAAAGTTCAAAAGAATACTCAGTTGTCTTTTTGGTGGAAGGCGAAAAGTTCAAGTTACAAAATTTGCCTTCGAGGACTTCATCTTTGTTTTGTTATGCTGCGAACTCGGTCGGCACATCGCTTGAGTTCGCAGCATTTAGGAGGGGTCCCAACGCCAAATATAGCAGAGCTAGTGTCTTCTGGTTTTTTCTGTCCACAACCATGGTTTTTGCGGCGGTCCAAACACATTTTCCCAGGAAAAACACCAGCGTGTTTATGTCGATCGGCATCTTGTCACCGAAAAAGAAATAAGTAGTAAAATTAACCAGTATTTAGAGAGTTATTTATGTGGCGTAGTAGTCTTCGTGCCTGCCTGCTATGCCGGCTGCCCGGGTTCGATTCTCAGAGGGGATATAACTTTTTTTTAATTCAACGACTTGAATGAGAGTATTTTCACAAATTAAAAAGTACCAGAAAAAAAATGTGGAGCTCCGCTTTTAGGCTTGGCTAGATCCATATAGTAAACTGCTTCCTTCGAAAAGGCGAATGTTTGAAAGACTTCTCAAAGTGAAAGTCGAGGATTTTCTCCGTTTTAGACGAAACAACTGATACAAAAGCCTTTCTTAACGTGATGTCTGTCTCATCCGATTGAACATCTTAGACGATATTACATTCATTTATCCTTGTTTAGCCAAAAAGGTTACATTTCGTTTAGACTCCGTTTGGACCGTTTGATCTTTTCAGTTTTTGCGGAGTTGAAGCGGAAACAGTTTATTATTTTGTTTAATGGATGTTCTTTATTGTACACTGAATTCGTTTGGAAACATTTTGCCAATTTTTTTTTATTAGTATATCAGGTCTATGTGAGAAGCTCACGTTCCAAGATGGTCTCCCTTCTTGCAAAAAGCATGGTATTGTGGTCGGCTGTAAGCTCTGAGGCACAAGGCATTGTGGTTGTGCGTGAAAGGACGACTTTACATGCTCAGAGACCACAATGCAAAGAGTCGGTTTTTATGAACCTTGGCTTTTGGAGAGCTGTCGGAGTTACCGTTTATATTTTCTGAACTTCATCCATCTCATCCATTTCGGAACGAATTCTATCGGCAAATTTATTACTAAGAAATTATGATGCACAGTTTAAGATATCATAAGGGCATCTTATTGAGCAGTTGATAAAAGAAGAACAACCTGAAAAAACTCAGGTTTGAACGGGATTCGAACCCATGACCTCTGCGACACCGGTGCAGCACTCTAACCAATTGAGCTAACAAGCCAGCTGGGAGCTGGTTATTTGCGAATTCGTAATGATCCCGTAGATGGTGAAACAAATGACAGTGAATATGTAAAATAATCATGTATGTTAACCGCGGATAAAATAAGAAATGATGATGACCCTCGCAGTTCAAGATATCAACTTAAGCAGTTGATAAACTGAGGAACAATCTAAAAAAATTAAGCTGGGAGGCTTGAATTTAGGCTTCAAGCCTGAAGGTTTCAGGTTGCTTTTTTGTCAACTGCTAATTAAGCTGATAACTTTAACTTAAACTTAAAGGTCATCATCATCTGTTATTTCATCCGCAGTTCACATATGTGTTCATTTCATATATTCACGATCATTTTATTTTATTACTCAACGTCATTTTACATGTGCTTGGCGAGAGTTAAAGAAAGCTTTTTTTTTATTTTTTTATTTCATCACATACTAATTCCTATCAGATTATCAGTGCCGCTGTTGCATCACCAGTTGTTAGGGACAGCTGGAAAAGAGTGTTGTTTAGGTTCCGAGAGTAATTAGTTTTGCGGAATCACTTTCTTGTTTATCCCTGACGAAGTTCCTTTGCTTTTAAGCATATTTCTCCTTGGCCGTTAGCTCTATTGTAATTCCAATCTGGAAAATTTGTAAATACATTAGCAATTGAGTGTGAGTCTCAGGACCGTCAAATTGCGAAATAGGTATGAAATACAACACTTTCCAACGAACCCTGGAGACTAGTTGAAAACTTTACTAATTACCGGTACATTCTGAGGGTACTTTCGTCAACTGAGCGAGTACTCTACTGTCTCCTGTACTCTACTAAAACCACTCTACTGTCTGACGATTTATTGCTTACTTATCCAATCCGTTTTCAAGTGATGCAAGTTCTGCTATCATTCAGTTCGTTCTGGTTTCATTTCTTTCAAGTCGCCTTTAAATACAGTTTTGGTCCTTAAACACGTTGTTTGTCCCTACTGACTTTTTCTGACATTATGTAAGTATGCGTGTTCTTCGTTTCAAACACTTTTAACCCTCGCGTAGTATTTACTATCGTAAATACTATGAGCCTTTACTACCGTTTCGCTAAGCTATTTGCCTAAATCACATGTTTGGATAAGTACGTCATAAACGCTCCGTAACCTCAAATCTTCCTGCATTTAAAACAACTTTCAACTTTATTGCTTCCATCACCTAATACATTGTAATATATTTATACTGACTCTTGCAATAAAAGTGATGAGGGATTCTATAGAAAAGCAAACAATTCTTGAATTTATAGATCCCTTTGAAAATTAGAAATGCGGTCAACTGAAACTTACAGAGCTATATTATCATTACTTACTACTTAGTACTTACATACTTAGCAATGAGAAATATAGTCAATTTTTTTGAAAAATTTCCTGAAGTTACTTGAAGTTTCTCATGAAAATAATCAAAGAAGCAAGAAAGTAAATTTTATTATATATATTATAAATGTTATTATATATTATAAGAGGGATACTTTGCCACTGCTGTTTTATCAATTATATTTCTTTTATGTTCTTGTTAAATACATAAAATGATTTGGTTTTTCGTGTTTTGTTTTCTATACTATTCCGTATTTTTGGACCTTGATAAGCCAAAGAGTACTGGCCAAGTCTGGATGATTTGCGTGGAAGATGACAGTCATCTGCATGCCGTGTACCATAACTATGTATCTGGGAATTAACTGAGAAAACACCTGTCAAATTTATTGGAATCTGATTATTATATAATTTAAACATAAAAAGAGACATCTCATTTATTTCCTTTATTTTCAATATTTTTAATTCCTTGAAGAACTTAACTGTGCTGTCTCTATATTGAATTTTAGCTATAGTCCTAACTGCTCTTTTTTGTAGTATTTCAATTCTAGTAAGTCTTGAAGGATAATTGTTGGCCGATATATTACAATAGTGGAAGTAAGGGTAAACAAGAGTGTAGTATAAGGTTTTCATTGCTTCCTGAGTCAAAAATTGTCCCACTTTAAACATGATTCCAATATTTTTTGATATTTTGCTTGTTATCAAATTGATGTCTGGCTTCTATGTTAGGTTTTCATCGATTACTGTACCCAGAAACTTGCATTCTCCAACTCTGTTAATAATGCTTTCATCTATCTTTAAATCGATGGCCTCACTCATAATATTTTTTCTGTTCGAAAATAACATATACCGGTGATTTGTTTTAGAAATATTTAATGATAATTTATTTGCTTTGAACCATACTGAAAGCTTTTTTAGTTCATTATTTGTTATTGTGAGTAACTGATTTAGACTTAACGAGAAGAATAACAAGACATACCGTCTTTGATCCACACTCGACGCACTTAAAAACTTTAAAACGATGTAAACGCTGTTAAAATTTTGTTAAAATTGCGGAATATATTTCGCTCTTCGCTCTCAGCGTTTATATCGTTTTAAAGCTTTTAAGGGCGTCGAATGTGGATCAAAGACGGTATGTTTTGTTATTCTTCTCGTTGTTCGAACACATTCTTGGCCTCGGTGGCCAAAATTTCTCAGAAGTGATTTAGACTTGTATTTTTGTAAAATATGTTTGTGTCATCAGGAAATAATGTGAAGGAAAACACTTTGGATGAAGCAGGTATATCATTTATGTAAATCAAAAAAAGAAGATACTGTAAATGATAATTAAAAGATACTGTCAAAAAGATACTGTAAATGATAATTAAAAGATACTGTCAAAAAGATACTGTAAATGATAATTTCCATACTTTTTACCCATTTACATGTTTTGAGATATTCCTGTAAAAAACATGTAAATATTTTAAGTGAAACATGTAAATTATGAAGACGATCCTGTAAATTTCTCAAACCAAGGGACATAAACCATGTAAATAGCATGTAAATCGACTAAAGGTTACCTGTAAATAACATGTAAATGGTTTTAAGGAGCCTGTAAATTTCATGCAAATCGAATGAAGGAGCCTGTAAATTTTCATGTAAATCAAATAAAGGAGCCTGTAAATACCATGTAAATCGAATAAAGGAGCCTGTAAATCGAATAAAGGAGCCTGTAAATTTACATGTAAATCAAATAAAGGAGCCTGTAAATATCATGTAAATCGAATAAAGGAGCCTGTAAATATCATGTAATTCGAATAAAGGAGCCTGTAAATATCATGTAAATCGAATAAAGGGGCCTGTAAATTTTCATGTAAATCAAATAAAGAAGCCTGTAAATATCATGTAAATCGAATAAAGGAGCCTGTACATATCATGTAATTCGAATAAAGGAGCCTGTAAATACCGTGTAAATCGAATAAAGGAGCCTGTAAATTTACATGTAAATCAAATAAAGGAGCCTGTAAATATCATGTAAATCGAATAAAGGAGCCTGTAAATATCATGTAATTCGAATAAAGGAGCCTGTAAATATCATGTAAATCGAATAAAGGGGCCTGTAAATTTTCATGTAAATCAAATAAAGGAGCCTGTGAATATCATGTAAATCGAATAAAGGAGCCTGTACATATCATGTAATTCGAATAAAGGAGCCTGTAAATACCGTGTAAATCGAATAAAGGAGCCTGTAAATCGAATAAAGGAGCCTGTAAATTTTCATGTAAATCAAATAAAGGAGCCTGTAAATACCATGTAAATCGAATAAAGGAGCCTGTAAATTTACATGTAAATCAAATAAAGGAGCCTGTAAATATCATGTAAATCGAATAAAAGAGCCTGTAAATATCATGTAATTCGAATAAAGGAGCCTGCAAATATCATGTAAATCGAATAAAGGGGCCTGTAAATTTTCATGTAAATCAAATAAAGGAGCCTGTAAATACCATGTAAATCGAATAAAGGAGCCTGTACATATCATGTAATTCGAATAAAGGAGCCTGTAAATACCGTGTAAATCGAATAAAGGAGCCTGTAAATCGAATAAAGGAGCCTGTAAATTTTCATGTAAATCAAATAAAGGAGCCTGTAAATACCATGTAAATCGAATAAAGGAGCCTGTAAATTTACATGTAAATCAAATAAAGGAGCCTGTAAATATCATGTAAATCGAATAAAGGAGCCTGTACATATCATGTAATTCGAATAAAGGAGCCTGTAAATACCGTGTAAATCGAATAAAGGAGCCTGTAAATCGAATAAAGGAGCCTGTAAATTTTCATGTAAATCAAATAAAGGAGCCTGTAAATACCATGTAAATCGAATAAAGGAGCCTGTAAATTTACATGTAAATCAAATAAAGGAGCCTGTAAATATCATGTAAATCGAATAAAAGAGCCTGTAAATATCATGTAATTCAAATAAAGGAGCCTGCAAATATCATGTAAATCGAATAAAGGGGCCTGTAAAATTTCATGTAAATCAAATAAAGGAGCCTGTAAATACCATGTAAATCGAATAAAGGAGCCTGTAAATTTTCATGTAAATCAAATAAAGGAGCCTGTAAATACCATGTAAATCGAATAAAGGAGCCTGTAAATATCATGTAAATCAAATTAAGGAGCCTGTAAATTTTCATGTAAATCGAATAAAGGAGCCTGTAAAAACCATGTAAATCGAATAAAGGAGCCTGTAAATATCATGTAAATCGAATAAAGGAGCCTGTAAATATCATGTAAATCGGATAAAGGAGCCTGTAAATAACATGTAAATCGAATAAAGGAGCCTGTAAATTTTCATGTAAATCGAATAAAGGAGCCTGTAAATACCATGTAAATCGAATAAAGGAGCCTGTAAATCGAATGAAGGAGCCTGCAAATTTTCATGTAAATCAAATAAAGGAGCCTGTAAATACCATGTAAATCGAATAAAGGAGCCTGTAAATATCATGTAAATCAAATTAAGGAGCCTGTAAATTTTCATGTAAATAGAATAAAGGAGCCTGTAAATTTTCATGTAAATCAAATAAAGGAGCCTGTAAATACCATGTAAATCAAATAAAGGAGCCTGTAAATACCATGTAAATCGAATAAAGGAGCCTGTAAATATCATGTAAATCAAATTAAGGAGCCTGTAAATTTTCATGTAAATAGAATAAAGGAGCATGTAAAAACCATGTAAATCGAATAAAGGAGCCTGTAAATACCATGTAAGTCGAATAAAGGAGCCTGCAAATATCATGTAAATTGAAAAAGGACGACTACATTGTAGACCATGTAGTGAGATGACAGACAAAAAGCCTTTTCTGTAATCTTTATTGTTGAAGAAATAACGTGTTGAACTATTCCAGCATAGAAAACCTAACAAGCAGACCTTCTCAGTAAGTTTGCATCAACACACTGGTCTACAACTACTACGCTGTATGAATTCATAACAGGCAGGGATACATGCCTTCAAAAAGGGCTTTTAAAAATAGACATTTAAGAAAAGTGATGCAAAAATAATGCAGGCACATTGGTTACACCAACAAGCACCAGCAGCATCACCTAAGCTAATGAATCTACATCTGTGTGATTGATACCACTTATGGGTATCAAAAAGTGATGACATTAAAAATACACTGTAGTAATCCTTGTGATGCCCTTGGCTATTTATATTGCTTATGCCATTGCATGTATTTTATTTTGTTTTTGTTTTGGGATTCGCTTTGTATCTTGAGACCTGTGGAAATAACAAAAAATGCAAACAGTAAGCAAGTAAGAGGCAACTATGGTGTAATGATCTGAGTTTAACTTAAGAACACCTTTAGACATTTCGGTTCAAGTTTCATATAGCTCTTTCATTCCCTACCCTAGCTAAGAATGCAACATCTTTACTTTGACTAATATTTTGAAGATATAAGGGTGTATCCCCATGCATGTGCTATTCATCAGGTACATCTACATGTACCAACCACAGCCTGAGAATATAATATGTATAATAACACTTAACTAAATTAAAAATAATGGAAGTGTTAAAAAGTGACCCCATATGAGGTTCTGGGCTATATGTGTATTGTTGGCAAATGACAATATTTTTATCACTACCTTGTAAGACAATGTACAGGATGAAAAGTAGCATAGACTCCTAACATGCACAGGAGTGTAACAATAGATCGAACTATCAATGCAATGCGATTGGAGTGTTCCGATAGCGACACATTGATCGCAAAATTCAACTATCAATGACAATCTCGATAGTTTAGTTAATTATCGATAGTTAAGACAGTTTTCAAATGATGTCCTGTAGTTCTTTTCCCTTCATTGAAAAATGCCTCTATTGTTCTCTGCTGTACGTTATGTCCATTGTTTTGAAACCAAGTAACAATATTACTTTGTTTTCATTAAAAAAGACTTCATTTGTCTCCAGCGTCTTGTCTGTGTGCAAAATGGTGGTTCGAATATTATCTCTTCCCCCCCCCCCCTTCTTGGAGAATTGACCGTCACTTTGTCAACAAACATGGCGGTCTCGAAGGCTCATATGGCCAGTCTTTTGAAATCGTACAAACCAAAAAAGGAAAGGCAAGCACATGAGACCACTTCGGGTTTATAAAAGAAAATAATGGTTCAGAGTTGCATGTACATGTAACTCATGTCCCAGTAGACTGGTAAATAAAATAAATAAATAAATCAACTTTGTTTAACGAGGGTGACACACAACAGTCTGGGACTGACAAACCTGTGGCCCTCGGGTTCCGGATCAAATACAAAAATATAGTGGTAATACAACAAAACTGGCCCACCATATGTGACAAACATGTTGATAGGTTAATTTTTCTTTAGGACGGTGCCTCCTAATTAATACAGATGTATTTTTTGCAAAGGTTATGACTATGGGGAAAACGTGGATCTTAGCAAGGGTTATTGGAAGCCCTTGCTAAGATCTGCTGTTTCCACATAGTCTTAAACCACACAAAAAATTTGATATAAGGGGGCAAATTCCTTAAAAAACCTGAATGGTAACGCATCCATGACTACTGTCACGAATATACATTTCATAGTCTATCTCTATCTTATGTAATTGAAAGAGCGAATGTATTTGCTGTATGTAGTGTAGTTTGTTGAAGTTGTAGTCACTGTAGAAAGTGTAGTCATGTGTAGTCAGTGTAGTTGGTGTAGTCAGTGTAGTCGTGTGTAGTCAATGTAGTCAGTGTAGTCGATGTAGTCAGTGTAGTCGGTGTGGCCGGTGTAGTCAGCGTAGTCTGTGTAGTCGGTGTAATCAGTGTAGTCGGTGAAGTCAGCGTAGTCAGTGTAGTCAGCGTAGTCAGTGTAGTCGGTGTAGTCAGCATAGTCAGTGTAGTTGGTGTAGTCAGCGTAGTCGGTGTAGTCAGCGTAGTCGGTGTAGTCGGCGTAGTCAGTGTAGTCGGTGTAGTCAGCGTAGCCGGTGTAGTCAGCGTAGCCGGTGTAGTTAGTGTAGTCGGTGTACTAGTCAACGTAGTCAGCGTAGTCGGTGTAGTCAGCTGGTGTAGTGGGTGTAGTCAGTGTAGTTGACGTAGTCAGTGTAGTCGGTGTGGCCGGTGTAGTCGGTGTAGTCAGCGTAGTCCATGTAGTCGGTGAGTCAGTGTGGTCGGTGCACTAGTCGGTGCACTAGTCAGTGTAGTCAGTGTAGTCGGTGTAGTCAGCGTAGTCAGTGTAGTTGGTGTAGTCAGCGTAGTCAGTGTAGTCGGTGTAGTCAGCGTAGCCGGTGTAGTCGGTGTAGTCAGCGTAGTCAGTGTAGTCAGTGTAGTCAGCGTAGTCAGTGTAGTCGGTGTAGTCAGCGTAGCTGGTGTAGTCAGTGTACTAGTCAGCGTAGTCAGAGTAGTCGGTGTAGTCAGCTGGTGTAGTGGGTGTAGTCAGTGTAGTCACGACAACACTGACCACCCCAACTACACTGACTAAATTAACTACATAGACTACAATGACTACACCTTTAACACCAACTACAGTGACTACACTGACTACACGAACTACACCGACTATGCTCACTACACTGACTTCACCTACCTATATGGACAGTGATTAGATTTGTTATATTCGAGACGGTAGTCATGGATTTATTACCCTGAATATCCTGAGATGCGCAGAATATATGCCCGGTAACAAAACAAGACACCGTCCCTGAGAAGAATTGGAAGCCTTAACCAGAAAGATGTTAACTGGTGCCACCACTGTACTGCAAATTCACTATTCAGTTGTTCCTGTTTTGTCAAGAATAACAAGAATAACTGTCAAACCTCAACTGAATAAAGACAGCTAGAAGTGAGATGTTGTTTATTTGTTAAGCTTTTCTTTTTGGCCTACTGCCATAACCAGTATATTAAATTTGTAATAAATACACAAATGCATTATTGTTTTGGATCATTAATATTAACATAAGGAGATTTAAGAAACACAAGAATGATTTCAACAGCTAAGAAAGTGCTCATATCTAAGCAGCTGAGATTCAAGTAAAGTTCTAGTGTAGCCCAACAAACTTTTTAACTTCACTTTGCAATTACATGTAATGTAATATGTACCTGCTGGCTGTCGTTAGTCCATCTCATCATCTCTTTTTCTCTATCAGTGCATTACATTACATGTAAAATACTATTAAATAATTTGTGACATGCCCACAAAAGGGGAATTCTCCCTCCCAAACCACAAGATTGGGCAAGTAATGGTGTCTGATTCATCGGCATTTGGGAGTCAAACTGTCATCCTTATTTTCCATCTTTTTGTTATCTTTACTCACCCTGAAATTGTTCCTTTTGCCCCTAAATATTAATACTTTTTGTCTCAAATGGAATCACACCTACAAATACCAAAAAAAAATCATACCAGTCAGTCAATCTAGAATATTATATTAGGTTACCACACATTTTCAAGTGAGGATCCTGGGGGGAAGCGCGGTACTGCCTATTTATGGTTTTACGGGGAGGCTCTGGCCAAAGGTGGTGACTTTTTTTAAGCTCACAGTTTACTAAAGGGTAGGAAAAAATTGTCATTTTAGTATAAGAAAAGGTTACAAAATCAACTGAAAAGTGGACAAGATGGTGGCTTAAACAAAAGTTTGGGAAAGCGTGCCAGATTTCTGTAGAAATGACAACACAAAACACACAAAAGCTTGCAACCTTTGAGTAGCTGAACCAGAACGACTGAAAGCCCGGGGAAAATTAGGCAATTAAAGAAAATTCTATGGTTTTGGTTTATCCTTGAGGTATAGCAAAGGGGTGCAAATTTTGCTTTCGGTACCATTTTGGTAAAAATTAGTATATTAAAAGGGAAGGGTTTGAACCTCCAGACAGACCCTCTCCGTATGAAACTTTATTGAGTAACCCCCCCCCAAGGGTGAGGATGCACCCAATCCGTACTCTTGTTATACAAATTTATCTGGGTTCAGCCTTAAGGTGTAATGAACTTTTATGTGTTATATAGAAAGAGAAGAAAATTATCGACTTACTGGTAAGCTGTTATGTTCTGAAGCAAAAGTGAATCACAAGGAAGTGTACATGTATGCCCAGTTTGCTGAGCATACACCCTTACACTAAAAATTTTCTACCTGGCTACCTGGGATCCCAGCATTGCCTTACCAGGATCCCAGCTAACTGGACTAAGATTTTCTTATGTAACTGCAAAGTGTGTGAGGTGTGTTTATGCCAGGATCTCTGCAAACTGAGCCAGCATGGCTAACCAGGCCAGTTTGGCTCATTGGCCTCTTAAGGCCCAGTAATACGAGCAACATTTTCGTAAAACTTTTTGCGCAACAATGTTGCGTTGCAAGTTGAGATTGTTTCTTGCACATATTAACACCTTTTTGCACAACAAATTTGTTGCTTCTACTTTTTGCAACATGAAAATTTGTTATGCGCAGAGGTGGTAATACGTGCAACAAACAATCTCAACTTGCAACACAACATTGTTGTGAGGAAGGTTGCACAAAAATGTTGCCCGTATTACTGGACCTTAAGAGGCCAATGAGCCAAACTGGCCTGCTTAGCCATGCTGGCTCAGTTTGCGGAGATCCTGGCATAAACACAGTGAAGCATACCGTGTTATTCCTCAGGGCTATGATTAACATGTGACTAATAAAACCATGAACAGTAAGAATTATCTTGGAATGTTCATTGTGCCATGACCGACCAATCAGGTGTGAAATCAATGTATCTGATTGGTTTTCTTTCCCAACATAATAACAGTCCAAAAATAATTCAAGTGTTCAGGGTTTTATTAGTTTTACTGTATTAAAAGCCATAATGCCTAACCTGTTACGGCGGAGTATAGATCAGTGTTATGGGCCGTGTTTTCACGAGCAAATTTTCAGGTCGCTTAGCGAGTGACAACCGGAAATCTCATAAAAACAATTGCTTTTCCGACTCGCTTAAAGTTAAGCGAGTCGGCAAACTTCAATGCAATTCTCATTAAATTTAAGCCACCGACCCAGGTAGCTTAAGCGAGTCAGCAATCAATTTCCTCCAATGAGAAGCACCTTGTGGTCATCTCATCTGACAAAGCTGTCAAATCGCACTTGAAATCGGAAATATAACACGCCGGTTCTATTTTTATGCGTCTCGCTAAACTTTTGTGACCACGGCGTAGTTTTTTTTTCTGCGAAGATGAATAATTTTCCATTCAATGACCCTTCTAGATCTGTTATGACCCTGCGTATTGGTTTAGAAGCATATGTTCGAACCAGAATTGGTTCTCCTGCCTCTGATTGTGAGCAACCTTAGCCGTTGCTGAAATCGGTTCCTTCGTCGGATGAAAACCAAGCGCATAAATACAGTAATAAAAAAAAGGACGCACGTGTGAGCTTCGTCCACATCTCCCACCATTATTCAAACTAATTTATTCGCGCGTGTGCTCTCCTCAAATTACTTAAATGAAATACAATCTTACTCGTGAAAACACCAATCATTTTTAACCCTTTCACTCCCAAAGTCAGTTATGGAAACATTGACGCGGTTCTAACTTTTGACTCTGTGGACAAAATCCTATGGTGTGACTATTCAAATGAAACCTTGTCAGCGGCACTTTTACATGGTATTGTTTATATTTGAGTATTTTACAAAATGAAATTTGGGATTTGCCTTGAATTTTGATTTTAGGCACTCTTGGGAGTGAAAGGGTTAAGTCGCTTAACGAAGTCAGTAAACAAAACACCTTCAGGAATGTTAAGCGAGACAATCGTGCTCGTGAAAACACAGCCATGGATGAACTTATCTTTTGTTTCTATTAATAATTATTTACTCAAAAAGCAATTGGGTTTCTTTATATGCATATGAACATGTGACTAATAGCTAATTGACAGCCCTTAATTGAAAAGCAAAGTTATCTAAGTAGCTAATGTTGCCCAAAGCCAAAGGGAACTTGGAGAGAAAACGGCAATTCTGCAGGAATGGGGATTAATGATTATGGAATTCAGAGGACATGGGGGCAAAGTTCTGTCCACGAATTGAAAGTTTAAATCTGAAAAGGTTCTTACAATAACTTATGTGTCACACAACTATTAAAGAACATTATTTAAGTTAAATGTAAGACACAAGCATCGAATCAAGACAATTAATTCAATTCAATGACCCTCTATTTAAATAATACTAAGTCCTCGTGGACTGAGCGGACCGCGTGAGAAATATAACTGAATACAAACATTTACCAACCAAGAGTGAAAAAACATACCTGAAATGATGTACGAGCCATAGACGAAGGAAAAGTGGTTCTTCTATATTATTTGCATTGAATTTCCATCAGATTGAAAGCCGTTTGCACGTTGGTTTGTCCTATACTAGCTCGCTCGACCGGCAAGAACGTCATGCTAGCCCACATATAAGGCACTAATAACATTTCAATCCTATATGAATATAAACACCAACTGATTAAAGCACCTAACTCCACTAACACACACTTTCCTTCACTTCACTCACTTTCCTTCATTTGTACTTATCTTCCTCCATTTGTACTCACTTCCCTTCACTTGTACTCACTTACCTTCACATTAGTGCCTTATATGTGGGCTAGCATGACGTTCTTGGCCTATATGTGGGCTACCATGACGTTCTGGCCGCTCGACCGTTAAAAAGATTGTGCTGCCTTCCGACAGGGCTCAAAAACGGCTGGACATGCGCAGTAAAACCCAGGTCCTCTTCCCGCCATTCGATTTTCAAAATGGCGGACGACGAATCAAAATCTAACACGTCATTGTAACGGCTCCTTGCAGCCTCCTGCGCGCTCAAAGCCCTCAAAAACAACCTGGGAAATCTGTACAATCACTTATGCTGAAGTTGTGACTCTGATCGAAGAAATCGAAATGGTATTTTCAGTTTTATCCGGCGATGAAGACACCTTTTCCCCAAGGATACTTTGAGCTTTTCGTAATTGCCCCAAGGTACAGTTTTTGCGTTAACTAAGGTCGTGTCAAGTTCTCTAAGGTTTTGAAACGTAAATTTCCGTAGCTTGTTTTTATCCCTATTTAACATATCAAAAATGACTTTTGATTCATTCTGATGAAAATTTTTAAATGCTTCTTGTTTATGGACTTCATTATCGCTACCCAAAGAAGAAAAATATGGCGGAATAATTCACAAGTAGAGCACAATCTTGTCCGCTCGCGTTGTGTTTTTAGCTTTTAATTTTGTACTATTCAACCGTCTCTTGTTTTAATTGTCGCTTGTGAATCGCATGCCGATAGTTTTAGAAAGGGTACATCTTATGCTTAGGACTTCTATGAAGGTTTTTATTGGCAGTGTACAAGTGCATCTTGAAAGGTTAAATAAATTGCTTATTGTTTGTTTTATACCTTGTTGTAAAATTTTATGATCTAACCAGTCATTTGCGTACGACCTCACTTTATAAACAGTCGACCCTCCATAGCGCTGTGCTCGTTCAAGGATTCAACACAGATTGCAAAAAATAATGCAGAGCTCTGCTGTCAAGTATTCTTGACAGCATATTCTTCAATGGCTTCGGTATTGGTGCCTCGAAAAGAAACAAGTTTCAATATGGCCGCCTTTGAACAACGAGGATTTACGGCCACTTACATGTGTTCGACATGTGCATCCTCATGGACCTTTGATATTATTAGTTCCTTCATAATCAGGGAGGCTAGTTTCGGTAACAATCAGCCCATGTTGTCCTAAACGTTTTGGGACATTGTTCTGCTAACTTATAGATAGCTGTCCTTGACAACAAGACTTCAACGGATCGTGGATTTTCTTGTTTGCTAAGATAGTATATGAGTGTCTCGCAATGGAAGTTTGATAATTTGTAAAGAAATATTAAGAGACTATCTTTTCGCGTCGATGATTTTTTAAATCGCTGTTTGAAGATGAACATTTGTTTGTTTGTATCTTGGAAGAGAAGTCGTGCCAGTGTACAGCAACTCGATTAAGTTATTGCCAATGTTTACTTCGTTGTTTCTTAATGCTTTCTAAAGTAAAAGTATTTGGACATGCGTTAGATCAAGTTAATAAACGTCCAAATACATTAAGTTTTACTAGTCATGACAGAATTTAAACAACAAGAATCCCAATATTCATTGTCCAAAATACATGTACTGAAAAACAAACAACACTACAGGATCAGCAGATCAAACTAGCTTCTATTTCAATAGTCACATCTACCTCGAGGTTGTAACTCTGGGAGTGAAACGGCTGAAGAAAAGCGAAGTGAACTTAAATTGTGCACTGTTTAATGTAAACCCTTGGACAGTACCTCGCACAGGAAACAAGCGACCTCCACATATTAAAGTTCATTGGCTTTTCAGGTGAATAGAGCTTGAAATCGTTTCCCATTGAATATTTTCAAGTGATTAGTTTTCTAATGAATATTTTTGCAGAAAATGCTATGTTGGAACTATCCCATCTTAAATCACTGCATCTGAAATCAACCAAACAAAAACGTCTGTTTTGCCACTGAAATGATGGTGAAATGTTTTGCTATTTTGCAGTTATGGGAACTGTGATGGAGGATGAACAAAAACTCTGTCAAACTGAGCTACTGAATACACGAGCAATACAAACGAAAAAACACCTAAATGTATTTCAACAACGAAAAGAAAAAGGTGGAAAGATCATGGAAAATGCCATGATATTAACAATCTGGAACAGGACAAAATAGTACCTTTCAAACACAAGGTACACCCTCTTAGCAACAAAATTGTCAGTGCAGCACAACTTCATTTAAAACACACTGGAAACTTTAAAATTACAATAGCAAAGCAAAGTGCATCTCCTTGCCAATACAAGAGTACTCATTGTCTATGCAGCCACCTTCATAAGCTTGTGAACCCTTCATTTATATTCCAACAGCAGACAGGTGCAATACCTTTTATTTTTTTCAGAAGGAGGCTGACAATTTTTGGTTACTCTTAGTCAAGAGTAATTAATGAAAGAACTTGACTGTATTGCAAAAGGAAATTGTGGAGCAGTATATTTGCCAAAATAATATCTAAATGATACCACACAGAATTTAACTTTGGATTAAAAAATACAATGGTATAGAAGCACAAAACACTGAGGAAGTCGCTCCAGAATTGAGTTCACTACTTAGGAGCAAATGCTGCATCAATCAATGTTCAATGCTCCAGACAAGTACCTGTAGTATCTGAAAAGTGCAGCTAGGGCAAAGACTAAAACGAAGGGCCATAATCATCATTGATGCCCCTCTCACACAACTGCTTCTAACTTCCTTCTAAAAAGAAGGTTGGCTACAAAATTAATGTAAGATGAGTTGCAAGATGGAAAAAAGGCACAAAGATGCTGGGTTTTATTTCTCAAATCTTTATATACATGCTTTTTCACTTCACCTTTCATCAGGAACAATAAACATGTAGTTTGCCTCAAGACAGACCTCTCATAGAGATCAGACGTCAAACATCAGTACACTCCACTGGACTGTTTCAGTATCAAGAATGTTGTACAGCCAAAGAGTGTAGGGCAAACTGACTTTTGAAAAATCAATAATTAGAATAATTAATATTTGAATTGAACACGTGACTTTTGTTGCTGCCATTCTCTGCTTTCTGCCAAGAACGTAACAGGCTGGATAAGAACATATCACTGCAGTCAAAAGCTGTGACAACCTGGAGAAAAAAATGTAAAACATAAATTTTACTTCATGTATAATTGATTAAAAACTTATTGGCAAAAAATGTATCATAATGCTGGCACTCAACTAATTTAACATAACATTTTAAAAACATTCTGCAAATAGATTGAATCTCTTTCACCCACATGACCTAGTTTGGTCTCGCAGGTCTTAAAAGTACAATGTACAAGTAAAACCCTGTCTTACCAACCACTTTGTTACATGCGATCATCTTATGACACTTCTTTTAGCCAAGAAATTAACTGATCCAGTTATTTTTCTGACTGAAATACTTCTTGAAGGCAACAACCATTTTTTTCATTAATTATTTAATATGACCCATTGATCAGTGATCGTATTAGTGGAGTTCCCCTGTAAACATCAATCAACACTCTATTTTGGCTATTTGCAAAAGGTTTTTTCCCCACAAATTAACTCATGCAGTTCTTTCCTATTACTAGAATACCCCCTAAATGCAAAAACCACTTGTACCATACATATTTTATCCACCACTAGCAATCATACTAGGGTTTTACTTTAAAAATTGTGGTGTGGCATACTGGTTCAAGTATACAAATAAATTGCAAAACAAGTAAAATGCTGAGCAAGATGTGGTATGGATCTTCATAGGAACAAAGTATATGGGTAAAGCTAACAATACACAAATCAATGAGCACAAGCAAAGCTTAACAAAAAGCAGAAATTGTCATCGTGTATTGATCAACAAGTGTGTTGATTAAATATGTTAACCAATGAATAAAGCAAATAAACATGTTCAGTGTTGCTGATCTAAGAAAGACTGAGTAATTGCAATTAACAAAATTCAAAAATAATTATTTGATTTGCTTTCTTCAGAATTCGACACACAACATAAAGCAGCATTTGTCAGTTTTAAAAAAATGCATCATGCGAGTCATAGTGTGGACTTAAAGTATCAAAAATACCAACCACAACAGGCTTTTAAGTGATTTCGAAAAAGGGCACTTTTGAAGACTGTTATAGCATTATTTGAACATCAGGTAACACTCTCTTCCGGCTATTAAAGCACTTGTCAGTTTGTAAAAGAGTAGCAATCCACGTCAACAAACTTGTGTATTAAATGTGCAAAAACATGACCAGCAAAGGGCTACATAACAACCATTGAGTGCATGATGATCAGTTATGAAATAGTACATCAATAAATTACTGACCTGCAACCATGAGATCACTCCCCTTCTGCATGCCTTGTCCACGAAAAAATATTTACGGAAGATAAAATTTTAATCAAATAACGAGATCAATCCTAAACGCCATCAGAAGATGCAGCCTGATCCAAGACTGGACTGCCGATAAGTATATTCAGTTTCTCCAGTGTACGGCGGCCAAAGTGGCTTCTTTGAAAGCCACTGAAGTCAATGATCGATTCAAACAGCATTTCCGATTAAAAAAACTATCTAACGTAACTTCGATGGGCCGTTGAAAGTGAAATAATATTGCGGTTCCCGTGCTAAAACAACTGCAGCCCGTCCGCCATATTGAACTTTTCAAGGGTGAAAAAGCAACACGCATGCTCAGTAGCAATTCTGTGACGCTTTTTACGTAATATCTTTTAACCAATCAGCCGTTTTTGAGCCCTGTCCTGCCTTCCCGAATGAGCACGAATTGTGGTCAGCGGACGTTTACTACTTAGTGTACACGAACGCGACACGAACGCTAAAAATAACATTCCCTGAAAAAGCAGCGTTTTTGCAGTTCTGTGTTGTTTTCACGTAATTAGAGATTTTCCATGAAAATGCTAACTAAATTCGCTGAGCAAACGGTCGATTATTTAACTTGGTGAGGTTAGTTCGCATCGCAATGTACCAGCAGAGGCCAGTAGAACGAAATTCAAAGGGTGTAGCACCTACGTTCGCATGAAATACCTCTGACAAACAGGTTTTAGTGGAAATTCAAAAGGAAAAAACCGTACTTAAAGAGATTCTCGTCTTTGTGTTAAGACAAAGCAAAAAAAAAAAACGAATAATGTAGACTCCTGATCGCGAGAAGGGCTAGTTTTGCAGCGTTTTTGTATCACGCTCAATTTCTTTTGTCTTTGCTTATCCACAATCCTCTTCTAAGCAGTGCCGGTACCGGGCAATGTTTTTGATACGCCCACTTCAAACTGGCGGCCGAAAAACGTTTTTAAAGAAAAACATTCTGTCTTCAAAATTCACAGATTGGTTGGATTTAAATCAATTCTCTGTTGCTTCTCTCAACTGGCACTACCGAAATGTTAGTTTTCAATAACTAACCAAATATTCTTCTACACACAAACTGCGACTTGTTGCTGAAGCCAAACAGTAAAACAGTGCTTAAATTTAAACATGTGAATAGGTTGTTCAAGATAATGAAAAACGCAGATGTCCCCCATCTTGAAGTGGGTGTTAAAAACTTAGCTTTGGGTGGGGGTAGGGGGGGGGGGGGGTAGGGAGGAACCCCTAAAATCTCGGTGGGCGATGTGCAGCAAATGTCTTGAAACAATTACACTATTTCGGAGCACAATATGTGATTTTTTTTCTACCCTGTTTCAGGCCTGACCCAAAATCTAACGCCCCTTATCAAAACTGTGCCAAAAAGGATCGCAACTACCTAGGAACTGCTTCAATTTACGTAAAACGTTTGAGAACGGCCTCAAATTCTCTATATTAATCAAAAGACCATTCTCAACGGATGAAAATAGTAAAAAGTAGCTTCGTCTAAAGACCATACCCAATTCCAGACCATAACTCGCAAACTTTACCCTAATTCAGACCAAAACGACACAAAAATCATTATCTTTGAAGCCGCCAACTCCTATCTGGCTTTTATGTAGAAGGTTTTTGCAGTCTCCCTTTTTGATTTTCATGTCGTTTACAAGGTTTAGGCTATCTCTCTGTTTTACTTTCTTTCTACAATCTCCCTTTTTTACAATTGTGGGGAGCAAGGTTGGTGTAGCGGTGGGAGCACTTGCCTCCCACCTCTGTGACCCGGTTCGGTTCCAGTGGTTGGTATGTGGATTGAGTTTGTTGTTGGTTCTGTCCTTGTTCCGAAGGGTTTCTTTTAGAGTTCACCTGGACGTCAAGTGTTTACACATGATGTGTGGTCCTCACACTACGACGCAAAATTTGATTTACCTTTTTTTTTTACTTCATATGTTAGATACATATTCTTGAATGTATCCCTTTTCCAATTTACACGCTATTTGCATTGTCTGGCCAGTCTCCCTTTTTCCATTTACATGATTTTTACAGGATTTGGGCCACCAAATTTACATGTTATTTACAAGGTATAGAACAGCCCCATATTTCTCATTTACATGTTCTTTACATGTTTTGTTTAAAAAATTTACTAACCTGCGATCAGGCCGAATTTTAGCATCGCTCTCATATTCTCTTATGTTGGTCGCTCGCTAAAATAGGGCCTGATACAATCTCTCACAGAAGTTCATGTCGGCGGCCAAATTTTGGCCGCGGAATCTCGCAATCTGATTGGCCCTTTAACAATAGAGCTGTCAACGGAAGTAAATTGTCTACGAGATTTCGATCCGACCGCCATCGCCAAGGGACAACCAAGGAACAAGTCTGCCGAAGTAAAATGTGTTGCTCTAATAAATTCTCGTCGTTCTAGGAGAATTGTCACCATTTCTTTCTCTCCTGAGAATGGCGTTCGGTTTGACGCAAGCTGTCTCTCACCTGGAGCGGAGAAGTACAGCAACAGTGAAGTATGTATTCTGTTTTATCGCATCGTGTCGCGGAATTTTCATTTGACGGCTTTCAACTAGTATTGATAACATGAACAGAGTAGTGGCTGTTTCCGCGTCTTACGAAACAAAACGAACAGCAGACGAGCAAGTATCTTTCGCCAAGAATGATCAACAAGTCAACCGATAATTCGGTAAACTTAACGGTGAACTAATGTTTGGCTACCCTGCGAGCAGATCAAAGGGCCTCTGCTCGCACGGTAATGTTTGGCAAGAACCGCAATCAAGTCGCAATAACGATTTTCAGTTTATTCATTCATTGTTTAATACTTATGTCGTTTTATTGATCTCTGACATTGACATCAAAGGATCTGACTAGTTTTATAATAGATGTTCTTCGTTTTAAAATTCGCTGCTGCTTAGAGATAAAATTCGCTGCTAATTTCAAATATTTATCACTTCTCGAATTAAATTACAAAATACCCCTTTGTTTATAAACGGTTTTATTTATATTTTTATTCTAAAGAATGAAACTGAAGGTATTTCTCTTAATTGTCCAAGGTTTTTTACGCAGAAAATCGGTACAATTGGGAAGAGAATATTTCCAGATACCACCTGAAATGGGAAATGATTCAAGCATGCAGCATATTTTGGTACATCACAACCTCGTCGTGTTTTGAATTTTCATTCAGTTTCAGATCAGACAGAGCAACCATGTACAGTACCGGAACCTTCAAGTTAGCAATCGTGTAAATTTGAGTACTTGTGCCTAGAAGATATATCGTAGCCTATGATTTTCCTTTTTTGCCGACATTTACGCGACTTTCTGCGAATTGCCGTTATGGGAAATTTGCATACCGAGGATCGTGCAAGCAGAAGAAATTTTGATTGGCTGTTTTGTTGAATGTCAATCAATCAAAAAAAGTGGGCGGCAGACGTTCCGTAGAAGAATTGTATCAGGCTCTATTTTTCGTTTCGCCCGTCCCGCCTGAATGTTTCACCAAGCGAAACGAAAATAGAGCCTGATCGCAGGTTAAAAATTTACAGGATATTTACAAAGAAGATACTGTAAATTTGTTCCCCAAAATTTACATGTTATTTACATGGTTCTTTAAGTTATAAGGGTTAAAGGGGACCACGTAAATCCATTTTTACAACAAATTTACAGCTTCTCCTTAACATGTAAAAAAGCAAACAAATTCAATTTACAAAATGCCAACATGTAAATGTAAATTTACAAAACATGTAAATTAGGATTTGCATGTTGTAAATTACGATTTACATGTGCATGTAAATTTTCAACTTTTCCAGTGATGTTATGTCTGCCATTTTTGAGTGTAACCCTTTGTATCGTACATACTGTTTTCTGTTAGATAAGTAATTCTTAAACCACAATAGTGTTATTCCTCTTATGCCAAAATGTTCAAGTGTGTCCAACAGAATTGTGTGATTCACGGTATCAACGGCTTTTGCTAAATCTGAAAAAACAGCTATAGAGTACTCTCCCTTGTCAACTGCTGTATGTATTTTTTCTAGAAAGTCTAATATCGCCATGGAAGTAGAGTGCAGTTGCCTGAAGCCATACTGATTTGAGTTTAGAATATCCGCATCGGGCAGAATGCGTGGACATCATTAATTATTCATAACCGCTGAAGCGGCGAATTTAAATGCGACCGCGCTTTGAAAAGCCCAGAATAAGAGAAGAAAGGGGCTGAATTAGCTCAGTAGCGTTCATAAAATTCGCTTTTCTGATTTCCAGAAGTCATAACTGAAACATCCACGCACGGCCTTTTGAAGAGGAATGTTGTATCTGTCATTTTCTTTTTAAACGAATGAGTTTTACAAAGTTTAAAGACTATCCCTTTACACTTGAAAATCCTTTTTTGTATGGAAGCCACTTTCAACAGCGATTTTCTTGAAATTTACACGGACTTCCAAATTTCCACGCACGGCAAATGGAAGATTGATCTTTTCTGAACAGAATCCGTTTTAACTTTGAAAATCGGTGAACAAGAACCACTATCCCTTACAGTTTGAAAATTTTAAGTTTGAATAAGTTCCAAAATGGCGCGTCTTGCCCCTGTGAGCTATTGTTCTGAACCCCACGACTGAATAACAATAGTTGTCAAGACTATAACAATACCCTATTCAACAAAACTACTCAGATGTAAAATGTTTCATTAACTTATCAGTTGCCGCGAACTTTGAAACTCATCTCGGTGCTCCAGCTGATTTATTCATGTTCAAAGCCACAAGAGATGGTTTCCGTTCGGTTGCTGCATGCGATTGCTAATAAAAAAGGCGCACTGATCGTAGTGATCGATACCATTCAGCCTATAAACAAACAAATGTTTGTAATAGATGCAATCACGGAATCGTTTGTGTGTCGCGTATCCTTATGTTCGCTACGATCGCTGACCACAATCAAGCTTTAGGTTTTTGGCTCTGTTAAGGAATGTAAACTCACTTACCCGCTGTTTCGTTTCACATAAAAGTTAAAAAGCTCTCAAAGACAGAAGCAAAACGTTACAGTGTTTGCCGCTTGCGCACGCAAACCACATACAAGCGAAATGCTGAATTTATTTACGAGACAATCATCTCGCTCGCGCAGTGATGATTCGACATGCCTTTCTTTCTGTGTTGTAACTTTTGCCTCGACGAAACCACTCTAAAATGCTCATGCAACACCGTATCAAAATGGAAAACCGTTTCATGAAATGTTCTACGCGAAATATGCGCATATGTTCGATTTTACGAAACAAAAGGTGAAACAATAGCGCGCTCCGTTCATTGTTTGGTTTGCCGCCTTCATCATGATAATGAGCATCGCCGTGCATTCATGGCAACCAATCAACCAAGCTCTTTCTTAGCGTTTAATATATAGATTTAGCCAAGCCTAAAAGCGGAACCCCATATCTACCTGGTTACCATCGGCCGCCTATAAATTCTTCAGAAATAACCTAGGTACTTGACCTCGTTAATTACTGTATAGTTTTATTAAGCGTATCATTTTAGTATAAACTTAGAGTTATAATTCTGTTTCGTGATTCAAGCAAATCTAATTTATCTATTTGCGCTTTCACTTTAAGTTCGCTAGGCAAATTCATTCAATCGTTTATCGGCATTTTTCTTTTGCTTTGATTGCTGTTATTTTACTTGTCGCTTTGTATTTTGTAATTGGAGACGCGTGTTCGCTTCGAAACTACTAGAAATTCTCTTTTGGTTTTGTTTACAGATTATTGCACAGTGTTGCACACATTTGACACATTTTGTCGTAAATTCAATCTGTTTATTGTGAATAACTTTGATTCTATTTTACAACTGTCAATTGGAAAGCTATGTTCTTCTAATTCTGTTTGGTAAACGGATACGCTTCATTTGTTTTAAAATACAAAGGTCATGCTTTAGGACAGAATTATTTGTTCGCAAATTAATACTTTTCTGCTCGACTTATAAGCTTGGTTTTGCTCTAACCTTACATCCTTGAATGTAGAATCCTGTTTTTCACCATGTTATGGCCGTTGGATACCATTTTACTGTAAAATTATCCACTGTTTTCAAGGGTTATTTTACCGCTACGCTAGTCGCTTATGCAACACGCGTCAAAAGACTTACGCGATTCCTCACACGCCATTGGCTAGAAGCTGGGCGAAAATTGCCTCATGTAAGAATGTCATGAAATGCGACGGTCGTACGGCGCACGCGCCCGCGAGCCATTCCGCTTGCCATGACCATAAAAAACCCAGCATACCTTATAGTATGAGTATGGGACTCCACTCTGCGGCCTTCGGCCGCAAAGGAGTTCCGCTATGAATAATAACGCGCGATATGACAGATCTACAAACTTTCTTGAACTGGAAGTAAATGTCCCGAGAGCAATAAGCATTCTGCGCGATGCAAATTTATTTATATAATCTATGAGCCGATAATATACGATTTTTTCTATAATCTTTGATAATGAAGGAAGAACTGACACTGGCCTGTAGTTCTTGTAAACGTTATTATCCCCAGATTTGAAAAGCGGTATAACTTTCGCTATTTTCATTTTGTCGGGCAAAATCCCTGTAAAAAGGGATAAGTTTACAATTTCACTCAAAGGGCCAGAAATTGATGGAATAATATTTTTCACCAAAGTTGTACTTATTTCATCAAAGCCACAACTTGATTTATTTTTAAGTTTCATGGTGATAGATTCAATTTCTTCTGGTGTTGTATCATTGAAAAATAAGCTGTTGGTGTAACTTTCCTTTAAAAAAGTTTTATAATTTACATCTACTTTGGGGATGTTCTTTGCAAGATTTGACCCAATGTTTGAAAAATAACTGCAAAACTTATTTGCTATTGTGTTATAATCTGTATCCTTGGTATTGTTGTCTAAAAAATGGGTTGGATAATTTTTTCTACCTTTAGTTTTATTAATAAGGGAATTTAAAATCTTCCATGTTTCCTTCATGCTATTTACAGATTCTTGTATTTTATTGTTAAATAAATAATATATTGCTTTTTGGAAAGCCTCAACAGATAATTCAGTTTGTTTCTGTATTCTGTATTCAGTTTGTTTCAGTTTGTTTCTACCTTTAGTTTTATTAACAAGGGAATTTAAAATCTTCCATGTTTCCTTCATGCTATTTACAGATTCTTGTATTTTATTGTTAATATATTGCTTTTTGGAAAGCCTTAACAGATGATTCAGTTTGTTTCTGTATGTAGTCAGTAAACTTCTTTTTGTTTGCAATATTTGGAGATTTAATGTAAGTTTTGTATAGCAAATTCTTTCTATTGATTGATTTCAGAATGCCTTTTGTAACCCAGGGTTTTATACTTTTGGATTTGAATTTGACCTTTTTAAGTGGGAAACAGGAGTTGTGTATATCAGTAAATTCCTTGATAAAGTTATCATAATATATGCTTGGATCTTCATTATTTTTACTTTTACTCCAATGAGTAAAATCCAATTTGTTCTTGAATATTTCCATAGAATTTTTATCATATCTTCTCATAAATTTTGCTTTCTTTTTTGTTTCAACTTTTCATCATTCATTTTATGGGTATGAAAGATAGGAATATGATCAGAAATGTCAGCACAAAGTAGTCCATAAACACAAGTAGCCTGATTATCGGAAACATTCGTGAAAATATTATCAATTAATGTAGCTGTCTTTGTCGTTATTCTAGTAGGCTTACTAATTAATGGTTTAAAGAATGACCAATAAATAATGTCTAGAAATTCACCTGAAATGTCTGAATCATTCGCACGGAGTAAATTTATGTTGAAGTCCCCAAGCAGGTAGCATTTTTTATTCTCAAGATTATTTTTTCCGTTATCTGAGTAGTACTTTCAAGAAAGCGTTTGGTATCTGAGTCAGGCGCTCTATAGATTACGTCTTCTATAATGTTCTTATCCTTTTTATTTACCACTTCAATAAAAAGTGATTCCATTATGCCTTCATCATAAATGCTAAGATCTTTCCTAACTTTGTAATTAATTTCTTCCTTTAGGTACAAACCTATACCACCTCCTTTTCTGTTTTATCGCCCATTGCATATTAGCTTATAATCTTCCATTTGAATCAAATCACTGGGTTCTGAAACCCACGTTTCACTAACACCAATGATAGCAAAAGATATATTCAGCGTACTTAACAAAGTCTTCAATTATTAGTCTTCTTCAAATGGTGGACCGGAAATAAAGAATTGAGAAGTACAAAGCATCCCCAAACAACCCACTGTAATAAATTCAGGTTAGATAGCAGTTATGTAGCAATAGCAGATCTCAAGTTTTAGGTGTAAATCTGTTTTTATAAAAGCAGTAAGATAACTGTGATAAGGTGTTGTTGACAGGCACGAAAAGTAAGTTGCCGCATTTGAACCGAAATCCTGTCAATTGAGTAGAAGAAAAACAAACAAAACAAGAGTGTACATGCCTGTATCCATCGTTCAAGAAAGGAAAACTCACAAGATTCTCCTTATTAAAAATTTACTGTTCCATGGAGCGATCACTCTATCGTTGGGGGGGGGGGGGGGTCATCAATCGACTGACTGAATGACCGTTTTAATTTATTGATCTATCCATCCACCGAAACGAACGGACAGACTGACGGTCATGGATGGCCAAACATACTAGAAATGTTTATGTACCTTCCGTTTTTCTAGTGTCTTCTTCTTTTCGTCATCATCCTCTTTCTCCTTATGGTTATCCTTCTCTGTTGACGTCTGACCCATGGCACTTCTTCTCTGTCTTTCCTCAAAAACCCGGTTTCTATAAAAATCATCACGTGGATGGTCCCAAACACTCTCACCGGTTGAAAAGTTGAAGTAGTATATATCGCCGGTCTGATCTTGACTGAAAAAGAAGTTACTGACAAATTGCACTTCACGAGTTTAAAATTTTTAAATACCGTAATATGAAAGCGAGATCTCTGAAGCTCGATACAACCTCTTTCCAGGGTTGCCATGCAGGCGGAAGAGAGATGCTAAGAAAGAGGATGGAAATGACAACCAGTAATCACAGGGCTTGTTTTTGTATATTTTCTTTATATTTTGAAATGATTTTTTTTGGTGGGGCACTTTAAACTGTTACTGATTTTACTGAATTTTATACTTGGCAGACAAAATTAAAACAGATTTCTAAACTTACGCATAACGTCGTCATTAATTACTGGCAAGCTAGTTTTGTGTACCGCCATGCCATACATATAATTGCCGAATTCATATTAGTGGACGGAAAACCGTCTTGGACGGGAAAAAAGTCATCAGACCAGGGCAAGCGAAAAAAAAAAAAACCTCGTGATTTTCGCGTCTAATATGAATTTAAGGACGTTCGCGCTAATTGTTTCTGCGCATCCCTACTGCGCACGCAATTCACTGCCACGTCATGCATTGAGCGCGCGCGCTGTTGAAGAAATGTGGAGATATATAGGGCCAGTGGGCACTTTAGTATCTATACACGGGTTTAACTCTCTTAAATGTTCAGTGACCCCATATTTTATTTTGATAGATCACTTTCTCTGTCAATTATCTACGTTTTGAGGAAAATTAAAGAAAATCTGTGTTGTGGAAGTTTGATTTTTTTCAACTTTTCTGCCCTTGCATCATCGAATTATGCTATTATTGTAGTTGCACGGTGTTCGCAAAAGTCCACCTTAGAGGACGAGTTTAACTAAAAGGATGACACCAGCTCACATTGTTTACTTGACAGACCCACTTAAATAAAATTTGACTAAGAAAGTAGGACTACAGCGAATCATTTTAAATATTTTTCAACTAACAAGCACTGAGGCCATGTCGAGTTGCGAGGGCCGATTTGTCAAAATTGGGGTAGTTTTCCACGCGCTTTATTTTGAAAATGAAGTCGGTGACCCCCCAATTTTTTTGCATTTCTGACATAGGTAACTCATTACCTGACTGTAGGCAAAGTATGAAAAAAATCTGTATTGTAGAAGTTTTTCGCGCGAACGTTCTTAAGACAGTTTTCCTTCTTATTTTACCGTCGGTTTAGACGGAAAAATAGACGGAATCGGAAAAATAGAAGGAATTCCGTCTGTGGCGAGTTTCAGTCTTCTAACATGAATTCGGCTAATCAGTGCATGACTTCCAAGTATTGTCCTTCATCTTGTAAGATTTGAACTTGTACACTGCTTGTAACGAACAGAATCAAGAAAGGCCCAGGCGTAGTGTGTTACTGAGGTGAGTTTCTGAGGTAAGTTAAGCTATAAGCAGCAGAAATGTCTTGAGCAGTTCATTTGCCCCAGTCGCTTAGGAGACGATCTCGCTACATTTTGCAGACGGCAAAACAGGGGAATGATCATGGTATTGTGAGTGTCTACGAGAGCCGTAATAGTAAGATTTACAAGGAGCTCCAAGTAAAAGGTGACAAATTAAAATTGCATTTAAACAGGCTACAATACATCAGGAGACACAAAAGAAAAGGTAAGAAAGCTCTATATTATGCAACATTTTCTATTTTCCACCGCCACTCGGTCTCTTGTAAATCTTACTGTTAAGGCTCTTGTTGACAACCACAGTACTACGCCGATTACTCGCAAAAGTGAATCTGATTAACCTTTTACCAACTATCTCAACTTTCCGGCATTTCATAATTTGTGCAGAATTAAAATTTTAGGGAAAGTATTTGACATCCCATTTCTGATTTTCCGATACTAACAGTGCCAATATGTCAAGCCGTGGTTGCCCCATATCCAAGATGCGGATTTTACCGTGGTTAATTTGGCCTATGAGAATGGTGGAGTCTAGGTGGAGTTCTAAGACATTGAGGCGGACGGTGGAGGGCTCAGCGACAACTCGCCCCATTACATTTGACTGGTTAAGACTACGAAGTTAGTCTGAGCTATTTCTTACATTCCTTTGATAACTGGAGAAATCAAGTACTTACCACGGTTTCCATTCAGGAGGTAAAGGAGACGTTATTCCTTCTCGTGCGATATACAAAAGATCTTCCTCCTTTTGTGGATCTATACCAATTGAGTGTGCATAATCAAATACCTCTGCAAACCAAAATTTAGAGAATGCTAATTCAGTTGACCTCTTCACACTCAACTTTTAACGCTTGCATGCGTTAATAAATTAAATTTTTACCCCTCCCCCTCCCTCACTGTGTTTTACTGCATGTGTGCCATGGTGAGAGAAAAACTACTCACATGCATCCGTGTTGAATTATCTGATAAAAGATCGCACGCACTACTATGTAAGTGTTTTCATGAATTTATAAAATAAATTTAAAAAATTCACAATTCTTAAAGTTGGTTCTCAGCATGGGGAATGGTGCTTTTCAATACACTTTGACGCGGCAGACGAATACGTCAGAAATTACAGTTACTGTAATTGTGTACGGGAAGTCTAAGCAATGTTCGTAAAAATTGAATCATGAAAACGTTTATAAACTGCAAACTTAAGGAACTAGACAATAGATTTTATTGGTTGAGCGCATAAGGTCGCGTTTTTAACTATGCCACACCTTTTTTTCTAAGTTGTAGATTTTATCGGCTATCTTAACACAGTTTTAACCTAAACTGGACGTTGAGCGTGGTGCAAAATTATACACCATTTCAGTACACTGGAATCGCTTTTGACTGAAAAGCAGGATTTCTCAGTCTTTGCGAGTGAACTTCTACCTGGCAAAAATCTTGTAAGGAATCTATGGGAATTGGAAACCCCCAAGCGCCTCCACATTTCTTGCACGGCCCGTCCAACCGATTCGGCGTCGTTTACTGTGGCAAGGTCTACTGTGGAAGATGTCGCACTAGATTTTGTTTATTCAGTACATCAAGAATGCATTTTAGTGTGTATTCTGATAAACGAAAACTCGTGGAAAAGTCATCTTACTCCGAGGAAAAATGCCTATTCTTGTTTACCTATCCCTAGCACTGTCCTAGCACGTTGTCCAGTGTGACCGACCTGGCTTGTTTGAAAAAGGAGCCAGAATAGCGACAACTTAAGGGAACCATAGTTCAGATCTGCTTGGTAAATACAATGTCAACAAGAAATTCTAGGGAATTTTCAGGCGGCGCAGAGTCTGTCAGCTTCCTTTCCCTTGGCTGTTATGTATAAATAGTTCTCTACCTTGAATCGAACTTGATTCGGGCTCGAATGTGACTCGTGCTATGGCGCTCAAAACATCAACAGTCTAATATACGCAACTTACCTAGAATGGTAAGTAAACATTTTATCGTCAAAGCTTCCGAAGAGTCTCTTTCGCTAGCGTCTCCAATAGATAACTGAATCTCGTTTGTAACGTCATAGTTACAAATGAAAAATTCACCTTCAAGCTCTTCAACCAAGCTAATCTGACGAAAGAAAGGTCGCCAGTCCGGGATCGTTATCAATTTTGATAACCATGTTACGTCACAACATGGCGGCCATTTCAAAAATCGGGGATTTTCGTACTCGGTCAGCTTTATTCGTTATTTGTTCCGTAATACTCGGGTTATCTACCCATAGTCCTATTCGAGAAAGCCAGGGAAGGAATGAACTCCACGTGTGTCAAAGATGGCGGGTGAAGGCAAAGGATGAAGAAGCGAATTTTACTCGCAAAGAGAAAGAACACTACAGATTCTGCGTCCAAATCAGGTATGTTTTTCCACTTTGCCGTTAAATTTGAGTTGTTTAAAGATTTTTGTGGCATCCACAAAAATTATGTCGTAATCTTTAACCTTATTCCTTTCGATTTATCGTTTGTTTATCGTTGTGCACGATTTATTAAAAAAGTGCACTGGGGTATTTTGATTTGCAGTCCGATTGCATCACTAACCGCCAATTTGTGATCCTATTGACTGCGTCGCTTGATCCTTCGTGTCTAAGATGCTTCGTTAAATAGATTTTTGTGGTAATCCCCAGACATTGTTACGCAGATGCGTTTGAATTTCTGTGACGAATTTAAGCTATACTTTTTTTAAAATGGTATTAGAGGACCTGCACGACTCCTACTTCACGTCTTTGTAAGCTGCGTCTGATATATCTCGATCTTACGACCAATTTTGCTTCTTGTATTTTTGTAGTGGGTTTAGTTTGGAGGATGTTTAAATGATGACTGAATTGAGCAGTTTATAAGGTTAGGCGTCGCATCTTTAAGACTTTGATCTCGAGTTCATATCGTTCTTTTTCTGATATCTTGTGGCTTAGCGCCTGTGTGTTATTCTTAGTTAAATTTGACCAAATCCGATCGTCTGTTAAGCGACTAAATGTAGTATTAATAAGCTGCTCTTGGAGCGACTTTAGAATACCTGGCCACTTATCTACATATCTTTCAATGCTTTGAAGAATGAGCCGTGTGAATACAAAAGAAACAATTGTTATTCAATGACATGCAAATATGTGTCCGGGTATTCTAAAGTTTAGCCGGCCCGGCTTATTGTGCTTAATTCTGTTGCAGGAGGGTGACCCGAAAACACTGACCCCCGGTCCGTGGACCAGTCCAACGGACTGGGTCCACGGACCACCTCACGGACCGGTCCATGGACCACCTATACGGACCACCCTTACTGACCCCCTAAAAAAATTCAATAGAAAAAAAAAGGGAATAAAAAATAAATAAAAATGAAAATATAAATTCTTACCCATAGTCGACCCTCAATCGCGTTTCGCACGGTGAGATCGCGAACTGCCAGAAGTCCACTCTATATAATTGTTCATTGTCGGTATTGCACCAATTTAGCAGGCTTAAGCAAATCCAAACTGTCGTTCATTTGTTGTACGAAATGCGAACAGGAGGAAAATAAAGACAAATGGAGAAGTTTTGCTGTTTTGTCGGTGTTTCTTGCCACCGCCATTTTGTTCGGCCCATTCTCCCACGGGTCCAAGATCCACATTAGCCCCAGGCCATGAACTTCACACGCTTGTCGAGTTGATTCGGTTTTTATTACTTTTTACCTTGGGATATGGTGGGGACCGGGAAGGTGGGGGGGGGGGGTGGGGGCAAAAAGAAATTTCCTAATTCTACCACCAATCTTTGCCCTACTCATCTCAGACAGGACGTCTGTTGTTAAAATATGATGTACCAGTCAAATTGAAGCTTCAACAAATCCGTCAAACCCTGCAAAAACCGAAAAAACTCACGGGCATATTACGCTAGAACTAGAGATAAATCTGGTTCAAATTTCCCACCCTTCCAAGGCAACGTTCAAATTCCCCCGTTCCCGGGCACGATGCACAGTCAAATGCCCGGGGTTTGCCCGGGGGGGGGGCGGATGTTGAAGCTTCAATTTGACCGGTACATAAATGGCCTGTAGCCAAGGGCGACAATAAGGGAATATGGTGGAAAACAAAACTGTTGGCCAACCATACAACCCGGCAGTATTTTTTCAAAAAAAAAATGCAATGACAATTTTCACAATGGGAATTTCCTTTCTGAAGCCTGGGGCTTATGTGGATCGTGGACCCGTGGGAGAATGGGCCGAACAAAATGGCGGAGGCAAGAAACACTGACAAAACAGCAAAGCTTCTCCATTTGTCTTTATTTTCTTCCTGTTCGTATTTCGTACTACAGATGAACTGACAGTTTGGATTTGCTTAAGCCTGCTAAATTGGTGCAATACTGACAATGTACAATATAGAGTGGACTCGTGGCAGTTCGTGATCTCACCGCGCGCACCACGATCAAGGATCGACTATGGGTAAGAATTTATATTTTCATTTATATATATTTTTATTTCTTTATTTTTCTATTGAATTTTTTGAGGGGGTCAGTAGGGGTGGTCCGTATAGGTGGTCCATGGACCGGTCCGTGAGGTGGTCCGTGGACCCGGTCCGTTGGACTGGTCCACGGACCGGGGGTCAGTGTTTTCGGGTCACCCGTTGCAGGATGTTGTGTTGCGCATCACGGAGTGTGATCTATAGACCTTTTTCGTCAAGAAATTGAAAGTTGTAGCTTCTTCAGAGCTAAGCTTTAATATATCTTTCGTTCTAAACAAACTTCTGCACATGCAAATTAAGTCTTAAATACATGAACAATTGCAGCCTCAATCGCCTCCCGTGCAATAGAATAGTTCAGTATATAAGCACAAGTATAAGCTGTATCGTCGTTTGTGAAAGCAATATTTATTCATGGTGATTATTTCGTTTTTACTACAGATTGATGAATGTTCACCTTCCCTGCCATGAACATGGTAAAGAAAAAGAAGCAAGAACAGAGCGAACACTGTGAAAATAAAATGTAATCAAATGAATGAATAAACGCTTTGTAATAGAATAATCGTTGTCTACCTTCACTTGTCATTTCACTCAGAACAATCGTTGCTTGAGAAAATTTGACGTCGTATCCTGCGAGCAAAGTCTCCTTCAATCTTCCTCCGATTTTTCTAGATCGAAGGAGACTCTACTAGCAGGGTCAATGAACTGGGTCAACGAAGTATTCGAAATTCATGTCACAGCTTTTGGAAATATTTTCTTAGCCTGCGAATACAGCTGCGTCTCCGCGCTCCGGCAGCTTGCCGCGTTCGGAGGGGAGAGACGTCTAATACGTAATACCATTCTCAAATAATGTTCTTTTCCTATTCCTGTGATACAAACATGAAATTCACTCGAAGAAAGTACAATGTAAGTACTTCTCAGCCTTTGCGAAATCGTCTCGCGTTCATCCGCCATATTGAATGTATGGCCGATGCCTCGCAAATACCGTCACGTGCACAAAAATTTGAGCGGCGATTGGCTAATGGTTTGTTTTGCTCTGAGTTATCAAAATTGATAACGATCCCGGACTGGTCGCGTATATGACAGATTTGCTTTGAGAACTTTCTCGCTTAATGACCTCTCAATGAACTCTATCGACACAGTGAAATTAAATGATATTACCCAAGAATGTCAAATATTTCAGAAATTGATTAACTGATAAAATCAGTGACTTTACCTCAAGAAATAAATAAAGGCTACTTGCAATCTAAAACCTCTAAACCTGTGTTTATAAAGATCGGTGTTTACTGTTCACAGCTATTTAACCAGTATACTCAACAATATCTTCCTTCCTATGCTTTACATCACCACAAAACTCAAGAATGGAGTTTGTCATCGCCTTCACAACCGGTTGAGTTCGAAGCACTATGTAACCACAACCAACCAAACTCTCCATGACTCATAGACGATCTCGCATGCTAAACAAAATGGCATTTCAATCTCCCCTTCTATGTCATTTATAATGGTAGTAAAAGACAACTAACTTGTGGATACTATAATTGTTTTGCTTCCGTTAAAAAACGCATCAACTACATAAACAATACATTTTTGCAATATGTTACCGTCTTGCTATGCAATATGTTACCGTCTTGCTTGCAATATGTTACCGGCAAGCCTGATTTTTTCAGGCTTTCTTTTCGCAACTGCATAAGTTGCGCTAATAACTGCGAGGGTCTTCTTTACATTTAGTACCCATACTTCACACACAAGGTTTTTCTTTTACACTCTCCAATCTGCCAGCTTCCACTACATTCTCACAAATACGCTAGAAACTTGTTATCGAGCACTCAAAACAACACCAAAAACAAAACTATTTCTATCCGAAAACACTAACCACTGCTAACGACTCGAAAGTAAACACTACCCTTAGGTTACCCTTAATAAACACCGTCCTTCTCAACCAAATGTCCTTAAAAACAGCGAATAAATATTACAACACCTACCTTTAATTATCCTCGATAATCCGCAAAACTCAAAACAACAACATTACGCTCCTTTGTACGATTACTTTTTCGTAACGAGAACTACTTCAAAGATCTAAAACAGACTTATAGGCCTTCGCTAACCTCCTTTACACAATCACCCGCCCACATCCTCTATCTAATCAATGTCATCATCTTACAAAACAAATCAATCATCTTTACCTCCACAACACCTCTTACAAATGACAGTCAGTTCTCCCATGAATCACTAAATCTATTCGCTTCATCATAGCTACAAATGAAAAATTCACCTTTAAACTCTTCAACAGAGCTACTGTGACCAAAGAAATGTTGCGTATATGACACATTTCCTTTGAGAACTTTGTCACTTAATGACCTCTGAACGAATTCTACCCACACACTTCAATTAAATGAATGTAAACATATTACCCAAGAATGTCCAGAATTTAAGGCATTGATTAACTGATGAAATGAGAAACCTTAAAGGATTTTCAAACTGACATTCCACTCAATCATTGATTTTTGGATATGACCCCAACCTGTCAAGTTGGAAGCACTGTCGAACCACTGTTAACACTAGTCTCCATAAGTCATCGAAAATCTCCCAGGCTAAGAACTCAGTAAAGCAACACCACATACAAAACTATTTCTATGCCCACATACTAACAACGTGCACAAAGCAACACAACATACAAAACTATTTTTATGCCGGCATACTGACAACCTGCACAACTCCAAAGTTCTCACAAGCCTTTGTAAACACTGCCCCTTAGAAACGAAATCTCCTAAAAAACAGCGAAATAAACAATTCAACAATTACCTTTACTCAACTTCAATACACCGCGAAACTCAAAACAACAAAATTACACTTCACACTTTCAATCTCGTAAAATACACGTCATTATAACGAGCCTGATTATTTAGAGCCCGCGGAGACTAAGTCTACTGACTACCGCCAATTCAGGAATGTGCTACCCATTTTATGAGACGGCAGCGACGTTTGAGACGTCGCGACGCCTAAAAATTGGCTTTCATGAGTTGACCAATGAGATAGCAATATTTTTTGACAGCTTGACCTTTGTGGTTGACCGAAGTTCTGAAAATTCTCTTCCGGACGCCCGAGTTTCACAAAGCAGAGAGGGATATAAGGTATTCTCGTGAGCCTTGAATAGCGATATTTATTTGGCGTAAAATGTGAAATGACTGTTTTCGTTCTTGTGAAACGTGATTTGCTAAGCAGCCGTGAGCCGAGATTTGCCATAGATTATTCCCCGTGATGCAAGAACCGTGTCGTGAATTGTGTTTTTGAAGCCACCGTGCAAAATGTCGTGAAAAATAATGAACTGGAATGTACGTGAAATGACTGTTTTATTTTCAGTGTAACGTATGTGATCTCGACCCCCCCCCCCCTCCCATATCCCCTCACAGTAGTAAAGTAGGGTGAGCATTTTTTTTCACTCCATTTGTCTTCACCTATTTGTTAATCATGAAAAGCATTTTATAATAGCACTCTTTCTGCAGCTATCCTTCTCGAGCAACACTTCAAGGATCAAACAAATACATTGATTGCAGTTGTTAGACATACGGCTCTTTCATTTTTACCACAACAATTGATATTTTGTTTTTTAGTATACCGGCCGCGAAGCTTTCGTCAAATGGACATCCAACCATGTCCTTCTGTAGAATGAGCCGTTTGCAATGCATGTGTTGTCGAGTTCCTGTGTTTTCTTTACTACAGTTTTCGAAAACTGAGGTGATGATGATCAAGATTGCGGTAGGTACTTGGTGTAACAGACATTACAAAAAACGCTGCTGAATATTGCAGTTAATGTGCATAAAGCATGTACCTTATCTTCCATAGGCGATGGCGGAAAAAAGGTCCAAGTCTCAGACTTGCCGCAGCAAGCAGTAATTTTGGACGCGACTGATGCTTGCATCAAATTGAAGCACTTGATCGAGTGACGTTATAGGCAAGCACTCAAGCGCAAATCTGACCTCAGGGTCAGTAATGACGAGGTTTCGTTTATTCAGTATATAAATATTTTAGTATTCATATCTAATATGCGAAAACTCGTCGAAAAGTCGACTTGATGACGAGATTTCGTTTATCCGCATGTTATAAAAACGTCAGTGATTATTATTTAATAAAGCTCATGGAAAACTTGATGTATTAAATGACGACAATTCGCTTGTTAGTATGTAAACATTTCAGTGTTAATATGTAAGAAACGAAAACTACTACATGGAAGATTGACTCAATCATTTACGAGATTTCTTTTATTAGTATAGTAACGTTTCAGTAGCCAGATTAAATAAACGAAACTCATTAAAGACGAGATATAAAATGATGTATTCTATAACTACTAAGTAAATAAATTTATTTATAATACTAAATAAAGTTCTGCGAGAGTTTTTCTTGGTAATAAATATACAAACCACGAACCGCGTCATTGTCAGCTGTAGTACGGAAATTATATTACAAGGTACCTACCCTGTTCTGTGGGTTGGTAGTTCGAGTCATATTCTTCTTCTAGAACCAACTGACCGTTGATCATAGTAGCCATTCTAACGATGCGTTAATTATCTCCAGTATTAGTCTTCAATTAACTACCTTCTGTATGTTAATTAGCAACAGTTTTCTCAGAATGAATAGTAGAGTAACAAGGAAAACTGTACTGTTCACGGCTGCCACAAGAAGTGATTTTAGCGCGGAAGTTGTCAGGAAGCGGGGTATTTTGGGTAAGCTGTTGTATAAAGGACATCATATGTAGGCTTACTTGACGACGTAACCGTTACTTCCGCTTACATCCAATGGTAAGTAATGTTAGTTTATATTCAACGACAACGCCCAAGGGGCATTTTAACCGGCCGTTCTGACCCACCCCACCCCCAGGTTAACGATCCCGTATTTTTACGTCGCTCAACATAGGAACCATCCTCGGAGACCCAGGGGCAGGGGCAGGGGCAGATAAAACGGGCGAAATAGGTGCGGGCTGAAGCCTGGTGCGAGCGAAAGTTTACAAGACGGGCGGGAACAGCCCCTGCTGGGAGGATACCTTTAACGGACTAGTTCAAGAGCCCATTTGCGTTCTTGCTTCTGATTGAGCACAAATTTTGTGGCATTGTATTTTTTGTGCCCAATCAGCGATCAGTTTATTTCACCGTTCCGTTCGTGACGTCTTGTATAGAGTGTAAGTTTGTTAAATTTTGTACCTAGTTGTCACTCGTGCGTACTGAAACCAACTTTTAGTCTCGCTCTTTCGGCGATAGGCCTACCATCGAAGAAAGTTTTTAATAGCGTAATTATGCGAACCCTCAAAGCCGAGAAATCGAGAGATTTGGCAGGGGTAATCAAGGAAAAAGAAAACAACAAGTACGAAAATCAGATTGAGGTATTGTGAAAAGTTCACACCTCAGGTATACTTTATGCATATTTTTGGCCTATTTATCACGATTTTTCTTATTTCAGCCAATCACGTAGCTGCATTTTAATTTCTTAATTGGAAACAGACACCGGACGCAGATTTTTTTGGTGTGAAATTTGTTAGAAGATTTGAGTGACACCATCGGCGATGCCTATTTTCCTTTCGTATACGGTCGTTGCCATTTTAGACGGTCGATGCCATCATTGGTAACCAAGCCTTTAGTTATGGTAGATGTAATATATGCCCTAGGTTAAGTTACAATAAAGCAACAAATACATTTTTAAATAGTCTTAGTAAGAACGAAAGTTTAAGCCTAAGTTGAATTTACGTTAAAAGCTCGGGAAAGGACTAAGGTCACCCACTATAGATGTATCAGTTATGAAAGACAGTTAATTATAATATACACTTTAATCTCTCGGGATTGTGGCAGATTGGCGTGGTAGTATAATGGTAAAGGGAGAAAGATTAGAATACGAAAGGACCGGGTTCGATTCTGGGTTGTGAATGTCTTTCTTTTTAGTAGAAGAACTTTCAATAAAAGTTCAAAACTTTTCTAAGTGTGACCGTTTACGAAAGGGAAATTTGCCTCGGCGATCACGTATATCGCAGCGAAATGACAGAAACTAGAAGTTCAAGAATAAATACGCAGGCATGTACTCTTTCAAGTGGTCAAAGGCAGTGTCTTGTTACCAGGCACCAGGTCTCTATCAGACAATAGTTGGGCGAGAGACCGATTATGAAGCCTAGCAAACCGCCTGGCAATCAAAGGTCATCAGCCTAGTACCCAGGCGTTCTCTTCCCGTTCACTCGAATACCTCTCAGTGACGTCATGAAATTTCGCGCTAAGTCGAGTGAGCGGGAAGAGAAGGACTGGGTACTAGGCTGAAAGACTATGACGAACGAGACTTGACTTCACCACAATATCTGAATAACTCACGGAAAACGTAAGTTTGTGCACCTGACTGCGATGACCTTCTTCCTCTGCTTTTCTTTCACACACATTTCACGAGATTAATAGAACTCGCTTATATGACCGACCCCCATTGTAAATGGCTTCAGGCCCCGGTTACTCAAAGAGCGGATCACTCTCTCCACCGGATGTATCACTATCCAGCGGACAGTGTACTTTGTTTTCTTATCATTTATCCGCTGGATAGCGATTTATCCTGCGGATAGCATTGTCCACCCTTTGAACAGCCGGGCCCAGAGCTCAAAAGGTAGAACATTTGCACTAGTTTCGTCAAGCTGTCAACTCTTAGGTCTAGGATGGCAGTGTTTGTGTGGTGTGCCCATTGATGGCAATTTTACCCACTTTTAAGAAAATGGAGTTAACTGATATAAAGAAGGTTCTCATTACCAGAAGTCAATTGACATTTTTATTCACTGCTTGGCAATATTTTTTAACCATGTATTTAAACCTACACAGCAGATTAACCGCGTATTTTACTTTTTCGATATTCGTATTTATTTGCTATCTCTAGCAACAAAACTAATTCCATCGCCTGATACAATTGTACTTACGAAATTCTGTGCGTGCGGGGTGCAGCTTCTTTAGAACCAATGATAATTAGCTTTTCTGGATCAACTTAACTTTACCTTGACAGCTGGGAACAAGACGTTGCCTCAAAGGCAAGCAGAATTCTTAAGGTATCTGAAGGACACTTAAAACAAGGGAAGCCTGCACCAGGCCCTCAGATTCTAGGAAGCTAAGCAAAAGAAGCATGCAAAGAAAACCAATTGCAAGTGGCATATACGAGATAACGAGGGAAATGTTTTTCTTCATAACCCACAATCTCAGCGCCTAGAACAGGCTTCACAACCCAAAGAAGCCATTTGATTTGACCGTACTTCAGATTTGTTAAGAGAGGTAAGCCAGGTTCACAACAAGTCTAGAATACTCGACTGCAAAAACGCAAGAATTTGTACGACTTGTATTGTGATTATCAATTGGAATAAACAACTATTCAGGAAAACCTAATAAAATCTGGGGGTAACTATGGTAGCCCATCCCATCCGGTGGGAGAAGCAATTCTCCTAGTTGCTTCTCCTTAGAGTATCTGGCCTAAGCTCTGACCGCGTGGGTTGCCTCTCACCCAAGTAAGAATCCACCTTATCCTTTAGCGCCATTATGTATTTTTTCCAAAGGAATAACAAAATGTAATACAAACCTAAGTTTCATTGCCATGGAGTATTATCATTGTAAGCCTAGGCCCTCTGGAGTATTACCCGTCATGTAGCTGGTACAAAACATTTTTGTACAATTTTAAAAGCCTTGTTCTGGGTCAACAAAGCACGATAACTCTAATACAGGATCATTTGCCCCAATACTCACATTGAACTTCTCAATCACATTTTCTCCAAAACAAGTTTGAGCTATATAATAAATTTGACGGCTCTGTGAATAAATAAAAACGATGACGATGATGATGACAACGATGATGACGACGATGATCATAACTTGTGGGCCTACCATAACTTGAACGGTTCAAGTTATGATTTCGAGTTCGAGTTAAAACCTCAAGCAAGAAATTTTCAGTCCAATTTCTAAAAGAAGGGTGAACTGTGTGCTAGTAAAGGCTAGTATCCCTAACCCTATGTAAAGCCCAGCCTTTTAAAATCATACCTTGCCCTAAATTCTTGGATCAGTGTTTACAATGTAAATAACAAAACCGATGCATAAATTCAAAAAGAAGATAATCAGTCATTACGCCTAAATAGTTCTGAAAATAAAAATTGCTTAGCATCACATACTAAAATCAGTGCTTAATCCTAAGCTCTAAAATCAATGGTTTATCCTAAATTCCAGTTTTTAATAACTCGAACTCGAACTCGAGATAAACAATCCCAACAAGTTTGACCAATCAGAGGCTTTTGTTTTTTAAGGAGTGAAAAGCACCAAAAGCAACAGTTCTGGATTAATCTTCGACCCAAGATAAGCTTCAATCACATTTTAAACAGCCAGTGCCAGCTTAAATTGGGTAGGGAAAACAGGATCCCAAATTCTGAGGCACAGCTGTCACTATTCCCTCCTGGCCACAGCATTTCCTCTTTAGCATCTGTTCAGTTTATCCTTTCATATTTCCATTGGTATCTCATAGAGTACATCCATTATTGATACAAATCTACCAATCCTTATCCCTATGTAAAGCCCAGCCTTTTAAAATCATACCTTGCCCTAAATTCTTGGATCAGTGTTTACAATGTAAATAACAAAACCGATGCATAAATTCAAAAAGAAGATAATCAGTCATTACGCCTAAATAGTTCTGAAAATAAAAATTGCTTAGCATCACATACTAAAATCAGTGCTTAATCCTAAGCTCTAAAATCAATGGTTTATCCTAAATTCCAGTTTTTAATAACTCGAACTCGAGATAAACAATCCCAACAAGTTTGACCAATCAGAGGCTTTTGTTTTTTAAGGAGTGAAAAGCACCAAAAGCAACAGTTCTGGATTAATCTTCGACCCAAGATAAGCTTCAATCACATTTTAAACAGCCAGTGCCAGCTTAAATTGGGTAGGGAAAACAGGATCCCAAATTCTGAGGCACAGCTGTCACTATTCCCTCCTGGCCACAGCATTTCCTCTTTAGCATCTGTTCAGTTTATCCTTTCATATTTCCATTGGTATCTCATAGAGTACATCCATTATTGATACAAATCTACCAAGGGATGCTTCACATAAGGATCTGTCTGTAACAGTTGAGACGCAAATGGTCGAACATCGCTTGAGCTAAACAACGAGAACAACAACAACAAAATAAGTTTGAGGAGTCCTAACATGTCTGTGCCAGAGTGTACGTAACCAGTCCCTAGAGATTCAAAGGACAATAGCATGGCAGCCTTGTTGGTGTATCATAACAAAAGGAGCTAACAAGAAACCTTTTGAACAGTATTTGTTTAACCCTTTAAGCCCTAAGCCCTGATGAAAATGAAATTTCTCTTTACATGATCACTGCTTGTTTGAACGTTTAAGTGACAAGAATAAGGGAAGTGATCACTGAGGATAAGATGTCTTGATATTTAGGCAAATTCTCCTTACTAGTTCCATAAGAAATGTATGGAGATCAGAGATGAGAATATGCATTTTTATATCAGGGCTTAAAGGGTTAAGGTACACCAGCATGTTGGCAATGACATCACACGCATGCACCCTATAGTTGCCATGGTTTCCATTTCACACACTATTGCAGTGCACATGAAATGACCTGTTTACTAACTAAAAGAATTGAAGGGACTATCTCCACTATTTTAGTAACACTTTGAAAAGCCCAAGTCACATTTACTTACAGTAATTGTGCTTCTAAGCTTTATGGTTTGCTCTCCCTGCTAAAGTTCACTTGATATCTGCCATTTGGTGTTGTGAAGCACTTTTTGGCCCATCACAAGATTGCAAACAATCCAATGGTTCAAATAACTCAAAGCAAATACTTGCAATCAGTGTCAAATGCAGAGTGCTATTTTTTTTTGTTTTATTTACTTGTCATTGGTCGAGGAAAGTAAATCAGCAAATTTTAGACATTCATAGAGCAAAACTAGGGCGGACAAAAACATATTTTGGATACTCAATTAATTGAACAGCATCTAAACCTGTTGATTTTGCCATGCTTGGCACTGGCTGCACGAGTTTGCTTCAAGTTCTGATTGGTTCAGTGGATTACTGTACTTTTGTTTGTTGACTGGCAAACTTAGGTACTTGATGGTTCATTAAGTCTGATTTTACACCAGCCATTCAATCTATGACAGATGCTAAACTTACCAGAGGCACCGTTTTATAAATCCATAGGCCATGGAAGAGCAACGAGGCGGTGGTTCTACTTCAAGATGTATAATCTTGTACATTTTTTGACTAAGGTCTAGGTCTTCCTCAAATAAAGGTGGTTTGGTGGTTAACATTTCTACCACTGTACAACCAACACTCCTGACAGGAACAAAGCAAAATATCAACTGTAAGATTCCATTATTCAGGGCTCGAGACTAACGGTAGCCAACTAGTCACAGACTAGTAGAAATTCCGTTTTGGCTAATAGGTTTTGCGCTTTCACTAGCCATTTTGGCTAGTGAAATTTTGAGCAGAAACTAAAACTTATTCCGTAAACGGATATCATAATGTTCGTATGATACTTGTTTTGTCCTCTTAACGTTTTCCCTATTAACTCTTGTCTCAGTTGGCAAGGTTTCCTCCGTCATTACTACATTCGAACGAAATTAGCCGTCTTCAGAACGTTTCACCATACGTTTCCTTGGGGACCGTTCATTTTTTATGAGGTAGGGGGGGCTGGTGGGATTTGATGGGTAGTACCTGTAAAATATAATGACCCCCCCTCTACATTAGAAATTTTTTACCTGCCCCCCCCTTGTAGTCCTAAATATTTGAGATGACCCCCCCCAAAAAAACTGAAAACAAGAAAAAGTGATAAAGTTAATCGAAAACTTATGAAGCTTGAATTAAACAGTCAATCAGTTAACACTCAAGTCCTGCAGAAGTAAATGCTTATTCTGAAGTACATAAACAGACAATTCATGCCAGTTGAAAGCATTATTTTGGATACTGTTATTAGCTGTTTAGGAATCAGATCAGCAGAAGCCAAAAAAGAGTTGACAATTCCTTGGCTGTATTTTGTAATGAAACAGTTGGTGGGTTAGAGTTGCCGTTGGGTGTATAATAAAGTAGGGGGGTCCGGGGGCATTCTCCCCCGGGAAAATTTGAATTTTCAGAACCTTAGAAACACTATTTTTGGCCTTCTGGCACTAATGTTTGCATTATTAGAGATGCTGTCACTGATAAACTTAAAGGCATTTTTTTTTTGGTGACCCCCCTTTACACACCATATTTTTTCGGCTGGCCCCCCCTTTGAAGCCAAATTTTTTCACATGGCCCCCCCTCAAATCCCACCAGCCCCCCCTACCTCATAAAAAATGAACGGTCCCTTGAAAGGTCTATTAGTGCGCTCATATGATATTTGTCCACACGTTAGTACCTTCACACAATTCTTTAGTCTTCTCTTCGCGACTCTTTTTCCATTAATTGCTTCTTTCGTACAATAGTTTCTCTTCCCAGCGTTTCTCTCTACGTAACGTCTTCACAACATTTCTCCGTACGTAATTAGATTCGTCGATTTTTTAGTGTAACCTTCTCAACGTTTGTTCGTACGTTAGCACGTTCGCACGACATTGTTCTGGTCTTCCTAAGGTTTTCAGTGTGTTAGTACATTCGTACGATCAGTCGACACTGCTTAACGTTTCTCCTTACGTTAGTGTTTCCATACGATATTAGTCTTGTCTTCTCAACGTTTGTCCGTACGTTAGTGCGATTTTAGTTGGCTCATTTACGTTTCTCCGTAATTTATTGTCCCACTGTAATAGTTCAGTTTGTCCTTTCGGCGTTCTTCCGTATGTCACACACGTTCTTACGGAATTAGTTTCGTCTACTAACGTTTCTCCGTCAGTTAGTATTTTGCGTATTTTATTAGTCTCTGTATCTTGGTACGTTGGCAGTGTTTCTCCCTACTGTCGTGCATTTGCAACCAACGTACTTGATATGACTTCTCAACGTTTTTCCGTACCTTAGTAAGTTCGCACCTTATTAGTTTTCTCTGGTCAACGTTTCTCCACACTTAAATACGCTTATAATTTACTAGTCTTCTCTTGTAGACCTTTTTCCGTATGTGTGTTGAATGATGCGTCAGTCTTGACTTTTTGACGTTTCTCGGAACCTTACAACGTTCGTACAATGTTAGTCTTGTCTTCCCAATGTTTCTCCGTACGATGACATGCTCATGTAACATATAAGGTCAACTGTTCGAGTTATTCGTCGTGATCTGACCGAAACGGAAAAGAGAGGCGCGAACTACATCGCGCCTGGGGATTTGCCCTGAAGGCAAATAATACTTTGTATTTGTGTGAGGATCCTCAACTGTCGGAAAGAATAGTCAACATTCGAGTTCTTCACTCTTGAGACTACAGAGAAGCATGTTTAGAACACTTAAGGATGGTGCCTCCTTTAGTTACTGCGCATACGTTCTGCGCATTTCGGGATATTCCGGGGTTTTTAAGGAATTTGCCCACTAATACCATAATATTTTTGCGTGGTTTATGACTATGTGAAAAAAGCAGATCTTAGCAAGGGCTATCAGAATCCAAAAAGAAAATTGGGGTAACCACGCATTTTTCAGAGATAATTGAGTTTAAATTTGGAAAGAAATTGCCATACATTCTTCGTATTTTAATGCTTATTTAAAACAGTGGTTGCCCAATTATCTCTGAAAAATGCGTGGTTACCCACATTTTTCTTATTGGATTCCAATAACCCTTGCTGAGATCTACCTTTTCCCCATGGTCATAACCTTTACAAAAATACATCGGTGTTAGGAAGCACCGTCCTTAACTCGGCTAAAAATTAGACATACTGAACACAGTAGGAGATTATGCAAAAACGTCTGGCTAGTAAAAATTTATTTTGGCTAGTGAAATCAAACTTCTCACTAGCCACTAGGCTACTTAGCTGAAAAGTTAGTCTCGAGCCCTGATAAATAAGCATGTACCTATTTAATGCTTAGCACCATTCTGAGAATCCAAAAGACATGTTTGCATAAATTGAAGCCTTAAAATTAATGATCCAGTTCCGTTACAAATGACATCTACATGTACTGCATAAAACACTGTTAATAAGTGTGTTTGGCGACGAAAGGTCAGGATGGTAATGGATTCCTCCTGGGGGGGGGGGGGGTGTACCCTTATATGGCCTGTGCAGGGACATGCTGCTGGCAGGGTATGGTTTTTGGCCTCTCTGTCCTGAACAGAGTATATAATTTTTTATGCTATTCTGTCCCAAACAGGATATGTTTGCAACACTGTCGTCGTTAAAACATGGCTCACTCACAGTATCGTGATAGCAAGCGCTAGATTGGAGACGTGTGCCAGACGTGTGTAAAACGAGAGAGTGTGTATTTTGTCACTTGTCCTATACAGGGGCATAAAATGGAGGGTGTTGTCCGAAACAGGGTAGGTATTTTGTGGCTTTTTTGTCCTAAACAGGGTCAGGGTTAGGCTTGGATAAATTCTGCTCGTGAAATGGCTTATTCTGCCTGCTGGCAGTGCTCGTAAAAATCGCTTATTCTGCTCGAAATTCTGCTCGGACACCATTATTCTGCTCGAATTATGCTCGGTACCCAAAAAAATTTACCCAAATACAGAACGGAGCCTGGGCCTAACCCCTAAAAACTAATCAGATATTCATTATGCGTAGCAAAATTGTAATTGCTAATTAATCACAAGGTATTTTCCATTTGTTTTTTATTTAGTTTTAAATTTTTCTTACATCTGTTATGCATATCATTAGTGCCGCTGATTTTCCCTTATTCTGCTCAACTTCTGCTCAAAAATGCCTTATTAGGCCGGCAGAATGCTCACCTCAAAAATCGCTTATTATGCTCGAAATTCTGCTGGCAGAATTTATCCAAGCCTAGTCAGGGTTTCAAACCCTCAGTGGCACCCCTATAACCAAACATGGGTCAAATGCCCCTGCCCACCCCGGGATATCTACTTGAAAAAGCCAGGCTCACTTTTTCAAGTTCTTCATTTGTGTCTTTGATAAGATAAGTAAAACTGACTGTGGTTCCGGTTATTGTCCTTTTGGTGGTCTGGAAACAATTAATGTGTAAGTAAGGTACTTAGATACAAAATTAGCAAACTTTTGACCAAAAACAGGAAAATCACCATGATATCATCCCTTAAAGCCAATTATGGTGCAAAAAGGTTCAGGCTTTCTGCAAATTGGTATAATTCTTACATGGCGAGGTGACTGATTCCATGTTTGCCTCACTTAGGGGCTATGTGTTGCACTAATCCAAGGCTATGTTTTAAGAAGAATCACAGGGAGCCGACAGCCTCCCAACCATGTAATCTTGGGTGCCCAGCCCTTAAGCTTTGTGCAAAAAAACAAAAGTTTTGATAGTTGCCCAAAAACGAAACTTAGTAATCAGAGGCCCCCAGGCACAACTAGAGCACAGCCCTGGTAGTCTAAAATGTCAGCTGACTCCTCAAAGGTGCCCCCTGTGGGTTAGGGGGATGAGACGGCTGACATTTCAGACTCTTTTGGGGCCTCTTACCCCCAACTCAACCAATCCTGCAAGAATATTTTACCACAATTGCTAGCCTGGTGACTGCTGATATGTCAGATTTTACTGGCCAAAATAATGTTACTAACCATATATCGGTGTTTCTCCCAAAAGGTTTAGCTGCAAGTAGCTCAGGGCTGGTCCAGTGAAACGATGCTATATTGTTTTTAGTCATCAGGCCTCCAGTGGCAGTTTTCAGTTTCTGTATAATTAAAAAGACATTTTAACTTTGAAACTCTTGTATATATAAGTGATCACCCAAGCAAAGGACGGCAGTTACTACATTCAAGTGGTTGTTTACAAGAGGTAGAATCACAAAAGGTCTTAATTTGAGTCATGGAGTGCACTTACAAATCAAAATTTGAAAAGATAACAATGCAGCCTGGCCAGTAATTGTACAACTCAAGGACTAGGAGCAAGAGTTGGGGCATAAGTGATGATTTTGAACTTGAAAAAAAAGCCCTCCAATTTAGCTCTACTCCTGTGTACAGACTGCTTACCACATAGTCCTGTGTTTACATTTTCCCCTAAAGGCTTAAATTCTGGCTGTTTTTTAGTCATTTACTATTGGCTATCTTGAACAGAGTCATCTTGAATCTCTAGCATAATGAAAGTGTCACCTCCTGTGGTAGGGATTACAACCTCTCATTTTGAACTGTAGTAATAATTGTCCGTACAAACTTTGTTTACTAAGGATCACATGAAAACGAGAAAAAGGATACTGTGATCAGACAAAAAGAAAAACCCTGGCTTACATTCATCACTGTACAGATTCCAAAGTCGGCCAGTTTGATATTTCTCTGAGGTCCATCCAGCAGAATATTCCCACCTGAAATGACCAATGATATTTGTAAGCTCATAAACTCTTCAGCATCTAATTTCCTCTTATAATAATTATTGGAAGGAGAAATTAGATGCTTGTCACTATTGAAAATAAAGGGTTAATCAACAATCAACTACGGGATTCCTTAGAATGACAGCTCCCAGTTGACTAAACCCTTAAAAAGTCTACTGATGATGGGATTATGTTATCTGTACATCAACACCTTGAATAACAGAAATACCTCTAAACAACTACTGTACAATGGCAACATGAAAAATTCACATTATTATAACACCCCCAAAAATGGCAGTAAAAAGTTGAAAAGTTGAAAGTTTCTATGGTCTTTAATAAATCACATCCTGCAGTACCGTATTTACTCGAGTAAGTGCCGCGGCGCTCGTTAAGTTTTTAGCGTTCCAGATGCGGCACTTATTCGGGGGGCGGCACTTATTTGAGGGCGGCGCTCTTTAAAAAATCATAATATATTTGTAAACAAAGACAAGCAAATGTTAACAAAGAAAAAATAATAAAATATACCCACTTCCAACTGAAAAACATGATAATACAGGAGAATCAATTTCAGAGGCTGGTTTAGACTGACTTGTACCATGCTTGTTTACTATTTGGCTCCTCCAACAATTCAGTCTGATGATGCTTCGATTAGGTGCTGCATTGTTGTGCATGAATGCGGCCCTTATTCGAGGGCGGCGCTTTTTAATATGGAAACCATAGTTTGACAGACAGTTTTTGCAGAATTTTGAATTTACCTCTTTTTAAATGAAATCTTTATTAATAACTTTCTTGATGCAGCTTTTACCCTTTAAGATCACTTTAATGTTGTTTTATCCACTTTGATTACTTTCAGTCAATTTTGGTGCTTTTCAGAGGTTTTGACATAACAAAGAAATCAAGGACAGCGGATGCATGTGCTCAAGTCAAGACAAGGCATTCAAGCTAATTACCGACTCTACTTTTTTTTCTCTTTAGAATATGAGCCTCTAAACTCAGGGTGCAGCTAATCTGCTGGTGTTTTATGATAATTAAAAGTCATGGTGTACAAATTCCTTGTGACAGAAGGAGGAGGTGGGGAAGGGAACTGCTGTGTTGGCAGAGTGAAAGCTGGAGGTATAGGGCAGGTCCCCTGTAGTAAAGAAAAAAATTGCATTTCTTGAGCAGGGTGTGCCTTTGGCTACATGGCTGACAACAATGGTTATAAAAAGAAATAAGCAACACAGGAGCCAAATCTCACCTTTTATATCCTTGTGTATGATTCCTTGGTTATGTAGATAGTCAACTGCAATGAGGATCTGCCAAGTAAACTCTCTCACTAAAGGTTCTTGTAAAGGACCAGTTAGTCTAAGTAAGTCTTCCACTGAGCCCTAGAAAAAAAAATTATTATTTAATTAGCCCTTCTTCATTGTCAGTTACATGGCTACTGTATGTATTGGTGTGTAAAGATGGTAAGTTATGACGATCCCAAAAATAGAGAGTGGTTTACTAGATTAAATCATATTTATTTTTAAGGTAATAATTTATTTTTCTATGAACTATTTTTGTTTAAATAATTCTTATTAATTTTTCTGTGTTATTTTTGTTAAAATAACTCTTATTAATTTTATTTTTAAATAGAGTCCCTGTTTGTAGCTGTTTTTATAACTGAAGCAGTTACCCTGAATAAATATGTACATATATGTTCTGTAAAATTTCTCACCCCTTCCATGTATTCGAGAAACATCAGCAAAGTACTGTGAGTTTCCTCTGCATAAAAAACCTGCACAATGTTCTGGTGTTTTACGGCAGAAAGGATCCTCACTTCAGCTTTAAGTGCCTGTGCTTGCTAAGGACAAAAAGTCACAAAAAATAAATAAATGTGGCAGGAATGAGTGGGTTAAGCTCAAAGGGCAAGGCTCCTTTATTTTTAAAACTGGTGGGCCATTATCTAACAAAATAACGTATTGAAGAATCCCAGTTGACAATTTACAAAGGATGGAGGAGTTGAATTAAGAACAACTGTAGAAAAACATATTCGTCAATACCACTGTACTAAGTAGATACCTAGCTCAGACAAAAAGGAGAATTTTTTATTCAACCAGGACTTCCTCCACACCCTAAGAACTACCCACACCATGTTGCCTCTATAGTAGCACACATAAGTTCAGATGCAGCTCATTTGAGCTAAAGGAAAAATCAGATCGCTGACCAAACATTGTTCAAGGCCACATGATTGATTCTCATTCAGTGATGTGATTGTTTTGACCACCTCCTTTATGAACAGTAATGTTATACTGATTCAGTATTTTTTACTTATTAACAGTCTTGTTATCTGATGTTCTCAGACAAATGATTAAATTTTTTTAGTTACCTTACCTTCTGAGTGTCACGATGATTTACTCCAAGGTCACACATTTTGCAAGCCATTTGCTCGCCTGTATCCCTTCTAGTAACAAGATAAACCTGTAAGATAAAGAAACATGTATCAAGGTGACTAAGCAGTTATTATCACCCTCATTTATTCACTTCAAATAGGACAGTTTGCCAAGAGGGGTACATTTGAGGAATTACCACAATGATAAGAAATGGATGTAAGGTGAACTGATTCTTTGGAGCAGTTTTCAATTGAGTGTCAAAAGTAATGTCATGTGTAGTGTAGTCATTTACTACATGAGTTAATAAGACACTCACTCTTCCATTGCTTTCTATGTAATGAGCTTTATTCACTGAACAACTATCTATAACGTGGTACAATGATCATTCTACTTCTCCTCAGTAACAGTACTTTCACATCATGCAACTTGGTATGTACTAGTTTTACTTCCCTTAGTACTAGGCAATAGTAATTTACATATCCTTGTTACTATTAGTAATCAGTACACTACACATGTCTCCTTTGGTTTTGCTTTACTATGCCCTCTGATTGGTTAATCAACTTGCACCACTTTCTCAACCTATCAGATGTAAAACCAAAACCAATCGTGACTTGCTCACATGTGTTTTTGCATGCTTGATGCTAATTACATGCATTTGCTCTGAGTTCTGATTGCATTGTTGTGTTGTTTGTTTGTCTTGTGATTGGTCAGTGTAATTACATGTACATGTACGTTGGTTTTGGTTTTACAACACTCATTTAAAAACCACTCTAAACAGTAAGGATTGGTTTCATGACTGATGGTGTGCCGACAAACAGGGATGGATTTCACAACACAATTAAGTGATGGTGGTAATTTCACGACTGATGTTGTGCGCCATTGTGCCCTTTTGTACCATTCCCCTGGATCAACAACCCTACCTTGGCAAATCCTCCAGTTCCCAGGAGTTTAACTGCCTCATACTTTTCAGGATCCAGGAAACATCCATCTTGATCCATACTAAGAAGCGATCTTGATGATGACTGCACCTGGACACCTGCTCTGGTGACTCTCTCGGGACCTTGATCGGTCAAGTCTGGTCCCGTAAGTGCCCCTGCAGCAGCATGCCCGCCACTGGTTTGTCTGAAATGGTGTTTAGACATTTGAACCCAGTTGGTAGCCAGCATCTACCAGTAATGTGGGGAGGCGGGGGGGAGGACAGGAAGGTTTAAACCTCCCGCTTCCCGTACCCTTTCATGTTGGTTTCCGCCCAACATTTGTTGGCTCCCGCCTCTTTGCATTTTTTTATTGCAAAGTATTGTGCAATGTTGTGTAATTTTCCCTTTTTCTCCTGCTTCCTGCCCCCTCTTCTCCCGCCTCCCGTACACCTCCCTTCCCCTTTTCTCCCAGTCTCCTGCCTCCCTGTCCCCATCCACAGTAATCCCTCTTTAGCTCTCTGTCAGGACAGGGTCTAGTAATACCCATTTTTTTAAATTCAATATTATTATTCATTATTTTTTTTGGTGGCCACTTGTCCCAGATCTCTGGTTTTTGCTCAGCCAAACAAATACGTGGTGCAAACCTTCGGTCAACATATTGAGCAATATCTTCGGCTGGCTAGCCCCGATTCACCAAAATCTTCATGAAAGACAGTGTAGAAAATTACTAAGGATGCAATGCAATAAAATCTCTCCAACAAGAGCAAGGACAAGCTAGCAAGCTTTGAAAGGTACCAATTCGATCAGGTTACTCAGACCAGAGTAAAACAAACAAGGTTAACCCCACAGTGAAATGCAAGCATTTTTTGGCAGTTTTGCTTTGCTTCGCCAAAATCTTTAGGGAAAGTTGGGTAGAAAAGTACAAGAAATTCAATGGAGCTGACTTCTCTTTGACCAGAGCAAGGATGAAAGTGCTAGTGAGCTTTGTCGCCTAACTTGCCCTGGCACGTAAACATTACATCACTGAAACACAGAAGCCGATTCGGGCAAGTTCCTTGCGTTTGCCAAGTCATTCATGGAATCATGGCCTAAAAGTAGACTTTTACTTTTCTTTTTCAGTGGAAAATCGTTCGCTTTAGATTTTGGGATATTTTTTCTTTATCACTAAAGCTCATTTCCGTGTCCTTGTTATTAAGAATTATGCTGAGATGTCAGTTCATTTAAAAAAGAATAACTCACCAACTTCAAAAATTTACAGCACATGGGCTCGTATTTTGAGTGACCATAATGTATTTTGCACCCTGAGGGGAGTGGGGGGGGGGAAACGGCGGGGTCAAATGCCCCTGGGGCTTTTCTTGTTCTAATAACAATGCACATTTAAACATACAGGTCATGAGAATTAACATCAAAATGATGACCAAATTTGAAATGCCATCAGTTGGTTGGGAATTATGTTTTAGCATTTGCACCCAACTGATGACCAGCAACTGCCTATAATTTTTCTTTCTGTGCACATTTTAACATAGAACATAGAAGTCATGAGAATTAAGAATGATGACCAAATTTGAAATATTAGTTAATGACTTCTCGCAACTACATACAGTGTAGTACAAAATGTCAGGAGACCAGCAAGGAGAATTTACAAATTGATAACACCTCTCCAGTGCGTCCAGTCAGCTACTCCCAAACTTTTGAAAGTGTCACCACAATTTAAGGAGTTTTCCAATATGGTTGAATCCCGATTTTCCAAACCCTCGATTTTTCGAACCTCCTGGCTTTTCAAACCATGGCACATTTCCGTTGGTTCGATATTTTGAACCAATTCTTGCCTCCCATGGATGAAATTTATAAGAAATTTACCTTCGATTTCTCGAACCCACACGAAAGTACTACTCAATAGCTTTCATTTGAAAGGTCACACTTTAGGATTTTATTCACAGACTCAGAAGTTAAACCCACCTTCTATTACATGCAAAACGGTACCAGAGAAAGTACTGCTCAGTGCTCTCCAATTGAATGGTCACTTTTTAGGCCTGCCTTTCCTACTGGTGCTGTTTATAATGTGTACAAGGTGATTCTTAAACTTTTGAGTCCAGTTAAATCCTAAAGTGTGACCATTCAAATGAAAGCTAAAGAACTGTACAAGAGTGCCATAGTATTTCTGTTTGCTTTCCTAGTTGTCAAAAAACAATACCTTGTAAATAAAGCGTGATTTCATGCCACCTTCAATTTTTCGAACTCCCGATTTTTTTAACCAATTTCCATTTCCCCAGGAGATTCGAGAAATCGGGACTCCACTGTACTCTCCAGAATGTAAGACAAAGTGATTAAAAATTTTGCACGAACCTTGTGAGCGAATCAGCAATTCCTGGAACAACAGGCACCCGTGTTGAGTCAGTAGATGGATAACTATTTGCAGCAGTCGGCGGTATATGTTGGGGTTCACCTTGTTCTTGAGGTTCTCGCTGTCCACGTGTAACACTTGTTGATGGAAGTACATGTGCATGTGTTGATGAAGGTACATGTGCACTCGTTGATGGAGGTACATATGGTAAAGCTGGCCTCAAGTCACTTAAACTTGGGAAAGGTTGTCTTTCCTCCACTGGTGTGCCTATCAAAGTAATTGGGACTGTTTACATCTTTACAATTGTGAGGACAGTCAAAAGGTACTTCCCTGTGGTCTAATAATATTATTATTATATAATGTACTAAGTGGTTCTAACTTTTGAGTGTCTGGTTGAAATCATAAAGAGTGACAGTGGCCCTTTTCACAGATAATTTTTCTTATTTGAATATACAACTAATTACAAGCTTTTTTTAACACCTTCCAATTCAACACTATTTTTTAATTTGGATGAGAACATATCACAAGTAACGCATCAAATTAAAACTGTATAATTGATAATTATCTCCCCATGGCAACCACAGTACAATGTAAACTTTCCACTCACTTATGATGAAAATGTTTGCCTTGCAACTGTGGAAAACTCATGGGCATACCATGTTGTGTAGAATGCCAGTTCCGACACAGCCATATATGATTGTACAAAAATGCTTAACCACTGACTCAATAAGAAAAGGTCATATTTTATTCCTTTAGAACATCAATTTTTGCTGGTAACATCAACTGAAAATTAAGTTTAAGTAGTTGTAAGTCCAAATGGGATATATTTGAAATCCTACATGAAGCTATCAATGTTATGTAAGACAAACCTGTTGCCACCACTGTAGTCATCAAATTTTGCTGTTCACTCAAAGCGAAATCTAAACAAAGAAACACAAAAAAATTCATCAATTACACACTGTAAGTAAATCAAAAATTCAACATTTTTTTCACATTATTTGCAATTTACCATTTTACTCCATCAACCAACAAAGCCCCAGAATGTATACATGAACATAACTATTAATAACACTAAAGCATTCATATGTGATTAATGAATTCCAAAAAGTTTCCAGAATGTTTAGTGAGTCATAATCACATTTCAATCATTTCAAAATGTCTCATTACAAATATTTATTATTTCCTATTGTTCGGAGTTCCAGAAAATATCCATACCCACCTCTACAAGCAAACAATCAAACAAAATAATAAATGTATACCTCTCACTTTTTCTGACAGGTCCCGCCTTCCAATCTTCTCAAGAGCATCCCGTAAGACTTTGACAGTTGTGCTATTAACTCTTCTCTGTTTCCACTCACCAAACATCGCCATGCCCTTTTCTACAACACGACGGTGCTCTATATCAATATTTGTTAGTGCACTTTCAGGAATCCCGAGGCGTCTGCCAAGCATTTTCCAGCTTGTGCTGAGATCCTCTACAAGATCATGAAGAAGAGCGTCAGACACAGGCGTGTTGTCCAGGCTGGTAGGTACTGTAACTGCAGCTGCAATAGCAAAACAAATGTCAATCACAGGGATGTTAGCCCTTTCTGATGGTATCACAGCATTATCACAGGTTGTGTCTAAAACTTATTTAAGCAATTGTAGTCAGGAATTGACATTGTCAGTGAAAGGTTTGAGACTGACTTGTTTTTAGCTGTTAGCTTAAGATGTTCTGGCTAATGCGTAGGCCTTCATCAGTCTGAAAGATGACTGTTATTATGCACGATTCATAAAATACGACATGTACAAAAATGTACAGGGTATGCTATTTAAGGAGTACAGAATGGTCCTCCAAAAAATAATACTGTAAGTCTTGGAATCTTGAATTCTCAGGAATTGTAAGAGCTTCGGAATCTTGAATTTTGAAAACTGTCGTCCCGAAGTCTTGGAATTCTGAAAACGTTGGCTATTAGCTTGGGCAAACATTCACTAGAAGGTGCACAGTTGTCAATTTAACAAGCTTTTATGTCATCTTAATATAGCCTACTATACCTAAACTGATGCTATCTATTAATGTCGGTCTGGGATCATTTTGGTCTACGAAATTGTTAAAGTTAAAATCTCCATCTTGAATTTAAAAGTAATGTATTTAGAATCTCTTGCAACCCACCACCTTCACCCACTGCCAACAAGAGAATCATTGCAACTAATTTTTTAAAAACATGTATTGTTTTCTTACGTGGGCCTTGGAATGGAACATTCTGATCACCTGAAAAGAAAAATATCAAGTGTGGATGAAATCCTTGTGACAATGATGTTTCAGTACCTTCTTATAACTAGTGGTATAATAAAATTAATAGTTGACCTACAAAATTGACATTGGGCCACTGCTGTTTACCAAAATAATGTTGTACGGTAATTAAGAGATCACGTTATCAAATGTCTTCATTTGAAGTAAGGCATTCCCTGACATTAGTGTAAAGGTTATGTTTTAATCTGTGGTCAGGACTGTGGCTAAGCTTCCCTTTACCTCCAAAGTGGGGGAGGGGGGGAGGGGGGGAGGGAGGGGCACAGGGGATTTTGAATGACAGGGTTCCTGTTTCCCATACCCACTCCACCCTTGATCTCTCCATCCTCTCAAATGCCTGCAATCACAAAGTATGTTGCAAAACAGATGGGAGGTTGAGAAAAATGCCTGTCAATAAAGACATTCCATGAGCTGTACCTGTCATGTAGGTCTGTCAAACCCATTAGCACTCTTTCTCAGCAATCATAACAATCACATGCAAACCACAGTCACAATGATAGCCCAACATTTTTGTAGCGATTGTAGCAATCCCAGTGAGCAGATACATGCAAGCATTTTACGGTTGGTTTTCACTAGCAATGGAGTCGGAGTCGGAGTCGGAGTGGTAATCAGAAGCACAGAGTGTTTTGATCTAGTGAAAACAACGTTCCGATTCCGCTTACAACTCCATTGCTTACAATCTAGTGAAAACTAGGTTGTTGGAGTCGGAAGGAGTAGCGGAAGAACTAAACTAATCATAAAGCATGGGAACAAGCACTGTGATTGGTTTATCCTTCTGCTTCTGCTTCCAACTCCAACAATCTGGTTTTCACTAGATCATAAACGACGGAATTGTTAGTGGAGGCAGAAGAAAATGGAAATGTTCCAATTCTTCCAACTCCGATTCTGTCGAGCTTATGATTCCACTTACAACTCTGCTTACGACTCCAATTTTTGATTTTCACTAGGTCATAAGCGTTCTTACTACTATGCTTGCAACTCCGACTCCAACTCCATCGCTAGTGAAAATCAGCTCTTAGAAGTGAGCTTATCAAGGGGGTTGCCAGCCACAACGCACTAACAATACATTAAAATGTGTGACATTGTCAGACACTGTCCAAAATATACATGTTCAGCTGTGGTATTCTTTGTATTGGAGGTTTAAGAATGTAATGTTAGTGGGTGATCAGGCCCAGAAATCAGGAGTTTACTCATGGGAGGTGTCAATTCACCTAGAACTTAAAAAGCGTCAATGAATTGAAGGGCACAGCCGCACAGGGCAAAAATACTGAAAATATTCATCTTGTTTATACGACACAAGCACAAGCCGTTTACATTAATTAATAAGAAAGCTAATATTCCCTTTGAGTATACTCTTACCTTGGATTCCTAATAATTTATTCCTTAAGTCATTTCTGTTAATTGCGATCAGTTTAGAAGCCAAGAAATCTCTGTTTTCTTCTGACAGCATGTTACGCTGTTCAAGAGCGCTAAAAAGTTCGAATGCTCGGTTAAATTTCTCTGCCTGTCCAGCAGGAATCACATCTCCACACAGGAATTTCAACTCCTGAAGATCTGAAGTAGTCAAACTGTTGGAGAGTTCCAACAAAAGTGATCTATAGTTACTCATCGTCGTTAAATTCCGTCAAGTTTGAACCATTCTTCATAGACTGCGACGACTAGTGCTCTAAAGGAAACAACTAGGCTCAAGAAGCCTCATGGGATTTTTCAGAAGTTCTATTTCCGGTTCCGGTTGCAGGTTTTCCCGCGCTTTTTGCGCGGTCGTTCCCAGGCCTTGCAAAATTCAACCAGTCATTGGAGGCCATGTTACAAAACAGGCAGCCAATCAGATGTCGCCAGGTGAATACATTCGCGTGTCTTCCGTTTGGGGACCAAAAATCTGTCACACTGCAAAATTTACTGCACAACGAGGAAATTTGAAGTATGGCGGAGAACCGTAAAAGCTTATTCCTGACGTATCTTATTTGGCTTATTTGGGGATGGTTTGGCTTACATCACTTGTACCTTGGACGAGATATCCAAGCTTTTCTATGGTGGTCAACCATCGGTGGTTTCTTTGGATTGGGTTGGTTTCGCGATCTTTGGCGAATTCCAGAATATGTTGATGACGCTAACGATGAGCCTTACTTCGTAGAAGAGCTGAAGAGAAAGATAAGACTCCGTAAGGAGCCTGCTTTTAGCGTGACAAGATTCGCTGGGCAAATGTTAGTTGGCTACTTTTACGGTATATTGGTTCGACTAGCGATCCCGGAGGAAGCTAAATGGCTGCCTTCGTTATTGGTACCCCTTGGTGTAGCTGTCGGCGTGTATCTTGTAGGAAACATCGGTCGTGAAAGAGGCGATTTTAAATATCCTTTGGCAGGATCATTCATTGCTAATATTGTACTGACATACCTTACCGGCGAAGAAGCCGGCTACATGTACTTAGCTTTGATTGCTGCGATATTTTTTCAAAACCACCGCGAGTTTCGTAAAGAGAAACCACGGAAAAAGACCTTTTGCAAGCGTTTGCAGTACCTCGCTGTTGGTGGACTTGTCGTTTGTTGTTTGTGGAGCTCATTCCTTTATTTCAATGCACAAGTTACGACGGAGGATGGCGAAACCGTGAAGCTACGCGATGCGGTAAACCATTTCTTCCATTCTCCTGTGTGGCTTGAGTTCAAAGATGTGTTCTGGGGTTTGTACGAGGAGGGGCAGAAACATGGCTGGGACAATTTCTACGAGGAGTTTGTCAAAGCGCTAGATCCCAGAGGAGAGAAAAACGCTTATCGTGTGCTTGGGCTAACGGAGGATGCAACTCAAGAAGAAATCAAAAGACGTTACAAAAAACTTGCAGTAAAATGGCACCCAGATAGAAATCCGGACAATAAGGAGGAAGCCCAACAGAAATTTATGGAAATTCAAGAAGCTTACGAAATTCTCTCCAACATCAAATCAAGGAGAGCTTCTAGAAATACAAAGACAAGGGGCGATTCTGATCAACACGATCACACGGAATTTTAACCAAGAATTGAGTTTATAATCAGAGTACAGTTTTATCAATATTTTAGATAGCAATTAGTTTACTTGTGACAATGGAACAGGTGGTCAAATTATGATGATTATTGGTATGTGATCCACCTGTGAGAAAGCCAATAAAAACAAATGATAGTCAGTCAAACGGAAAAGAAGGAGACATGTCCCCACTGGGGACTGAAGCTAGAGAATCTTTTTTTTTTTTTTGTACAAAAGAATCCATGGCGAAATAGTCAAAATATTTAACTTTTTTGTACATTAATTACGAGTGTAGTCAATTTCTTTTGAAACAAGGGACATTTACCATTTGGCTTGAAGATCTGATGTCGAATATTTAAGGCGTTTTCCACAATCATAGTAAGCAGTGATTTTTGGAATAAATGTACAACCTCAAAAGGTGTGGTAGAGTGTAGATAACTCTAAATTTTTATGCTCACTGAAACCAAAAACAGTTTCCCTGTGACACTTATTCCTGAAATATAACTTCCAATTTAACCTGGACTTTGTTGTTTCCCCTGTTTGTGTGAGTCATCAAAATTCCCCTTGTAGCACTAAAAAATCCAGTTACATTTTGATTTCATCCCTTGCTGTTGCTGGGTAAGTTGCAGAAAACATTGCTCAGGCAATTGTGCTCAGAAAGGCAACACAAGAGGCAAGATACCATAGTCTGACTCTTAATTTATCTCTGTTACTTTTAAAAGTGGTAGCTTCATTGATTAAAAAAATACCGGTAGATGGCTGGATATAGCCCTTTTCACAGTTCACTTTTTAACTGGCCATTGCCGTAAAGGCGACCACCGGTTTGTAAAATGGACCAGGTTTTTTTCATGGTCAGTTGGCTTAACATACGAACGAAGTGCTGTAAAGCTTGTGGTAGGGGTACTCAAGAGCGGTACTGTCTTATGTAACATGCATGCGCATATTGGTCTGCTGAATGTTACCTACGTGTGTTCGTCTTTTAATTTACAGTATTTAAGATATGAATGGCAAAGGGTTGTTTAGTTTGGGGTTTCTGTATTTGTCTCGTATGATGCATGCACAACTGAGTAAAGCAACTAATAGCATTGAAATTATGCAAAATTGGCTGTGTTGTCTAGTTAGTGGTTATGGTGAAAAATTTTTTAGTGCAGGAGTTTTGTTATGGGGATTGACATTTTGAGGGATGTAAAAATGTGGGAGTGGAAGGATTTGTGAATGTGAGGAGCATATCACGTTTCTGTGAATGTGATTTGCTTTGAAAGTTGCGTTTTGTATAGCAGCGGTGTAATATTGTGCTGCGTGAGAGGCAGTTTCCCTTGGCGTTTTATGGGAATCGGTTTCCTTAGTGGATTGTAAGTTTTCTCATTGAGTAACCTGTATTTCGTAGAGGAGAGAAATGACAGCTGTGTTTGCAGCTTATTAGCGCTGTAAGGAACAGTGGCTTAGGAAGAGAAGGGATTGGCACTATTATGATGATGCAAATGCATTGCACCATCGATACATCATAGTTCTTGAGAAGGGAGTGAGATGAGTGCTTATTTCAACGAAAAGTTGATTTTAATTGCATAAAGATGAAGAAATCGGTCATTAGTAAGGAGATCAATTAGTAAGGTAGCTGTTACGAGTCTTTAAGATAGAAAATAACTGAACATTATCAAGCGATGCATGTGGTTTGCGTGTGGTGTTTGCTGTTGTGTTGGTTGGAGATTTTGTAAGTGCATATTCTGGTACGTAGTCGTTTACGTTACGAATTCTGAGTCAACTTGTTTACTTTTGCAAGGGGATTCCCGGGTTGGCAAACCGGATTTAAAGATCACGTCACGAGATATGCCTTAACGTGCCCCAGACTCTGACGATCTGCTCGAGCTCATGTTTATCAGACGTTATTATTTTGATTCTACTGCTGTTCACTGTTTGTATTCACGGTCTAGGCACAACAGTAAATATTTTGTCGTCCGTGTAAGCATTCCCGTTGTGGGTGAATTTATGCCGACATTCAGCGTTTGAGTGAATTTGTGTTTTTCAGCAGAAATAAAAGCAATAAGAAAGACAAGCTGAGTCATCAGAGTTTAAACATTGTCATCCAGGAACGGTATAGTCAAAATATTGTCACACAATCACACTTTTCATCACGCCGGTTCGTATAAATACAGGATCGCGCTAACATTTGTGAAACCTAGGGGTGGGGAGGGTCAGAACAGCCGGTTCAAATGCCCATTGGGCTTTCTTGTCTTATTTGCATTACAATGTATTTGAACGTTGATGTGAGGCAGTTTCGGGCAATTTTGCAGTTTCTGGTCTAAATTGCCTCACATCCACGTTCAAATACACTGTAATGCAAATGAGAAAAGTTAACTGTAAAAAGGGTATTGTCACGATTTTCAAAAGCACCCGATGGCCATCTCCCGGGGGAAGGGGGGGGGATCCAGCCCCTTACCCTTTTATATACCATTTTTGACAGAAAAGGTACCCCTTCCACATACCTACTTAAGAACACTGCACCCCGTCAAAACCCTTGGAAGGAAGTCTTCTTGTCGTTTTCACGTAGCGCTTAATAAATTAAAATGATACAGCCATGAGGTGCGTCTACTCGAGATATTTTAATTGAAGGCCCTTTTAAATACCTAAATGACAGATTTCCCTACCCTTTCATGATTATACTTCAGCTCGTGAAATCCCTACCCTTTTGTATACCTGAAGCCTGAAAAGGTACCCCTTTCCGGCGGAGCCTCCCCATATAGGTCATTATAGGGACACCCCCCCCGGTGCCCAACAGAAGTCACCGGCTACTTTTAGCATTCGCGCCGGGTACTTTTTGTACTCAAAAGTATCAGTTCACATCAATGATGTAGCTGATTACGGACAAAGAATGTAGCATGCATGTAGCTGATTATTTTTGCCCAGATTTTAATTCAAGTGTACAGTGCCTACCAAAAAAACACTTCTTGTCACTGAGAATGGACCAGAATGCACCTCCGGGGATGCAAATTTTAAAAGTTTCCCAGGGGACGCCCCCCAGACCTCCCCTGCAGGAGGGGATTCCCCTCTCCTGCACCCTTCCCAGTGTGGCTTTCTTGTGCCGCAATAAAGCTCCGGCTACTCTGATAGCTCCACCTAATATTTTTTTTCAAATTGAAAACCCTGTATTGACAGTGCAATTTTGCAACTCCTATACAAACATTTGGTTTGGTGTAAACAAAACATAGATTAATAAATCAACATTAAAAGAAAACAGCTCTACTTGCAAAAAATCTATTTTGTGATGGTTGTTGTCAAATAAAGTATGAAACACAAGAGCATGTTTTGTCAGGATTTCCAGCACCAAGAAGAGAGTTGAGAAAACAATGTGCAACAGAGCGTGTTCTTGATGATGTTCCTTGTAAAGGGTATCCTAACAAAACACTGTTTGGAGTGCTTGCTATAAAATTTCTCTCCAGTTAAATCACTAAATGACAGTTCACTACACCTAGCAGACATCTTGCAATTACCACACCAAGCTACTATGGACAGAAGTTGAAGTCCTTGAAAAGAAGTATTACCTTAATTAACCTTGTTACAACAAACAACCATGACCCCAATGAGGGCTATTTAGTATTATAGCTGACGGGAGCTGACTTCATAGCAGAAGTGAAGAAACAAACCCTATAGATCGTTTTCACTGTCACGCCATAAAAAAATTAATTTGAAACCGTTCAATGAAAGAAGCCAAGAAAAATGAAATGATATAAAAGACTAATGCATAAAGAACTTCTCCAAGTCTCAGGTCTGTGTGGTACACCGTTTCCGAGTTATTTGCCCAAACGTTTCACGCAACTTCATGGAGTTTGTAAGGAGACATTATATTGGTGTACATTGGATGTACACCAACATGGTGGCTGGAAATGAACAAAAACATCTGGGATTCAATTTTGCGATGAAAGTGATTTCTTTTCACTCGTGAGCTAGTATACATGCACATAAACACATCTCCTAATACTTGAAATGTTTGAACTGCTGAAAATGATAGGAGAGACCTTGTTTTAACCAGACAGCTTTGTCGCGACCACTATCTTGGTGTCACGCAAGGTGAAAATTCGGAAATTCAAAATGCTATATTTTCAAAACAAAAGACGCCAAGGGGCTGGAAACTTGTAGAAAGATTTGTTACTAGGTCATCTTCAACTTGGTGTAGACAAAAATTCAGAAGACCTCATGATTTTGATGACGTCACGATGAAAACCATCTATACTAGCTTAGATTGTGTTTCCACACTGGCTGTCATGCCTATCTTTTTTGTCAAAACTTGTTGAGTTATTTGAGAAGGGAACAACCAATTATTATTCTCTCTGTGGTTTTCAATAACATAGAAGCTCTGAAGTTTAAAATTTAACATTTACATTTTAGTCTGCCATCAATCTTAAACTGGTTCCAAAATCAGTAATTATCACAGACCACATGCAACCATGAATTCACAGGATATCGGTGAACTGAAAAGTGGATTAAATTTAAATATTTGTAACTATAAAAATAGAATCAACTTTTCATAGGTCTTTTATTGTGACAATAAAAAGCAGTGGATAGGAAAACAGCGTGGAACAAAAAAGTTAGTTTGAACAGAAAAGGGGACTGGCCCTAACATATGATCAGGGACTTCAGTTGAATGAAGCAAGAGGGGGAAGAAAAATTGCTTCTGCTTTCCTTTGATTGTGAGTATCCTTTTCAACTTTGCTGCTTTAGGAAAAGGTATTCATTGATTAGACTCTTCCCAGATTCACACTTCAAACTCAATCCCGTACTCCCAACAGTTTTCATCGCGTTATCCAGATCTCGAACATATGTCTTAAAAAGTGCCTTGCAGAGGTTCCAGATTCCCTCATCTTTGGTGCACCAGTGGAAGATGGTGATAAGAAAATTGGTACAGTCAAAATAGGCACGCGACAGGGTCAAGAAGAATGTGGGCAACTTTCACTTTTTGTTACCTGATACCGGTTTCCTACAATAACATTTCCTGAATCTCGCATCGTAAAATCACTAAATCCCATATCCTGTTCACAATTACAATCACAAATCTTGCTCTCCCTTTTTTCTCTAAAATCCTGAATCCCAGTCTGCAAATAAGCAAAATACCGCATCCTGAAAAACCTACTGGGGACCCTCTGTCATAAGAAAAGGCTCCATTCAACTTTTGTTTACCATTGTCAATTATGGCAACATTTTTATCGAATAGTACAGTGAAACTGTTCCTTTCTAGTTTGTATCACCAACGTAGAGCCTGACAAGTTGCTTTGATGCACTAGGTAAGTGAGTGACAGGGCAGCATCCATGTTGGTTGAGGTAGTTGTAGATACACGGGTAACAGAACACATAACCCGACGAGGACAGTGCAGTTGGATTGGTGCGCACTTTCTTACACAGAGGGCACTGTGCTGGGTGTGAAGGAAGAGGAACGCCGTGCTGAGCAGGCTGCAAAGAGAACAAAAAACTTGTTGATAAAATCAATTTTGATTGTTATACCTCCCAACTCAAACGCCTTTTTTGATTGGACAAGAACATGTCACTGCCATGGGTCAAAACAGTCTACGGCCCTGTTTACATGAGTGATTTCATCCCGGGATGACTTTCATCTCATCCCGGGATGACTTTCATCTTGGTGTCTGGTCATTTACCTGTAAGTGTCTACATGATTTGGAGCTGAAATGTGTTTGCCCAGGGAGGATTTCATCCGGTCTTCAGCACCGGAATGAAATCACTCATGTATACAGGGCCTAACTCCCTAGAGTGAGCAAAACTCTCTAACTCCCTAAGGAAAAACAACCTGAAGTTTCGACTCGCACGTGATCAGGTCGTGTGCCTTGAAACTGCGGCAAATTTGTGTCCAGCCACGTCAACCAAGACCCTCAATGTCTCAGGGAAACAAAACTCACTGCTTCCCTTGGGGCCAGTCATTAAGTGGTTATTGCACATGTTCCATGTCATGACAACATAATTCTAGGTCAGCAGGTGGTCGCTGGAAGTAATGGCAAAAAATTTGATATAATGGCAAAAATGTGATTCTTTAATTGGCTGTTCATTGCAACAATACCAAGAACCATTAACTGCAGGATTTCTGTGGTAACAATTCCATTACCCCAGAGTCTCTCCCAGTGACCACCCACTGACTAAGAAGCCTGAGGACTCTGGATACAAGAATGATTGGTCTTTTGTCAAGTCCTGAAAATTGAAATTGCACTGTATTTCTTACCTTGGGCTGGGGAGGTGGTGCTGGAATTGGTAACTGAGTAACCAATTGAACTGCTCCTTTGTTGTCAGTTGAATACCACCAATCTATGAACTTGAGAAAGAACACAACAACTGGAAGGCCATTGGCTAAACCAGACACAAGCAAACGAGCAAGTGACTTTGGAATGGCTGATATCCTTTCAGCCACCGTCTTCCCACTGAATACACTAGTATGGCTGTTCTGTATACTGTGTGCAAGTATGTCTTGTCTGGTAAGCCTCTGAAGCGACACGCCAATAACGTGCAACAAAGGAGAGTGAACTTCAGAGAACTTAAATATGTACAGCAAATAATAACACAAAAATACTGTTTCCCAGGTGAAATGCAACAGGGGATAAACATAAACAAACGTTCTCTTCAGATGAAGGAAATATGAACGTTTTCTTGAAGAATAAGAAGCTATATGTCCATTCAAATTTTCTTCTCTTGCTCGTTCGAAGAGTTGATCAAATTTAAGCTTTGCATATGGCACTGCAACTAACACGATTAAAGATAAGTATTTTTGAAAACTAGAAATTCCTTCCCCACTGTTTCCATTCCGAACACTGCTCACTCTTTTGAGACCATAAAAATGCTCAGAAAAGGATCCTCCAAAGTGCTTTAGGTATTGATTCTGAAGTATGTAATCTAAACAGAGGTAGATTTCATCTCCAAGACGCCAAACCCACCCCCATCTATCGGGATTGGAACTTGCCAACACCTTCAACGCATACGAAACAGCAGGTCTGAGAACCGATGCCATAGATTCTTCGGCTACTATTTCAAATATCGTAGGGTTCGCGTTAGTAGTTCCTTGATTCAAATGCGCCGCAAAATCCGCCATTTTGAAAGAACCGATGAGAAACCAGAAGGCTTGGTTACCAAGTGAAAAGAAAAAGCGCATATAACATGTATAATGCGCCGATCAATTCGAAACTTCAACATCCCCCCCCCCCGGGCATACCCCGGGCATTTGACTGTGCATCGTGCCCTGGGAGGGGGGAATTTGAACGTTGCGTTGGAGGGGTGGGGAATTTGAACCGGATTTATCTCTTCTTCTGACGTAATACGCCCATGAGTTTTTTTTTCGGTTTTTGCAGGGTTTGACGGATTTACAAGATAGATGTTCGCCTTTGTTAGTGAATAACTCTTTCATAAGGTTGAAGGTGTCATTACGGCATATCTCTCTCTGAAAAGCATGTAAAGTGTTTGATTGAAGACGAAATTTGTCTCTGAGGAGAGGTAGTTCAGTACTAATTGGTGGGCCATTTGAACGGCTTTTTTGCACCGAGGGGAGGGAATTTGAACAAGCCAATCTTCAAAAGTTCAAATGCCCGGAGGGTTGCCCGGGGGGGGATGTTGCGGTAATTCGATAAAAATTGATAGTCACAACTTTTCCTCTACAAACAGTATCGATTTTCATGGTAGGTGGTCTAGGTGGCGCACCTTAACATATTATTTTGTTTATCAGCATAAGCTGAATGTTTCAGAAGGAAATGTAATTTTTATACTTTGTTGACACCTCGTGTACAGCACGGTAACAGGATACTTGTTCTATGTTCTTGTTTCACTCACATTGCTGTAATAAATTAATACATCACATTTATGTCCTCGAGTAACATCTTGTTGACAACAGAAAAAAAGCAGATAATTTCGATAGACACGAGTGGAGATGAAAACCAATGAAATCGATATTAATTAATAGAAATCGATAATAATCGATGAAATCGATAGTCACAACCAAAAATGGTATCGATTTTTATCGATTTCCGATAAAAATCGATTGATTAGAATCGATTGATATCGATTAATATCGATTTTATTGGGATATCGATTTCTCGATTAGTTATGCCGGGAGTCCTTCGGCCAGAAAACCTGCGAAACCTGGATTTTGCAGTGCAGTACATAATTTTACTGTGTAATACCGTGGCATATTTTGCGCGTTCTCTTGACCTAATATGGTAAAATGGCGCAGAGTGGAATAATAATACATTGTACCCACGTTATTCCCAGTTTGTCCACGTTCTACGCTCTTCCTAGTTGACCTAGTAGTTTGCCCTAATTTGCCCACGTTCACCCTTGTTTGCCTACGTTTTCCCTAGTTTCCCATCGCTCACACCAGTCTTATCCACGTTCTCCTTAGTTTGTCCACATTCTTCCCAGTTTATCCACGTTTCAGACGTTTAACCGAGTTTGCTCACGTCCACTCTAGTTTGCCCTAGTTTGACCACGTTGAATGAGTAAAGAGAGGCCAAGACTCAAAGAACGGCACCCCAAAACCCATTTCTTTTGGCGTTGTAATATTATCTCGCGGCTTTGTCGTGTATTGCAACACATGCATTCTCATCTTTGAAGTGCTTGCGTTACATTTTAATACCTAGGCCTGGTTGGGTATCAAATCCCGATCAATGGTACGCAATGCGCATGTACCCCAGTGCATTACGTAGCTATAACCTGTTACAGGCGTTAAGATGGCGGAAAGAGACTGAAGAGACACCTCTCATTCGTGCACCACTATCTGAACGCCTGAAAGGAAAGATGGGGAGTTTCTCCTGAAAGCTATGTCTTCTTCAGACTTATCCTTTCTTTTTTATTAGCCATTTAAGCATCGCAGATTTTTTGTTCGGGACGAAAAAAAAATTCTGCTTTGAAGGAAGCGATAATCAACCCGTATGGGGCTCGAGCCTGGTAGACAACTTCGTTTGAAATCTTCTTGCGAATTAGAAGTTTAATCTCGATATACCGTATTTTAAATCAGTCAGCAAACTGGGAGATTAGTCCCTCCTCTCCTGGCGCCATTTTTTTTTAAACGGGCACTGGTTATTTCTTGCTATTTGTTATTGGTTGTGTGACGAATGCATGCACAGCAAGAGAGGGTGAAGGGAGAGAGCGAATCCTCTATACATGGGCCTCTTCCGATCAAAATTATTTGAAATCTATTTTTGGTTCTGTGTCATACTGCGTGGTTATTTTAAGGACAACACCTCCTCGGTCAGTTAGAATGAGGTCGTGTAATTATAAATTGTTGACATGGGAACAACAGATAAAAATAACCTTAGCAGCGTAGGTGCGAACTAATAATAAATTTCAAATAATTATCATGGGGCACGGGGATTCACTCCCTTACTTCATCTTCTCTCGATGCACAGTCAATGCAACGCTTCATGAGCTCTTTTTCTTTTCCAGATCTGTGACATAAGTATAGAGGGCGCTCGGGTTCGCGAACAGGCACTTAAGTGGCAAAAAATAAGGATTTTTTTAGCTTGATTGCTAGTTTATTTAGCCAAAGAAAAAAATGCCAAAAAATAACCAATGAATTTACGTTTTCAGTTTATGTTGTCCATGTGTCGTTTCATGATCGTAAGAAAGCCTTTTCTGCATTTCAGCAGGTTTTTTGAAAAATACCATTTAGAGCGCAAAATAAGATCAACTAGCATTTTCGGCACGTCAAAAGCAGCTCAGAAATTCTGGAATAATATTCTTTTCCTTAACATTTTCTGAGGCTTAGTGCGAGCAGATCAAGCTGTTGGCGTACAAATACATCCCTTTTAAAGGCCCTGAAACAATCTGTGAAACAGAAATTGACGATTTTTAGTAAGGAGTTTTTGCTCAAATCTGCGTTTTGTGCCCCCAAAAATTCCCTCTTTGAATTCCATCAACTGATTCGACAGTGATTGCCATTTGCATATAATTTGTTCCAAATGCGCGTAACCGAAAATGTGATGCAAAAGAAGTTATTTGTTTCTCGCTGAATGTGTATGCTAATAGGGTATCCATCTTGGAACGAGTAACGTGTTGATTTGCCAAAAATTCTCCTTGAGTGACTAATTCGGCTTTGGCGGCGTGAGTGCGTGCTTTTGTCACTCACGGGCTTGTGGAACACCCAGTTATACAGATTTGACAAAAGACATGTAGCAATACAGAAATATTTTAACGAATGAATGGTGCTTTTTCGCTAATTGCTGCTCTGTAACTAGCAAAATATTTTTCCTTGTGGAATAAGACTTTTAATGCGGTTTATAAGGAAAATGTCTCAAAGCAGAGCCGTTAGTTTGGTATTGATTGCCTTGTACCGTGGAGGTGAATTTGAAGCTTTGTGGCTTCTTGCCGTGTTGGACAGTTGTGCACCTCTTCAGAGAAGTCCTACAGGTTGGTTTACCGTTAAATTGTTACTTTGCGTTGCATTTGCTTCATATCATTCTTAAAGCTGGAGACAAGTACTACCATCGATTATCTCGCAATACAATGGCTTGTTGGATGAAGCATTCCATTTCTGAGTACTTGTAACCGATTTCTTACCATCATTTTCAATCTCTACTCATCGCGTATTTTGACCCACTGCTTCAGATTTTTCATTCAAAGATAAGTGAGATTTTACCACAGATTAGAATGTAATACTGTTATATTTCTTTCTCCCGCCGGTTTGATTTTGAAACCGAGTTCATGGTCTTGTTCTGGGGTGGAAACTGCAGAGTGATTGGTCGCGGATATCATCTTCGATTCAGAAAGGTACGTATACGATAGTTTAAATTTGTCATTGACTTCAGTTTGCCAAAACAAAGTTTTAACTTAACTTTAATTCAGTTATATCCCTCATCACATAAAACTTTGTTATCTGTCGGGATCCTGAGGCCAAAATTGTTAAGAATCTTTACGAGAAGGAATAAATTCACATATCGTTTTCCGGTTTAAAGGGATATTTGTGTGAGCTAATACGGCTGGATCTTTTCAGATTCTTCAGCTTAAAATTTAAGTCATAAAAATTTTTAGGGAGCAATTATATATTGGCTGAAGTACTTCTCAGTTTCAGGGTTCTTGTAACTGATTTTCTACTATCAGTCCTCAATCTCTTCTCATAGCGTATTTTGTTATCAGTATCGAGTTTTAACCGACCCGCTGTTTCAAATTTTCTTTCAAAGATAAATAAGATATATTCGCAACTAATACTTTTGTATTTCTTTCCTTCACCGATTGGATTGAATTCATGGCCTTGTGCACGAGCGGGATGGAAACTACAGAGTCACTGAAAGCAAGCTACGGACTAAATGGTCGCACATACGTAAATGATTCTTTAAATCTGTCATCAAAACAATTCTAACTTTTCGTCATATATCCCATATTATCTATCGGAATTTTAACGACGTCAATTAATTAACAAGAGGTTAAAACTGGTGAAATTCTTTATGGCCGCATGTCACTTGTAGGATAGATCCGTCGTTTTTGAAGAAGCGACAGACAGGCGCACTGGACAAACATCTAACCATGCAAAATCACGCTTCACATGTTGCTTTCTGTTTTCTCATATTGTTTCAAGGCCTCCTCCGTGAGTAAACCAACTAAATCTGTTAATTATGGATTTGTTCTTTATTTCAGGTTAACTTGTTAAAGAAAGCACATAGGGGTAAAGCTTTGTGACTCGAGGACCAGCTGATTGAGTTAAGTCCAAATACTTAGTTCAGTTCTCTTCGATTTGTATAAGAACAGTAATATATCTACCCGGAGTAAGGCAAACGTTGGTTTAGAGCTATTTTTTAAAGTTTTGTTTGGGAAGCAATCGTGCCGTGAATTTAAACTTTGGGTTGAATTAATTTCTTGATATCTGAGCTCATGCTTGTGAAAGCTTGATAAGAGTTTTTGATGAAATTATTCTATGAAAACAAAAGCACTAGACGTCAATTATGTCTCCATCGGTAATCATCATTGATTTCTTCTGACAGTAGCAAACATGCAGAAAAATAATAACAATTTTAAAGCAATTAGTTCAGTATTTCAACAAGCGCTAGCTATAATGAGATCTTTTCTGTTCGCAAAACTAGTAACGCTACAACAAACCAACAACGAGTAGCTCTTTAATGTCCAACTGTCTGATGTTTTTACCTGCATAACCTCTACATTAACCACAAATTTAAAAAAATTTCCTTCTCTTGAACTTAAATGATGCATTTATCGGGCAGAAAAAAAATTACCTAGGCTGTCAATTCCATTCTCAAAATTTCTTCCTATGGATTATTAATGCAATCTCGTATCTAAAACAACTGAATTCATAATAGTTCTGGGTAAGTTTGGTTTGGGTTTTTTATTGGAATGGCTTAAATGTTTTTATTTCTTTTCGTTTTCCTTGTTTAAGTTTATCATTTACCATTTTCCAAGACTGAGAAATTAATCCACAAACTTGGAATGCGCCTTTCGCTGGTGGAGCGGGAGAGACTGGTTTCATTCTTACTTTTTGTGAAAGTGGACTTTGACTTGTTGAAAAAATAACACATGAAAAGAGACATGAAAATTTTAAGGGTTTTTGTTTTTGTGTACTGGTTCAAGGCTTTGAAGCTATATCAAGTTCAGCTGAAGTAATTCACTTTGTATTCTAACTATCGTCTTTTTTATAACGGCGAGAGCGGTCAACTTTCATTTACTTGACGATTTTCTGTGTGTTAAAAATCTTATGGGAGTTTATCACGGTTGAGTATCGTGCGAAAAGATTGTTCCGGTTATATTCGTTCCTGCTAAGCAGGCCAGATTATAAAAACAATTGTGTTGAGAGATTTGTTTGAACTAATTTCTTGATATCCAGTTCATGCTTGTGAAAGCTTGGTGAGAGTTTTTAATGAAATTAATTTTATAAAAACAAAAGCACTAGAAGTCAATTATGTCTCCATCGCTAATCATCATTGACTTCTTCTGATAACGGTTGCAGTGGCAAACATGCAGATGAAAACAATTCAGTTCAAGACAATTAGTCCAGTATTTCAACAAGCTCTAGCTATAATGAGGTCTTTTCTGTTCACAGAACTATAGCAGTTACTCATTGTTGGTTTGTTGTAGCGTTGTTTAATGTCCAACTGCCTGACGTATTTACCTGCATAACCTATACATTTAAACCACAAATTAAAAAAAAATGCGTTCTCATGAACTTAAATGATGCATTTATCGGGAAGAAGAAGAGGAAAAAAGAATTAGCCCGTCAAGTCGTTGCTCCAAATTTCTTCCTATGGATTATTTTTGCAATCCCGTATCTAAAAGAATTCATAATAGTTTTGGGTAATTTTGGTTTGGGTTATATTATTGGAATGGTTTAAATGGTTTCTCTTCTTTTCTTTTCGTTTTCCTCGTTTAAGTTTGTCATTTACCATTTTTCAAGAAGAAATTAATCCACAAACTTAGAATGCGCCTTTCGCCGGTAGAGCGGGAGAGATTGATTTCAGTTACTCTTTGTAAAAGTGGAATTTGACTGTTAAAAAAAAAACACATGAAACTTTTAAGGGTTTTTTTTTGTGTACTGGTTCAAGGCTTTGAAGCTACATCGAGTTGAACTGAAGTAATTCACTTTGTGTTCTAATTATTGTCTTTTTTTAGAACGGCGAGAGCGGTCAATTTTCATTTACTTCACGATTTGCTGTGTGTTAAAAATCTTATGGGAGTTTATCACAGTTGAGTATCATGAAAAAAGATTGTTTTGGTTATCTTTCCTGCTAAGCAGATTAGAAAAACGATTGCAGTATATATTGAGAGATTTGTTATTGAACTTTGGGTTGAATTAATTTCTTGACATCTAGTTCGTGCTTGTGAAGGCTTGGTAAGAGTTTTTGATGAAATTAATTTTATGAAACCAAAAGCACTAGAAGTAAATTATGTCTCCATTGGTAATCATCATTGATTTCTTCTGATATCCGTTACAGTGGCAAACGTGCAGAAAAATAAAAACAATTTTAGAACAATAAGTTCAGTATTTCAACAAGCTTTAGCTATAATGAGATCTTTTCCGTTCGGTAGGTAGGTAGGTACTTTATTAAAATACTTTGCAGCTCATAGAGCTGAACTGCGCATTCTACATTCTATGATACAAATGTACAAAATTTAAAATTTAAAATTTATAATATCTAAAATCTAATAATAATAATAATAATAATAATAATAATAATAATAATAATAGCAGAACTATAGCAGTTACTCATTGTTGGTTTGTTGTAGCGTTAGTAGTAAGGCAGGTCCCTTCAGGGAAATTTTCACAATTAATTTGCATACACACCCCCTAAGATCTGATTGGTGGAGAAGGCCAAAAAGTCGGCCCTGTTGGATTTTTCTGGCTTTTGATTGGTGGAGACAAAACAGTGACGTCACACCGGAAGTGAAAAAGGGTGAAAATGGGTGAGCTGTCATTCAAAAATCACCATAGCAACAAGCCATTTGTCAGGAAAAAATCAATTCTTTTAATCAACCCAGCCTTCGTTTTACAAGCGGGAACGTGTCCGCCTGGACCCGAGTGGTCAGCGGCGTCCCATTTTTTCTTCCTTTGACAATAACACACACCAAAAAAAAAGAGTTCAAAGTCCAACTAGCTAGGGACAGGTTGGCAGCGTGGTGCCTGGACCGTAGTTCCATAGACGCGTCACTGTATGGAGGAAACCAGTCTCTCCAAGGCACTGAGGGGATTGTATGCTTGGTTGACGAGGGGTTGATCCGGCGGTGAGTCATTGGATGAAGGTGAATGTTGACGTGGCGCGACGGCAAGTACTGTGTATCCGTAAGGGTAGGTTTGAAAGGTACTGGGATCGATGACTCTCTTGTCGTACACCAGTTGGTAACGCTTGTAGTCTGGAAAGGTGTAGAGATCGTAGGTTTTGGCATCACCCACGATCTGGTACGTTTTGACGACTTGGGTTTGGCGCAGTTCCTTTTTTGGGTGTTGGATTTCGTCCAGCACGTTCTGACGCATGACGTCATAATTCAATTGGGGTTTACCCATCGCTGTTGAGCCGGAAACCACGGACTTTGCATTCGACTTTGCCCTTCTTGGTTTTGTCCCCATAATTCTTGGGACCACCCGTCACGAATTCTTCGATGTAATCTTCGGTCTCCAATTCGCTGGTAAACTCTCCGAGGTAATCTCCCAAGAGAGGTTTGGGTTGGCCCAGTTCCTCCAGGTAAATGACTGAGTCCGTGTCATAGTACAGCACGCGTTCACCCAAGAGTTGGAGAGCTTTATTGAGATGGAGACGTGCCCAAGAGGTGGTGAATGAGGCCACGAAAATGTTGAGGTTGGGAGACACCGGGATGTCTTCGTCTTGATACTGCTAGTGGACTTCCATCAGTTGATCGTTTTTGACGGAGACGTGACGGACATCCACGGAGTCGGTATCCAGGAAACGATGGAAGGCTTGGGGGTCGTCGAATGTTTCGACTTGGGTCTTGTTGAGACGTTGTCCAAACTTGCCCCACATGGAATTGAGCATCATTTTGGCCAGAGCGCGCAGACCCGGACAACCGCAGACAACCGCGCGCCGGACAACTGGATGCCCTCGTGCTCATAGTACTCGTGGATGTACTGCTGGCGTTTGGTCTCGTCTTCGCCTACCCATAAGGGCCCCCGCTGGCTTCTTGCTTAATTTTCAGCCAGGTGTTGACGTAGTCTTGGAAGAGGCCTTGACAGGTTTCTGGGAAATGCCACACCTCGTAGATGTACTGGATCTCGTAGCCCAACTCGACGGCTTTGTGCAGTTCGAGGGTGCACCACGTACCGGTCAGGGCGCGCTCGTGTTCGGAGTGTGCGCACAGGTGGGATCTCTGCAAGGGCGGTTTTGACATTTCTTCTTGCACGCAGGTGGCACAGAGAGGAAAGGTGAGTTTGCCAGCCTGATGGTAAGGCAACACGGGATGGTACAACTGAGGTGGAGGCAGTACTCGACATTTGACGAAACCAAAGTAACCACGGATGTTGGTGTGACCCGGTTGCAAGATGAATTGGGGATGACGTTTGGGGTAGACGCACGTCTTGTTGACCCATGGGTACAAGGAGGTGTAATCGATGTAGTGGATCTTTTGGCCCGGTGTCACGTGATGGTACAGCTTGGCAGCATTGGTGCGTCCTCCACAAAAGGCGTCACGAGGGTGGATGGGTTCCACAAATTCAAGGGAGTCCACGTACGTTTGGATGTGGGAGAGGTTTGCTTGAGGCGGGCCCACTCGCATTCCCACATTTCAATGACGTTTGTAGCCTTGGGCACGAAGACGGGTCATTTTGTTTTGGGTGTTCTCGTAAACCGCATGCATGGTACGCTTGCAAAGGTGGACATGTTTTTCGTTACGTACGGGATAGCACTGGGGACAACCGTGCCAGAAACACCCGTGGAATTCGTACGCGGTGTTGGTCTCGCGATGGAAACCGTCGACGGTGAAGGTGGTGCCCGGTACGTGATACTCGCCGGCGTTGCCGACGTGTTGAATGTAATGGCGCTGACTGGGATGTGGATGGTCTGGGTAAGTGCGGGCCATCTGGTCGTGCGCTTCCAAGTCTTCGTGGGTGAGTTGCTCCAGGGCTTGCTGGCGTAGTTGGGTCTTTTTGTTTTGCTTGAAAAGTTTGGGAAACTGATTTCCAGGGGTCAGACGACGTGAGTGTTTTCCTCTCCCCTGAGGAGCATGGTGGACTTGAGTGATAGACAATTGGAACGAATCGTCCATTTCAAATTGTTCGTTGCTATTGAGGGCTTCAGCCAAACGATTGAGAAGGGCATCCAAGCGGACTCCTCCTTCTCGCCATTCACCGGCGCGTAATCCCCACCCTTGGAAATTGTTGGTGAGACGATTGGAACTGAGAGTGAAATAGAGACGGTCTTGATCGTGGAGGTTAGGAGTGGTGGTTAACACGCGGTCCACAGCACGTCGCAACCCGTCTTGGAGAGCTCGTACTACGTGAGGACTGTCTACAAAGTTCCCCATTTGACGTAATCGGGTGGTAAAATGGCGTTCGCGGACTCCCATGGTAGCACTGGTTCGATCTACAAAAGGATTGAGATCAAATTCAAAGGTTCCCACCGGGATTTGTGGATCGATTCCTCCACCACTCTGTAGAAGGAGTTGGGATTGAAAAGCTCGTTGACGTTCAAAACGATCCATGACTTCATTACACAATTCATCTTCTTCACTATCCTCCATGATTTCAGGGCATAACAAATCTTCTTCTTCATCCCTTGACATGTCAAGACCTAACAAATCCAAGGCAAAAGCCTTTAGTGAGAATGTCATTTGACTTCGAAGAAAAGCGAGCGCTACCTGTTATACTTACACAGAAGAAAAAGGGGATGGACTAGCTTTAAATTTGTGATGTCCCCAGGCCAGATGTCGCACCGGCCACATGGCATAGTGCGCTTTTGTTTTGTTTTTTTTTTCAATCAGAAAAGTTAATCGGAAAGGTTGATGGTTCAAATCTCCACGCTCGCGCTTGAGTGCAAAAGAAAAATTTTTTTTCTTTTTTTTTTCAAGGTTCCGTTAAGCATGGAAAACAAAACAAAAAGGTTTTTTGGGGTCGTCTCATGTCATAACCGTTTTTAGTTTAACACACGTGGAAGCGAGTGTTAAGTCAATGAAAAAAGAGAGTTGGGTTTTTTAACGCCCCCCCAAAAAATTGTTCACTTTGTGACACGGATTTATAGTTTACTTTTTTTTTATACCCTAATATTTGTTTTGTTTGTGTTTTTTTCCCCGGAAAAAATCTCCACATGGTGTCAAGTGCTTTTCTTCTTTTTGGAAAAATCCAACATGGCGTCGAGAGGACAAAAAATTACCTAGTATGGGAGGTATCGCGCGGCGCTGACATTGAAGACGATAACCATTCGTCAGTTCTCGGAACGATTATGAATCCTTCAGTTGATGACCGTTTGAAGAGGGAAGAAAGAATTGAGAAGATTTTGAACGAAGCAGTAGCCTTAACAGCCCTAGTGAGAGAAAGAAGTTTGGAGAAATTTGCTGCACAATTGCAAAGAGAAGAGCTGGTGGAACGTTGCGTTGTCTTTTTTATAGAGAAAAAGACGAATCATTAATTAAATCCTGGAGCACGTGGGACCTAGCCCGGTTAGCTCCAGAACAAGCTAACTACTTAGATTGGTTTTTGAAAGGGGTGGGTCTCCTTTAGTGAAGAACCGAGGATAGAAAAAAAAAGCTTACCGATATCCGTAGGTGTTGCTTGAAATCCTTGCTTGCTTTCTTGTTTGCTTGTTTGCTTGCTTGCTTGCTTGGAGTGAAGCATGAAATGGGGAGGTTGAGTTGCTCGGTTATATAGAGAAAAAAGGTCACGTGTCATTGGGTTGAAAACCAATGAAAAATGTGTCACGTGAACGCATAATAAAAAGGAAAGGGAAGGGGTGACGGTAAAGTCACGTGAACGCTCAATAAAAAGAAGGGGGAAGGGGGTGAGTACCTTCTCCCCTTTCTATTTTTTACCCATGAATCTTTTCGGGGAAGGAAAAAGAGGGTATAAGAGACAACAACCATTCGTCAGTTCTCACAACGATTATGAATCCTTCAGCTGATGACCGTTTGAAGAGGAAAGAAAAAATTGAGCAGATTTTGAACGAAGCAGCATTACAGTTTAGCTTGTTTTTATATCCTTGTATTTGTTTTTGTTTGTGGTTTTTTCCTGGAAAAAAAATCTCAATATGGTGTCGAGCGCTTTTCTTCTTTTCGGAAAAAATCCAACATGGCGTCACGAAGCATACCCCTTTGTAGACTGCTGAGAGAATGTATTGTTTATGTGAATAAAATTTTTTGGTTGGAAAAGCTTTTTGTTTTAAGTGATTGACTCAAACATACACCCTCGTAGACTACAGAACCGCTTTTTTTAAATCATTGCGTGCGCACGCGTGTCCTTCGGTAAAGAATTAAGTGTTTTTTTTTTCCGTACCACAAAAGCAAAAACGGTGCGCCGCTAAAAACGGTACCTATGTTCTCATTTAGTATTAAACACAAAAAACTACAGTCTAGAAAGAGTGTAGTAAAGGAGGTGTATAAAACATCTTCTTAGGGATCCGTAAAAAAACAGACCCCATTTTTTTATCAACTAAGAAAAGAGTGACAACCCTCAACAGAACTAAAGTGTTTGCAAAAAAAATGTATTTTAATTTTTCAACAATAACAGTAGTAGTAGTAGTCATAGCAACTTGTCTACAAAATTGTTTGTGTACTTGTTTACAATAAAAACCAAGTTTTTTGTTAACTTTACAATTTCAAACGTTTCTTGGCTTACATGATTTTTTCACCACACGTTCTGTCATGGTTTTCTTGCCGGGTAAACGATCGATGGCTTTGATCATCTTGGTATCGGCTTTCCACTTGTCTTGTAGATTCTTAGCGTGGCTGTAATCAATGTCGTGTTGTTTGGCAATCTTGTCCGATCGATTGATGCCGGGATCTCCACGCTTGAGTCGTCTGGCAAGTTTAGTACCGGGTCCCATGTACTGATAGCCAGGCCAATGAAATTCAATACCGGTTTTAGACAACCATTTTTGAATGTCCACACCCCATCCTCGTTGGTTTCTCTTCCTTTTGGTTCCCCTCCTCCTGGGGGTGGGTTTTTCTGGGAACGGGTCTTCAATTTTTTTTTCGGTCACTGTCGTAATCCAATCGACGTATCAACTTTTTACCTCGTGCCCAATCTTCCCACCCGGGCAAGGGTTTTAACTGTTCCACTTCTCGAGCGGGGCCTTTGCCTTTAGCCCAAGGACTGGAGGCTAACGTTTTTTCAAGGGTCTTGCGACGTTCTCGAATGGCTTCTAAACGAGAAGCAAGATCACTATCTCCGCGACTGGTAGAAGGAGTCCCTTTCTTGACGGCAATTTTACTGGTCGATACCGCTTTGCCTCTCTTGACGGGTCCTGAAGGAGTGATTTGAGGTTTGGGGGTGGATGGACTGCCTTTTATCATGCGCTTCAACCATTGTTCCACTGGACCCGTGACAAATCCCCTTCTTCTTCTCTCCTTCCTCTCCGGGAGGTCCACCAGGTGCACCAACACCCGCACCCCCGGGAAATTGACGTATGCGTTTGGTTAACTTGGTCAATTCTTGACTCAGAGGTTTGGTTTTGGCATTGACGAGGGCTGGTGGCGGTTGGGGGTCGGCTAACAAGACATGTTTTTTAGCTGCTAACGTGGCCGCTTTGTTGAGCATGGCATTTTCCGCTAACTCCCCTTTGTAATATTGAATGAGTTGATTCAAATCCTTTTGAGGAATCATGTACACCTCTTCCATGGCGGTTTGTTGCTACACTCAGGGCAAAGTTCTCCGTCCTCTAGGTTACGACACCTCTCACAAAGAAAACTCTTCAAGATATGCATATACTCCCGATACAACATGTGATATTTATGCTTCCAATAATGACATTCGTCTTTCCACTCGTCTCGTTCTCAATTGGCGTCTTGCAAAAGACTCACCCAGGTTGGAAGGTTTAGCGTTGTTTTCGAGCACATTGACATAACACGTTGTGTAGTCCTTGAAACAACCCTCTCCCTTTTTGCGAGACCAACCACTGACGACGTTTTTTGACCGAATGTTGACGACGGCCCAGGTCGCGTAGCACCTTTTTATAGGGTCAAAGCTGTGCCATGATGGGGGGTGTCACGGGAATGTTGTTTTTTAACAGGTTCAATACCAGTTCACTGATGGCATTGACTTGATCTGCGTTGGCGTGTTGTAAAAGGTCTTGACGTTTGAAACGATTGGCTTCTTTCAACACCGACCGTAAAAACGGCAATTGACGTCGAAGACGTTTCATATCAGCCAAAGTCTTTGTTTTTTCACCGACGACCACGACGACGACGATGACGTTGCTTGGCTTGGTTGATATAGCTTTTTATACGTTTGTCCGTTTCTAGAGCCACGGCTTTACCCAACCCCACTAAAGCGGGCGTCAATACGTTAAAAAAACCGCCTTTTTGACGAGAACGTCGTTGTCGTCGTTTTCTTCGTGCTCTCCTCAGTGACACCATTGGTGCGACAACACACGCTGAAGGGCTTTGTTTTGCTTGATGAGGTCGTGAGTCTCTTTATAGCCTTGACGGGTATTTCGTTTGAAATCTTGCCACCATCCACTTCCTTTTTGTTTTTTTCTTTTTATTGACCAAAGCCAAGAGGGGAAAAAATGCTTCCTCCTACATTCACGTGACCACGACGTTTTCTTCTTGTTCTTCCTCTTTTTCGTTTTCTGCTGGGGGGCATGGTCCTGAATACATGAGGGTGGGGGTGTAGGGTGACACCTTTTTATCCTTTTCCGCCCAATAACTTTTAGACATCAAGGGACGATGACATCCATCCACGTAGCATTGAGCATCCACGGGTTGATAGAAAAACTGTCGGTAGTATTCTTGCACGCAACGTTTGGGTAATGGCGGTGTAAAATCGATGATGGTGTCATACAAAGTTTGCATCTTGATCAAACACCCTTCCAATCCCTCAAAGGGAATGCCACGCACGTAGGTTCTCAATTCAATCAAGGCTTTGGCGTAAGTGGTGAAAGCAAAACGACTCATGTCCACTTTGAAACTGTACTTTTTAAAATCGTTCCATCCTTTGACCACGGTCCCCACTGCTGTCAAACACGCTACCAATGTACTGTTTTCCAAAATGGAGCCCGCAATCATACCGGCTGCCATCACTAGTAAAACCATGCCATTGAACAAGGCGTTGTAAAACTTGAAATGATTCAACATTCTCCGATAACACCACCATTGTTTGTGGTAAAAGGCATACAAGGAATCCATGCGTTGCAAAAGTTCCCGTTTGAATTTTAAACAATTGAGTTTGGACAACGGTCCATTCAGCAAGGATACCAAGGTTTTTTCTTTTTGGGAAGTCATGGTGGCGCCTACCCCTACAGGTGAAACGGTTGCGTAAGCTTGCGGAGGACGTCGGGATGCATCATCAACTGCCATGCTCGATCTTCTAACGTCCACACCAGTTCACGAAATACGTTTCGTTGTAACGATCGATCAAACGGTCAATGGCTTGACCTCGTCGGTTTCGAATCAAATTATATACCTCTTGCATGGCCTGGTAATCCATGTCGTCCAAACGCATGCTATGAAAATAATCACCGACAATTTTTTCCCAACAAATCCAAAACAACGGGGGAGCCAATCCCTGCAACCTTCTACTTGGTAATCGTCTACTTGGCATCTCCCAACAAATCCAAAACAATGGGGGAGGCAATCTTTTACTTGATATCCTGTGTCTGATCGCGACGTTTTTGATACGTGCGCGTCCATCCCTCGTCTTTTAAGACATGGCTCAACGACCGCTGTTGATCGGACGAAGCTGGGTGCAAATCCAACACCAAATACCCATAAGGCCGTGCAGTGGCGTGATGAAAGGTTTCCAAACTGTCTTTCCAAGTAGTGGGAAACGATTGAAGCAGCACATTGCGTACCCCCAATTGATCCCGGCATTGCGGGAAATACTTTTGGCATATCTACCCACGGGAAACATGTCTTGGCACAAGTAAAGGACCGTGACGTTTTGATGATGGGAATATTTGGTGAATAAATCCAACACGCGTTTATCGTTGCTGCCTTCGTCCATCAAATCATCCAAGACCACTACGCCTTGCCCTTGAGGAAACCATTGCACCAAGGCTTGGTGATCGGGAATCCCTTCGTGAAACATCACACCCCGATTTTGCATGGGCCGAAATCGGTCTTGCCAGGCTCTATAACAACAATGCACTTGGGTAGGAGGGGTTTCAATCAACTCAGGATTTTCCAACAAGAGTTTTTCCGTAAACACGGTTTTGCCACACCCCGAAGGACCCACGACCAAAATACTAGAAGGGGAATGGAAGCGAAAAGGTTTTCCCACTTGCATGACGACAAGAAAAGAAAAGAAAAATGACACCCATTTGTACATTTTCAACCTTTTATTAATTTTTTTAACAACAACGCTGATGATAAGGGCTTCGACACACTTTGTGCCAAACCAACTCGTTACCAACAATGAACTGTTTGACTCTTTGACCAACTTTATGATCATTGCTTACATAATCGTAATCTGAAAAGTCATTTAAAAGTTCTTGCAACGTGCGTCCACGGGCTTTGGCTTTCAAGTACATCAAGGCGTAATCACCGCAACTCTTGCTATTGATGGCTTGCAGGGACTTGCCATTGGTCATGACATACTTCCAATGTTTCACGATCCACTCTCTCAACGGGGTCGCTTGCTCGTACATTTCCAACGGCAACGCATAACTGTCCAGGACTTCACACACGTTCCGATCGGTCCACAAGGCTAACCAATGTTGACCGGGTCGATCGTGTGGGTCTGTGTTCACAATGTAGCCTTGCACTATTTTCTTGGAGGGGTTTTTGGGTAAACGATCACAGGCCACGGTCCCGTAAAAATAAAGTTTCAATTGAGGGTCGTCTCTTGCTACATAATCCAACTGCACATTATTCAAAGCCACTTGTTCCATCTTTCTTTTTTCTTCAATGTTGGTAAATGTCGTACAGCACAGCTCCGTTCGAGTCAATCTCCAACAAGTTCTCAAATTCTCCATACACGAGCACGGTTATATTGGTAGCGGGAGCAGCTCCAAATTCCAAGCTGAGTTGTAAGTCACCTGTTTGCTTGGGGTTGAGTCTTTGACTGTCAGCACATCCATTGGCTACATTGTCAAACATGACCAAGGTACAATTTTTACCATCTCCCCAATCACCCAGTTCCACCATATTACCTTTCTTTTTGCACCAAGCACCACTGGCTTGCAGAAAACGGAAGTACCCTAGATTATCTCGGGCGGCACTGTCGTGAACCAGCTGCTGGGTTTCATAAGCGTATTCCTCTCCTCTCACAATCTGTCGAATGGAACTCAGTCCAAATTTCTGGAAGCAGAAGGGATCTCGGGTCACATCTCCATTGAAGGCTCGACTGTCCAACAGGGCTACAATCATCCTATCAGGCACTCTGTTTTGAAACAGGTTGGGAATGTCAAAGCGGGTCAGGTTGCCTTGCATACTGAAGGTGCGGATTTCACTGCAGACGGTAGGGTAAGTAGCCATTTGTTTGTCATTGTGTCTTTGGGCAGACAAACTCCTGTACACAGTTTCATTCAAACGGAGTTGGCACAGATGAAAACGCAGTTTCACATCTCCTTCCCTCAATCTTCCTGCCAGACCTACTCCATTCATAAACAGGTTAGGGCTGTTGAAATGAAATTTCATCTTGATTTCTACCCTGGGGACCAACACTTTGCCAGTGTGAAACACTTCCAAGTGAGGGGTAAACACCAGACTGTGAGTCACTCCTGCAGCATACTTGGCGGTTTCTGCCACGGACGCGGCCAAGAAACCGCCAAATTGTTGACGGGCCACAGTTTCTCATTGGCCACCATGTCATCGCCCGCACTCTTTTTCAACCTCAATTCCATGGTAAAGTAACTGCGTCCCAAAGCCACACAATTGTCCAAAGCCTGAATAATGAATTCCATGGGATTGATCCCCGCCGTGGTGGGTTGAATGGTGACCATGCGATAGGCATTGATGCTAATGTCCGTGGGAGGCACCTTGAAAACTCGCAAAGCCGGGTTGATGGCCCCTTTGGAACGCGGGTGAGCTGGAGCTGCCCCCTCGGAGTAGGTAGGGATGGCCACAGGGCCAGCCACTCGTGACATAACATTCGGCATTTTTTAACGCTGTCTTCTCCTTCTTCGTCTTGACGTAGAGGCACGACGTCGTGAGGGGTTTTTATACCGTCGTCGCCGTGCCAACCGTTGCGCCAAATCAAACCCTGGAATTCTCACTACATTTTGACTCAACCATTCTTCACGTTGTCGTCGTCGTCGTTGTGGGGGGTCTTCTCATGAATTTCCAAAAAGGAAATAGTCCCCACGTTGAGGTAAACCCCGTTGACTGCGAATACGTCGAGGACGTGAATGCACTGGATCCATTTTTTAGACACCAAAAATATCACGAGCTCTTTTCACTTGTTTGGGAAACAAGGAACTCGCCACGAGCACCGCTTTTTTCAAGTTCTTATTGCCCAACGCTTTCTTGGCTCGTTTGGTGATTTCCTGTTTGATGACTTGTTCGGCTTTTCGTTTGACACCACGTGTCAAGCCTGCTTTTAATCGACTCAAGGTGTTACTAGGTGGCTTTAAAGGATTACGGGTCCTTTTAAGGCCTTGGAAACCGCCACACATGATATCCGTCAACAGACCTTTCCCACCTTGATCATATCACTCATCCGTGCGAAATCGTGTCAAACTACCCCCTCGCATGTTTTTTTCTTCCTCTTCACTCGTCACCAGTGATCACTTTTTTTCTTTTCACCTGACTCTTCTCTCTTTTTATACTCACATGAGGTTGCAAGTAAAAGATTCTCCGGCATACCGTTTTCGTTTTCCACTTTTGATTTCTGCCATGCGTTTTAAATGAGCTTTTTTGGCATTCTTTTCGGCTAACTTTTCCAACCCTTTGGTGATTTTCCAACCAGCTTTAGGAATCCCTGCGATCACTGCGTTGATCCCTTAATAGCTTCCCCCAATTGTTGACGCTGCCGTCGTTGTCGGGTGGCACGTGTGGCTCGTCGTCGTCGTTTTCTTCTTTTCTGAGGCATGATTGAATTTGGTTCACTTTGTTCCCTTTCTTTTTGTCTTTTTGAAGTGCAACGTGACAATGGTGTTCTCTTCTCCAAACTTGACCAAGTCTCCACCGGTTCCAAACGTTTCGGCCGCTTGAATTTGAATAGTTTCCACTACCTCATTGTGAAGAGACATGTATTGAATGTGCAACGGTTCAAAGTACATAGTGCCTTGTCCTTCCCTCTTGTACTGGATTTCTCGCAGCAAATCAGTCACGCGATTACCCACAATACTGCTGCCTGCCACGTCCGAGTACACGTGCAGAGATCGCGTGGGTTCTCCCACCACCGAACGAAACGCCACATTCAAGTTAGTAAAACGCCAACCACAACTCATACTCAATTGTAAATAATCCGGTAAAAATGAACGAACTGTCCAAAAGACCGGTTGCTCTGATCGTCGTTCACATCGTTCCAATCATTGTCAACCGGTTCTTTCATGTTAGGTATTTGATCTCCCATGAATTCTTGCTGTAAGTTGGGACCCAAAATCAAACCAGTGTCGATTTTACGTAACCATCCCATCTTGAGAGCCAACTTGGTGTAGATGGCAAGGGATGGTGTGTCGTTTTTGCAATGGTAGACATTGGTGTTGTCAATGATGAGATCTTCCCCTTCCCATCGAAACTTGACTTAGGTGTGTTTCCCCTGATCATTGGTAAAACGTCCTCCTTGAATAGCCGTTTTCTTGCGTTGTTACTCCAGATGGGTAATGGTGGCTTTCATGAAACTCACACCATCCATCACCCAATCCAAATGTTGGATGACATTGATGATAGTTTGAGCCGAGGCTGTTCACGTTTGCATTTCCCCATCTGTTCCACCCGGTTTGGGGAAGGTTTGGTCCCAGGACGTCGACATAATGTACCCATCTTTTTGTACCAACTCGTACAAATTGACGCGAGCATCCGGTAATGAAATGGCACTCAATCCCACTTGCCATTGACCACTAGGTAACCGCAACGGATGCGGTAAACGAATCTTGAACCAATTGGCTTGGTTGTTGGGAAATTTACATCGGTTGGAATGACTGGGTAACGTCACGTAGAACGACATCCTGTCTTTTCTGTTCTTTTTTCTTCACATCATTTCCCTTTTAAAGTGGACGGTTAGGATGGTATGCCCTTCTCCGAATTGAGCCAGATCCCCATTGATTTCGGCCATCTGGGTTTCCACGATTTCCACCAATTCATTTCGCACCGATAGATATTGATTGTGTCTGGGTTCAAAGTGGGTGGTTTCTTTCGGGTGATACTTGATTTCTCGCAAGAGATCCGTGACTCGATTTCCTACCATACTACTGGTTCCCACATTGCAATACGCGTGAAAGGGACGAGTGGAAGGAAATTCCGTGGAGGGACGAAACGTCTCATTCAATTGAACAAACTGCCAATTGCACGTCACACTCAGTACCAAATAACCCCCATCCACTTTCCAAAAGGTGGGCTTGTTGTCCGCATCCGGTACATCATCAGGAGTGGGAATCGTGTCAGAATGAAATTCTTGCAACAAATTAGGTCCCAGTCGAAATTTCCCCGCGGACAGTTCTTCGATCCATCCCATTTTCAAGGCCAACGTTTGTCCCCATAACACGCGCGCCACTTGTCTTTGGGAATCCACATTCGTCGTGTTCAACAACAAATCCCCTTGAGAGGTCCATTCAAAGGTGGGGTACAACTTGACGCCATTGTCCTCAGCCCATTTGTTTTTGGGTTGAGTTTGCTGGGCTCGTTCTTGCTCGTGGCGATACACCAGTTTTTGAAAAAATTGGGATCCCGTCGACGAGGACAAATTGTCTTTCATGTCTTGACCCAATAGTTTCATTTCGCGACGTTGATACCACGATACACCATTGCCTTGATCGTCTTTGGCATACACTCGTTCGTGCCATCTCACGTAAAGCAAAGGATCTTGTTCGTTGACAAATTGTTCCCCCACCACGGGAATGGTGGGTAATGACAAACTCACCATGCCCACTTGCCAGCCTCGTCCCACAAATCGAATCGGTTTGGGCAAACGGTTTCTGAAATAATAGGAACGGTTCTGAGGAAACTCACGGGTACTGGCGTGACTCATCAACGTCACGTAAAACGAGGTGCTGGGTACAAATGTCATGCTTTCTTCTTATTCTTCTTTTGGAGGGGGGTCTCGTCTTGACTGGCAATCCAACTATTGTACTTGTCGGGCCACCCTTTCCACTTGACCAACAACCGGTCTTTTTGACGCTTAAGTACCTTTTCAATGCGAAACAACGCCTGGTCGGAGACGTGCACTTTTTGTAAATCCGCGTCGTAAAAGGTACCTTTGACCGGGGTCTCATCCCACTCGTGAAACTTATAGGTGGGTACAGGGCCAGGCACCACGCGATGCACCACAAACACTTCTTCGGTCCAACCAGGTAAATACCCTTTTTCAAAAGTACGATGAATGTTGTTAAGACGGACACGATCCCCCACCTTTAATTTGGCTTTAAAACGTTTGGCTTTCAATCGCTTTTCGTACAGACGTTTCCAGACAGCTTCTTCATTCTCCCACGTCACGTCCTGGGGGGCCATCCCAATACTCCGATGACGCGTGGCATTGTAGCCTTGTACCAATTGGGGTAACGCATCGTCAAACCGTAAAGTATTGGCTGCCGTAAAATAACGGTACAATCGTTCTTTCAATGTACGGTTGAACCGTTCCACCACCGCCGCTTTGGCATCCCCCTCGGTGAAAAAATGATCTATGCCATGATCCTTGAGCCAACGTTGAAACGTGTGATTGTGAAATTCCGTCCCTCGATCCGTTCGTAAACGGTTGGGTTGACGTCCTTGTTTCAGGATCTTGTTAAAGGCTTTGACCAAGGCCACCCCCGTTTTGGCTTTCAAAGGTTGCACCCAGGCGTACTTGGACAGTACATCCAACACCGTAAGTAAATAACGAATACCTCGATTATACTTGGCCAAGGGTTGAACTTCGACCAAATCCGCCACCCATTGATCGTCTAATCCACCCACGAGCACGGGCAGTGTGGGAAAACGACGACGTCGAGGTTTATGCAATGTATAGGCCAAATCCTGTTGCAAGACGTGTTGTGCTTTTTTCAAGGGAATCTTATGAGCACGGGCAAATCGTTGCACGCCGCCTAAACTACCTGGGGCTCTGGGATCGTGGTAACGGGCCAGCCACTGTTGTGATACATCTAGCTTTTTTCGTTTTGTCTTTCTAGGTGCCATACCTTCCAACAGCAATCCCACAGGGTTTGTATGGTAGGTACACTATGAGGGTACACCTTTTGAATGATTCGATACCATCGCAAGGCAATCGGGTGTGGTTTCAACCACAAGACAAACACCACCCATACCATCGTATGGCATTCGGGTGTGGTTTCAACCACAAGACAAACACCACCCATCGATACACATTGGTTTCCACGTGGGTTTCTTCAAATACCTTCAAGGGATGTGTGTCCTCGGGACATTCGGTAAGAATGGGGACTTTTTCTCCTTCTTGGTGGTCATATAAGAAAGTGCAAAGGGTCTGATGACAGTTCCATCGCATCACATCCCATAAATATTTCCATGCATAACACACAGCAACAGGCTCCATGGTTTTTTTTCTCAAACTGAACTTTTTTATTCTTACAACAACACTCCTTTTATAGAATTTTCTTACAAGTCAAATAGGATTAAAAGAGAGCGCGTATTTTCAAAAAGTACCGGCGCCCCGGTCAATCATGCTCTTTTGACGGACCTGCTTTTCTAAAAAAGACAGAGTTTCTTTTCTTTAAAATAGACCACTACGGTACTAGGCCTTTCTGCCAATTCTCTACACTGTCACTGTACTTGGGTGGAGGTGGTGCAGGCGCCACCAAAACCTCTTGACGGTTCTTGAGTTCTTGGATTTCTCGCAGCAACTGCTTCTCATAGTCCGTCAGGGGACGCTCTCGCTCCACTTCCTCTTTACTTCTCACACTGGGTGGGGGACCTGGAATGTCATACCCACGCTTGGGATAGCCATGGGCATCACGGGTCGGCAAAGGACGTTCTGCCTGATGGTCTGCCTTTTTTGGGTGGATTGTCATGAAACCATTTCCAGTACTTTTGGCCCAAAGGTTGATCGGCCCACCGAAAGAAGTTGCACTTTTTCTTGGAACAGGTCACAAACAACCGATCGGGGTTCTCTGAGGAATGGCTTTGTTGAAGCGTAGCAGGTTCACGGCAAAAGCACAACAAATGGTTCCACATGTCCAACACGTCTGGATGAGGTTGACGATACACGGCCTTAATATACCCGTAGGCTTGGTCTTTCCCACAAAACAGCAAACAAGGTTGAATGGGACATTTGACATAGTTCCATCCCTTTTGAGACTGGTGGTCTTCCAAACGTACCTCATGCCAAGGGCACACCATGTAGTCCACCGAACTGGGTGGGGGAAGAGGTCTGGGGTTTTGAAAACCGGGGCTTTGAAAGATAGTAGCCATTCTCACCATTCTTTTGAACCCTTCATTGTCATCCTCAGGTGGAGGAGGAGGAGGAGGAGGACACGTCTGGGTGGCTTGGTCCACCATGTCATTCAATTCGTTCATCAACTCCTGCACTGCGTCCTGGGTTTCTTTCTCATTGGGCTGGGGGTACGACACCCCTTCTTGCACGACCTCTACCGTAGAACTGTCATCACTAGGTGTCTCACCCAAATAAGTAGCCTCATTTTTCTTAAACGCCTCCAATCCTATGGGTGTCATATTTTGAATTACCGGGGTTTCCTCCTTCTCCTTCTTCTTCTTCCCGGCAGGGTGAGAGGTTTTGGCAGAACCAGATTTTCTCTTCCGACCAGGATTTGGATAACGAGCTGGAGGGACATTGCCACATTCCCACGAGGTGGACATCCTGGTTGAATGTGAATGTTTCACAAGCAGTGCATGGCTTTTTATACACTTCAAACCCTTTTTTCATTGGTTCATTTCCCAATCACATGATGACCATATAAGGTCAAAATACCCATGATTGGTCAGGTTCTTCATGGATGGTCATTGGTCAGATTTTGGATCAATTGATGACTATATAGGGTCAAAATACCCACGATTGGTCAGGTCCTCTCGACTTTGATTGGTTCATTTCCCCATCACGTGACGTCCAAATAAGGTCAAGTCTTTTCTCATTGGTCATCTTTCATTTCACTTTTACTTATTTAAGAAGGTCCATTATTCACTTTTTCCATTCCATCCCATGGACTACTACAAGAACCTCAAGCGTGAACACTTTGAATTTGAAGAAAACTATCTGATCGAGTGTTTCAAACGAGGTTTAGCTGCCGGGTTTACCTACCAACAGTGTTGTTATCATCAACTCATCGACTTAAGCTTGGCCTTAGGGTTAAGCAAAGCAGACATTCTTGAAATCGTGGGACCCCATACAGGTTACATTTTTCCCTACGAATGCCCCCAGACCCAAACATGGACATGATTGAAGCGCAAGACGAAGAAGAGATGCAACTCAGTATTGGAAGTAGTCACGTGATCTACACGGGTGGAGCCAAAGGCATTGATGAATTGGCAGAACAAATGGCCAAACATTTTGGCATGCAAGTGGAAGTCATCGTCCTCCCCCCAATCATCCACGAGCCGATTACGTCAGTCCTTCCACGGTGGAAGTGTTGGTGCTAGCCCATCCTCACCTTCACCAGGCTGCTCAAAAACTGTGTAAATGTGTTCCCACCCATTTCTACACGCTTCAATTGTTGCAACGCAATTACCAGATTGCTAAAAAGGCTCATACCATCTATGCCTTTGGCACATTGGAAAAGGATGCCAAGCGAGTCAAAGGAGGAACAGGGTGGACCGTGCAATTGGCTTTGGATCAAGGCAAAGAAGTCTACCTGATTGACATTCCCAGTCAAACTTGGTACTGGTCTGAAAACCACTACTACGTCAGCAAGGATTCTGCCTATCTGGTGACTGGGAGCAAGTTTTTACCCTGGGGTCTCAAACCCCCCTACTCTTCATCAAAGCAGTGCTGTGGTTGGCTCCCGAGAACTTAACGAGAAAACCCAACAGGAAATCAAAGCCTTATTCAACCGTACTTTCTGTTTGCCGGAGAACATTGAACAATTAAGAGTGGAACTGGAAAACTATCATTTGTAAAAATCATGAAACGTGTAAGCTTTTGTGAACAGACTCGAGTCTATTATCCCATTATGCAGGGGGAAGTTCACTGGATTCAAAAGGAACCGCTTACTTCAGAAGAGGACGTGTTAAAGAGAAGTGCCCGTTTTCAGAAACTTCGTCGAGAGATAAAATCCACGTTACGTTTGAGTCAAGCTTTAAGAAAAGCTGCTTATAGTGACATAAAAAACAACAAAGAGAAGAACGTTTGCAAAGCACTAATGCAGTGTGGCAAGATAGAGACACGGAACAGAGTTTGTTGTTGTTGTACAAAAAGTAACTTCTGTTTAATTTCACAAATAAAAATATTTACAAATATTTTCTTCTTTGAAAAATAGGGAAGGGGTACCCACCCCCTTATTTTTAAAAATTCACGTGACTTTCCCGTGACAGGGGGCTATTCCGGTACCTCATGTAAGCGTCACAAAGTGTGTCCCTTTTTCGACCTTCTGAGCCCGCGATCCACTTTTCACCTACTGGTCAGCGGTGTCCCACCCTAGCCAGAGGGATATTCCCGTAGGTCATGTAAGCGTCACGAAGTGTCTCCACTCTTTTCGACCTTCTGAGCCCGCGATCCACTTTTCACCTACTGGTCAGCGGTTACCCACCCTAACAGAGGGCTATTCCATTACGTCATGTAATCGTCACGAAGTGTCTCCTTTTTCGATCTCCTGAGCCTACTTTTCACCTACTGGTCAGCGGTTTCCCACGTGTTTTTACCGTCACCCCCTTCCCCTTCTTTTTATTGTGCATTCACGTGACTTTATCGTTACCCCCTTCCCCCTTCTTTTTATTGTGCTTTCACGTGACTTTACCGTCACCCCTCCCCCCTTCTTTTTATTGTGCGTTCACGTGACTTTACCGTCACCCCCTTCCCCCTTCTTTTTATTATGCGTTCACGGGACTCATTTTTTATTGGTTTTCAACCCAATGGCACGTGACCTTTTTTCTCTATCAAACCACTCGGCCTTCCCATTTCATTCTTCACTCCAAGCAAGCAAGCAGACAAGTAAAGAAGAAAAGAAAGTCAAGCAAGCAAGCAAGCAAGGCAGAATCTTCATGACAGATCAAGAAAAAGTGGAGTGCGCAGTTTGTCTGGAACCCGTGACAAGTCAATCCGTAATGGAATGCTGTCATCAACCATGTCATACCCATACCCAATGTATCAGACAATGGAAAAAGGCGCCTCACGCCATCTCTTGTCCTCGCTACGGACGTCCCTTCATAGTACCCGAAGTCAAACATCCCGAAATGTGGAAAGAAGACGCCCATTTTGTGAGGCGAGTAAAGAACCTATGGAAAGACAATGGCTTTTGGTATGGCGTCGTTCACGATACTTTTGGATCAACAGCTGGGTTCTGGGGAGAACTCAAAAACCCAGATGAACCAACAGAAAAAACACGCTTCCATCTCAGTCACACCAAAAAAAGCGATTCAACGCACGAAGAGCATTTTGAGTTGCTTGTAAAACCACGCTCTCCCAGTTGGACTTTGAACTCTTCTCATGGGACGCCGCTGACCACTCGGGTCCAGGTGCACACGTTCCCGCTTGTAAAACGAAGGCTGGGTTGATTAAAAAAAATTGATTTTTTCCTGACAAATGGCATGTTGCTATGGTGATTTTTGAATGACAGCTCACCCATTTTCACCCTTTTTCACTTCCGGTGTGACGTCACTGTTTTGTCTCCACCAATCAGAAGCCAGAAAAATCCAACATGGCCGGCTTTTTGGCCTTCTCCACCAATCAGATCTTAGGGGGTGTGTATGCAAATTAATTGTGAAAATTTCCCTGAAGGGGCCTGCCTTACTACTAGCGTTGTTTAATGTCCAACTGCCTGACGTATTTACCTGCATAACCTATACATTAACGACAAATTAAAAAAAATGCGTTCGCTTGAACTTAAATGATGCAATTATCGGGCAGAAAGAAATAATTAGTCCGTCAATTCATTTCTCAAAATTTCTTCCTATGGATTAGTTTTTCTAAAACAATTCATAACAGTTTTGTGTAATTTTATTTTGCAGTTTTGTATTGAAATGATTCAAACGTTTTCTTCTCTTTTTCCTTGTTTAAGTTTGTCATTTACCATTTACCAAGAAGAAATTTCAGGGGCGTAGCCAGGATTTTTCCAGAGGTACGCACAATTTTTCAAATCCACCACAACACCTCAGTTCTCTCACATCGTTTCCACATTCCTCGGTTGCATTTCCTTTTCGTAACAGTATAGTGAGGTTATACATGAATGGATGGAATGGCAACTAGGCCGTAAAGCTTTATGTAGATTTTTTTGTTAAACCGTGAGCATACTTGGAGGGTACGAAGACACTGCTCCCCCCGGGAAAATTGAAATTGAGGTCTTCTCAAATGGCTGGAAATGCGTCTAAAATTAGTATCCTTCTAACACAGTAGCGTACATTTTTAGTTATTTTATGGACTATATTTAATGAAAATCAGACAGTTGTAGCTCCTTGAATCGTATCAAAACTCTCTTACAAATTGATAGGCATGCTATTGTGTCGGTTCTTTATTTTTACAGCACGCAGATGAGAATTTCATTTATAATTTTGCTTGGAATGAAAGATTTTCTTTGCCACTTGGGAAAGTTAAAATTGGTTGGTTTTAAAGGTTTTGTTATATGGATGTCATTACCCCTGGCTTCATAGGACCTTTCTCAAAATATACAATGGGATGAAAAAAAACTGCATCTATGTTTTAAAAAAGGGCCCGAGACATTTTTTCCTCGACCCTTTACTTCTCGTTGTCACAGCTTTGCCGCTTGAGGTTCAAACACGAGTTTAATTAAAGTGAAAACTCCGACAATCAGGGTATTATCCAAAAGGTAGAATACATCAAAGGCTCAAACCTGCAAAGTGCTGTTTTGTAAAAAAAAAAACAGAGATTTTTGCCCTTTTTTCCTTGCCATAGCCAGCAGCCTCCTTGATCACATATGCTTTTTTGTCTTTGCGAGAGCACAATTGAAATAATAGCTTTCATAATTCTCCCTTTCAAACATATGGCAATAAGCAGCGTTGATACAGAACAGCGGCCATCTCCAGTCCATATTAATGGCTTTGCGGTGAAAAAATTTCTCTATCAAAATCAATGCAGAGAAATGGTGATCCCAAAAACTGACGAATAATGGATGTTGAAAATCTTATTATCTAATTTGGGAAGCCTAAATTCGAATTAAGTTCGGCTTTGAAAAGTTTCGCGTCTGAACCGGGCCTTAGTCATCCTCAGCCCCCCCCCCCCCACCCAATTTTCCGCCTTTGCCTACACTAGCATCAACATTGAGTCCACCAATCACGTGTCTTCTCTGGAATTTGAGAAAAACGGTGTCTTTGTTTTTTGAAAAATTTATATTTGAAAGAGAAAAGGAAAGTTGATGCTATGATGGCGCTTTTCTCAACCATCGCTTATTTCCCGTCTGTTTTCTATTTCTGTTGTTTTGTTTCGTTTTGTTTTCTTTTAACCTTCGACATTTTTTCAGGTACACACGTGCGTACGTGCGTACAGGTAGCTACGCCGCTGAATTAATCCACAAACTTAGAATGGGAAGGAAAGATTGATTTCATTCTCGTACTTTCGTAAAACTGGGATTTGACTTGTTAAAAAATACGCATGAAAATAAGACATGATAATTTTAAGGTTTTTGCTTTTGTGTACTGGTTCAAGGCTTTGAAGCTTTACCGAGTTCAGCTGAAGTAATTCACTTTGTGTTCAAATTATTGTCGTTTTTTTACAACAGCGAGAGCGAACAATTTTCATTTACTTCACGATTTTCTGTCTCTTAAAAAACCATATGTGATATGAGTTTATCACAGTTGTATATCTTGCAGAAAGACTGCTTCCCTGCTGAGCATATGAGAAAAACAATTGCAGTATATATTGAAAGATTTGTTATTCCCAAGGAGAAGAAAACATTAATAACTTTTCTCGTGAAGAGGGGACAGGAACGTTTCGAACCCTCTTTTCCATCATAGATTGTTGACCTGATCGCTCACTTTGTTCAGTAAATTTGTATTTTCTCGAAAGGCAGTCCAGGTGATCACAATCAGAGTGTTGAAGAAGCTTGAGCTCTAGGACAGATTACTTTATTTTCCTGTGGTCGTTTCATTACGTTTAATTGTAAAATGAACTGACATTAACATGGTCATCATGATACTTAGCGAAACAGACTTGAAGTGTATACTATGCCAAATTTCTTTCGAGCATCAAGGCAATTGTTACCTATGTAAATAGTAATTTAATATACTGTATATAATATATGATTTTATTTTTATTATTAATACTATTTTATTTATTTATTTATTTTTTCTTCGTCTTTTCTTTCTGGGAGAAACTAGCTATACAGCTACCCTTGTAAATCCGAGGTGAAATAAAGGTGATGCTGTTGATGTTGTGTCTTTAGAAATGTCAGATCTTTCGAGTCTAGCTGTCCTGTGTGAAAACTCAGTGTTAAGTTCAGTCAAGATCTGTAAACAAAAAGTGAGACACGAGCGGAGGAAATACGGAAATAGAACATTCCGTGAGAGAGTTAGGCAGCACAAATTATATTTTCACTGTTTTTATTCACGAAACTCGAGTTTTCATTTTGGCGCTTGAGATGATGTGGAGCCGCACGTATTTTCCCACACTTTTTTTTGTTTTAAGCTAAAAACTCGTGTACATTTCAAGGAATTTCCATGTGTGCAATTTCCGCTTATGTTCTGTTGCCACATTTATTGAATTTAGGTTAAGCATGTAAAAGTTAAAATCTTTTAATTCTATAATGAATTGTTTTGTCCAGGGTACTATGTAAACAGTCACGTTGAACCAAATTTTCTAAAATTACCGATTTACTTCTGAAAACAGATTGTATGGACAACTATGATTATTTTGTAAAAAAAAACTTCATATCCAAACGTCAAGTTGGTGTTTGGCAGGGGGTTTGGTGTTTTCACACAAAGTCCACGGCCTGGTGGATTGCACTAACGAATAGCAAATCAACTTGGACCAGGAACTTTACTATAGGGTTGTTTTTCTACACTTGAAAAATCTTTAAATACAGTTGCCTACGTGCCTGTGTAAGAATTTCGAATTTATGAAATAGAAGTAAAACCTCTAAATCTTACTTGCTAACTTGTGGATCAAACACAACATTGCCAATTATAAGGCTAGGTGAGCTTTCTAGTTTCGGAAATTTAACCAGGGTCATTTCTTGGGGATCTAATCTTTCTTCGTCCTTTTTTTCATATTTGATTTCAGATGACACAATGTTAAATACTTTTGACAAGAAGCTGCATTGTTAAGCTTAAAATTGCAAAGAAACTCAATCTAAATAAAGCTGAAGTTGAATACTTGCAACCTAAATAAAGCTGAAGTCAAATACTCAACCAAAAATTACTTGGGAGGAATTAACATTCTTTACATTGCAACCCAAATTTCTTCTGATATAGTGGCTTTAAAGGATTTGTTCATTTTGGGACAACCAGTTTTCCTTACAATGTTCTAAATGCTCTAGTGCTGCCCCATTTGAAATACTGTTGCAAAGTTTGGGATTCTCTTGCATGGGCCGGATGGCATGATAACTTTCCGGGAAAGCTAGGGTTAATGTACAAAACGACTAATGAAGAAACGCCAAAGACGTTTGCTAACAGGTTTTATACATTGAATTCGGTCAGAGGTTATTACTTTAGAGAATGGTATGAGCAATTAAACATACCAGAGAGTACCAGAGACAGAATTTTTGATAAGACGGTTTAGCTAAAGTGGAACTCAACTATGCAATCAGATCCCGGCAGAAACAAAATTCTCTAGAATCGTTCTGTAACAAACGTTCTTCTTCTGCCTTTACTTACTTGTAATCTCTAATTATTGACATGGTTTAAGTTATATTCAAGTTATTTGTATTTATTTGTCTATGAAGTTTAGCACCCATTTGTGGAAGTCAGGTTCAATTGATGGGCCAGTGCGGCTTAATAAAGTTCCTTTCATTGCACTGTGGGCAATTGTTTGGTTTGAACATTATAACTATTTTTAATGCTCATATACACCCTTTTAATAAGTCGCGGCGCCATTTTGAATGTTTAATTAATGACGTCATTCGCGGAGAGCTTTCAGCCGCCATCTTGAATGATCTCATCACGCCTCGTCGCACCATGTCAACAGAAGAGACAAAGAAAGGTCAGTCTCAATTGCTGTATCCCGTTCCTATTGTTTTAATTCGCTAATAGGATTATATCCTTTTGACAGGCTCTAATAATCGCAACTGTGTTGTTCCTCTGTGCAAATCGCACGGGGATGTGTTCGATAACAATCGCAACAGATAATCAAGAAGTGAAGCAGGCTTGGGTGCAAAGAATTAGAAGAGAGGAAAACTCAGCGTTTAAAGTATGTAAGTGATTTCTATGAAAGTGCAAATTTTTCCTGTTTCGCAGCTGATCGTCTTTTCGGTGCTCTTTCTAGGTCCAGAAGCACACAGTTGTCTGCTCGCTTCATTTCAGGGATGAGGACTTAGAATATTCGAACTTTAGTGGTCGGTGGTTTGTCAAGACTGGTTGTCTTCCCTCAAGTTGAATACGATTCAGCTTCAATCGAGCGAAACAAGTTGTAAAAGGCAACAAAGTGATCAAAATTACACTGAATTTACATTTCCAGTTACTGACAGTGAAACTGTAACATTGTGGGGTCTATCATTTTTTCTCTGGGATCTGAAACACTTCCCTTTTACATGTATTTCATTGTCGTTAAACCGACAACAAACATCATGACAGTAATTTTCATAGAAAAACTTGTATCCCTTTTCAAGGGGTTTTTCAACATAGCTTTTTGCATCTCTTCCAGTTTTTTTTAGCATGTTCAACAATGTTCAGGTAAGAAAACTGTTTTGGAAGAACTGATGTATCACTGCTCCAGTCCTCCTCCATGTCTGTAACTGGGTCCTCGGGTTGCTGGTTATCTGGATTAGTCAGCTGTGTATCCACAGTGCAGAAATTGCATTTTGCTTTCCTTGCACATTTTTATGCTTTCCCAGGATCAGGATCAACCAGAGTAAGATTTTTATCCAAGTTCTGCCTTACCCTAAAATCCACAATAAATATAGATATGGCAAAAAAGAGTAAACCAAGATAAATTCGCAATGGCACGAAATGGCACACATCAACCACATTTTCGTTTTTAAAAAGAAAGTTTACCGGGAAACAAGTTCAGCCCTTGTGTCTGCAGACTTGAAACGTAGTCCTCGACAGCTCAACCAGAACTTTAACCCGTTCTTCTTGCATTTGTGTAAATCTACTCTCGATATTATAGAGCCAGGGATATCTTCGCAGGAAAGCTGGAATAAATCCCGGAAATAAATTACGTACAAGACAGGTTATATTACGATTACAAATAGAAATAATAATAAAACAAACAAGTCCTCTAGATAGAATGTCAAAACATACCCCTGCACAAGAACACCTGGCCGTTCGACAGAGCTTTCCTCTGAGCTCGAGCGCGCCATGTTGGCCGCGAGCAAACAGGTCATGCAAAGATGGTGGCTGAAATCTATCCGCGAATGACGTCATTGATTTAAAATTCAAAATGGCGCCGCGACTTATTAAAAGGGTGTATATTGGCGGATTTGCTACCTTGTGAAAAATTACAAATACAAATCCAAGTTGGTGGAATAAATGAAGACAATTCGTAATTACCACGTGGAATGACATCGTAATTCACAGGTCACCAGTTTTAAGAACTATACCCCATCCAAGTTTCATTCCAATTATAGCCAAATAAACAGATTACAAAGAAAGGACCAGTAATGATTACAAAGGTTCTGCTTTGTTAGCCTGAAATTATCCAAAGTATCACCAGCTTAATTTAGAAGAGTTTAATGTTTCCTAAAAATCGCGTGTTACCTAATCTTGCAAGTGCAGTAACTTTCACTGCTGAATGACATCTCTGGAACCAACTGAGCAAACATATGATTACTTGAAACTTCAAGACGATGAACTATAAATAACAACGCTAACACGTTACTTTCCCAATGACAAAATTAAAAAAATATCAACAAACCAGGGGAAAACAAAACAGTCAAAACAAGAATAAACTGCCGCAAGACATTGACAGTTTAAGCGGCCAACTACTGTGTCAGAGACCATTACTTTTTTAAAGTTTAAAAGCCTAACCCCTAGCGGGAGAAGGAGGGTGGAGGGACTCCACCCACCCCTCTCCCACTCCCAAAGGGAGTTGATAATTTATTTATATATTCAATTTTTTTTTTTAGTTCTATGAAGGGGTAGGGGTAGGGGTTTGGATAGTCTCTCAGACACCCTCACTTCCGCCACTGGCCAGGAGAGGAATAGATGGTGGGGGAGTTTCCCACATTCAGTCTTGCCCGTCACTGGCTATTGAATTGGTTGGGGTAGGAGACTCTCCCACACTCACCCTTCCCATCCCGGGCTAGAGGAGGGGTTGGGGGCGGAGGCTCTTCCACATCTACTTCTCCTTGCCACTGGCTCGTCCAGGGGTAAAGGATGGGAGAGTCTCGTACAACCACTCCCCGGGTTAAGTTATTCTTATATTGATGTTTTTAATTAAATTATTCGTTCATTTTTGCCGTTTTTGGAGGTGATAGTGGTTTGGCTGTTTAATCGTCGTGTGTATCCAGCTATGTGGGATCTCGAACGAACCGTGGCCACGCTTTTGAGGTATAAAGAGTGTGGAAATTTAAACGGGTGATGTTCGGGTTGTGGAATGTTCTAACAAAAGCGAAATAGGTTTTCAGAACTATCATTTAATGGGTAATTTTGCTGTCCAAACTTCGGAGGTAGTGCCCCTATAGTGTGTGGTTAGGATAAATCAGAACTTAGTGAAGAATTGCTGTTAGGGTATAGCCAAAGCCGGGAGAGCTTCCTCCATATTATTATTATTATTGTTATTATTATTATTATTGTTGTTGTTATTATTTTTATTGTTATTGTCTACCTTCCCTACAGTTGTGAGAAGGCGAATATTTAATGATGTGTCCACCAAAAAGTAGCCTGCGTGACAGGTGCCGAAAAGGGAGGCAGATCGGATAAATATTCGCCAGCGTGAACTAACCACGAAGCCGAGACGCGAGAGAAAGAGAAAGGAAAAGGGGGGCGTGGTAGTAGGCGGTCCTTTGCCTTTCCGTTATATGCTCGCGTCTCACGCCTGTTAATTCCCCCCTTTTGCGTCTGCCACGAAGGCTAACCAAAAGCAGCCGCCATTTTTTTTCAAAAGGAGAAGGGTTGTGGATAGAAGTTCCCCCTCCCCAACCAAAAGCTCTCTGGTTATGGGTGCCCTTGTGGCTGCGAGTGTTTATCCGCGAAGGTTCACTAAGACCCAGGAGATGGGGTTTGAGAACGCTATGTGTCTGTTAGGCTTTGAAGAAAGCTCTTAGATAAAGAGAGAAAAACATTTCGCTGAAATGCAGCTTTAAGACTTCAGGACGGTCAAGAAACAACTCATAGAAACTTTTGTCACTTTTGACCTCCCTGCATTTTTCTGGATTTCGCCCACGATTTTTCTCTCTCCACCCCTATTTCTCCTCTGGCCTTTGACGGGGAGGAGTGGGTGTGGAAGACTCTCCCGCCCCCTACCCCACCCCTACCCTCGGCCTCCCCTTCCTCAGTTCCCTTCCTTTCTTTGTTAGGTTTTAAAACGTTACAGTAATGGACTCTGACACATTAGTTGGCCGCTCAAACCTTGTAGGTTTTGCAGCAATTTATTTTCGGGTTTGGCTTTCTTCTTCTTTATTGTTTTATTTGGTCTTTTCGTCTCATTACCTTATCTTACTGTAATTTGTACGAATGTTAGGGGAAATGCAAACTATTCGTTTTAAATATTGTCTGCTAGTTATTGATACAGCGTGTTATGCCAAAAACAAAGAGGGTAGAAGAAAAATAGACAACTCAAGTTTTAGTTTATTTTATTTTGGCATTGTACGTTGTATTTTTGTGTTGCTCGTTGCAAACAATATAATGCAACAGTCGTCATGGTATTTTTTTTATCGTGACCACTTGTTTGTTAATTTTTATCGTTGTTGTTTTGGTTATACTGGGTGAATTCGTTTGTAGCGTACGTGTATTCATTTATTCTTACCAACCGATCGATGCACTTATTAAAAACTGGCGTGTTGTTCAAAACAATAGTTTCTTTGCACTGGCCAGTGAGACAACTATATCCATATGCTACAGATGAATCCACCCTACTGTACAGGGGGAAACAATGTGAAATTGTACGAAGTAGTAGGCAAAAAAACATTAACAACTATGTTATTTAATGTTTCTCTTGTGCAAGTCCATATATTAGAGCTGGCAAACGATCTCCAAACGAAAATTGGACAAATATCTCCTGACAGATTAAAACAATAACTTATGAAGCAACGGATGACTGAAATGAAAATTCCGTCACAAAAGTGAAATTCCATAAAATGTTAATGAATTTTTCTAAACGAAAATGAAAATTTATTTTATGCCAATAAAGCGCAAAAGGTGTAATTTACTATCTATTTCACGGCTTAAGTAAAATGACTCTAAAGCATTCTCTCTCTAAGCGTAAAACGCACACAAAAAATCTCCGCTCAGCCAACTTGTAAAACCTATTATCATGTTTGCTCAGTGCACATCCCATCTTAAATGAAGCGATAATTAAGTCATTATTTCATTCATTTATTTTTCATTTATTTGTTCATCTATTTATTCATCTATTTATTTATTTGTTTATATTTATTCATTAGTTCATTTAAGATGGAATGTGCACTAAGCAAACATGATGAAGAGTTCACATATTAGTTGGGCAGAAATTTTTATGTGTGCAAATTGTTACGCTTATTGCTCGACTATCCTTGAGATACGAGAGAGAATGGTTTAGAGAGAGAATGCTTTAGGGTAATTGTACTTAACCCGTGAAATATCACGGAGTTTCTTTTAATGCAAAAACAATTGACATAATTTATTAATGGCGATATTTCAGGTGATTTTTTTGCCATCTGTGAGGTGAAAAGGAAAGTGTAAACATATCATCCCTGTTGACTTTCAGTTTATCCAGTCACTTATCTATTATAATTTCTGCAGTATCCTTAAAATTAAATGAAATATTTAAGTTAAATGCAAGCATTATAGGAATGTTTTTCAACATGTTCATGCTCAAGGGGAACGAAACAGGCATCCATAGAATGAAAACACCCAACCACACCTGTTGTAGTGCGGGGAAAAATCCTAGACTTATGGATCGTATCCCCCGGACCTGCTGGGTTCGGTCTACTAACTACCTAAAGTCTTACAGATTGCGTTGTCACTTGCAGTTGACTATCATTGTCAAGGCGCAAGAACGGTTAGCATTTGAGGCAGCTGCGGTCCCTCTTCATCCATACACCGATACTGCGTTGATCTGTCTTATGTGAGTCTGAAAACCACACAAATAGGAAAGAACCTATGTCAAACACCTGTGTCAAATTTTTGTTTACTTTATAAAGTCTGTCAAGCATAAGTATATTCTTGGGAAAGCATGAAGCCCTAGTGGTTTCCTTGAGGATATCATAATTAACGAGCCAGCGTAACATGTGTTAAATCAAAACAAGTGAATTCGAAAGATGGCGATAATGAAACAACAATTACCCTCACCACAGGCAGAAATATTGTGTAGAAAAGGATGCTGTTATCAAATTTTCAACATGTGATATTTCCCGTGTGAGAGAGAATTTTTGTCTTTATAAAACCGGGAACAAACTTACAACAGTTACTTACCTGTGAGTCATTTCCTTTTTTTTTTTTTAGTTTCTGTTTTCCAGTGCTTGTCATCACAGATTGCTCATCAAGTCTTGTTTCTCCTGCTTCATTCCTTCTGCCAGGATCGTCCTGTTGGATAGATGACAAATTGATCACCGTGATTACCGTATCAACTCATTTGATAAAGCAAATGTTCAGATTAATAAGAAATTTATTTTAAGCTTTTCTTGGTATTGTGCATATCTCTTTCCTGATTCAGCCATCATTCTCAAGTGATCACGTAAGTTACGTATTGGTACAGAATTAGAATAGTAGGCTTAGGGTGCTTTCCATTATGCTAAAATTTCCGGAAATTTCGATCGAAACATAAATGGAACGCTTCGGTCCAGGTGGAAATTTTCCGGAAAACGTGGTCCACCTCCAGGGGTGGTCCTCTTTGACCGGTCGGTCCGGTCCAACCGAAACTTGCCGTTCCATTTTCAAACATTCTCGTTTCCAGTCCCACTTTACTAAGAAGTAAACGCAATTTCGGTCAAAATGTAAATGAAACGCTTCGCGCCAGTTGTAAATTTTGCTTTTATTGAACAATGTTGTTCCATTTTCCTTTGGGTAGTTCCACTGGTCTCTGACCGGTCGTTCTGGCATAATGGAAAGCACCCTTAATAAATGAAAACAACTCCAATTTTCCATGCCAGGTTTGCAGTTATAAAGGCTTGTCGTAGACCCTTTTTATAGTCGCAGGGCCAGGACCAATCTAACTTTCGCCAACAATGATTTTCAGTGTATCATACCCGTAGTTTCTGGTTTTGGTCTACTTGGCTGTTGTGTCTTCAGGCCAGGCCGATTTCGCGAAGTTAAAGAGCTCCTTTTGTTTCTCCTGCTTCCTGGAAGATCAGATCATCATAAAATATTACAAAAATTAAGGACAATACTGAACTCCCCTGAAACAGATAGGTGATAAAAGCGTTATGTCCTCGTGTTCCCACAACGTCATGTCTAACGGTTTTTATAGGCAGAAAAATAGAATGAGCTTTTCCTCTTCAATTCTGCCTTCTTCATTCTTTTCATCTTAAAGTTAAGCTTCTCTTTTCCTGCGGTCTGTTATTCAGTGACGCCATGAAATATCGCGCCAAGTCGAGAGAGCCGGAAGGATATAGGCCTTGTCCAGCTGCAACCAGCAGGATCGTGCTGACATAATTCTTCACAAAGTGAGAACAATGTGAGTAAAGGAAACAACAACACACCTGTGAACCATTTATCCCCTTAACGACAAGTTACCAACACGCCAACCTGGGGAGTGCCATCTTGCAAGTCCTTTTTCAGACAGGTCTTGTTCCTCTGTCTTCTCTTTTATTTCTTATTGAAGGACAATACTGTTAAACAGTAGTATTTTTAAATACGTTTAATTGCACTCTCTTCATGCAGGTCAATTCATAGGACGTAATATGAGTGTTTGTGCGGAGTTTTTGAACTGAAATGCTTTATCGAAATCACTTCAAGTGTCGTTTGGTGTCTATTTTCATTGGTAATCATTCCTACATCCCTTCTGACCTTACTCTCCTTGGCAGAGACAACGAGAAGTCCATCGTTCTGCGTGAAATCAAGTTAATTGTCAAAATGAAACATCGAAACACACCTCTAAACCATGTATCCAATTTTTCCCCTTCACGGACGACACGTTGCCAATACGCCAACTTAGGGAACGTCATCTTGCTAGTCCGTTGTTAGCCAGGTCTTTTTCCTCTTTCTTCTCCTTTATTTCTTCTTCAAGGAAGGTCCTGTTGAGTAACAATATTTTTACGTACGTTTTTATTACACTTTTCTTAGGTTAATTCATAGAACACCCAGGCATCCCAAACGCAATATGAGAATTTGCGTGGAGTTTTTGAACTGAGATACTTTAACTATCGTTTTGCTGTCTATTTTTGGTGTTATTTATTTCCTACACTGAAATTAAGTTAATTTTTAAAATGAAGCATCGAAACACACCTCTAAGCCATTTATCCACTCGACGGACGACACGTTACCAACACGCCAACCTGGGGAACGTCATCTTGCAAGTCCATCTTTAGACCGGTCTTGTTCTTCTATCTTCTTCAAGGATCGTCCTGTTGAACAATATTGTTTTTACATACGTTTCAAATTGACCAAATACTCTGCCATAATTAATTCATATAACACCCAGGCATGCCAAAAGTATTATCTGAGTTTGCACTGAGTTTTGAAATGCTTCATCGATATTAGTAATAAAAAGATAAACAGAAAATCACTTTGAGTGTCATTTACGATTTATTTTTCTTTGCGTTTTTCATTCCTACATCCCCTTCGACTCTAACAGACGCAATAGCGGGCGTTCTCGAGCGTACACGTGTTATCCCCGCGCGACTATCCCTGAGCAAAAGGAAGGACTGATATAAGTTCACCTACCTGTAATTATCTTTCATTTTCACGTTAGAAACCGCTTCTGACTCAGTGTTCGCTAAACCTAAAAGCGGATCTGAGAAAAAATCTTGACAAAACAATCAACAGTGTTAGTGTCAGTGTCGTAAACGTTTGCGCAGTGCTTGCATCGTGCACACATGCATTCTTTACGCACACAACAACTTCTAAAAAACAGAGTACATACATCAACACAAACACAACAACAACTGCTTAATAATAATAATAATAATAATATTAATAATAATAACAATAATAATAATCGCAAAAAAAGAAGAGAATTAAAAAAAAAAGGTTTCTGAAATAGAAATGAACAAAGTACAGTCTTCAGTTCATTGAGTCGTCAAGTTGCATTGTAGCTGTAGGATAAGCTGATTGCTTCCACCATAACACCTTATCCCGTACCTTCCACTTCCTTGACAACTACGAGGCCATAACTCATCACCCCGTTCTTGCTCACAAATCCGTCACTGTCTCAGTTCTGTTTTCTATTTTTCTTTACAAAGGGTGTAAAAACGTCCATTTGAATAAACTAAAAGGCAGATAATAGCTTTCAAAAGACGTTTAATACACCTTTGGTGAAGGGATGCGCATTTAATCATATTTCAGACGTCGATAATGGACTGTAAGGGATGTTGACTGCAGACTTAGTGTAGGAGCCTTATAAAGTACAAGACTGGGCATGAAGGATGACGATGACGACGACGACGACGACGACGATGATGATGATGATGATGATGATGATGATGATGATGATACAGTGTAATAGCGTCCATTTAATCAGAATAAAGAGAAAAATAGCGGATTGAACGAAACCTTGTCTAAAAGTGTTGTGCTGTGGCGCGCATTTAATCACATAAAGAGGCTTATAGTAGCGGACTATAAAATACGTTGACTGCAGGAGTAGTGCAATGGGGCGCATAATAAAGAGCCTGATGACGATGTGCAAGAGACGTTCACCATAAGCGTAGTGCAGTGGCGCGCATTTACAAAGGTGGATTGTAAAATAGGTTTTCTCCAGGCGTAGTGCAATGGCGGGGATTACAAAAGTGCATTGTACAACAGCAGGTTGGCTACAGGTGTAGTGCAGTGGTGAGTGTTTCTTCATAAGATAGAGAACGATAACGAATTGCAAAAGACATTGACTGCAGGCGTAGTTCAGTGTCGTTATTTTCACCACGAATAATGTAGGCGGAGAGCATTGGCACGCATTTGATCATAAAGAGGAAAATAACGAATTGTAAAAGACGTTTACCACAAGAGCGGTGAAACAGTGAGCACTTAATCGTCACAATGGGGCTCATAATATATATTGTAACTGAATACATTTACCGCAGCAAAATAAAGTAGCGCGCAGTTAATCTTAAAGTAAGTTGGCTACAAAAGTTACTGATTAAAGAAATCGAAAACGAATCTGAACGTCGAATGCAGGCGCTGGGCTGCTGTGCGGCCAATAACGGAGTGTAAAAGACGGATTTTCAAAGATGTGACTGCAGGTGTGTACATTGGCGCTCATTTAATCAATTAACGAGGCCGTTTACGCAATGAACGAGGTAGCGACTGCCACTTGAAAGCATTGGCACGTATTTCATCACAACAACTAGGTCGATAACGCATTGAAAAGGACATTGTCTACAAGTCTAGTGCAGTGGTGTTCATTCAACTTTAACAAAAAGCCGATAAAGGATTACAAGAGTCGGTGACTGCAGGCGCAGTGAAGTCGCGCACAGTTTCAGGCTAATAACCGAGAGGAAGACAATGGATTAAAAAGTGAAATCGTTGTCTGTAAGCGCATTCAGTGGTAATAAATAGGAATATAAATGATCGCATTAAAACATTGATCGCGTACATTTTGAAGAAGGAAAATGATAGACTGTAAAGGATGTTTACTGCAAGCAAACGTAGTGCATTGGCTAGACTGCGAACAGTCTCTCTTTTGCTCTAGAATCCGTGCTCGACGAACGGCAAAGCCACGAGCGCGATATTCGAGCAGCGAGCGGCGAAGCTGCGGCTGCGAGCCGTGAGTAGCGTGGGCGGGAGTCTTTTTGCTCTTCGCTCACTCTCCCGCCTACGCCGCTCGCCGCTCGAATATCGCACTCGCTTTCTCGCCGCTTAGAGCAAAAGAGAGACTGCTCGCAGTCTATGCATTGGCAAGCATTCAAACATGATAAAGAAACCGATGACGGATTGCAAGAAACACTGACTGGAAACGTAGCTTACTTTTGATCATTAAAAAATGACGTAGGTGGAATGCATTTGTGCGCGTCTTATCATAGCAAAGAGGAACCTGAAGAATCTTAACTGAGTCGTTGACGAAAGCTGCAATGAACAGGTGTACATTTAATCATCTTGGTAACAAAGAGGCTCATGACGGATTGCAAAACACATTTTCTCAGTAAATGCAAGAACGCGTTTAATCTTCATAAAGAGACCGTAACGAATTGTAAGACGTTGGCGGCAAATGTAACCGATCGGATGACTAGAATTTAATTATAATAAAGAGGAAGACGACAGATTTAAGAGACGTTACATCTAGGTCTGAGCAATGGTGCTTGTCAAAGTAGCCGATAACGGACCTCAATGTTGAATGCAGGCAAAGTGTAGCACTTGGTGCGCGCGTAGTGATGATAAAGCGGCTGAAAATGAAGTTTAAGAGGTGTTGATTACAGGCATATAACATTTTAATGATGAAGCTGATCACGGATAGTCAAAGATGTGACTGCAGGTGTAGTGCATTGGCGCGCATTAAATCATACGAAAGACCATGATAACGCATTATAAATGACAGCGACTGTAACGTCAGGGCAGTGGCATGTATTTTATCATAATAAAGAGTCCTCCAATGCAGCGTGCTGCATAGGAGTGCATTTGAACATAATAAGGAAGCCGATAACGGATTGTATGAAACTTTGACCGGACATGTTTTGCCGTTGCGCGCATTTATTGATAATAAAGAGGACGACAAGGGAGTGTAAAAGATCTTTACTGCAAGCGTGCTGCATTAGCGCGCATTTATCGTAATTAATAAACTGATAAAGGCGGAATGCATTTGTGCACTGATAATTATAGACAGAAACATAAAGAATTGTAAAAGAAGTTGACGAAAGCTGCAATGAACCAGTGCCTCCTAATGTAGATGTATTTTTGCAAAGCTTATGACTATGGGGAAAAAGTAGGTCTTAGCAAGGCTTACATTGGAATCCGAAAAGAATAATGTGGGTAACCACGCATTTTTCAGAGATAATTAAGCAACAATAATAATAAAAACGCGTTAAAATACAAAGAATGTATGGACATTTCTTTCCAAATTTAGGCTCAATTATCTCTGAAAAATGAGTGTTTACCCCCAGTTTTCTTTTTGGATTCTGATATCCCTTGCTGAGATCTGCTTTTTCCACGCAGTAACAAAAGGAGGCACTGTCCGTAATCACAACAAAGAGGCTTATGACGTATTGCAAAACACATTTGCTTCAAAGAGGACAATAAGAGAGTGTAAAAGATATGTTTACGTAAGCGTCGGCTGCATAGGAGCGCATTTATCGTAATAAAGAAACTGATGCAGACGGAATGCATTTGCAAGCATCTGATCATTGTGAAGAGGAACAGCGTTTATCGTAATAAAGCCAAACTGATAACGAATCGTGAGAGACTTTGAATGCAGATATTCGTTTTGCAGTGGCGCAGACAACAAAACAAGGCTGAGTGCAAGATAAGTGCATCGGCGCGAATAAGTTAACTTGGGTTAAGAGACAGGTCAAATTGTTCGTCTTGTCGTTGTTGGTGTTGTTGTTTTTGACTTGTTCCAGACTCGGTTGTGTGTTGCGTTGACAGATGAAGCGACGGTGACAGGATCATCTTTTAGTGACAAATCCACTTTTTTTACCATGTTGCACCCAAAACCGTTCTCAGGAGTTGTTTTCACCTTCTGAACTAGTTCTCTTGAGTGTTTGTTTCTAAGTAGAGCAATAGACGAAGACATTTTTCTCGACACATCCAGCTTGGTAATGGTAACCTGGTAACAGAGCTTTTCCAATCGAAATCCTCGAGCATGGTGTTCCTCGGTTCAATTATCATTATTACTATTATTATTATTATTATTATTATTATTATTATTGTTATTGTTATTAGAGGGTGATGATCGTTTTCCAAAAATTTTGTTCCCTTACAAACCTTGAACTTCATTACTGCAATAAGCCATAAGATTCTGGATCCGCTTATCCGTCCGTCCGTCCATGTAATAAACTTTTATCAAAGCTATGTTGGAAATAAGATTTTTTATATGGGCGGATATTTTACATGGACGGATAAGCGGATCCACGGAGACAGTACTTCCAGTCTTGAATAGATACATTTTAAATTGACAAGGAATATGCATTTTTTATTTCAAAATGACGGATCTACGGATTCAACATTATAGAGCTTTAAGGGGAGAAATCCGTGAATCCGTGGTTCCGTCCATCTGAAAAAAAAAATCTGATTACCAACCTAGCCCCGATAAAAGTTTATTACATGGACGGATAAGCGGATCCACGGAGACAGTACTTCCAGTCTTGAATAGATACAGTTAAACCGACAAGGAATAAGCATTTTATATTTCAGAGTGACGGAATAAAATAAATTCTTTGACATGACGAATCGGCGGACTGACGGATTCCCCATTATTCTTTACGTAATAAACCCAACAAAGCTTTATTGTCAACTTTCGACTCCAGAGAGAACGGATCGACACATTTTTAATTACAGCGAATTTTCAATAAGACAATGCCATCATCAAGCTAGAGGATTGTTATGGAAACAATGTTCTTATTGCTTGAATTTGTATTGATGAGAGTGCATTCTTCTTGAACGAGATCGTGCAAATGACATTTTATTTGTAGTGTTCTGGACAATAGAATTCTTCAACTTTGAGAACCACGTCTCTCCTAGCCTTAGCTAATGAAACAATTATTTCTGCCACAAGGTTGGAATTCGATGGTTAGGTAACAATTGTTTAATCAGCAAGTTAATTGTACAACTATTTCTGTCACAAGGTTGGAATTCGATAAAAAGGTAACACAATTGTGTAATCAGCAAGTTAATTGCGCAATTCCGTGCGTGCTTACGTGCGTGGGTGCGCCGATATGTATGAGGAATGTGCCCGGATAACTATAAAAGAAAAACGAAATCGTGTCTCTGCCTCAGTTACGTGCAAGACAGGGAGATGTATAGATCCGCAAGAAATCCTGCTCGACAGCTTAACAGCAAAGCAATCAAAGACGCTGCATCGTGTTTCTTGTCCCCCATAAAACGAAGTCGTTTATCCGTCGTGACTGCAACATGTGTATGGAGAGTCCAAAGAGAAGATCTGACAGAGGCGTGGAAGCTACTTTGCAAGAAGAGAGAAGAATGTAATCAGTCCTTGTTGACCCTCAAAGGCTTAGAATTCTTTTTTTCGGCAATAGGAGTTAAAGAACCCCCCAAAAAAGATAAAGAGAAGAGCAATTCTGAAGAGTGTAACGACAATGGAGATGGTGATGAAAATGAAGACAGCGGAGTTTCAGAAAGCTCGCAAATATCTCAGGCAACTGAGAGAAGCTTTGCAATGGCAGCCGAGAAGAAACGGTTTCCCTCGTTTTCGTTTTGGATGGCGTTCACAAGTTCTACAGGAGCTCCTGTTTCATTGCGTCCAATCAAAAAAGTGCTCCTTTCCTGTGAGCTGGAAATTAATGTCCAGATTCAAAAGACGGTGGAGAAATCCATCAACTCTTTATTTCCCGTCTTAAAGGATCACAGCTCATCTTATGTGACTGAGCTGGTTGAAACTTCTTTTCAAGCAACCATGAGAGATTTTGCAGACCAACTGTCCTGTCAAGATCTGCTTTCATCGTCGACAAACCGCTCAACAGAAAAAGTGGTATTTTGTCACATGAACGCATCATCAAAAAAGAAGAACCAGATCACCAATGCGTTGGAGGCAATGAAAAAGGCCGGTCTTCGCGTGGACATTTTTGACGCCGATTCAAACGAAATGCTGACAACCAACACACCACACAAGTGCATCACAAGTGATCCAAAAGTTGTGCTATTTGGAAAACTAGAGAGGGCTATGGAAAGTCTGGGCTACAAGCTGTGGCGAGGCTCAATGTACAAGAAAGTAAAAGAATCACAATACACCTACAGATATAAATGTAGTGTGGTGAATTGGTTAGGGGCGCTTGAGGGCATTGAAAATTTTCGGGAAGACCTTATCAAGCACGAGGATCAAGTGAGAGAACGGCTATCAAGACCCGAGAGCCAAACGATTAGACAGCTAATCGTAAATTTCGACTTAATCGAAGTAAAAGATGGTTGGTGTTTTTCGATTAATTCAAAAACATTCATTCAAGATGCCATTGAACAGAGTGAATTTGGGAAAGTCTCTCCTAGAGCCTTTTTGGAGTACAACCATTTCAACGGACCAAATCCGCGCTACTTTAAACAAATTCTACAGAACGGCCCAGAGAAGCACGAAATACAGCTTTTCTGCCACGACTTTATCAACCTCCTCAGATTTAACCAGAAAACGCACAAGCAAAAGGTACAGTACACATGTGTATTCAAAGTATGAAAACATAACTTACTGTGGTGTAAAGTATAAAGTTTCTTAAATGCCACCTTCAGGTTTAACGGCCTTTAAGAACATTTAATTGATAGCTTAAATGTGGATAACCAACTTTAAGGAGACTTAAGCAACTTTTAATATTCCGTAAAACTCCATTTTCATGCTGTGAATATTTACAGCGGTTTAGATCTCACCCCATCATCAGATAAATTGCTTACGCGTTTTGTCGTTAGCTAAGTAAGAATAAAAGCCTTAGTAATAAGAACCGCAAAAGTAACATATGGCAATGCTATTCCCTTATAGGTTCCTTGTCTCATTGGAAGCGCCGATAGTGGCAAAACAAGCCTTTTCGCGCCAACAAGAGGAATTGTCCCTACACACCGCATTGGCAAGATAACCAAACAGCGACACTTTAACAAATCAATGATGAACAAAGATTGCGAAGTAATGTTCCTCGACGAAGCAACAGCTGATCTCATGGACGTCGACGACTGGAAGGTAAAATCCTTTCTCTGGTAACTTAACAGATTACGTTCAGAAATGCGCACATGCCAAAAATATTTACATTTAACATTAGATATTTCAGATCGATTGTAAATAAGAGGTATTAAGAGACAATTTTTTGACAAGCACAACACAGTTTAAGATTTCAACGCTCAATACGGTCATTCAGCTAATGGAAAACTACTTTTGTTCTCTGGTTTTGTTACATTACAGGTGGCAACTCAAGGAGGGTGGACGGCAAGCGATTGCAAGTACAAGTCGCCAAAGGGGTTTATGAACAGAATTCCAATGCTGATTACATGCCAGATGCCAATGGACTTTGGAAAAGATCACCAGGCTGCCATGGATTCCAGACTCAATAAGTACATCTTCAAAACGTTACCAAGCGTGAACCCAGCAGCAATTGGGTGGTTAGAAAAGCATCCCATGGATTGTATCCACTGGGCGACAATTCAAATAGCCAGTCAACCAAATTCAACCGGTGGCGAGACATCAACGACCTTAGCTGGAGAGCTTAACGATGACGAGATCAAAGAACTTTTTCAATTTAACTTGAGCGAATATCTGGTTGACGAAACTCCTGCTAGTCCACTGCGACAGACATCGCAGTATGTTTCATGTGACATGGAATCGTTGGAGCAACACCTTGAGCACACTCGAGAAGGCAGCCTAGAATCACGTCAGCTGACAGCACTCCTCCAAACAAGGGATAGCGCAAGAGAGATGTGGCTTAAAGATTCTGCGGAAAAGACGTTTGAAAGGTATTTTTCGTTAAACACATTTAGTAAGGCACATCAGCACAATCTACCCATTACAAAAGCACCGGAAAAACGTTGCCATGATTATATAAAACATGGGACGATAGTGTGTAAAAACGCCTTGCCATAGCGTCACCTGAAATGTATCTTTTCTTTTTTTTTTTCGTAATTTGCAGTTTAGAAAGGGTAGTTGGTGAGCTCTCAGAAGACGATCGAGCACGTATCATGGTCAATCCTTGGACCCTCCCGGATGACCTCGTCGAAAGACAGCGAAAAGTTTTGTCGACTCGTCGCAGAGAAGAAGAAGAAGAGAGAAAAGAGAGAGAGAGAGAGAGAGAGAGAGAGAGAGAGAGAGAGAGAGAGAGAGAGAGAGAGAGAGAGAGAGAGCAAAGGTTGGCTGTAAGAAGGATGTTTAAAGACGAGCGTATATTGGAACGAGAGAAAGAGATGCGTGAGCTGCAAAAGGTGTTCGTGGAAGGGCAAGATCCTCGGATTGACCAAATGGCAGTAAAGTACCGCATCGAGGTGCTGCAGGAAGCATTAAAAACACTGCATGAGGATTCTGGCACCCTGTGCGACTTTGCTGTGAAAGCAAGACGACTGGCCTGTGTGAAATTGGGACTTGTCAGTCCCGCAGAGGCGCGAAACATACAAACAGTTTACGAGGCCTCACCAATGAAGGACTGGCCTGCTGAAGACGCAAACGTCCCAGTTAGTGACAGTGACGACGCGAATGAGGGCGCGGGCGTCGAGAGCACTCCCGAAAGCTGCTGTGTTAGGGAGAGTGGCCGAGAAGAGGAAGATGAACGGCAGATATTTATCACGCAAGTACCCTCTTCACAACGCATGCAGGACGAGCCCGAACAGCGTCCATTCCTGGTTCACAAGGGTAGAGGAAAAAAGCGCAAGAATGCTCTCTCCCAAAAGCCGAATCGTCAGATGAAGATTACGAAGTTCTTTAGCTCGCAGCTGTGAATCCAGCCCATTTGTATTGTTGTAGATCAGATTTCACCAAAAACGAGTAGAAACAGGCATTTATGTAAGTCAATTGAATTGTAAAGAAGACAACAGGGCTATTTCATGGGTAGGACCGTTACATTTTCTATTGAAATATGTATACCTATGTTATGTTCTACGGTAATTAATAAACGTCACGTGTGCAGCAAACTTATGGTCTTATTAGTCTCAGTGTTCACATCGGTAGAATTGAATTGCTAAGGACAACCTTTCGCGATCATGTGGCAATGTTCCAAGGGCCTCCAGTTCACCGATTGTAGCACAACAAGTTCTTCTCGAAGAATGTCCGATCGTTGAACCGGCGACGAGATCGTGTCTAGAAATGGCTATTTCTCGCAATATCGCGATCCTCCAGTTTTATGGCGATAAAAAGACAGGCCAGGATCAGCTCTCTAAATGTAGACCTTTTCCTGTTTGAAGTTTTGTTCAAGTGTCGCCAAAGTAGACTTTCCGCCAACAAAGCCGTTTCTTTCGGGTAGTCACAGGCACAAATTTCTTCCAAATATTCCCCAGCAAATTTTAGATCGCTCAAAGACAGGGCGGGATGTTTTTCTACAATCCTGTCCATCTTACTCATTCGGAGCAGCAGAGAAAGAGGCAAAATGCTCTATGTCGTCCGAATTTGTAGCGAAGAAACATTTCCAAGCATGCTCTTGGAAGCGAAAACGGTATGTGATTGGCAGGCCATAACCAATCACTGCTAACTTGGGATAATGCTCTGTCTTTTAGAATATGATCCAGATTTTCTTGCTGCCCTGCACAGGAGAGAGTTAGGTGTTCGTCCCTCGTGAAAATGAAAATCGGGGTCCCTGAGAATCGCTTTCCACTGACCGAAGCCGTATCGCTTCAGTCCAGCTTTTAGATATTTGTCTTCCTCTGGAGTGAACATCACATTTTTTTCTTCTCGCGTCAATTTCTGTTTGTCTAGCGTATTGTGATTTAGTGATCGTTTCGTCTTCGTCGGTTAGAGAACTATCGCTTTTGTCAGCACTGTGCTCTTGTAAAGAAGTTGACTTGTCTGAAAGTCTCGAGCGCACTTCCATTTCTAGCTCTGTTCCCTTGTCGCCGTGTAGTTTTTCCAAACATTTGTGCGCTTTACTAGCGACCTCGCGCGATCGTTGTTTTTGATAGTGAAGCTTTGCCACGACAGAGCTGTGTTTCTGGTCTTCGGAAACTGTGCTTTGCGCACTGCTGCTAAGGTGTCTAGTACTTGCCGTCTCGACTATTTGTCGATAGCGAGTCGGATGAACGTACTTGCCTGTTGCATCGAAGACCAGTTTACTCATTAGTTCTCCTAGCTTGTTGTGTTGTCCTCCATTTCTCGTCACTAAAACATAATCACAGTTCGGCTTGAGCAGAGGGCGAATGTGATCGATGTAGCCATCTAACACTTGCATGCTAGTCTCGGTCAGGTAAAGAGAATCAAAGCCATATTTTCCTGCTGTTTTGAACATTTTCTGATCAATAAATTCACCGTCAGTTTTAGCTTTGTTCACAATTTCAACAGTTAAATACTGATATGTCATCGGGCGCGAGCCTTTAACCCTGATGAACAAATATACGGCGAGAAATTTGGTAGCAAAAGATAAGTCAAGTGGGGAAATCGAACCTGAATTATCCTTGTATGACTTCAGCACGCTTTCGTAGTGCGGCAAGTATCGCCCCACGACTTCCAAGAGCTCTTCGAACGTGGCCCAGTGTCCCTTGGCTTCTAAGGCGTCGATATCGAGTTCGCTCGTCCATTGTAATCGCATCATCTTGGAGACGGTTTTGCGCACTTTTTTCAAGTACAGTTCTGTACAAGATAACCCTCTTAATACCGATTCCGAAGCTCCATTAACTTTTCTGAAATCCTCCAATTCTGCAATGGCGTCCAAGTAGCCTATGCGCCCTGCATGCCTGAGATTCCACTCATCTTGCATCACGTCAACAAATTTGAAAAGGAGATTAGGCGAACATAGACTAAAGTCAACGATTTCAAATGTAAGATCCTCGTCGTCTTCGCAACAGAATTTAAGACATTTCACACACCTGCTGACAATTTGGTGTGCTTGCCGATCGCTTTTACAACCACCACCACTGCCGGTAAGCCAGGACAAAAAATCTTGAGCAATTTTGCTTGACTTGTCAAAAGAGAGAGCTCGTCTGATTTTAAGCGAAGTCTTGTCATCATTGGCGTCATTTTTGTTGCTTTGTTGTTGGCATGCTTCGGTCTGAGTAATGTTTGGCTTTTCGTCGAAATAAAAGTACCAACGGCGTTTGTTCTTGGCCTGTTTTCTGCAGCCTCTTTGTGTGGTAAATCCATCATGCCTACAGCCTTGCACTGGGCAGTGAAAAAGACCATCAGGGTCGTCTTCTTCTAAGTGAAGCCTTTTGGGTTTAGGCGACGCGTTTGGTAGTTTTGACCAGTCGATTTCCACTCCTCTTTTACTCATCTTTTAAGATCTGATATTGTGAAGTTTCTCACGAGACTACTGTATTTATACCAAATAGCTGACTTGGTATCCACTCGATATCTGGCTCGTTTTCTACACAATAAAACCAAACAAAGGAGCAGACAAAGGAACAAAGGGACAAGTCTCATCTTGTTCAAACCTGCCCTAACGTGCTTAAACATGTATCAGGCAAGCCAAGGCTAAAAATTAAATTTGCCCTTGAGCATGTTAGACTGACAAACTAAAATCAGAACTTGCGTTCCTGTTGACTAGAACTAAATAGGAACCATCGTTCCCATTTAGTGAACCAAGTGAAAAGGAATTCTAGTTCCTCTTTAACTTTAAGCGGTTCTTATTAGCTCCAGTCTGAAAACGGAACAATTGTTCCCATTCAGCAGGAAAAGGAACAACTTCCTTAGGAAACAAATTGCTTTGGAAAGGAACCCCTTAATACATTTGGGAACGACAAGCCACGATTAGGAACAGCACGTTCCTAATTGTTCATAAGAAAATACTTAAGCGGAACAATCGTTCCTCATTATTGAACTCCGGAACTTAATGTACTGGTTAAAAGGAATAAGTTGTTTGAAGGAGAACGCTCGATAAAATCGGAACCATTTAAAAAGGACCATTTGTTCCTAAAAAGATCAAAACGGAACAAAGAGTTCCCTTTATTCTAAATAAAAAAGGAACTTCGTGTTCACATTTAAGTCAAAAGGAACCCTTTGTTCCGAATTCAGACATGGTTGCTCTTATTTTTGATTTCGGCCTAAATAAAAGTTCGTTTAGGTGTATTCAGAGTTTGTTCCTAAAGCGATAAGAGGAACAAAACAGTAAAGTTCGCGGAACAGTGCCTTTTCAAGAAAGCCATTATTTTTCGAGTTGCATCAGTTAAAATCATAATTTGAAAACTTGTTTATGTAAGCAATATGCCAACAAGGCGGGCAAAAAGTATCGACGAAAAACGTTGTCTTTAGAGCCAAACTTTCTGCTGTCATCGATTTTGAGGAATGTGTATGATTATAAGCGCCTCAGGTTACGTTCACGCCCCATGTGCGCTATTTTAGGTTTTGGTATTAAGATATGTCACCAAAGCTAGTATAAGAATGATGACGATTGATGTAAGTATCACCACATTGTAAAGCGGCGGGTCCATTCTGAACGCATTAAATTGCCACCTTAACCCAATAAAGCCAAATAAAAGCGTACAATACCAACACCTTCGACGAAGCTTTCTCTCTTTCTGAGAGTGATATCTTTCAGTGTCCTCCGGTCTCACCCATGGTGAAGTTGTCAGAAATTGCACAGATAATATTTTCCCGACAAAGAGGATCACTTGTGACGATTTCTTCTAGCATGGCTTCTACCTCGACTTCTTTAACTAAAAAATAAAAAAATTCGCAAAGCTCTTAAGATTGGCTTAAGAAATACAAGCAATGAACACCCAGTCTTTTAAAATTCTCCTGAAATGTCATAACACTAAGCCAGTTTAGTCCTATTTACCATAAGGTACCCAAACGCTGTTTATCATTTTTCCTTTACTTAGCTTCGAGTTTCATTAGATAATGCCAAAAAATAAATTCGTAACTTTAAGCACAAGTAAGAAAAAAGCAAGAAATACTTTAACTGTATAACTGAATACAACTACTCGAAATGAAAAGGAATCCTTGGATTGTTCTCTTGCAGAAAAACCTAATATCCTAACAACATTAAATTATATTGCTTTGGTATTTCAATACAAATTCATTTTTCTTCAATGCAAGCTAGCCACAACTTTTTAGACCTTCCCATTAGGATCAAATTTTCTGCTATTAAAGCCCACAAGCTCAGTTACAGTAAAATTGTATCTATACTGAGTTTGCGAGTTTTAATACTCCAGACTGATTGAAAAATGATACGTATGAAGAAGACGATCGACGAACGATTCTTAATGCCAAAGTCAAATACATTACTGTGCAGTTCAAAGTTATAATAGCCAAAAGAAATTAACGATTTAAACTATTTCCTCCCTAATACGACAAAATAAATTTGGTGATATACTGAATTACCTTGACTTCAGCTTGCAAAATAGCCGTAAAATTTTCCAGTATTCATTAGCACGCGTGTTGTAGCGAAGTTGTGTCTTCTAAACACCAACCACTTGTTGTTTTGATAATTTTCGAGGTTTCTTCTTGATTAAGACAACCCTGAGGAAAACATTAAAAAATAAGATTATTAAATAATATTTCTAACTTTCCGCACACTCGTACTAGGCAAATGTTACCAAAAAAAGTGTCGACAATTTTCTCTCACCTTGTTTGCACCATTTATCCATTCCACGGTTCGTTCCTTTCTCTCGTCGCGTACAGAGTTTTTAAAACTCTTTGAAGGGTTTTCCTATGCTTTTTGACAGTAACTAAGCAAAAATATCACCAATATTATATTAGAGAGCATGAAATGAAATTCAAGGTACTTCGTTCTCTGAGAAGGGCGAAGTGTTTGAATACTGAGAGCGAACAAGATGTAAATGAAGTGTGAAAAAAGCGCCAAATTTTTGAGCGCACGTAGACGCTGTTGCCCGATTGGTTTCTCAATTCTCAGCTTCTTCCCCACTGACCGAGTAGTGACAGCTCAATGTCGTCTATTGTTTAGAACAAGCACGTTCACGTTCTTCACGTGAACTTCCATTAAGATCAAAAGAAGAAGCAGAACGATAATTTTGTGAAGTGGATAAAAAGGAGACAAGATGAAAGACAATAGGAAGGTAGAAGACACTAATCCCATTTTTTTCTTTCGATATCTATTGACACTTGGAGTGTTTACTGTTTACAAAAAAAATAAAAAATAAAAAATAAAAAAAAAGACCGGAAATTTCGGTTGGACTGTAAATGGTAAGGCTATCTTGGTTTGCTTGACCGAAAAATTTCCAAAATAAACGGAACGTCTTGAGAGGTAGTCCAAAACTCCAGACCGGAATATCCAAACGGAAAATTAAATTGTGTTCCATTTACTTTTTTCTACCAGTTCAAGGTCCTGCACCAATGGTCAAACTTGAGTTCCAGACTCTCTGTAAATTAGAGTGAACTGCGCATATGGTACATGCTAATCTCAAACAGAATAGCCCTTTTCACAGTTAACTTTTCTCGTTTGCCTGCATTATAATGCATTTAACGTGAATGTGAGGCAATTTCGGACAGAAACTGCAAAATTGCCCAGCATTCACGTTCAACCAACCGGTTTGCCCATGTATATGGTATACAACCCTGGGAAGCAGAAAATTTGTGGAACTGTTTGAGGAAAGATTTTGAGCTTGGAAGTGTTTTTTTGGGGGGGAGGGGGGCGGGGAGGGGTTAGAAATAGCTAACTGTAATAAATTAAACGATTGGATTGGTTAACACGATTTTGAAGGCAAATATTCAGATAAAGCTTTGGGGACCACAGATTGTTAACACACATGACGCCGCTCGTCCACCTGTCGTTGTTTGGCTGGGGCAAACGTTTGAAACGTCAGCCAGAGTTTCTCTCTTGGTTTTGACAAGAAGTCGCTCAAATACATGTATCTGAGAGAATTTTGCAAAACATACCCACAAAAATAGTGTGAACGAGGACGAAGTAGGGAGAACGTGGATAAACTAAGGTGAACGTGGACAAACTAGGGAGAACGAGGGCAAACTAGGGAGAACCTGGACAAACTAGACATTGTAACTAGGGAGAACGTGGGCAAAACTATGGTGAACACGGACAAACCAGGGAGAACGTGAATAAACTGGGGAGAACGAGGGCAAACTAAGGGACGTCAATAAATTGGTGATAATGTGGGTCGAGTAAACTGGGATGAACGTGGATAAACTAGGGTGAATGTGGGTAAACGGGTGGGTAAACGTGGGTAAACGGGCTGCCTCCTCATATATTTTGTAACGGTTCGCTGATTACACAAGAGTATGTGCAGAGTTGTATAGGTGTACTGTAAGGCGTGATTAGTCCTCGGGGACTAATAGGGCTATTTAAGAGTTTGTAATTTATTCAAGAACCATTCGAAGGCATCTCTCTGTCAACTTTATTTTCACTGCGATGTCGGATACTGAACTAGCGAGTGATCCTGTTATTTCGGAGATTCCTCGTGCTACAGAGTCTTCATCTCTTCAACCAAATTCGAATCGGATACCGCGTTGTCGAACGCTGAAACTTAGCGGCTATTTTCACAGCTTTTAGACGCCAAGTTTGATCAGGAGTTTCTTAGCTTCCAAGCGTGATTTAAAGAAGAAAGAGGCTGTTACTCAGTTGCAGTTAAAAAAAACTAAAAACTGAAACGAAGGCGTCCAATTCCTTTAGTTTTAAAGGAAACAAGGTGCAGTTTGAGTTTAATACTAGGCTGTTTGGCGCGGTAGAGGCTGCCAGCAAGAACATTCTGAAAGGAAATTATTCGGCAGCGAATTATCGAGCTTGAAAGAGCGAAAACGCTCATCAGTAAACGCGACAAGTTTATTCGTTTTGTGGATAAGAGTCCCGCTGGGTACACAGCCGGCGGTAGAAATATGAATCAGACGAACTCGCAGAAGATTTCGATGACGAAAAGAAACTCCGCTCTGCTGAAAGACGGGAAGTCTTCCAACTGATGGAGAACATCAAGCTGCACTGGAGATGACCAGACTGGGACAAGATGAGTACAACTTAACTTATTTAGTTAAATCTCTAGGAGACTTTGACCCGGTTGACATTATTGGGTACTCTAATGATGCACCTGTTCAATCGATTGTGTTTGTCCTGAATATCACGAAGAGCCTGTTAATGTTAAAGTCAAAGGTAGACTTCAGCTTAATATCCCTTTTGGCGCACATAAGTGCTTCTTTGTTTATTCGTCAACTTATTTTGCAGAGATACAAAATTCCCTTTATTTATACTCCAGCTCCGGCTCAGTTTCCTAACAATCGATCTGCTATTCAGAATAGTGATTTTGTTGATCAAGCTATTTTTGATCTTTTGGTTGACGGTTCAGTGTTCGAGTGCGAATTGTGCCCCAACCATCGTGAACCCCTGTCTGTTTTCATCCAGTCTACTGGTAAGAAGAGGCTGTTGTTAGACTTACGGTACCCTAATCATTATGTTAAAAAAGTCCAAGGTGAATTTTGAAGATGCTAAAACTATGCTTCGTTCTTTTATTGATTTTTCCCAGATTTGGTTTTATTCTTTTGATATTAAATCTGGTTACCACCATATTGATATTTTCCCGTCAGATCAAGATTTTTTAGGGTTCTCGTGATCCTCGGGGGAGTAATCCATTATTACAAATCTACTGTATTTGCCATTTGGCTTGTCTACAGGGCCTTACATTTTCACCAACGTAATGAGGCCCTTAGTGAGGTATTGGCCTTTTTTAGGTTTTTAGGATAGTTGTTTATTTGGACGACGGACTAGGCGTCTGTCCTGCGTTTTCTGATTGCTGATCGCAGGCGCTGGCTGTTAAATCGGACTTGTTTAATGCCTGTTTTGTCGCGAATACCCAGTAGAGCGTCTCGGTACCGGTTCAGTCTTTTATTTAAGATGGTTGGGATATTCTTGGGATCTGAAGAATTAGTTACTATCAATCCCTGATGACAAGATTGAGAAATTGCTGCTCAGCAAGGCGCCTGTTCATAGTAGTTTGCCAGTTAGACAACTGGCTTCCTCCACGGGTAGTATCATTTCTAATATGCTTGTCTTTGGTAATGTATGTTATTTTATGACTCAAAGTTTTCATGGGGATCTTAATAGCAAACTAGGGTGGGAGTCTGATGTCGTTTTGGATTCATGTGCTCGCAAAGAATAAGAGTTCTGGAAGACCAACGTGTCTAGTCTTAATTCAAGGTCCCTTCACGAAGTTGTGCGGCGACCTATTCGAATGGTATATTCGCTGTGGGTTGTACTGCTTTCATATCTATTGACAATATGCCTGTAGCGCATAAGAACCGGCATCCATTGGAGATGAAACAAAGCTCCACTTGGAGGGAACTCCATTGTGTCAGTTTTGTCTTTAAAAGGTTTTGTACATCTTTTGTCGGGAAGTGCTGTCAAATGGTTTACAGACAATCAGGCAGTTCTTTTGATCGTTGAAACTGGTAGCATGAAAGAACATTTGCCTCAGTTAGCCAGTGGATATATTTTATACCGCCAGAGAGAATATCGAAATTGATGTGCAGTGGATACTTCGTTTGCTTAATGAGAGAGCTGATTATTTGAGTAAGATCGTGGATTACGATGACTGGATAGTCAAAGATTGTTATTTTCGTGCAGTCACCTCCCTCTGGGGGCCCTGTTCAGTTGACTGTTTTACTAGTTCCATTAGCCGCAAGGTTCGTAGATTTTACTCTAAGTACTTTAATCCGGATTCTCTAGGTGTTGATTCGCTGAAATCTAACTGGGTCTGCGAAACTTGTTGGCTGGTGCCTCCTGTTTCGCTGGTGAAAAAAGTTATTCGTCATGTTTCTTTCTGTCAGTGGAAAGGAATCTTAGTAGTCCCTTACTGGCCATCAGCCCCGTTTTGGCCTTTTTTGGTAGAGCGTGGAGGGGTATTCAGAGCTTTTGTTTGTGACTTCCGCGCTGTCGAGAACGGTGGAGATGTTTTACTCCACGGGTCGAATAAAAGTTCTCTCTTTGGTTCTGAGAATTTTAGTACACCAGTTCTGTTTTTGTTGCTCGATGGAGCTGTTCAGTAGTGGCCGGAGAGGCTAGTTGTTATGGGATGTCGGCCGCTTGGCTATATCTCACAGTTAAGTTGGTGGCTTAACATTAAAGGCCACTGGGCCATGCAGTTTTGCGGCCTATTAGGTGTGTTGATCACATTTTTGAGGCCACTGGGCCATGCAGTTTAATTGCGGGCTATTAGGTGTGTTGATCACATTTTTGAGGCCACTGGGCCATGCAGTTTAATTGCGGGCTATCAGGTGTGTTGATCACATTTTTGAGGCCACTGCCATGCAGTTTAATTGCGGGCTATTAGGTGTGTTGATCACATTTTTGAGGCCGCTGGGCCTGCATTTGTGTGTTCGTCACTCTTAACGGCCGCTGGGCCGCGGTTTTCATACTTGCATGCTTTTGATTGTTTATTATCTTTATAGATTTACAAGGTGGACATGCGTTCGCATTGAAGGTTGGCGTACTCAGAAGTTCAGAACTCCGAAGGTTAGCAGAGTGTTTTCTCTTCCGTGCCATTCAAGCGAAGACTCCTTCGACGACAGAGCGATATTCAAGAGCTTTCCAGAAATTTAGAGATTGGTCTTCGTGCGAGAGGAGATTGCTTATTTGCCGTCCAATGAACTGTCAGTTGCCCTTTATTTTGAATTTTTGTTACAAAATAATTGGCCGTACTCTACACTTGAATCTGCTTGTTATGGCATTCACTGGGCGCACAATTTGTATGGTTTTCCAAGCCCTTGCGATTCAAAATTAGTTAAGAATATTCTTTAAGCTGGTAAAAGGGAATTAGCGAAACCTGTGTCCAAAAAAGATCCTGTTACTCCTGAAATGAGTGCAATAGGTTTGCAGGTCCTACTTCCAATCTTTCAGATCTTCGGTTGGCTGCAATTTGCTTTACCGCGTTTACTTCTTTTCTTCGTTATAATAAATTAGCAAATCTCCGTTGTGTTATGTTAAACTTTGTGATACTTTTGTTACGCTGTACTTGTTTAAGAGTGAGAAAGACGTTTTAAGGGATGGTGTCAATGTGTTATCGGCAAAAACGGGCCGGGGTCTATCTCTTGCCCTTTCAAGTTGCTCAATGGATATCCTTCCGCCTCTAATTTAGATCTGTCCTCTACGTTACCATTTTTCCATAATCTGTGTTATCATCAGATCTACGTCTACTTATAAGTTGCGCTGTACTGGTTTGACGGTTACACCACTGAGGGCTAGGAAAATACTTCTACAACCATTCGCTGATTTTAGCTATCCGAATTGTTCGGTCGTCATAGCCTTAGAGCTGGGGGTGCTTCTTCTGCCGCTAATGCCGGTGTTAGCGATCGCCTTTTTCAAGCGTCACGGTAGATGGAAGACAGATAGGGCTAAAGATGGTTATATCAAAGATAAGCTTGAATCTTAAATGTGCTTTGAGTATCAAAGGTTTGCATGCTTAGCTCTTTGTTCTCTTTCTTTATTTTCGAAGGCGGGCATCAATAAACGAGATGCCCGCCCCTGATGCTGTGTGGTGTGTTTATTAAGATTAGTTACAAAATATTTTATAATCGTTTCCATTGGATTAGAGTATAACACAGGCTTTTCCAAGGCCAAGCGAGCGCGGATTTTGACGCGAGAGGAGGGATCACGTGCGAGCGCGGAGCGCGAGCGGGGGGACTGGAAGCGAGCGCGGAGCGCAAGCGGTGGGTGATGGGTGTTCCCGTCTCTCCCCTCGCACCCGCTTTCCTCAATAATTAACTAAAATATCCCCCAGATGAGCGATCGCGAGCGACTGGGGACGAGGCACGGTAAACGGGTGGCTTGAAATAATTTATTCATACATATTTGGACAGTATATGTAACTTACATGAACGCCTTACTGAAAAACCGCTGCTTCATGTATCCTCCATGATCCATGTAACCAGGGTACGGCCAAAAATGTTTACAGAGTGGGCAGAAAAGAGCAGAAAAGAAATGTGGCAAAAATGGAGAGAAAACCAGGGCAATTGACCAAATCAGTCCAAGAAATTGCTGGTTCCTTATTCTGGATCAAGGTAACGCTTTTTATTTCAGAATGCATTTAGCCTGTTTTAACAATTTCTGCATTTTCTAGACAGTAACAATCAACCTACACCGAGCCCAGACAATCTGTTCGAAATTTGAAGGATTTGTATGGGAATATTATGAGGTTCGTATTTAAAGCGAAATGAATATCGGAGGTTTTGCGTTCGGCGTTTACTAAGAGTAACCTTCAAAATCGCCAATATTCGCTATTTACAGCTGCAAGGACGACAAAATGCAACAATTGAGGTAAGCTTACGTTTATTTTGAACAAAAATGTAACCATCATCCCCAATATTTTGCTTTAAGCTTAAATACGAACCTAATTATATTCCCATACAAATTTCGAACAGATTGTCTGGGCGCCGTGTGATTATAAGCTTATTGATTAATAATGGTAATAGGACTGAGTGGAGTCCAATTCGGTCTGTAATCATACCCTGTGATTATATAAAGGAAAGCATATCAATCTGGTGAATGCTCTCTGGAAGATCTCGACAGCATTCAAAATTCACACAGGAGTTTGTTGTATCAGAAGAATGTGTGAAAACTTATTTGGAGCACTTGAAATTGTTGGACCTCAAGAAGGAAAAGAGAAAGAAAGAGAGACTGGAGAAATCGTCTGTTAAAGCTAAAATGACTTACCCAGACTATGACTGGGTTGGTATGTGCAATGATGGGACTCTAAGTAAGCAAACAGTGGCCGTGTTGGACAAATGCATACAATACCATCATCTGAAGTCCCATCCTTTGAAGAAAGATAAATTGATTGAAGTGCAAAGACATATAATAAACAATTGAACAAAATCGGCAACACAACAGGAACAATTTTATATTGACAACGAGTTAGGAGAAGCCGCTCTTTCATCAGAGGATGAAGATCAAGATGGGGCGGTGGATTTTGTATTAGCAAAAATTGGCTCTTCAAGCTCTGAGGAAGAGGAGGAAAGTGACGAGAACGATTATGACAATTCCTCTCGCGTTGCTGCCTGTACAAGATCAGGGAGAAGAGCAACATGCTTTCTGTAATGAACAGAACAATGTAAAGCTTGGTCTCGTTTAATAATTCCTATCATGTCTTTTAGCGTGGGGAGGTTCATAACTTTTTTGGATCACAAGATGGGGAGGGTTACAGTTTTTTCTGCAGGTAATTGGGGGAGGGCAAACTGCACATGGTAAAAAAAATGCACCAGCCCTCCCCCCTCTAAAAATTGACAGGTCCCGAAGCTTATTGATTAATAATGGTAATAGGACTGAGTGGAGACCAATTTGGTCTGTAATCATACGAGTGATTAACGAAATTGGATGACCGCATAGTGGGAGTCCGATTTGTTTAATCACGAGTATGATTACAGACCAAATTGGATGAGACGAAGTGCGGTTACCAATTAATCATATCTATAACAAAATTCTAGAAAGAAAAAGGAGGAAACGTTCCGAAGAAGGAATAGACAACAGTTTTAATTGCAAGATACGAAAAAAAAAAGAACTTGTTCAAGTGTATTTGATCCATGAGAGCGCGTGCTCTGATGCGTACTGTCCAATTACTTAGGCATGATGCGTGTACTGTCCAATTACACTGTCCTATTAATGCTCAAATCATGGCTGGCAATAGCCAATCAGATTTGAAAATTTTGTTATAGTTATGATTAATTTCATTATCACTGGCGGATGTACTGCGTCAGACTATTAAATGTCTCATTTCACCCCTCTCTGAAAAACTGCTTGTCCAAACAAACAAACAAACAAACAACAAATTCCTCCCCTATTTCACTTGCCAAGTTTCAATTCCTATTGTTGGAGGCCCATTGATCAGTTTTCCATAACATGCATGACAACCCACATTGTTGACCAAAACTCCAATTTCTTAGCCTGCAAATACAGCCACTTCTTATTGTAGCGTGCACTGTCTTCTTGGCCTGTGGATACAGCCACTTTTCATCGCTCCTGACCATTAGAGGTATCCAGGAAACCATAAATATTTATACCCCTTCATGGCAGAATATAAATGTAACTTGAGCTCATACCTGATGGGAGGTTTTATATTCCCATCATCTGGATAAAGTGAAGTTTCATTCTTATGTGCTATAGCTCTAGAAATAAAAATAAAAATTTGAAATTTCCTCACTAGGTTGTTGGAATAGGAAATGATGGCGTAGGAAAGACTTGTCTTGTTAAGAACTTCTGCGAGAAAAAGGTATATATTACACACATTCACGTACAAGTTCATTGGGGGCATAGCCAGCTTTTTTTACTGGGGGAAGCTTGTGTTATACATGTATGGAGCTTTGTAAGAAGCACTGTGCCAGTATGAAAGCCTATTTTATTATTTGCACAACAGTGATTTACTGAACCTACAATCCAAAAAGTCCGACTGTTTTTTTTATGAGATAGCTGATTTGCTTTATTTTTATTATTTTTAATTTCCAAGGGTGGGGGGGGGGGAGGGGGGGACAGACATCCTAAGACCTTCCTGGCTACACCCCTGTTCATCCCACAGTTTTTCCCTTTTTCTTTTTTCTTATATACACACAATCCTGGGGGGGGGGGGTGGGGTACTCCCTGTAGTGGGTTATATGGGGAGGCTCTTCCCAAAAGGGGGGGCCTTTTTTAAGCTTGCAATATACTAAAGGGAAGGGAAAATTGTCATTCTAGTATGTGAAAGGGTCACACAATCGGCTGCAAAGTGGAAGAAGTGGTGGCTAATGCGAAGTATATCAAAGGGTGCCAAATTTTGGCAGAAATGACAACACAAAACACACATATATATATAAAAGCTTGCACCCTTTTAAGCAACTGAACCAGAATGGCTGGCAATTATAGGAAATTGTACTGGTTTGGCTTATCCTTGAGGCACAAAAGATGGACTCAATTTTGCTCGAGGTATATGAAAGGGGTATCATTTTGGTAAAAATTAGTATATTAAAGGGTAAGGGTGTGAACCTCTGGGCGGAACCTCCCCATATGAAAGTTTATTGAGTAGCCCCCCCGGGCACATAATGCTTTTTCAATTTAATACTTATCCTTGTAAGTTATTTTCTCTCCTGCACCAGTTTTCCAAAAGTTACCACCCGACGGTGGGAGTTGATTATGGTAGGTTCCTTTCCGCCTACTTTATGTGCTTGTTGATATGCGATTACTGCTGTATGCTTTCAAAGGGGAAAAAATAATTCAAGGAGACCCTATTAACTAGGGCCTGTTTCCAAGGTAAATTCAGACAGCCACTGCTGAGGTTGAAATGAAGAACTGAATGAGATGAAATGACCACATCGAACAACAATATTGCAAATGTGCTGTCACGAAATTCTGACAGTAATGTGTCTGAAGTACAGTATTAAAACCATGATTACAAATTTACCAGTAATTTGTAATGGAGCAGGTTTCAGGCAAATGTCAAAAGTGTTTTATAATGTGTTTCCTCTAATTCTGCTTAGGCTAATGATGAACAAATGACCTTCAGAGCTAAGCCTAGTATTTAGTCACACACACTAATCACTACATACCATGGCAACAACAGTATTGTATTGTATATTATGAGGTTGCTTTCAAAGGAAAATTAATACACTGTAGTTCCTCTGAAACCTCAACATGCCAGACAGCTACTGGCCATGACTCTACACTGTACTTCTGTTCAGGCCAAAATTTAAGTGCTTAAATTAGGTGATTGTAAGGTCATGCTCCATTATCTACCCAAACAAACTTGTCTTTTATGTGATGCACTGGGCCCTATTTGCATTGAATTCTAGACTTTTAATAATTAAATTAATAACCCAGGTGGAAATCTTATCAAGATCTTATCAAGATTCTTATTAAGTTTCTTACCAAGATTTTTATTAAGATTCTTATTAAGATTCTTAATTTAAAGAATCCTACAAGAACCTTACAAGATCTTGTAAGATTCTTGTCACAAGATTCTTACAAGATCTTGTAAGATCTTTTAAGATTCTTGTCACAAGAATCTTACAAGATCTTGTAAGAATCTTGTGACAAGAATCTTACAAGAAAATTAAGGCTGATTTGCGGTGCTCTAGCTGACAAATATTTCTTTACTAACTTCACTCAGGATTCAAGCTGCACAAAATTAATGGCACTGAATGTAAGTGTACCCTCTAATATAAGGGTAGTGGGGTGTGATTTGCTGTAATATTAACGAAAGTTAGTTTAACCTTTCTGTCTGTTAAGAGTACATTAAGGTTGTGCTCTGTATGGGTGACAAGGAAGTTAGTTTCTAAAGAAATAATTAACTGTGGTGCTGCATCAGTGGGGAAGTAAAAACGCAAAACTTTAGATTTATCAACTGAGTTGATGAGGTGAATTGGTGAATTGACTCACTCGAAGGGCTAACGCAGCTTTCAATTTCTCTACAGTGGCCAATTTACCTTAAGTGTGTCAACTCAGATGATAAATCCATAGCTCTATACTTTGTGTTTAAAAATTAGTTTGTTTTTGGTTTGAACATTTACACACCAGATTGATTTGTATTCCTTTGGTTTCCTGATTATGGTAAAAAATCTTTAAAGAGAATGAAAAATAAAAGTTAAACCGCTTTGAATAAAGTCTGCTCAAGACATCTGTTGATACATGTGTGTTTATTAATTTTTTCAGATAGGATTAATTTCTGGGATTTTGGTGGACATGCAGATTATGATGAAATAAGAGTAGAGCTGTATGGTCAGACACAGGTTAGAGTGCTGTTGATTTAATTTAGAGTTTTTCTGATTTCACTCATTTCACTATATTGGAAAAGCCAGGGGCCCGTTTCTTGAAACTCCTGATAACTTTCTGGGCCCAATAAGTGTTTTTTCAACCTCATTTATTTATTAGCTAATGGTAATTATTGGTGAAAGCTGAGCAATGTGCTTCATGAAATTATAAAGATTAAAATTTAGCTTTCAAAATCAATACAAATTGTAAAACTATTGCAGAATATTGTGCACCTAATTTAATAGTTTTCAGGCTTGGTACATTATTGGGAGTTTCAAGAAATGGGGCCCAGGTGTACTTACAATAAATAATTATAACAAGCAGTTTCACTAAAGAGAAAATGTACATGTACCAACTAAATCCTATCTAAGGTTTTTTAATTAGTCATTGGGGGTCCTGAGGATGGCTAGTTTTTCAAGGAAAATCATTATTCAAATCATCAAATCATTATTGGGGAACCATTTGCTTCCAGGATGCCCAATATTTGAATGCCCAGGTGAATGTATTTATGCTAAAACAGGATATGAAAAATCTGTTTCAAGTTTAGGGGAACATACAAGTGCCCCCAACGAAGATATGGTGGGATGACCCCAGAAGAGGTACTCAGGAATATTGTGTGGTTCCAGAAAATATCCATCCCCACCACAGAGGGTCATTAGAAATTCCAAGGAGGAAAGGGTCTTAAAGGCCAAAATTTTTAGAGGAAAGTTAATGAGCCTAAACTGGAATTTCCAGAGGGTTCAAACCAAAAAAAAAACCCTCCCTGGGGGAGTAAGGATATTTTATGGAACAACGCAGTGATGGGGAGGTACAAAGGCCTTTTTGGTGTTTGAAATTAGCGAGGTGTCCTTTTTTGGGTTGAAATTTTCTGGTGGTCTTTTCTGGGTGGACAGATCTTGGCAGGAGATTTTTTAATGTTGATAAAAAGCTTGTGTGAGAGTTCTCAATTTTATGTCAATGAACAAATTGTACTTATTTAGTTTCATTTAACATGATTAAACTACTAATGCAAAAGAACTTTTTAAGGTTATGTTCTGGGTAACTGGACTTTTTAATTTTTGGGGGTCCCGTTTTAGTGTAATGGGGCAATTTTGGGCCATGGGTAAAAAAAATTGGCCTTATTGGCACCTCCATGCCACTAGCCCCCTCCCCCTCTTCCCGCCATGGGATGGTGGTCTGAGCAGGCTGGCCTAGCCTCCACATTGTGCTGTTTTCTTGGGCAAGAAACTTCACTTTGTCTCTTGATCTGGCTCTCTTCCCAATGCAAGGGACCACAGCTCTTAAAATGCCTCACAGGATTAACTGAGGTACCATGAAACTAAGGATAAACTGGCACAAACAACAGAGATAATGACACAAAGCTCTATCTGAAAACAATAGAAGCTTATAATAGAGTTGTGTGACAACAAGGCCCATTGAAATTAGAGGTTCTAAAGAACTAGATGCCGGATTCCCAAGTGTACAAAAGGGAACCCCCTGTAGAGAGACCAAATGCTGGTAGGACGGGTAAGCCTGTGATGGACTATAAACTATCCCATCCTGATGTAGTACAGTTTAGTGCTCCAAGTTGGCCTATGCTAGAGAAACAGACCCAAGCTCCCAAACCCCTGAGCCACCTGGCCTGGTTGTAGTCTCAAAGGGCCTCTGACTGTCCAGAAAGTGTTCTCATTTGTCAGAGAACACAACCCATGTTCTCTGAAGACTGAAGTTTAGACTTAAAAAACTCTACCCCTGAGATAAAGAAGGGGAAGTTTAAAAACTCTAGGTCTCCCATTAAGATCTGGCTGCTTTTCAAGTTCTTGGCTGTAAGCTATAAATACTGGGAGGAGATTGGGGTTCAGAACTTGCCACTTTTATAGCCTTGAAATATTCCTGTTTTCACCATTTCATTGATGGCTACCTGGAGCCCCTTTGCACTTTTCTATAGCAAAATGTCAAATACAATGTTTCAAATTTTCCTGCTCCCTTGAAATTCCACCTCCTTCCTTCCAAAAAAGTATAATTGTTAAATAAAGTTGTTGTCAGTGTAATGTAGACATTACCTCACCAGGGCCGTAGCCAGTATGAGGCAAACTGAGGCACTGGCCTCAGTCATATTTTTTTTTCGTTTTCTCACTCAGTTATCTTCGTTTAACACCCTAAATACCTAGGAAGACAATTTAACCATGGGTATTGCCTCAGTCATAATTTTTTTTCTGGCTATATGTGCTCACTTGTATGTACAATTGTAGCTCTCTCTCAAAATGTTCTGGCAGCCAATGACTTTCCTGCTTACTTTGTACATCTTGAGAGGGTTATACACTAACTGACACCTATTATCTCTCTTGTATCTAAGGCCTGTGTTCTGGTGTTTGATGTTACAAACAAGTTGTCATTTGACTCGCTGGAATACTGGCTTCAAGAGTTTACCAGTAATGGTGGAAAGCAAGCCATAATGGCTGTGGTAGCTAACAAGGTCAGACTAGAAGTTCAATGTTGTTTTTCATTAATTTTTTGGATTCAATATAGTTTACTTCATTTATTAGTTAATAACTGCATCTTAATTTTGTGGTTCTTAATTTTTGCAACTTTTGTGATCTAGAAAAGGTGAAGTAAAAGACCATCATTGGTTGTACAAAACGTATAAAGTATAAAATAACGTCTACAGCTACTTAATACAGACACAGATAATACATTTATATAAGCTAGTCCAAGTTGGTGTTTGCCACTAATAAGTGCCATAAGGGATACCTTCATGAAAAGGACACTGATTCATGATCCTCACTGGCAAACTAACACTTATTTATGTTCCAACAGCCCCTCTTAAGGAGGGTGCCTCCTAATACAGATGTATTTTTGCAAAGGTTGTGACTATAGGGAAAAAGTAGATTTTAGCAAGGGTCGTTGGAATCCAAAAAGAAAAATATGATATGGGTAACCACGCATTTTTCAGAGATAATAAAGCAACCATGATTCAAATACAAAGAATGTATGGCAATTTCTTTCCAAATTTAAGCTCAATTATCTCTGAAAAATGCATGGTTACCCCCAATTTTCTTTTTGGATTCTGATAGCCCTTGCTATGACCTGCTTTTTCTACATAGTCATAAACCGTGCAAAAATATTGTTGTATTAGTGAGCAAATTCCTTAAGAAACCCAAATATCCTGAGATGCGTAGAATGTATGCGCAGTAACAAAAGGAGGCACTGTCCTTAAGGAAAGGGACACACATCTTCTTTAAAAGGGCACCTCCCATGAACGAACATCAATTCGCAGTGTCCCCACCACTTATTTTAAATATTACCTTTTCTCTAGATGTGGTATGTTAAATGTTATTTCTAGTACAGCCATATTCAGTTCAAATACCTGCAGTGTCTGCACATTTGTAGTCAATTTAAAGTGCCACTGGGACGAAAATTCATAGGTTTATTTCCGCCAAATTCTGTCGCAGAATATCGCGTTTTGTTCATATTTCCCCAGAACACTGAACAACAAACCTTCCATCCTAATATTTTTTAGCTCCAAAGTCCCGTAAAATGTGTCCGCCATTACTGAAAACGTGTTCCTGGGTGATTGCGCAATTTAATAGCTTGTGACGTCAGAGGCTCACTTCAGTCGCGTTTCCTTGTGTTTTGACTGAAGATGTCTACCGTCGACTGCGAAACCTCCGAAGAGTATTTCTACGATTCGGAACAGTCTTTAGCTTCCGAAGCCTCTGAGGATTCGTTTCATTCGGCAAATGAAGAATTTTTCTTACCGTACGATGTAAGAACTGATGTGAGGTTTCAACTAGTAATCTTGTCAACAAACTGTTTAAAGCTTTTTTTCTCGCCATATTATTTGAGTTATTTGGCGGGAGTTCAAAACATAAGCGAAATATGCTTAGAAATGATTGTAGTTCAGGCCCCAGTTGCTCAAAAAGTGGATAACTCTTTTTCAATGGATTAGTCGCTGTCCGGTGGATAAAATTTATCGCTTCATCTCGGTTGTTCAAAGCTTGGTTAGCCGAGCGCTATCCAGCCTGCTGTTCAGCCGCTATCCAGCGATCATAAAGTTGTCCATTCCAAGGTAGGTTGTGTAACTGTTATCCACTGTAAACCTGTAGCAAAATAGACATGTCTATTCGAAGAATTGATCTTTTAAGCTGTGGAAATTTAGACAAAACACCTATGAAAACTTTAGACTTTGATGCTCGCGAATTCTCAACCATGGGTCGATCGATGTTACTGTTGGCGTGGGAGAAAATAAAAGAAGCGATACTTTGTCTGCCGTTGTTTATGTTCATTATATATTATAAAAAAGCATTGATATTTTTGGCCATTCTTGGCATAGTGTGGGAAACTTTCTTGAAAAACCGTAATTGTTGTAGTCAGCTGGCAGGCAGCTTATCCTGCCTATCATAGTACAGTGGTCACTCAACACATTGAAACACAAGTGCTTGGCGCTGCTAAATATTTTAAACAGATTTCTAGAATTCTTTTGCTGAGCCGAAAGAAGTGAAATAAATCAAAATCCTATTTTTCAAGAACTGGAGGCCTTGTGTGACCGGAATCTAAATATTTGTAGTCAAAATTAAAGGCACAAGGAAAATTTTCCGCTGCTCAACAACAACATGTGGACCGCCGAGGAAACGAAGCTTTCGCTTGCCTTATTCGCTGCGTAAAAATAATAACTTGATATTTAATCATTTTTCTTAGTAGTTCATTTACTAAGATTGCTATGACAGGTAAAAGAAATAAAATTGTTAAACCCTTAGGCAAATAGTGGCGTACTTTTTTTTCCCAACTTCAATTTCCACGCACCGACGATCCGATCGAACAACAATAACAACATTTTATTTGCATTCCCAATTACAAATGCCATTGCACATAGAAAAGAGAAAGAAAAAAGTTGCAAAATCGATTAATTTAGTCGTCGTAATAACTTGAAATTTGGTATGGTGACTAAGAACCACAAACTTTGTTCGAAAATGTAAAAACATGGAATACCAAAATTGTGGTCCCAGTGGCACTTTAAGCTTTGGTTAATATAATAGCCAATTCCGAAGCTTACATTTGATTGTTAGTTTGAATTCATTTCTTCAGACTGATTTGTCGTCCAAAAGAGTTGTGAGCAACAAAGATGGACAGAGGTGGGCCAAGGCACATGACCTAAGGTTTGTACAGATGACACATTTTAGCTATTCTTTGCCTTGTATGCCACTGGCCAAAATATTTAGTATTCTTAATACATTAGTATGTTAGTATGGCCCCGTGTTTGCCTTCAGTAATATTCAAGATAAAACAAGCTAAGGGACAAGATTTATGTCTCTTAGTCCCCATAGGATAAAAGGATAAAGTCGCACTCGTGTCAAGGAGGCCCACACAGCCAGAGCTTATCCTGGTTTCCGTAGCATATGAAGCAACTGAGAGTATTGCTACTCCCCCTTGGACGGGATGCTAGTCCATCACAGGGTTACCCCCAGCAGTATGTCGCCAGTTAACCCATTTATTCACCTGGGTGGAGAGAGACAATGCAGGGTAAAGTTTCTTGTCTAAGGAAACAACACGATGGCAGGGACTGGGCGTCGAGCCACCGACCTTCAGATCTGAAGTCATAGAGACCATCAAATGAGGGATGACAGCCAATGCGATATCAGTCCGTTTGTGATGAGTGAATGATATTTGTACACACAGGTCTGCATGTCCCCTGCGCCAATTCTTCTAACTTGCAGGTCTTTAGGGTTGTAATGAAGAAGGCTAGGGGTTGACAAGGGGTTCCACCCAGTATGTGGGACAGACTAACTAGCATCCCATCGGGGGGGGGGGGGGATAGTAACACTCCTATCTCAGCCATCTCCCCTGATTGCTTTATTTCAAATTAAATTGCATGTTGGTCTTAAGTTGTGTTCTTTGTGTTGTGCAGGTATTTCGAGACATCAGCAGCAACAGGGCAGGGGGTGCACGAGATGTTCAGTGGAGTGTTAGCTGCAGTGGTGGAAGCGAAGATTGTCAAGGCTAAACCAGTCATCAGCACAGAGCAAAGTAAACATAAATAAACAAACCTTACGCCTTGTAATTACAGTGGAACCGCGATTTAACGAACCTCTATTTCACGAAGTCCTCGGTATAACGAACGATATTTTTCAGCCCAGTAACAGTGTAATATATGGAAAAGAACCTCGATATAACGACCCCTCGTACTTGGCCTACCTTAAAAATCAATTGAAATTGTTATGTTACTGTGCAAATCAGCAAGGCTTAAGGACGGTGCCTCCTTATAGACATGTATTTTTGCAAAGAGTATGACTATGGGGAAAAAGTAGATCTTAGCAAGGGTTATTGGAATCCAAAAAGAAAAATGTGGGTAACCACGCATTTATCAGAGATAATTAAGCAACCATAATTCTAAAAAAGCGTTAAAATACGAAGAATGTATGGCAATTTCCTTCCACATTTAAGCTCAATTATCTCTAAAAAAATATTTGTGGTTACCCCAATTTTCTTTTTGGATTCTGATAGCCCTTGCTTAGATCTGCTTTTTCCAGATAGTCATAAACCGCGCAAAAATGTTGTTGTATTAGGGGGCAAATTCCTAATGAAACCGAATATCCCGAGATGCGCAGATCTTATGCGCAGTAACAAAAGGAGGCAACGTCCTTAAACGGTAGCCTACGTAGAAAGCGTTTCCGTAGGCGTCTCCTTCTATTTTTGCGCTTTCTCCATAACACTCGCATTTGAAAATCTTACTGATTGAAATTTGTGCACTATAAATCAATTCATTGTTAAGCAATTTATTATTATTTTTCGCGCAGCCCAAAAGCGAAAAATGCCTCAAACGTCCGGAAAAGTCTACAGAAACCCTTGCTACGTAGGCTAATTAAACAGCCTCATTCCCAGCTGGAACCTAAAATCCTTCTCTCTTCACGAGAATGAGGTTGAAGCATGAACACTCAAAATCGTATTTCTGGAATATAGTTTAGTCATAACAGAAATTCAATCAGCTGCAAGACAGGTAATCACAAGGACTAAAAGTAATAATTCTCAGAAAGACTGGCTTGTAACTGATGCCTTGTGTGATTGGTTGCAGCGCGGTATTTAAGATGTCGCAATGAAATCAAACTGTTCATGCTTTTTTAGTTTGCACTGACTGTAACAGATTGCAAGACCGAGAACTGTGCATATAGAAATTACGCTGTAAGGACAGTTCATTGTAAAACAGAAGTACAGATAAAATATAATTATACATTAGGAAATCATACTGTCTTATCCTTGCTACCTTATTCTTACTAATTTTAGCGCGTACATAATTTCGCGAAAGTTCGGAAGCTAATACCCAGGTTAAAATTTAGCTAGAACGACATTATTTTATCATTTTATTTTTACAAACAGCTCTAAATACACATTTAAGTACCTTGAAAAGTAATTGTTTGAACTGAGCAAATGTACAGCCCAATGAAGACTGAAATACGTGTAGTAAGATGTAAAGACTTAGTGTGGTTTTCTTAAGCTAGCCTGGGTAGTAGACATTAACATTATTATTTCCTTTCCTAGAACGACAGAGGTGTGTGTAGGGAAGGTGCATGCATTATGGAACTCTTTTTGCCCTCGTGCAACAAAAAAGCGAAAAATGCTTCAAATGTTTGGAAAACCTTCGGAAACGCTTGCTATCGTATAGCAAAGTGTACTTCTTTCTCCATTTAGGATTTCTGGTCACTAGCCTGCACGCAGATGACTTCTTTTTCCAGCAAAGAAATAGATGTCTGTTTGCAAAATGATAAGCCAGATATCGTGCTGACAAGGTAACAATTACGAAAGAGATAAAAGTTATAGGAAATGGAAATTTTTCGACAGCTAACGAACTAGTGGGGAACTCTGAATTTAGTAAGCAAAACAATATAAGATAAGACATGAGTCTAGGAGTGCATACAAGGAACAGTTGCTAGGCATATGTAAGGCAAATGCGAGCGAGAAGATGAAATAAAAATATCGGTTGAGAATATCGGAGAAAGAATATCAGAGAACTGATATGAAAGAGAAAGTGAGAGAAAAAGACCAAGAGCGAATAGCTGAAAGAAGTTAAAGATAGCAAAGATATATGATTAGAATACCAGAGAGCCGGAATGTAAGAGAATGCAATTATTATCGGGTGTATTGCGCATGAGTGAACAGTCTTCCATCAGTCTACGTGGCACAAGAAACCAGGCACGGTGCTGCTAAACAGGGCGATTTTTTTAAAATCACAATCACTGTTTTGGCCAACAAGCACCTATAAAATGAAATTGTAACGTCTTACGCTTTTTAAAATAAACATGCTGTACATACGTCGAACTTTACATGTGCCGAACCTAATAATTAGGTTTGGCACATGTAAAGTTCGACGTATGAATCGATTAAGTTCGACAAATTTGTATTTGGGTCGACCCTGCCGTTCTATTCCACTAGGCAAGTCGAATAGAACGGCAAAAGTTCGACTTTGATTCAGGCGTCGAACTTCACATGTGCCGAACCTAATGCATGAATTACGTTAATGTATTTCTGAATATAACAGCGCTAGTGATTGGCTTAAAACCGATGAGCACGACTAGTTACCTATTAAACCGTGACCAGTCATGCATTGAACGTTCTTTCATCTGATTAAAAAGAGAACTGGGCCGCGCAAACTGTAAACGCGCAATCGACAAGAATCATTACTTATAACGGACTGCATGAAAGTCGAATTGTTTTCGCTTGTTATTTTTTGTGGATAGCTATTCTGAAATAACAGAATATAACAAAAACGATTAAAACTGTATTTATCCGAAATTTGGCGAACGAATTCTTAAACTGTAATATCTAAATATTACAACTATAATAAAAGACAGCTTTTTCCTGTTAATTGTTTTTCTGTGCTTTTTGAGACCAGATATTGCGCCACTGATGATTGTTTACCGCTGCTTTGGAGAATTAAGTTCGACTGATTAAGGTGAACGTCTGAATCAACTGTCACACTTAATTATTTAGGTCGACCCAAATAGCAATTAGGTTCGGCACATGTAAAGTTCGACGTTTGAACCGGTGTCCTAGCAGATTTGGACCCCCCCAAATATGGACCCCCCGGTCCAAATTCGCTAGCGGATTTGGACCCCCCGGTCCAAATCCGCTGGCGAATATGGACCCCCGGGGGACCCAATCCGCTAGCGGATTTGGACCCCCTTCGCGGATTTGGCCCCCCTATGCAATTGTAAAAACCCACGCTGTTATTCGCATATAAAGTACCGAAATAATTCCACTTTTCAATCTTGGCGAGGAAACGTTACGTTTCGTTTGGGTTTCAAAATACTGCAAACCTATTCATAATAGAGGTAGAGTGAGACTTTAGATCAGGTAAATTGACCGTTCGTTTTAGGCGACATAGCCAGACCTCTAAACGTTGCAGTTAAAGCATGCGTTGCGGTATTCCTTACAGAAGATACGATTTTAAAATCTTGTTTTTTTTCATACGCGTTGTTATTACTTTTCCAGGATACTGAATTTAACATAGTTTGAATGGGCGGTTTTAACAAAAGAGGTTTTAAAGTAACACCTCTTGGTTGAGAATCGCATTGTGCGCCATGCAAAAAAAGTTTGCTAGACTACACAACTTCACAGGATGTTTTTTTCAGATCTTTTTCCAATCATGATGTTTTGAATTTGTATAAGTCATGAGGACACCAAGAAGAACATCAAGCCTTTGCTGCAACAAAATTGAAAAATTCAAAATTCAGTTATCGCATGTTAACTATGTCATCGATGTTACCAAAGGCCTCTATAAATAAAGAGCTAATTTCAACAATGCGTCTTTGAAGAAAAAATTCGATCAGTTAATTTCTCAAAAAGCGTGCTTACGTACACGCGCTAGGAAAAGTGATTTCTCTTGTTCATTTTATGAAAAATAGCAAAGTCATGCTTAAGGGTCCGTAAGGTTAAGTAAATGGAGTGCTACCACAAGGCCACAAAAAACTTCTAAAAGTGTCTGAAACACGCGCTGCGGTATTTCTTACAGACGGTGCGATTCTAAGATCTTTTTTTTTCTTTTACTCCCGTTGTTAATATTTATTCTAACAAACTTAATTTGAGGTGAGAAAAAGGTGAGAAAAAAAGCTAATTTCTAAAGTACGCTTGCTACTCCGCCCCTCCAATTACCGCGGCAAGCTGATGTCAAATACTATTGTTTTTCTTAGCGCGGCTTTATAAATTCGCTTTAAGTCAGTTATGGTAGAAAATATTGTAAGATATCTTCAAGAAAGTTTAGTTTTTAAAATTTATCGATACAAACTAGCGTTGTAGGTTCTCTTTTACCCTAAGTATTAAAGATTATTTGAAAAGAAAAACTGCTTCAATATTTTTATTTTGCCTCTTTAACAGCTCCAAAAAACAATTTTACCAATTTTACTCAATAGAACGCTTGTTTTCAAGGGGGTCCAAATCCGCGAGAGGGGGTCGATATCCGCTAGCGGATTTGGACCGGGGGGGTCCAAATCCGCTGTGACACCGGGCCTAAGTGTTTTTTGTTAACAAACTTTTGATTAAAGAAGAAATCGAAAAACATTTTAGAAGAAATACTTACGCTAGAACATGACGTTTCGGCGTCATCCTGTCGCCATTATCAAATGCAAATTATAGAGTTTGAGTGTAGAATATATAGCAGTTTTAAAAGTGTGAAAAAGAAAATGAATAATGTCAAGCTTGAGCGTGAAAACAAACTGCCTCCTTTCTATGGAAGGTATGTTGACGATACGTTTGCTTTGGTTCGCGACTCCTCAGCAGCTGCTGCAGTAACTCATCCAGGACCTGAGAGTGACAGAGAATAAACCATCACTAGTAAACCAGCAATGCGTTGTATATGAATTTAATGTAAGTTTGTGTGTTTCAAGTTATGTCGGATATACGCGCCGACACCTTTTTGAATAGCTTGAGAACACCGAGAAGTACAACAGGCTTCAAAACATCCGAACTATACAGAACGCCTAATTTAAGGTTTCATCATCTCCCATGCTACTGAAAAGAAGCCAAAACCTTAACACGGCTTTTTTCTTTCTAGGACAAGTATCATGATAGGCTAAAAAGTAGGGCTATAGAAAACACTTCTTCAAATTGGCCAAACAGAGTTGATTAGCAGACTTCGCAGGAAGCCATCGCTGATGTGGAAATGAATTTCAAAACAAGTTTGACAAGGCTAGGCAGAAGCCACTGGCGCGCGCTGTAATAGTAGCGATGAGTTGCTCGATTTCAGTTTGATGTGGCGATGTTTGTGAATGTTTTGCTTTTCCAAGTGAGGAAAAGTTAGCTCATGCAAAAAAATTGGGTGGAACCCAATTGTTTCATGACGATTGGTAGCGAGAAATAAATTTAATCTGCCTAACGCGAACAGCAGGCACTCTCTCAAAGCACCCGGCAAAACAAACGTGTGTATAGTGAGCTGGTTTTCGTTTCGGGATTGCAAGAAATTTGAGATACCCCTTCATAAGCTAGCTAAGTTTAATTGCTGTTGATTTTATCGAGTTTTAGTATGGATACGTAACAGGAAGTCTGTAACATACCTCAATCAGTCTCAGTACCGATCAGAAAATGGTGGGTGCAAACTTTCCTCTCTTTCAGTCTTTCTCTGCCGGTAGCGTTAAACTCATTGGTAACCACCCTTAACCATACGTGGCAAGCGAAACTTGCAAGATGACGATCTCGGAGATCTTGAAATAAGGGCGTTACTTAGGTTCGTTAATAATAATAATAATAATAATAATAATAATAATAATAACCAAAATGAGTTACTATCAACATAATCTAATAATAATAATAATAATAATAATAATAATAATAATAATTAAAATTTTGTATAGCGCCTATCCAGAATGAATTACAAAGCTAAATTAATATTTAAACAAAAATTAACCTTACTAAGAATGATATGCTTTTTTGAAAAGTTAGGTCTTAAGATAAGATTTTCGTTGTCGGATAAATTTCAACAGAAAAGAGTTTACTCGTAGTACGGGTCAAGTTCGAGCCCGAGTCAAGTTTGAGTCACGAGTAAATTTTGAGTCAGTTTAAAAAAATATATATAATAATAATAATAATAATAATAATAATAATAATAACAATAATAATAATAATAATAATAATAAGGTTCTCATAGGCGCATTTAAGTTTCGCAATACGCTTACAGTATAAACTAAGAATAAACAAGTAACATAACTAGCCGAAAGATGTAACTAAAAGTAAACTATGTGACTAAATAAGACATAAACTTAAGGTTTGAATTGGTCACAAAAAAGAAATGTTTCAAGTTTCTTTTTAAAAATGACTACAGTTTCAGTTTGTTTTATAGTTTGAGGTAAAGTGTTCCAAAGTTTTGGGGCGCAGAAAGAATCCCATTTTTAAAATTTTATTTCCCTGCTAGCAGAGGCCCCTTTTCTTTTGTATTCGCTGAGCTGACAGACTGGACGAAAAGGGACCTCTACCATTGGTCGAAATGAACTGTGTTGAGCATGCGCCACGGTTACTTAGCGACCGAAACGTCACGTGATGCTTTTAGCACGTGATCAGCTGACGAGTCCCACCTTTCTCAACTAGAGCGCCAAAAAACACCTGCACAGTTTTGTTGTCGTGAATGGCGAGTTCACCAAAACCCTAAAAAAAGTAGACGGTTCGTCTAGAGATAGTTGTTGTCTAACCTACGGTGTTAATTTCAAGTTATCTGGACAAGGAAGCTTTTTTAACATGACTACAACTCCAGGAATCAAAGAGAATTTAACCCATTGAAGGCTGCGTGTTTTATGAGCGCTTCACGAAATTAGCAGTTGGTAATAAACAACCCATGTGCAGTACGAAAGGACAATTTATAGGTTCGAAAAAACAACACTCACGTGATCTAGAATAGTTAAAATTTCTTACTTTTAAATAAAATACACCAGTTGTGAAATAAGAATTAGCCAAAAATACAATCTCAAAGTCAAAATTTTGAAAATTTCCGCAAGAGATTTCTCATGCTGTCTGGCGCGTGAAATCAAACCACAACAGAGCATTTGTGTCTGTTTAGGTCAGATTACTACTTTTCGAAATTTTATGAATGAAGGTACACAGAAGAAGAGACAGTAAAGTCCGCAGCTCGAAAATCTTTGGAGATGGAAGGTTGTCCCTCGCCTTGACAGATGTTTTCTTCGCTCTAAATTCCATTGCTTAACTTGTCGAGTGTTTCTTAGAGCTTCTTCTTTCGATTGTTTGTCTTTCCGTCGTCCATGTTAACAAAAACGAGAGAAAGTAAACGTTGTAACTCTTCACTAGTTTAGTTCTCTTTCCAGGACGGCATGTTACTATGCGGGCTCACTAAATGACAGCGGAATAACTATAAAGGAATGCGCGAGATACAGTGGGCTCAAATAATGGTCAGCAAACAATACAAGGAGCATGCATTTCGGAAACCGCCGTCCACGACCATGGACGGCGGTTGAATCAAAGGGAGTTTCGACCCATGGCAGAGGTCCCTTTTCGTGCCGCCCATCAGCTCAGCAAATACAAAGGAAAAGGGGCCTCTGCTAGCAGGGAAAAATTTTATTTGATTCCTTTGATTGCGATTCTTGCTTTCATAATGTTGCGCCAACTGCTGCTCAAAACATCAACTGAGTCCAAGAGATATTTTCCCTGTCGAGCGATCCCGAGATTTCATTCCCGGTGTTGGTAGCAACTTTTTGAACGAAATTAACTCCATTCCTCGTCATCTATTACTTTTCCTGAGAGGTTTTAATCAGTTTTGTTAACGGCTAAAGCTCAAAGAGCCAAATGTTTGTATTAAAATTCTAATGATGCGGTATTAAACGGCATGTAAACTTTAATATCGTCAAAGCTTCCGAAGAGTTTCATTCGTATGACCCAAGACAAACAAAATACCTCTAAAACTCTCGACATAATTTTACCTCAAAACCCCGCGGATAAGGAGAAAATTAGGGTTAATATCCCGCTGAAAAACTGAAAAACAATATGTCCTCCAGCAGTTTTTCTTGCGAAGGAATTCTATTGATTGATATCTTGGGTCCCCTGTGGACGCAAGAAGGTGGCACTGGACATCCCGCAGCGAGTTATTGCCGGTTAGGCCCACGAGTGAATAACAATGGTTGTCAAGACTGATACAATGCCTATTCAAGAAAACCACTCAGTTGTAAAATAGTTCACAATTGCCGCGAATTTTAAAACCAATTACAGTGCACCAGCTGACTCATTAGAACTGCCGGCCAGTCACCCTATGAACAACGAAGAAATCGAGAACGTCAATGATCGGGAGCTCATTTCAGAGCTCTTCGACAACCCGATCAACCCGTCGCTCATTCATATGGTACCTCCTTTTGCTTATTAAAAAGATCCGATGTTCCATCTTGAAATAAACGGCGAGGCAATCTGGAAATGGCGAGAACTTTGTGGGCACCCGAGCACAGTATTTGATTTGCTTCAACGAAGCATTTTACCTCTGGGATACGAACCGATGAAATTATCTCGAGAGCGTGTTGGTAACGCAATAGCTGTTGGGCGCTTTTGGCAGAAGATTCAAGCCACCACGAACGGTAAAAAGAGAAAAAGATTAAAAGCAGAGACTTGGGTTAAACTGGCCTTAAAACTGGAGGAGATCCAGCGCACCCCAAACGACGTATTGGCGCAGCTTACACAGCAAAACAGCCAACTTAGCGCAACTGTAGAGGAGAAGGCGGCGGATTTATATAACGAGGATGCGTCGTAGACTTGCCCAGACTGGAAAAGAGTTCCAAGATGTCGGAGAAAAGCAGCAGCACAGGTATTTATCACAAATACAGTAAGTAGTAATATACGCTCAATTACCCCACATAATATCGATTAGTTTGGGTGACCATACACACCCCCTTGAATTTTTCTGGCTTCTGATTGGTGGAGAGAGGGTCACATGACAACCAGGGGTCAAAGGTCAACTGGAAGTGAATAGTGAGGGAAGTGACGTCATCTAACATGCCGGAGGGAAGTCATGAGGGGCTGAACCGGAAGTGAGGTCATGATGAACCGGAAGTGGATGGAAAGGGGGAGGTCATGTGATTTGGGGTGGGACACCGCGGACCGGCAGGGAAAAAGGATCGCGGGCTCAGGCAACCGGAAGTCACGTGGTTTGGGGTGGGACACCGCGGATCGGGTGGGGAAAAGGAGCGCGGGCTCAGAGTCCAAAGTTCAAATCAAGCACCGGGGGAGGTCCTTACTGGAAAGGGATCAGACAAAGAAGACGCCATGTTGGAAAAAACACAAATGATTTAATTGTTTTCCTTGGGTGTTACAAACGGGAAGGCGGACCCGTCCCCAGAGATAGAGTCCAAAGTCCAAATCGGGCACCGCGTGGGGAGGTCCTTACAGAGGTATAAAAAGGCAACCATGGGCTATGTTTTTTGTTATTGTTGTCACTATGAGTTTCTACATCACCCTCATCAGTGATCAAGCGGAAGGCACCTGGCAAAAATTTACCACCAGACTTCCCCATTTACACTATCTCGTAGAAGACGATTGGGAAGCGGCCCTCGTTCACATCTCACACCCCGCTTTTAATCAACAATTGGAACATCAAACCAAGCAGAATTGGACTAAAGAAGATAGTGAAAAGCACTGGATGAAAACAGATATCAAATACATGCGGAAACGTGCCGATGGAACTGCTCCACTTAAAGTCACCAAACAAATACATTTACCCCCAGGGTATTACAACAACCTGAAAGAAGCAAGGATCGCCATCGCTTACGAAATGGAAAAACAACACATGGAGGTCATGATGGATATATCAAAAATGGACGTGGACGATCTATCCAAACGACAACAACTAGCCAGTCTCAACCTCGCTCAACCCTACGTCAAAATAGCCAATACCGGCGTCGCCCCCGAATTAGATTCCCTGTATGTGCTCATTCCAGCCAACATGCAATTTGAAATGGAATGGAAATTGGCCGGTCTGATGGGGTTTGTCCGAGACGGTAAAACAGGGGAAGGACTCATCGTCCAAGAAAAAAATTATCTGGAGAAAGATATCGTGGATTACGACGATCGACACAAATGGGAAGAAACGATAGGTCCCCGAGACAAACATCCACCTCGTGGCATCGTCTCCGTCAGCTTTACTCATCCAGAATTCGATTATTACTTCTTCTTGGGTCCTAATCTCAGTCGGCAGCCATTTCCCACCACCCAAACCGTCAAATCTCAACAAGGACAACAACAACTCATGATTTACACTGATCTCGTCATTGACAGCGTGGTTGGAAATCAACAAAAAGGTTTTTTACGTACCATTGATGCCGACAATACCAATCATCGGTTTGATACCACTCAACTGATGTATTTTCCTCTTCGCAAAACCATCTTTGACAGCATTGCCATTGACATTCAAACAGCCAATGGGCAGCCTGCTCCCTTCAAACAAGGCAGCACCATCATCACCCTTCAACTCTCCAGAAATAGGCCACGGACATAAAAACATGACGTGGTTGTTTTTTTTTATAGAGACCTGAAGGTCACGTGGGAGGGTGGTAAGGACCAATCATCAACCAGGGCATAGGGTGCCCCAGGAGGGGTAGGGACTGGGGTGGGGGGACCCCCCTCCCCCCTCCCTAGATGTCCCATGTTGCTTCGCGTGGGTCAGGGGTATATAGGGTTGACGAGACCCCGGACGTCACTTCTAGCTTTGAGTTCGTGCTTGGCTGACTTTTGTTTGTTGGTGTGTCGAAAATGTCTAGAACCAGGAGAGCGTTGGGTTCCCTGGCCAGTGTATTGAATGTAGGAGGAGAAGAGAGTTTGCGGAGGAGAGTACCTGTGGAGAGAACAGCTGTCGAGAGGCAGACCATACGTATGTATGAAAGACTGGAAGAAACGTGGCGCCCCCTCAACCGTCGGCGCGTGGCCGCCTTCATACGTTTGTTTTTGCTGTACATGGTGTATGGGTAGAATGGTGGAGGACGCCCTCATCCCGTTACGGTCCGATCTCTAACGAAAGCGTTGGTCCGTCGGGTGATACTCTTCATTTACCGTCGCCTGGTCTGGACGATGGACGAGGCCATGTGGCCCATCACCCTGGAGGAGTTTCGGGAACTGGACCACTATTTGGCAAACCATTTGCCCAGAATCCAAAGAGAACATGAGTGGCAGATTGTAGCTTATTTTTTTTAAGGAAGTGGTGCAGGAGCGAAGGGAGGAGTATAAACGATTGGAGGAGCTGGAACGGGAAGCCATGGAGGCCGTGAGACGCGTACTGCAATTCTGAACATTTTTTATGTGGACATTTTTATTGTGAGTCAAGGCTGCTGTGCGTCAAGAGACACTATTTATGACCATGGTGCAAAGTCAGTGTTGTCAGTTTTTTTACATTTTTTTTAATTAAAAAGAGTTGATGTTTACAATGGTTGTCCGTGTCCATCTCTTGCCACGCGGATTGGGTGCTCCTAGGTACAATTGAAAAAATTAAACTAAAAAACTAAAAAAAAAAAGCTATGTACAATGGAAAAAAATAAAAACTAAAAAATCGGAAAAAGCTATGTACAGTGGAAAAGTAAAAACTAAAAATTAAAATTTGAAAAGTAAAAACTAAAAATTACAAATGAAAGTCTTCGAGTTCTAGGTGTAATTGGTCAATGTTCTCGGGTAGACAGAACGTGCGATTGAATAAGGCTTGAATTTCTTCGCGGGTTTGGTTGTCTAAATCTCGGGAACCCACCACCGCACTGCTTTGATGAAGGGTCAGCCCTTTGGGACCCCAAGGTAGAAATTGACTGCCAGCGACCAGGGTGGTCGACTCGCTGTCGACTTGGTAGTAATGGTCCGATCGGTACCACGATTGACTGGGTATATCAAAGAGGTAGACTTGTTTGCCTTGATCCATGGCCAATTGCACGGTCCAGCCGGTGCCCCCTTTCACACGTTTGCCATCTTTTTCTAAGATCCCAAACGCATAGATGGTGTGCGCTTTTTTGGCAATTTGATAATTGCGTTGCAACAATTGAAGCGTGTAAAAAGGAGTAGGCATCCGTTTCCCCAGTTTCTGAGCCGCCTGGTGCAGATGTGGGTTGGCCAGCATGAGGACTTCCACGGTGGAAGGCGTGATGAATTGGGCTCGAGGATGGTTGGGGGGTACCAGGACTTCCACTTGCATCCCAAACTGTTTGGCCATTAGTTCGACCAATTCGTCGGTCCCTTTGGCTCCCCCGGTGTACACCACATGCTCATGACCAATTTGGAGTTCCAGGGCCTCTAAATCTTGTTCACCGATCATGTCGATGTCGGGGAGCATTCATTGGGGAAAAAGGTACCCGGTGTCAGGTCCCACAATGGCCAGAATCTCGGCTTGACTCAACCCTAAGGCCAAAGCCAAATCAATGAGATGGTGATGTCGGCCCTGTTGGAACGTGAATCCCGCCGCGAGACCTCGTTTGACACGTTCAGCCAGATACTCGTCGTCCGAGGCAAAGTCGCTCCGTTTGAGATCTTGGTAGTAGTCCATCCGCTTTTCGAATGAAGAGCCAGGGACAGAGGGACCGTCTTAAATAGGGAACGCGGACCAATGAGACAACCAGAGGACCAACTATGGGTAGGATAAGCTGACCAATGAGACAACGAGAGGACCAACTATGGGTATAAAAAGGTGACCAATGAGAGCCAAGGGTCCAGGGTATAAAAAGCCGTGGGCGGTAGGGGGTGAAAACAACCTTAGCAGGATGTCCACCGAGTATGGCCAAGTCTCTCCCACGCGTTATCCGGGTCGGAAGAGACATTCAACCCAAAGCCCTCACCCTGCCGGGAAGAAGAAGAAGAAGGAGAAGGCGATTCAACCTATGACGCCCGAGGACTGTGACCCTGTGGTCCGCGAGGTCGTGGAAGACACCCGAGCCGCGGTGGAAGAAATGATGAAAGAATTGAATGACATGGTGGACCCAACGCCTCCTCCTCCTCAATTCACACTGACGACCACGTATGACAATGTGGAGGACTTTGCTAAAGCGAAAGCTGACAGTGAAAGAAAGGTCAACTCATTACCCCTAGCCAGTTCGGTGGACACCCTGGTGTGCCCTTGCCATGACGCGCGTTTGGAGGCCCGTCAATCTCAAAAGGGATGGACCTATGTCAACTGTCCCATCCAACCGTGTTTGCTGTTTTGTGGGCAAGATCAAGTCCCTGAGTATATGAAGGCGGTGTCTAGTCAACCTCATCCAGAAGTGTTGGACATGTGGTGTTGTTTGCAGTGCTTTTGCCGTGAACCGACCACGCTTCAACAGAGCCATTCCCCCCAGAACCCTGATCGGTTGTTTTTGACCTGTTCCAAGAAACAGTGCCACTTCTTTCGGTGGGCTGATCAACCGTTGGGTCCCAAGTACTGGAGCTGGTTTCATGACCATCCCCCCAAAAAGGCCGACCAACTCGCCGAACCGCCTTTACCAAGCCGTGATGCTGAGGGGTATCCCAAGCGGGGCTATGACATCCCAGGACCGCCACCCCGAGTCAGAAGGAAAGAGGACGTGGAACAAGAACGTCCCCTGACAGACTATGAGAAACAGTTGCTGCGAGAAATTCAAGATCTCAAGAACCGTCAAGAGGTGATGGTGGCTTCAGCTCCACCCAAGTACAGTGACAGTGTAGAGAACTGGCAGAAAGGTCTAGAGACGATCACCCATGACCGTCTTGGTCTCTTTTAAGAAATGTATAAAGGTCAATGTAGTACGAATAAAATTTTTTATTAGTGTGACCATGGAGTCTGTGTGGTTGTGTTATGCGTAGGAGGGTCTCTTGTCTCTGGTGCAGTGGCAATGCCATCAAACCCTTTGCCAAGTGTTATATGATCACCAACCAGGCGAACCAGTCCCCATTCCCCCTTGTCCCGAGGACACGCATCCTCTTCAAGTCTTTGAAGAAACCCAGGTGCACCTCAACCTGTATCGATGGGTGGTGTTTGTCTTATGGTTGAAATCCCACCCGAAAGCGTGGCGATGGTATCGAATCATTTAAAAGGCGCACCCCGACACCGTCCCTTCCATACAAACCTTATGGGATGAGTGCCAGAAAGTATGGTACCTCGAAAGACAAAAAAGCTCGATGTCTCCCAATCATGCTTGAGCCGTTACCATGATCCCAGAGCCCCCGGCAGTTTAGGAGGCGTGCAACGGTTTGCGCGGGCCCATCAATTGGCCTTGAAAAAAGCCCAACGCACCTTGGAACGGGATTTGGCCTACCCCTTGCATAAACCTCGACGTCGTCGTTTTCCGACCTTGCCGGTGATTGTTGGGGGATTGGATGATCAATGGGTGGCGGATTTGGTGGAAGTCCAACCCTTGGCCAAGTATAATCGGGGCATACGTTATTTACTGACGGTGTTGGATGCCTTGTCCAAATACGCGTGTGTGCAACGGTTGAAAGCCAAAACCGGGGTGGCCTTGGTCCATGCCTTTGACAAGATTTTGAAACAAGGACGACGTCAATCGATTGCAAACGGATCGAGGGAAGGAATTTTACAACCGCACGTTTCAACGTTGGCTCGAAGAGCAAGGCATTAAGCATTTTTCGACCGAAGGGGATGCCAAAGCGAGTGTGGTGGAACGATTTAACCGCACGTTGAAAGAACGTTTGTACCGCTATTTTACCGCCGCCAACACGTTACGGTTTGACGACGTGTTACCCGACTTGATGCAAGGCTACAATGCCACGCGTCATCGAAGTATTGGCATGGCCCCCCAAGACGTGACGTGGGGCAACGAAGAAGCCGTGTGGAAACGTTTGTACGGCCTACGTTTGAAAGGAAAGAAAAAACCCCAATTCAAGGTGGGAGATCGGGTCCGTCTCAACAAGATTCATCGTACGTTTGAAAAAAGGTATCTACCTGGTTGGACCGAAGAAGGGTTTGTGGTGCATCGCGTGGTACCGGGACCTGTACCCACCTATAAGATTCGCGAATGACACGCCGGTGCAAGGTACGTTTTACGACGCCGATTTACAAAAAGTGCACGTGTCCGACCAAGCCTTGTTTCGCATCGAAAAGGTACTTAAGCGTAAAAAAGATCGATGGTTGGTCAAGTGGAAAGGGTAGCCAGACAAGTACAATAGTTGGATTGCCCGCGGAGACGTGACCTCCCTCCGTCCACCCAAACGACAACCCAAGACCAAAGAAACCCCACCCAACCGAAAAAGAACAACAATAATCATGACCTTGGTCCCCAACTCCTCGTTTTACGTGACGTAGATGAGTCATGCCAGTACCCGTGAGTTTCGTGAGAACAAAGCCCATCATTTTAGAAACCGGTTGCCCCAACCCATTCGATTTGTAGGCAAAGGATGGATGGTGGGCATGGTTAGTTTGTCCTTACCCACCATTCCGGTGGTAGGGGAAGATTTTGTCGGCAACCAAGAGCCTCTGTTGTACGTGCGATGGCACGAACGGGTGTATGCCAAAGACGATCAAGGGAACGATGTCTGGTGGCATCAACGTCGCGAACTCTTTGTATACGGTCGAGATATGAAAGACAGTTGGTCCTCGTTGACGGGAGTTCAATTTTTTCACCAATTGGTGGTTCGTTACGAGCAAGAACGCGCGCGTCAAACCCAACCCAAAAACAAATGGGCGGAGGACAATGGTCTCAAGTTGTACCCAACCTTTGAATGGACCTCGCAAGGGGATTTGGTGTTGAATACCAGCAATGTGGATTACAAAACACAAGTGGCACGTGTGTCATGGGGAAAAACCTTGGCCCTGAAAATGGGATGGATTGAAGAAGTGTCCACCGGCAAGTATCGCCTGGGACCCAATCTCTTGCAAGAATTTCAAGGAATTTCAACCATTCCCACCCCGACGGATGTCCTCGATGGCAACAACAAGCCCACCTTTTGGAAAGTGGATGGGGATTATGTGGATTATGAGTCTATCGTGCAATTGGCGGTTTGTGAATGTCAACGACAAGTTTCGTCCCTCGTCGGAATTTCCCTCCACGCGTCCCTTGCACGTGTATTGCGATGTGGGCACCAGCAGCATGGTAGGCAATCGCATCACGGATCTCTTACGAGAAATCAAGTACCACCCTCAAAACACCACCCACTTTGAACCTCGACACATTCAATATGTCCCGGTACGCAATGAAGTGGTGGAAATCGTGGAAACCCAGATGGCTGAAACCAATGGGGATCTGGTGCAATTTGGCGAAGGCCATACCCTCCTGACCCTCCACTTTAAAAGGGAGGTCGTAATGTGAAGAAAGAAGACAGGATGTTGTTCTACGTGGCGTTACCAAGCCATGCCGACCGACATGAATTTCCCAACAACCAAGCCAATTCGTTCAAGATTCGTTTACCTCAACCGTTACGGTTACCTGAGGGTCAATGGCAAGTCAGCTTGAGTGCCATTTCCTTACCGGATACGCACGTCAATTTGTACGACTTGGTGCAAAAAGATGGGTACGTTATGTGGACGTCCTGGGACCAAACCTATCCCAAACTGGGTGGAAAAGACGGGGAAACGGCCACGCGAGTAGGGACGGCTGAAACCCTCATCAACGACATCCAACATTTGGATTGGGTGGTGGATGGGGTGAGTTTCATGAAAGCTGCCATTACTCACTTGGAACAACGACGCAAGGAAACGGCGATTCAAGGAGGTCATTTTACCAATGATCAAGGCAAACACACCTACGTCAAGTTTCGTTGGGAAGGTGACGATCTCATCATTGATAACACGAATGTCTGCCATTGCAAAACCAACACGCCGGGCCTGTCCATCTTGGCCAAGTTGGCTCTCAAGATGGGATGGTCACGTAAAATAGACAGTGGCTTGATTTTGGAACCTAACTTACAACAAGAATTTATTGGTGATCAAATACCCAACATGACACAACCGATTGACAACGATTGGAACAATTTGAACGACGATCAGCACAACCCGGTCTTTTGGACGGTGCGTTCGTTTTCACCGGATCATTTACAATTGAGTATGAGTTGTAGTTGGCGTTTCACCAACTTGATTGTGGCGTTTCGTGCCGTGGTGGGAGATCCTTCGCGATCGTTGCACGTGTACTCGGACGTGGCAAGCAGCACGATTGTAGGCAATCGCGTGACCGATTTGTTGCTAGAAATCCAGTACAAGCGAGAAGGACGAGGCACCCTGTACTTTGAACCGTGGCACATTCAATACCTACCGCTTCGCAATGAAGTGCTGGAAATCATTCAAATTCAAGTGACCGAAACGGTTGGCACCGGGGGAGACTTGGTCAAGTTTGGCAAAGGGAACACCATTGTCACGTTGCACTTCAAAAAGACATAAAAAGAAAACGCGTGTGACTTGAAAAGGGAAACAACAAGATGCCAAAGACAAGAGTGCGTCGAAAGAGACGTCAACAAGGCGGTCTTTTGCCACTAGCCGCTCTCGTACCAGCCTTGATGGCTGTGGGGAAGGCCGCGGCTCTAGGTGCGGTGGGTGGTGCGGCGGGTTACGGTGGCAAAAAAGCGATGGAAGCGGCTACCACTCGGAAGAACAAACGCAAATGACGGTATAAAAAGGGGTCACGTGAAGCACCGACAAAAACAAAGGGATCGTTGGTGAAGACAACATGCGAGGGGGGAGTTTGACACGATTTCGTACGGACGAGTGGTATGATGAATACGGCAACGGGCTGATGAGGGAGGCCGTGCGTGGGGGTTTCCAAGGCCTTAAAAGGACTCGAAATCCTTTGAAACTGCCTAGTAATACCGTGAGAGGATTGAAAGCAGGGTTATCACGAGGCGTCAAACGAAAAGCCGAAGACGTCATCAAAAAGGAAATTACCAAACAAGCCAAGAAAGCCTTGAGCAATAAGAACGTGAAAGAAGCCGCGCGTGTGGCCAGTGCCTTGTTTCCCAAACAAACCAAACGCGCTCGCGATATTTTTGGGCTGTGAAAAATGGAGCCAGTGCATTCGCGACCTCGACGGATTCGTAGTGATCGGGGTCTCCCTCGACGGGGAGGTTTGTTTCCTTTTTGGAAACTCACGAAATTTCCCGCAAACATTTTCTCCACTTTCGAAATTATATACAAACATCGCCTTTTACATGTAATGTAAAATCACGTTGATGGCCGTCTCTTTCGTATAGAAACAAAACCAAATTTTAAAAAACATTCAGAAATAAAACGATGAAATTGCAGTCGGTACACTACAAGTATTTAGCTGTTAAAAGGTTTAAAGGATTTACAGCGGTTTTCCCAACGGCCAACTGTGTTTTTAGTGGATGTCAATCATCTGTTTCTATGAAAATTTTTTCGAATTCCCGCGCGCCTATTGGCTCTTGCTGATTGTCACATGTAACGCAATCCTGTCTGGGGCCATGAATAATTTTGCGAATCCCAGTCACGTGCCCACCGGTTCTTAAAAGTTTTGTGACAGAACTAAGACAATTCTGGAAATATTCATTGAGGACACAATCGGTGTTCTGTACATTTTGACTTTCAATTGACTGAAAGTAGTAAATGGCGCTCGTATGGGAGTTAATCCTGGCTTCTGATTGGTCGAGTGACGTCAGAAGTCACGTGATGGGGGGAAACCGCGGACCAGTGGTAAAAAGGGATCGTGGGCTCACCGGAAGTCACGTGATTTGGAAGGGGAAACCGCTGACCAGTGGTAAAAAGGGATCGTGGGCTCAGGCAACCGGAAGTCACGTGATTTGGGAAACCACTGACCAGGGGTAAAAAGGGATCGTGGGCTCAGGCAACCGGAAGTCACGTGATTTGGGAAACCGCTGACCAGGGGTAAAAAGGGATCGCGGGCTCAGGCAACCGGAAGTCACGTGATTTGGAAGGGGAAACCGCTGGCGAGGGTGAAAATTCGATCGCGGGCTCAAGGGGAAGGAAAACCGCGGAGAAAACGCGGGCGCAAAGTCCAAAGTCCAAGTTGGGTGGCGGGGGTGATCCTTGAGTCCAAGAAAAAGACACGGTGATGTGGTTAAAAATATTTTTTAATGGAAGACATGTTTGAACAGCTCAACAAGTCATTTAATGAGGATCCAAGGTTCTTCAAACAGCTCAACAAGTCATTGAATGAGGATCCAAGGCTCTTCGCGATAATCCATGGCTTGCGGATGAGGAGAGTTCCATTCGAAATCACAAGGGGCTTGTCGAATGCCTGGTATTGGAGGATGGGCCGCGGCTCCCAAGTCAACCCCGAAGAACAAAAACAGGAGTACATCAAAAACTACTTCGTAATCAACGTCAAGGTGCCTTCACAGCCTTTTGATGATATGAGTGTTTCCATTTTGATGAGTATTCCTTTTGATGTGTTCCATTTTGATAATAATATGAGGGTTCCATTTTGATAATAATATGAGTGTTCCATTTTGATGAGTTCCATTTTTAATGAGTTCCATTTTGATAATAATATGAGGGTTCCGTTTTGATATGAGTGTTCCTTTTTGATGAGTGTTCCATTTTGATGAGTGTTCCATAATAATAATAATAATAATATGAGGGTTCCATTTTGATGAGTATTCCATTTTGATGAGTATTCCCTTTTGATGAGTATTCCCTTTTGATGAGTATTCCATTTTGATGAGTATTCCTTTTTAATATGAGTGGATTGGTTCCAACTGGCTTCACCACAATTTTCAAGGCAAAAGCCGGCAAGGAAGCTTGCTCTGGACTCCTCAGGTATGCTACTAAGAAGAGGTAAGCAATACCAATGACTTGACGTACTCTTAGGAAAGAAGGCCCTTGTATCCATAGGGATAAGTAAGGAAGGTGTGCGGATCCACGACTCTCTTGTCATACACCAACTGGTACCGTTTGTAATCTGGAAAGGTGTACAGTAGGTAGTGCTTGGGATCCCGGACGATCTGGTGTGTTTTCACAATTTGGGTTTGTCTGGGTTTCAGGAGGGGTTTCTGGATTTCGTCGAGGACGTTCTGTCGCATGACGTTATAGTTCAATTGGCTCTTGCCTTCGCTGTTGAGACGGAATCCCCGCACCTTGCATTCAACGTGACCAAGCTTGGTTTGGTAGCCATAGTTCTTGGGACCCGCCGACACGAATTCCGTAATGTAGTCGTCGGGATCCAATTCACTCGTGAAGTCCCCGAGGTAATCGCCCAAGACCGGGTTGGGTTGGCCTTCGTCTTGCAGGAAGATGATGGAGTCCGTGTCGTAATACAACACCCGGTCCCCTAATGGTTGGAGGGCAGCATAGAGGCGAAGTCAGGCCCAACAGGTAGTGAAACAGGCCACGAAGATGTTCAGGTTGGGTGACACGGGGATGTCTTCGTCCTGGTACTGGTAATGGGCCTCCACTAGGTCGTCATTGATGACGGAGACGTGGCGCACGTCCAAGCTATCGGTATCCAGGAAACGGTGAAAGGCTTGAGGGTCATGAAAGGGTTGGACTTGGGTTTTGTTGAGGCGTTGACCAAATTTACCCCACATGGAATTGAGCATCATTTTGGCCAGGGTGCGGAGCCCCGGATTCTTCTTAATCTTGTCGTACTCCAACTGGATGCCTTCGTGTTCGAAATAGTTGTCTATATAAGTTTGTTTGTCTTGTTCAGTCATGTTCTCCTTAGGCCACCCACTCGCCTCTTGTTTGATTTTCAACCAGGTATTGACGTAATCTTCGAACAGACCCTCACAGGTCTCGCCAAAATGCCAGACCTCGTAGATGTACTGGACTTGGTACCCGAGCTCGACGGCTTTGGCCAATTCCGGACTACACCACGTCCCGGTCAGAACCCGTTGGGCGTCGGTATGGTTGCATTCGGGGGATCTGTCCCAGGGACGTTTGGGCATTTCGTTTTGCACACACGTTGCACAGAGGGGAAACAGGAGTTTGCTGTCATGGCGGTAAGGTAGGACCGGATGGTACAATTCGTGGGGAGGCAAGATTTGACATTGGATGAGACCAAAGTACGGGTGGATGTCGGTGTGACCCGGGGTGGAGATGAAACGAGGATGCCCCTTCGGGTAGACACAGGTTTTGTTGACCCATGGGTACAAGGAGGTGACATCGATGTAATGGATCTTTTGAGTGGGGGTGACACGGTGATACAGCTTGACGGCATTGGTACGTCCTCCACAGAAGGCGTCGCGGGGATTCAAGGGGTCTGTGAATTGAAGCTGGGTCACAAACGTACGGATATCCGAGGAGGTGTCTTTGAGACGAGCCCATTCACATTCCCACATTTGAACGACCGTGTACCCGAGCTCTTTGAGCCGTTGGATCTTTTGTTGGGTGGTCTCGTAGACATCTTGCAGGGTCCGATCAAAGTGGCGTACATGGGGTTCGTGGCGGTTTGGATAACACGTCGGGCATCCATGGGTAAAACAACCTTGAAATTCGTACACGGTCCGGGTGTCGTGGCAGTACCCATCCACGAAGCCAACAGGGGGGAGGCGAACTTCCCCGGCATTACCCACATGTTGGACTTCTTGGCCACACCAAGTGAGCCATTCCAGGGCGACGCGGGATTGATTGATGCGATTGCGCCAACCACGGACGGGTTCACTGGCGATGCTGTTGGGGATCATCCGGTTCATGCGTAAATCCCGGTTGCAGGCCGAAGCAATGGTGATATGCTCAAAAGGGTTGAAGCCCGTCAGGGTTTCAAACAAGCGTTTGAATGTCAGACACCCTTGTTTCAAGAGGCGTACATCCGATTGGCAGTAAGCCACCAATTCTTTCTGAAAGTCAAAGACTTGGTCGCGTTGCTGTTGATGCCACGTTTCCAAGGCTTGCCTGTCTTTGGGCGCTAGGGTTTCGGGCATATAGTAATCGAGGGCTGGGACAGGTCCCACGTACGTTTGGTGGGCGGGGTGGTTGAACTTGTGCGGGAAGTACCCTTTGCAGAGTTCTGTCAAGCCAAAGGTTTTGGGAAAGGCGGACAAAGGCATCTGGAAAAAACTCAATGAATCGATGAAACGAAGACGATCGTGTTGGACTTGCAAGAGCTTACACCCGTTCCGGAGCTGCTCGACGATTCGGTTGTCGCCATAGTATTGATGAATGACAAAATAGCCATCATAGCCCTGGAAATTATGAGCCAGGACATTGACTTGTCGTGTGTCGTGGAGGGTCAAGGTATCTAACCATTCTAGGAAATCGCGGACGCAATGGTGGCCGGGGAAACACTTGGGTTGATCGTCGTCTTCGGTTTCGGCCACGACGAGATTGGCGATGTGTAGTTCCTGGGGTTGCATGGCTTCAATATCAAAAAATACCTGCAAAGGAGGCTGGTCCTCCGGGACGGTGCCTGTGGTTCCTCGTTTCCTCTTTCTTTTCTGGTTGGCTTGAGGTTTGGGGGCTGTTTGAATAAAACAACGATGCGTTTCGCCGTCCACGTACTCGTGGCAGGAGGGACAGTCCAGGTATCCGCATTGATGCTTAGTAATCTGATCTAATCCCACGTTCTGTTTACGACAGGCAGGACAACGACGACGTTGAGAACAGATGGTGGCCTGGGAGTTGCTGGCAGGTTTGCCGGTTGGATCCTTGACAAGGTGCATTTGGAAACACGTGTCTCCGAAAAAGTCTCGATGACAATGTTGACACCGTCGGGTGGCTTTCTGGCCTCGAGGGTATGCATGAAGGAAGTCCTGGCATTCTTTTTGACGACAGGCCCCACAGTGCTTTTGCTTGGTGCATCGATGGTGATCTTCATGGTCATAGGGTTTCCAACAATGGGCACAGACGTAACTGGTCCCGAAAAATCCCGGCAACTTGGTGATGACGTCATAATGGTTTTGGTGGTGCAACAGGATCAATTGTTTGTCTTGAGGGGCGCCAAAGGTCGTGATGTGAAAAGATCGATGGGCATCCACCAACAGGATCTGGTAACCTCTGAGGGACGGGGCTTGACTAAAAGACGTCAAGGCGTCGTAACTACAGGGGCCGAGGGGCACATTGGCTTCCCGTTGCAGGTCCCAAGCCAGGGTTCTTTGCAGCGGGCCCTCTCCCTTCCGAATGGCTCTCTGTTTCGGGTGCTGGTCCACGCGAGCTTTGGCGACCACAAGGGCTCGAGCACAACAGAGTTCATCTCTGGTTTGAATCCGAATGACGGAGTGTTTCTTGGTCGTTAACATGGCCATGGTAGGGTGGCCGGGTTTGCCACGACGGGGTCGGCCGGTACCTTGAGGGGCATGATGAACTTGCGTAATGGAGACTTGAAACGAATCGTCCATTTCAAATTGTTCGTTGCTGTTGAGGGCTTGCGCCAAACGTTGGAACAGGGCCTCCACACGGTCTCCGCCTTCACGCCATTCCCCCGCGCGTAATCCCCACCCCTGAAAATTGTTATGGAGGCGATTGGATCCGATGGTAAAGTAAAGGCGATCTTGATCGTGGAGGTCCGGCGTGGTGGTTAATACTTGATTCACGGCTCGACGTAACCCCTCTTGGAGAGCTTCCGTGATGTTTTGATCTGGAATCAAGTTCCCCCTTTGACGTAAACGGGTATTGAAATGACGTTCACGCACCCCCATTCGACGACTCGTCCGATCGACAAAGGGTTGGAGTTCAAAGTCAAAGGTTCCGATCGGGGTATCCAACCCTCCTGCACCCCTTTGTATCGAGGTATCTCCGGCTCCGCTTTGTTGAAGGAGATGGGTTTGAAAGGCACGTTGCCGTTCGAAGCGATCCAACGCCTCTTGACAAATCTCATCACTGTCCGGTATGTCTTCGATGCATAACAAAGGTCCCACACAGGAATTTGCTGGCGTCTCTTCTTCTTCTGGCTCTGAATCGGACATCTCTAGTCCAAGCAATGACATCATCTCATGGGGCTCGAGGCCACTAGGCCCCGCACGAGCATCATCTTCTGGCGGCGGCGAGGCCATGATCAGATAAACTCCGCTGGTGGCCGGTCTTCGGGTTTTATAGAGAAAAAAGGGTCACGTGAAGAAGAGCATGAACCAATCACAAGCAGGCCCCACGGGGTCCCTGGGAGGGGTGGGACGGGGTGGGGGGACCCCCCTCCCCCCTCTCTAGTTTGGACCCATGGGGCATCACGGGAACGAATAAACCGCTATAAAAGAAATCGAACCGCCGGCGGAGTCATCTCAAAATGGAGGTTGATCAAGACAAGCTGTTGGAGACCTTTGAAACTTTTGAAGCGGATTTGGAAGTCGAGGAGATTTTGAAGAAAGTCAAGGAGGAGTTGGCGCTGGACTCAAGTGTCACAGAGTTTGGGGAGAAGCTCGAGCAAAGGGAGCAGCTCAAAGGGGCAGCTCAGGCAACCCAGGCAGCACGAGCCACCTACTTCCACCAGCTGTGTTACCCTCAACACACCTGTGAGTGGTTTGTGGAGGGGCTGGACTATTGTTGTGATTATTGGCGTTATCAATTCAAACGCCCAGCCACCCCTCCACCAGCACCGCCCCCGTCTCCCGATGTCGGACGAAAAAGAAGTGCGCCCCCACAGAGCCCCCTACAAGAGTCAAGAAAGCGCTGCTGTCCCCAAAAGGACCCAAAGAGCCCGGCGGAGGGAAACTGACAGGTGCTACCAGCCACCACATCGGCCCCAGCTCCCGATGGCTCTCTCGATATCGTTGCGCCCCCGCAGAGCCCCCGTCAAGTACCACGAATGCGATGATGAACGGGCTCCCCGCCGAGCGGCCCCAAGTACCCAAAGAGCCCCGCGGGCGGAGGACGACAGGCGCGACCAGACAACGCATCAAACCCCGCGGGCGGCGGCCGACAGGCGCTACCGGGAAACGCATCGAGCCCAGCGGGCGGAGGCCGACAGGCGTTACAGACAACAACATCTCGAGCGCATAAGGGAGAAAGACAGGGACTACTATAAAGCTAATCGGGAACGGATCCGGGCGCGTCAGCAACGATATCGACAGAGACATCGGGAGGCGGTGAGGGAGAACCAGCAACGATATCGAGAGAGCCGTCGGGAGGAGGTGAGGGAGAAACAGCGACGATATCGAGAGAGCCGGGGAGAGGAGTTTAGGGAGAAACAGAGGCAGCGTGATGCCCGTCGTCGGAAGACCCATCCCGAGCTGGTGAGGGCGCAAAACAGGATTCGTCAAGCCCGTTATCGGGCGAAAAAGAGAATAAAGAAGAAGTTGACGACGCCGTTAACCATCCCCCTGACAGATTGTCGGATGTCTGTGAGGGACTATGTCCAAACCTTTTGTGACTCGCTGGACTCGGGGGATACCCCGCTCCCGGAATCGCAGGACTCTGGGGATACCCCGCTCCCGGAATCGCAGGACTCTGGGGATACCCCGCTCCCGGAATCGCTGGACTCTGGGGTTACGAACGTGCCGCTCCCGGAATCCTTTCTTCAACTCCTTAATGAGGACTCTCATACTGTGCTGGATTTGGATTCGGGGGCCCTGCAAGTCAGCGAACCCTCTGACTGTAACGATCTTTCATTTTTGCAGGATTTATTGGCACCCGACGAGTGGGAGCAGGTGATGGACGATGTGCAGGATTTTGATGTGGATGATTGGTTGGAGGACATGACGTCATCCGACGAAGGCGTCGATTTGATATATGATTTAGTATCTTAACCCTCGTTTCCGTATTTGGCAGAACATTCGTTTCCGTATTTGGCAGAACATTCGTCTCCGTATTTGGCAGAACATTCGTCTCCGTATTTGGCAGAACATTCGTTTCCGTAATTTGGCAGAACATTCGTTTCCGTATTTGGCAGAACATTCAATCGGGACATTGTGGTAGAACGATCAAAGAGACAGTGACATTTTTTTATCAACGTGGATCATTTTGTCTACATCACAACGGGTTCTCCAGAATCCTGTTTGAGAATCCTGTTTTTTTTTGACACTACATCTTTGTTTGAGACAGTACAAGGAACCAATCAGACATTTTCATTTTTTATTACTTAACATGGTATGGGGTTGTCATTAAAGTGTTTTACAATTTTAAACGTTTCTTGGCTTGCATGATTTTTTTGACCACCCGTTCCGTCTTGGTTTTCTTGCCGGGTAATTTATCAATGGCTTGGATCATCTTGGTATCGGCTTTCCATTTGTCTTGCAAATTCTTGGCACGGCTGCAATCAATGTCGTGTTGTTTCGCAATTTGGTCCAAGCGATTGATCCCGGGATCCCCCCGTTTCAGGCGTTTGGCTAAATGCGTGCCAGGGCCCATGTATTGATAGCCAGGCCAATGAAATTCTTTGCCGGTTTTAGCAATCCATTTTTGGACATCCAAGGCCCCTCCGCGTTGACGGCGTTTCCGTTGGGTGCCCCTTCTCCTCCTCCTCTTGGTGCGGGGGGCCATCTTTTTTTACCCACTGTCGTACTGCAAACGTCGTCGTCGGGGTGGTTTGCCTTTGGCCCAATCTTCCCACCCGGGTAAGGGTTTTAATGCTTGCACTTCACGGGAGACGCCTTTGCCTTTGCCTTTGCCTTTGCCCTTACCACTCTCGGCTAACTTTTTTTCCAAGGCCTTGCGCTGTTCTCGAATGGCTTGTAAACGCGATCGGGTATCCCCTCGACTGGTAGAAGGTCTCTCTTCTCTCGTGCCTTCCCTGGTAGCAGGGGTAATGGTGGGTTTGGGAGCCGACGGACCTCCTTTTATCATGCGCTTCAACCATTGTTCCACGGGTCCCGTGACCAAATCCCCGGCCTCTTCCTCTTCTTCGCCAGGAGGTGCACCCGGGGCACCCACTCCCACACCTCCGGGAAATTGACGAATGCGTTTGGTTAACTTGGTTAATTCTTGACTCAACGGTTTGGTTTGAGCATTGACCACGGCCGGGGGCAATTGGGGGTTGGCTAACAAGACATGTTTTTGAGCGGCGAGCGAGGCGGCTTTGTTCAACAAGGCATTTTCGGTGAGTTCTCCTTTGTAATATTGAATGAGTTGCTCCAAGTCCTTGTGGGGAATCATGTAGACTGCATCCATGGGGGTTGACTACACTCGGAGCAAAGTTCCCCGTCTTCTATCTGACGACAGCTCTCACAAAGACGGGACTTTAAGATGTGCCTGTACTCTCGATACAACAGGCGATATTTATGCTTCCAATAATGACACTCGTCTTTCCACTGGTCGGTGGCCCGATTGGCCTCTTGTAACAGTTTCATCCAGGTAGGGAGGGTTAACGAAGACATTGACATAACACCTGATGGAGTCCTTGAAATAACCCGCGTCCTTTTTGTTGAACCAACCACGCCCGACGTTTTTTCACGGAATGTCGACGACGTCCCAAATCGCGTAGCACCTTTTTATAGGGTCGAAGCTTGGCTAGGATGGGGGGTGTGATGGGAATCTTGTTTTTCAATAAGTTCAAGACCAGTTCACTCACGGCATTGATTTGATCGGCATTGGCATGTTGTAACAACTCTTGACGTTTGGAACCATTGGCTTCTTGTAACATGGAGCGTAAAAACGGGAATTGACGTCGAAGACGTTGCATCCTTTATCGGTGACGGCGACGATACCGTTGATTGGCTTTTTGGATCGTGCGTTTTATACGTTTATCCGTTTCCAAGGCCACGGCTTTCCCCAATCCCGTCAGGGCAGGGACCAATAGATTTAAAAAACCGCCTCGTTGACGACGTCGTCGTCTTCTCTTCAAGGATACCATGAGTGCGACAAGACACGTTGAAGGGCTTTGTTTTGTTTGATGACGTCTTGCGTCTCTTTATAGCCTTGACGGGTATTGCGTTTCAAATCGGACCACCACCCGCCACCTCGTTGTCGTCGGTAATGTTGTACATTATCGGTAATGCCTTTCAAGGCTTGACCGCCTAATTTGCCTAAAGCCAGTCCAAACCCAGGCGCGGGTCCCGATAGAAACATACTCATGCCATGGGCAATTTTATCCACCAAACGGGGTTTGCGACGCATTAAAGCCCCTCCTCTTTGTTTCCTTTTTCTGCGTCGTCGTCGTCGGACGGCCATGGTTCTAAGAGTGTCGGGCTGGGAGGGAGCGGCTTTTTATGGATCCAGTAGTCTTTGGGTTTCAAGGGACGAGGACATCCGTCCACATAGCATTGGGCTTCCACGGGTTGGTAGACAAAATGACCATGGTACTCTTGCACACATCGTTTGGGTAGCGGCGGAGTGAAATCCACAATGGTATCATCCAAGGTTTGCATCTTGATCAAAAATCCTTCCAGGTCCTCCAAGGGAACCCTACGCCCATAGGTTTTCAATTCGGTCAAGGCTTTGGCATAGGTGGTAAACGCAAATCGACTCACGGTCACTTTGAACCGGTACTGTTTAAAATCGGCCCATCCTTTGACCACGGTGCCCACGGCTGCCAAACACGCCACCAACGTGCTGTTGTCCAACAGGGGACCCGCAATCATACCGGCTGCCATCAGGAGTAACGCCAGGCCATTGAACAAGGCATTGATACACTTGTAATGATTCAACATTTTGCGATAACACCACCATTGTTGATGGTAAAAGGCATACAACGAATCCATCCGTTGTAACAATTCGGGGGGCAAGGGGATGCCAGGACGTCGAGATCCATTCAATAACGACACCACGGTTTTCATCCTCACGGCGACACCCGGGACGACGAGGTTTGTACGCTGGGGGCTCCTCCCTGTTTATAACTGGTCACAATGCTATTGGTCATGGTCACATTCGCAATTTCCCGTCCTTGGGCCAATTGTTCTTGATCTTGTAACAGCATGCGTAAACGTCGTTGTAAATCGGCTTGACGCAAGGTACGAGGTTGTCTGCCAGAACTTCCAGGCGATCCGGGAGTGGTGGAGGCAGGTGAACCGGGGAAAAGGCGTCGTCGTCGTCGCCCCCGTCGTCCACCACCACCACCGCCACCGCCACCACCACCTCCACCACCACCACCTCCACCTCCTCCACCTCCTCCACCTCCTCCGCCAGCACCAGCACCAGCACCACCACCAGCACCACGTCCACCACCACCACCACCACCACCACCACCAGCACCACGTCCACCACCTCTAGTCCTGGGTCCACGGCGTCCCCTACCATCACCTCCACCACGTCCACCACCACCACCACGTCCACCCCCATTACCCCCAGCACCCGCGGCTGTTCGAGCACCCGCCGCCCGGGGTACGCTAGGAGGCGTCGCAGGCGTTCGAGCCCCGGACGACAAGCCGGCGCTCCCCCTACTAAGTGGAGTGTCCACGGAAGACGGCGGGGTAGTCTGTATGCTACGGAACGATTGACTTCCTGGGCTTCCTACCCCAGCAGGGGCAGAGGCCCGTACAGGGGGTGGAAGGTCAGGCAACGATTCCAAATATCGGGTGAGGGCATCATAATCACCCGCCTCCTCCGCTTGATCAAAGGCTTGGGCAATCAAGTCTTCGTCCCCCGTATCCAAAATTTCTTGGATGGTCCCTGGAGACACTTGGTTGCTAGTGGTCGCCCCGACCCCCGCAGGGGTCGTGGTATCGTACGATTGCGGAGGTTGACGGTCGTCCTCGGCCATGGTTGCTCTTTTTTCCGGTTCCAAAAGCGGTGTTGTCCCTTTATAGGCGCTTTTGATAGGTGCGCGTCCATCCTTCGTCTTTTAACAGGTGACTCCATAACCGTTGTTGATCCGAGGAGGCCGGGTGTAAATCTAACATCAAATAGCCATACGGGCGCGTGGTGGCCTGATGAAACGTCTCCAACGTGTCTTTCCAGGTGGTCGGAAACGATTGCAGCATGACATTGCGCACCCCTAATTGATCCCGGGGATTCTTGAACGCCACAATGTAATGCGCATTGCGGGAAATACTTTTGGCATAGCGCCCCACGGGAAACATGTCTTGGCACAAGTAGAGCACCGTCACCCCTTGATGATGTGAATGTTTGGTGAATAAATCCAACACGCGTTTATCGTGACTCCCTTCATCCATTAAATCATCCAAGACGAGGACCCCCTGTCCTTGAGGAAACCATTGCACCAAGGCTTGATGATCGGGAATCCCTTCGTGAAACCTCACCCCATGATCTTGCATGCCTCGAAAGCGATCTTGCCATGCCCCATAACAATAATGCACTTGCGTCGGGGGCCTTTCAAACAACTCGGGGTTGTCTACCAAGAGTTTTTCCGTAAACACGGTTTTGCCGCATCCCGAGGGTCCCACCACCAAGATAGAGGAGGGGGTATGAAAACGAAACGGTTTCCCCGTTTGCATGATGATAATACCCATTTTAGAAAAAAAAGGCACCTTTTTATTGGAATCGGTGGGACTCGAACCCACGCCCGATCCCCCTACACCTGTTTTTTCGGGGGATCCAAAGGCTCTACCGACTGAGCTACGACTCCGACACCGTTTTTCCAACAAAATTTTTTATTTAATCATTCCGTTGATGATACGGATGACAACAGAGTTGATACCATCTGGCTTCTTGGCCTACAATCAATTGTTGAACGCGTTGACCGGCTTGATGGTCATTGCTTACATAATCATGATCCGAAAACTCATTTAAAAAGTCTTGCAAGGTCCGTCCACGGGCTTTGGCTTTCAAGTACAACAAGGCGTAATCCCCACAACTCTTGCTTGAAATGGCTTGGAGGGACTTGCCATTGGTCACCACATACTTCCAATGTTGGCCAATCCAATCTTGGAACGGGGCGGCTTGCACGTACGTGTCCATGGGCAAAGCATAACTGTCGAGGACTTCACACACATTTCCCTCGGTCCACACCGCCAACCAATGTTGTCTGGGTTGATCGTGCGGGTCGGTGTTGACAATGTGCCCTTGGCGTTGGGTTTTGACAGGACGCTTGGGTAATCGATCACAGGCCACCGTTCCGTAAAAGTAACGTTTCAAGTGGGGGTCGTCGCGAGCTAAATAATCCAACTGCACATTATTCAAGGCCACGTGTTCCATCAGTGTTGGTAAATGTTGTACAACACGGCTCCGTTGCTGTCAATCTCCAGCAAGTTCTCAAATTCTCCATAGACGAGCACGGTTATATTGGTACCGGGGGCAGCTCCAAATTCCAAGACCAGTTGTAAATCTCCACTTTGCTTGGGGTTGAGGTTTTGACTGTCTACACATCCATTGGCCACATTGTCAAACATGAACAAGGTACAATTTTTCGCTTCGCCCCAATCTCCTAGTTCCACCATATTGCCTTTCTTTTTACACCAAGCCCCACTGGCTTGCAGAAAACGGAAGTACCCCAAGTTATCTCGGGTCCCATTGTTGTGTATCAAGTGCAGGGTTTCATAAGGGTATTCTTCTCCTTTGACAATCTGTTTGATGGAGGTCAAACCAAATTTCTGGAAGCAGAAGGGATCTCGGGTCACATCCCCATTGAAGGCGCGGCTGTCCAACAACCCTACAATCAATCGGTCTGGTATTCTGTTTTGAAACAGGTTGGGGATATCAAAACGGGTCACATTGCCTTGCATACTGAAGGTGCGGATTTCACTACGGACGGTGGGGTAAGCAGCCACTTGGCCTTCATTGTGTCTTTTTTCAGATAAACTCTGGTAGATGGCGTCATTCAAACGCAGTTGACAGAGATGAAACCGTAGTTTGACATCGCCTTCCATCAATCGGCCGGCGAGAGCCACACCATTGAAAAACAGGTTGGGGCCATTGAAATGAAATTTCATCTTGATTTCAATGCCTGGCACCAACAGTTTGCCAAAGTGAAAGACTTCCAAGTGCGGGGTAAACACCAGACTGTGGGTGGCGCCTCCAGCATACTTGGTCACTTCAGCGACCATGGCTTCATAGGCCGCTTTATGATTAGCCGTCAGAGCGTTCCAGGCTGCATGGTCTCCTGCTTTGTCTGTGTTGTTGTTGGTCCATTGGGGTGGGAAATCCACTTGATTGTACCAGCCTTGGGGTCCTAACACGGTCTTGCCATCTTCTCGGTCATAATTCAGCAAGGTTTCCAGGTAAGCTTTGTAATGATAGGTGTCGGATTGAGGACTGATCAACGTGCCATTCAACTGCAAGTCAATTTGTTTGATGATGGAATGGGCCAAATTGTTGACGGGCCACAATTTCTGATCGGCCACCAAGTTATCGTTCGTACTCTTTTGCAATCTCAATTCCATGGTAAAGTAACTGCGTCCCAAATCCACAAAATCGTCTAATCCTGGAATGATGAATTCCATGGGATTGATACCCGTGGTGGTGGGTTGGATGGTGACCATGCGATAGGCATTGATGCTAATGTCGGTCGGGGGCACCTTGAAAATCCGTAACGCTGGGTTGACGGTCCCTTCGGAACGCGGATGCGCTGGGGCGGATTGTGTACTCAGGGCAGCCATGGTTAACGTCGTCGGCGTCGAGTGGTGGCACGTCGTCGTCGTGAGGGGTTTTTATACCGTCGTGCTAAGCGTTGTCTCAAATCAAACCCGGGTAGTCTCATCACCTCGGGACTCAACCAACCGCCACGTTGTCGCCGCATGAGTTTCCAAAACGGATACAGACCTCCCCATTGAGACAAGCCCCGATCACTACGAATGCGTCGAGATCGTGAATGCACGGGGTCCATGTTTAGACTCCCAAAATATCTCGCGCCCGTTTGGTTTGCTTGGGAAATAAGGCACTGGCTACCCGTACGGCTTGTTTCACGTTCTTATGGCTCAAGACTTTCTTGGCTTGTTTGGTAATTTCTTTTTTAAGGACGTCTTCGGCTTTGCGTTTGATCCCACGTGTCAAACCCGTTTCCAAGCCTCTCTTGATATTACTAGGCAGTTTTAAAGGATTTCGCGTGCTTTTAAGGCCTTGGAACCCCCCACGCAAGAGATCCGTCACCAACCCTTGTCCACTTTGACCCTGTTGATCATACCACTCGTCGGTCCGAAATCGTGTCAAACTTCCCCCACGCATCGTACTCTTCACGTGTTACCAAGGATCACGTTTGGTGGGTGTCACAGGACTCGTCTCTTTTTATACCGTCATTCATCGTCTTCTTTTTCGAAACGCGGCTTCCAACCCTTTCTTGGCCCCGTAACTCGCTGCACCCCCCGCAGCACCCAACGCCACGGCTTTCCCTCCCGCGATCAAGGCTGGAATCAGCGCAGCCAGGGGCAAGAGACCCCCTCGTTGCCTTCTTCGTCGTCTTCGACGTCTTCTCGTCTTCGGCATGTTTGCTTGTTTTCACAACTCTTGTTTTCTTTTTATACTCACATGAGGGTGCACGATTCCCCCGCATAGCGTTTTCGTTTTCCTTGCCGAATTTCCTCCATGCGTTTCAAATGCGCTTTTTTGGCATTCTTTTTCGCCAACTTTTCTATCCCTTTGGTGATGGACCAGGCCGTTTTAGGAATTCCCGCAATCACTGCGTTGATCCCTTCCCCCGCTTGGGGTCGTCGCCGTCGTCGTCGTCGTCGTTTCGGAGGCATGATTGACTTGGGGTCCCTTCTCGACTCTCTTTTTTATGCCTTTTTGAAGTGCAACGTGACAATGGTATGGCCGTCGCCAAACTTAACCAAGTCGCCTCCCCTACCAATCGTTTCGGCCACTTGAACGTGAATGATTTCCACCACCTCGTTACGAAGAGTCATGTATTGAATGTGCAACGGTTCAAAGTACAGGGTGCCCCGTCCTTGTCGCTTGTACTGGATTTCACGCAACAAATCGGTCACGCGATTGCCCACCACCGTGCTGCCTGCCACGTCCGAGTACACGTGCAACGATCGGGTGGGTTCCCCCACCACCGCCCGAAACGCCACATTCAAATTGGTGAAACGCCACCCACAACTCATACTCAATTCCATGTAATCTTCCACTCGACTGGTGGTCCAAAACACCGGGTTCCCATCCTTATCGGTGATATCCTTCCAATCGCTGTTCTTGGTCATGTCGGGGATTTGATCCCCCAGGAAGTCTTGCTGTAAGTTCGGTCCCAAAATCCATCCGCTGGCGATTTTACGTAACCATCCCATCTTGGCAGCTAACTTGGTATGAACGGCAAACGAGGGCGTGCGAACGGATCCATCATGAGAGACATTCGTGTTGTCAATGAGCAGATCCTCCCCTTCCCAACGAAACTTGACGTACGTGTGTTTGCCTTGATCGTCCAAAAACGTACCCCCTTGGATCACCGATTCCCGTCGTTTCTGTTCCACATGAGTAATGGCGGCTTTCATAAAACTCACCCCGTCCACCACCCAATCCCAGTCGTTAATATCGTCAATTTTGGTCACGGCCGCTCCATATTTGTTATAGGTCCCTCCGCTTTGACTGGGGGCTTTTAGGTGCCATTTGATGCCTAAGACGTGTTGTCCTTTCATCACCAACTCGTACAAATTGACGCGGGCATCCGGTAAAGAAATGGCACTCAACCCCACTTGCCATCCACCCCCCGTGAGCTGTAACGGTTGAGGTAAACGAATCTTGAAGGAATTGGCTTGGTTGTTGGGAAATTCACGTCGGTTGGCATGACTCGGTAACGTCACGTAGAACGACATCTTTGTCTTCTTCTTCACACCACCACCTCCCTTTTAAAGTGCAGGGTCAGGAGGGTACGTCCTTCGCCAAATTGGACCAGATCCCCATTGGTTTCGGCCATCTGGGTTTCCACGATTTCCACCACTTCATTGCGTACTGGGACATATTGAATATGGCGAGGTTCAAAGTGGGTGGTGTTTTCGGGCTGGTACTTGATTTCTCGTAAGAGATCGGTGATGCGACCCCCTACCATGCTGCTGGTCCCTACATTGCAATACACGTGCAAAGGACGCACCGCGGGAAATTCCAACGAGGGCCGAAAGGTCGCGTTCAAATTCACAAACCGCCAATTACAGGTCATGCTCAAGTTCATATAATCCCCATCCACTTTCCAAAAGGCGGGTTTATTGCTGCCATCCAGGACATCCGACGGTGTAGGAATCGAGGCCGAATGAAATTCTTGTATGATATTGGGACCCAATCGATACACCCCCGTCGACACTTGTTCAATCCATCCCATTTTCAAGGCCAAGGTTCTGCCCCATTCCACGCGGGCCACTTGTCGTTTGTAATCCACATTGACGGTATTCAACACCAAATCCCCGTCGGAGGTCCATTCAAACGTCGGGTACAATTTGAGACCATCGTTCTCTGCCCATTTGTTCTTGGGGGCGGTTTGTTTGGCACGGCTTTGCTCGTACCGGTACACCAGTTGATGAAACAAGTGCGATCCCGTCGACGAGGCCAATTCCTTTTTCATATCTCGACCGTAGGTAAAGAGTTCGCGACGTTGATGCCACCAGACATCGTCTCCTTGATCGTCTTTGTCATACACCCGTTCGTGCCATCGTACATACAACAGAGGATGGGATTCGCCCACGCCTCCTTCTTCCGCCACCACGGGAATGGTGGGTAAGGATAAACTCACCATACCCACCATCCATCCTCGACCCATAAATCGAATGGGTTTCGGCAACCGGTTTCGGAACAGATGGGCTTTGTTGCCAGGAAACTCCTTGGTACTCGCATGACTCATCAACGTCACGTAAAACGACGAATTGGGGACGAACGTCATTGTTTTAGCGTCGTCGGCGTCGTTTGCGCGGCCGAAGGGACGTCACGTCACCACGAGCAATCCAACTATTGTACTTGTCGGGCCACCCTTTCCACTTGACCAACCAACGATCTTTTTGACGCTTAAGTACCTTTTCGATGCGAAATACATCGGACACCTGGACTTTTTGTAAATCCTCCTCGTAAAACGTGCCTTTGATGGAGGTCTCATCCCATTCGTGAATCTTATAGGTGGGCACGGGGCCGGGGATCACACGATGCACCACAAACACTTCTTCGGTCCAACCCGGTAAATACCCTTTTTCAAAGGTACGATGAATCGTGTTGAGACGGACCCGATCTCCGACTTTGAATTGGGGTTTTTTCCGACCTTTCAATCGTTTGCTGTACAATCGTTTCCACACGGCTTCTTCGTTGTCCCATGTCACGTCTTCGGGGGGCATACCAATACTTCGATGACGGGTCGCATTATACCCTTGCACCAACTGGGGTAACACCTTGTCAAAGCGTAAGGTGTTGGCCGTGGTCAAATAACGGTACAACCGTTCTTTCAAGGTCCGATTAAATCGTTCCACCACACTGGCTTTGGCATCCCCTTCGGTCGAAAAATGTTGAATGTCTTGCTCGTCGACCCATCGTTGAAAGGTCCGATTGTAAAATTCTTTCCCTCGATCCGTTTGCAATCGGTTGGGGTGACGTCCTCCTTGTCTCACAATTTTCTCAAAGGCTTTCACGAGGGCCACCCCGGTTTTGGTTTTCAACGGTTGTACCCACGCGTACTTGGACAAGACATCCACGACGGTCAACAAGTAGCGTATACCCCGATTATGTTTGGCCAACCGTTGCACTTCCACTAAATCCGCCGCCCATTGATCGTCCAACCCTCCCACGATCACGGGTAAGGTGGCAAAACGACGACGTCGTGGTTTATGCAAGGTGTAGCCCACATCCCGTTCCAAGAGTCGTTGGGCTTTTTTCAAAGGGAGTCCCTGGGCTTTGGCAAACCGTTGCACCCCACCTAAACTCCCCGGGGCGCTAGGATCGTGGTAACGGCTTAACCATTCTTGCGAGACATTGCTTTTCTTCGTTGACGACGAGACAGGGCGTTTGGTTCTCTTCAACTTTGTTGTTGTTGACCAGCGTTGAGTTTTCTTTCGAGGGGCCATACGTTCTGGCATTCATCCCATAAGGTCGGTATGGAAGGGATGGTGTGGGGATGCGCCTTTTGAATGATTCGATACCATCGCCAGGCGTCCGGATGCCCTTTTAACCATACGACAAACACCACCCATCGATACAGGTTACGATCCACGTGGGTTTCTTCAAAGACGCGGAGAGGATGCGTGTCCTCGGGACATGGGGGAATCGGGATCTTGGACCCGGGTTGGTGATCATATAACACTTGGCACAGGGATTGATGGCATTGCCATTGCCCCAAGGACCAGACAGACTCCCACGCATCACACACAACAGACTCCATGGACTAAATAAAAAATTTTATTCCTACTCCTTTTTTAAACCATTAAAAGAGACCTAGACGGCCACAAGTGACGGTCTCGAGATCTTTCTGCCAGTTGTCCACACTGTCACTGTACTTGGGGGGCGGTGGTGCTGGGGCCACCATCATTTCTTGACGGTTCTTGAGCTCTTGAATTTCTCGTAGCAATTGTTTCTCATAGTCTGTCAGGGGCCGATCCTCTTTCCTTGGGGCTCGAGGAGGCGGTCCAGGGATGTCCACGCCCCGCTTGGGATACCCTTGAGCATCACGGCTGGGTATTTCAGCTTGTTGATCGGCTTTCTTGGGCGGGTTGTCATGAAACCAACTCCAGTACTTGGGACCCAAGGGTTGATCGGCCCACCGGAAGAAGCCACACGTTTTCTTGGAACAATTCAGAAACAATCGATCGGGGTTCTGGGTGGAATGGCTCTGTTGTAGCGTGGCGGGTTCCCGGCAAAAGCATTGCAAACAAGTCCACATGTCCAGCACTTCTAGATGAGGTTGACTATACACGGCTTTCATATACTCCAGAGCTTGATCTTGGCCACAAAACAGCAAACAGGGTTGGATGGGACATTTCACATACTTCCATCCCTTTTGAGATTCTCGTGCCTCCAAACGCACATCATGGCAAGGGCATACCATATAGTCCACCTTTTCATTGTTGTCTTTGACTTGATGATGGTCCACCTCATTGTCAAACATGGTCATCAGGGTGAATTGAGGTGGTGTAGATTGCTCCACCATGTCATTCAATTCTTTCATCATATCTTCCACCGCCGCTCGGGTATCTTCCACCACTTCGCGCACCCCCGGATCACAGTCCACGGGCGTCATCGTTTGAATAGTCTTCTTTTTCTTCTTCCCCGAAGGAGGGTCGCTTGACTTTCTCTTCCGATCGACTGACATCGTGCTCACGATTTTTTCACCCACCCCTGCCTTTTTATACCCACGACCCTTGGCTCTCATTGGTCAGCTTTTCATGCCCCTATAAGGACGTCTCCTCTTCCCATTGGTCAGCTTGTTATAACCTTATAAGGACCTCTTGTCTTCCCATTGGTCAGCTTGCCCTATTTAAGGCGACTCCCTGGGTCCCTGAGTTATCATTCCAAGTAGATGGACTACTACCAAGATCTCAACCGAGACGACTTTGCTTCCACTGAAGACTATTTGGCTGAACGGGTCAAACGAGGTCTAGCCGCGGGATTCACGTTCCAACAGTGCCGACAGCACCACGTCATTGATTTCGGTTTGGCCTTAGGGTTGACTCCCTCGGAGATTCTAGCTATTGTAGGCCCAGACACCGGGTACGTATTTGAATGCCCCCAGACATCGACATGATCGGAGATGTGGCCGCCTTGGAACTCCAAATTGGGCATGGTCATGTGGTGTACACCGGGGGCGCCAAAGGTACGGATGAACTCGTGGAAGAACTGGGTAAACAGTTTGGGATGCAAGTCGAAGTGCTCGTCCCCCCGAACCATCCTCGAGCCACGTTCATCACCCCTTCTACGGTGGAAGTCCTGATGTTGGCCAACCCCCATCTTCACCAAGCAGCGGAGAAACTAGGGAAACGGATGCCCAGTCATTTTTACACCCTGCAATTGCTGCAACGCAATTATCAAATTGCCAAGAAAGCCCATACCATCTATGCCTTTGGCATCTTGGAACCGGATCAGAAACGCGTGAAAGGGGGTACCGGTTGGACTGTGCAATTGGCTATGGATCAAGGCAAACCCGTCTATCTCTTTGACATTCCCAGTCAATCATGGTACCGTTCGGACCATTACTACCAAGTCAATGAGAATGCCGCCACCCTGGTCACTGGCAGTCAATTTGTTCCTTGGGGACCTAAAAAGCCTACCCTTCATCAAAGCAGTGCTGTGGTAGGATCCCGGGAGGTGGACGAGAAAACCCGAGCCGAAATTCAAGCCTTATTCAACCGCACCTTCTGTCTCCCCGAGAACATTGATCAATTACGTCTGGAACTCGAAGACTTTCATTTGTAATGGTTTTAGTTTTTAATTTTTCAATCTGTACATAGCCCCTTTTTTAGTTTTTATTTTTCCAATTGTAGTTTTTCCAATTGTAAATAGGTGCGCCCGCGTGGCAACAAGACAGACCACCCTTTGTAAAAAACATCAACTCTTTTTAATTAAAATTTAAAAAAACTGACAACACTGGTTTTGCACTTGGTCATAAATAGTTGGTCTTGACTCACAGCTGCCTTGAGTCACAATAAACTCAACAGGAATAAAAAATGTTAATTGTTCTAACACCCGATTCACTATCTCCACCGCCTCCCTCTCCATGTCCTCCAACCATCGCCTCTCGTCCTCTCGCTGTCTCTCCACTTCTTTAAAAAAATAAACAATTTGCTGCCACCGTTCCCCCGCATGCACTCGTCGCAGGTGATTAATTAAATAATGATCGAGTTCCTTAAAATCCTCCATGGTGATGATCCAAAACGTGGGATCCATGGTGTATGCCAGGCGACGACAAATAAAAGGGATGATGCGGGTAATAAGGGACCTGTGCAGTATCTTCACGATATCTGGATGTGCGAATCCCCGGCGGTGACCATTCTCCCTCTCCACCAAACACAAAAGAAACATACGAATAAAGGCGGCCACGCGATGTTTGTTGAGGGGGCGTCACGCTTCTTCCCCCCTTTCGTACACTCGCCTCGTGTGGCGATCCAAGGGGGTCAACTCCGGCCCTGCTCTCCTCCTCAAGCTCTCTTCTCCACCCACATTCATCTCACTGCCCAGGGAACCCAACGGCCTTCTCGTTTCAGACATTTTTTTGCTCTACCAACTAACATAAGTCACTCAGGACCGGCTCAAAGCTAGGAGTGACGTCCTGGGGCCTCCCTTGACTTATATACCCCGATCCGCGCAATGCCTCATGGTCTATCTAAGGAGGGGGGAGGGGGTCCCCCCACCCCGTCCCCTCCCAAAGCATCATGGGGCCTCCTTCTCATTGGCCCCTTCCCTCCCACGTGACCCTTTTGTTTCTCTATAAAAAACCCACCGGTCCCTTCCATCTTTCACACTCATGGATGATCCAGAGATTAGTCCAGAAGCCCAACAAGTCATTGACCATCTACGCGCCTTGTTGACTCAACTGGAAAAAGATTTGGAGGAGATCCGCTTCAAAGCTTCTTATTTTGAACTGCTTCGTCTTCACAGTACCAAACATCTCAGTCGTCACGAATTGTGTTTATTAACTTTAAAAAACTACTACCGGTGGTAAATGAGTGACAAAGCCGATAAGATCAGCCCGGAAGCCGTGAAAATCCTGCAACGTCTAGGACAAATCCGAAAAGAAATCCTAGACCTGGTCCAACCTTTACGGTACCAACTCCCTTATCAAGAAGTGTACCGCCTCCGCCAAGAAGGCATCATCACCCCCATCGAATTTCAGCTCTTGACCAATCCGCTCTTTGATCCTTTGGCCTGATGGCGCAACCCGACCCCTGTGCGATCTGTTTCACACCTGTCGCCAATTATACCACGTTGAGGTGTTGTGGTCAACCTTGTCATGTCGCCTGTGTCACCCAATACCACCAGAACGGGCAGACCCTCCTATGTCCTCGCTGTCAACACGTCGTTCCTCTTTCCGTCCTTGAAGTCCTCCATGAAGAATGGAAAGAAGACCCGGAGTTTGTCGAGCATGTCAAGACCGATTGGAAAGACAATCCTGTGTGGTATGGGGTTTGTTATGAAGACGGCAACGCCCTACAAGGATTCTGGGGAGAACTGCGCGATCCCTATGAGCCCCACCGCAAAACCCTCTACTTTCTGGGGCGCACCAAAACCCAAGCCATTGCACGGATGAAAACTTGCATCAGCTTCTCGTAAAAGGACTCATTATTTTTTCTCACTTGTTGAACATTAAGGAATCTGTTGAAGGACCAATTCAAAAAGGTACACTCAGGAAAAACCCTCCTCCTTATTGTAAACAAAAGTATAACAATAAAAAGTATTTATTAATTTTGTGTTGTTTTCACTCCAAGGATCACCCCCGCCGCCCAACTTGGACTTTGGACTTTGCGCCCGCGTTTTCTCCGCCGTTTTCCTTCCCCTTGAGCCCGCGATCGAATTTTCACCCTCGCCAGCGGTTTCCCCTTCCAAATCACGTGACTTTCCGGTTGCCTGAGCCCGTGATCCCTTTTTACCCCTGGTCAGCGGTTTCCCAAATCACGTGACTTCCGGTTGCCTGAGCCCACGATCCCTTTTTACCCCTGGTCAGCGGTTTCCCAAATCACGTGACTTCCGGTTGCCTGAGCCCACGATCCCTTTTTACCACTGGTCAGCGGTTTCCCCTTCCAAATCACGTGACTTCCGGTGAGCCCACGATCCCTTTTTACCACTGGTCCGCGGTTTCCTCCCATCACGTGACTTCTGACGTCACTCGACCAATCAGAAGCCAGGATTAACTCCCATACGAGCGCCATTTACTACTACTGAACTTCTCAGAAACCAACTGCGAAGTAAAAAGAATAACTTCTTACTAACTGAACGCGAGGGCCGTACTGGGGAATATTGGCCCGAGGTCGTGGCAGTACGGACCGAGCGCAGCGAGGTCCGTACAAAAACGACCGAGGGCCAATATTCCCCAGTACGGTTCCGAGCAAGTGAAGTTAGTAAGTAGTTTATTATATGGCATCATTTTTCGTACGAAACAACACTTCCGGTAGTTCATTCAAGTCAATTTCCGGCGCGATGTCAAGGAAAGAAGCCAGCGATTTTAACTGGCTTTCGAATCAGTTTGATGATCGTTGCTGTCGATCGGCGAAAACTTGCGTGGCTCTTGAATGAAAACTGCTCTGCTTCTAATATATGTGTCAGTTTTTCGTTATCCTCTACAACACAAAATAGTTTTATTTGAAAATACGTCTTCGTTATGGGCAGAGACAATTCGGGAAAAAGAAGAATAATGAAAAGGCCGCGATAGTATCTCAGAAACGTGCTTCTCAAACTGGAATTAATTGTGGCAGCGTGTTAGTCCGTAATCCGCAAGGTGAACGAAGGAACACTCGAATTTAAAAAAAAAGACACTGGAAATTATGTCTCCATCAAATACTGCAAGTCAGTGTTTGCTTCAGTGGCTTTATGGAGAACTTTGTGGATGCTGAGAGCAAATTTTCGTCGCACCTAAAAGAGTTGTTTTTAGCGCGAGCTACAGCAAGAGCGGACTTGTGAACAAGCTAAAATTATTTTCAAAGATGTCCACTACAAGAGGAAAAATCTCGCTGAGGAATCAAGGTACACTGTTAGTTTAATACATGTACGTGTAGCTTTAATTTGTTCTCGTGGAAAGCGCTGACTGAAGCAATGGCCAATATTAAACTAGACAAGAACATGATCGCTTCCGTTCGATTTACAGTTGCTGATGACAGCCGTTTGCTAGTTGTTTTGCAGTTTTCAGTTTTTTTCGCCGAGAGGTTTTCTTGTGAGAAACGTACTCTTTTGTTAATGCTGAATTTTAATAATTATTGTTTAAGTGTTGGCCGATTTACGCGGCTCTTCACAGCTTACAGTCTAATAGCCGTACAAAAAAAAAAAACAAAAAAAAAACAATAAACACACACAGTCACTGAAGAACGTTGGCCATGCTTTTTGATTCACTGCTGGCGAATGTTTTGCCTATATCAAAAAGTCGGTAAAGTTAATTGAAGAGCGCTTTTCACAGCTGAACAAGCGTGTTTACCTCGATCATTCCGGTTTTGTACCAGCTCCAAACCTTTCCTTTTTTAAATCTTCTTGCGTTTTCGGAGTTTGAATTTTGCGGGAGCGCGAAAATAAATATCTAAAAAGGACCGTTTCCATAGTAATGGTCCGTACTGTAAAATCCCGACCGAAAACTAACCAATCAGAACACTCGATTTAGACTGGAGAATTGCTTGCCATATAATAAGAGATTTTATTTTTTTCTTAAGCATTTTTCCGGTCCGGAATCCGGAATCCTTGAATTTGATTGGCTGTTGACGCGCGTTCCGCCGGTCCAGTTTTTTCCTATCCGGACCGGTTTTGTTATGGTAACCGCGCGAATTAACCGCGTGAAAACCATTGAATGAAAGTTGAAAAACAACATACCTCGGTTGAACTCGAGAATTTTTTTATTTACGGCTCAAAGATGCGACTTTTTTGGCAAGTCACAATTCTTGTGTGTGTTGTAAATGGAAAGTTCAACAAGGAGGGAAATAAAAGACCTTGAAATACCTTCAAAAGGCAAGTACTCGTTTTAGTTTTGTGTAGCTTTAGCATGGCGGTTGATGAGTTTGTTGTTGAATTCACTTCACACAGCAGTTTTAGTTTTCAAATTGCGATCGCCACAATGCCTTTTGACTCCGATATTTACTTTAATGACTTCGTTTTTCAGTTTTTTTCTCTTAAATTAACGAGGTTCGGTATATTTTCATTCAAGAAATTGTGCAGGCTTAAACTGGAATTTTGCTTTTTCATCTGTCGTAAATGAAGATAAGCTTAAAAGCCAGCGCACCGTTCGCTTTGGTGAAAACTGAGATCAAACCGAACCATTTCGCTAGATAATTAAATTGTTTATATCCAAAGAACCAGGACATACGTTTACAGGTACGAAGCAAAACATAAAAAGAAAGTAATTAGGCTAAACAGAAATGTTTTTCGAAGTATTATTCTCTTTCATTTTTTACGCAAGGGCAATTAAACCTGTCCTAACGATTGAGTCCTTTGATTTTGTTTTTAGTAAGCTTAAGCTTAATTATAAGTATTTAATTGGGTTGTTTATCCCTATGCCGGGCAGGATTTTCCATTTGCGTGTCTGTTCTTGAAAAACAACCTTTTCCGTGTTGATACGATAGTTTCTAGTCGAAAATATTACACTTAAGTTAAGTTTTAAAAAAGTTTGAAGTGTTTATGATTACATTCGCTCCACGGTTTCCTGCCATCTGACTCAGTGAAACTTACGCGCGTTCTGAAAACCTTTCAAGATTGATCTGCAAACTCGCAAATGTTGGGAAAAAAATAAATATGTTATTTACCGGCCTAGGTCGGTCCGTATAGGGAAAAACTGTGCCCTTGGTCTTGAGTACGGCCCTCGGCCTGCGGCCTCGGGCCGTACTCAAGACCGCGGGCACAGTTTTTCCCTATACGGACCTCCCGGCCGGTAAATAACATATATATTTGTGATGGTGTGACCGAGAAAATGTTTGAACGGCGAGAATCAGACGTTTTCTGATCGACTGCGAACTCAGAGTAGTAATTCAGTGGATTTAAGCACTTCTTCGAATAGAATAAATGTCAGTTTTACACAAATTTGCTTCCGAAGTTTACTTTCTTTAAAACAAGTTTGCATTGCGTATTTTCAGGTGTTTTGAATGCATTTGTGAAGCCATTATTGATTCAATGAATAAACCTTTGCTTAGGGATTTGTTTTGGTGCTTTCCAAGTAATAATTCAAAGTCTGCCATATTTTGCTGTCGGTTAGAAATACACAAAATCGTCAAAGCGTGGTTAATACTCCCCACAAGATTTTTATATTGTTTCACTCAGCGCTTATTTTACAACCAAATTTGTTTTTCATTCAGCACGCGTTCTTGAATTGTCATAGAAGCAGCTGATTGACATCCACCAAAAACACATTTGGCAGTTGGGAAAAAAAATCTTCGAGGGGCGAGTGTTAGAGAAAACCGCTGTAAAGGATCGTCTGAAGGTACTCCACTGATTAACTGAAAACGTGTTATACATCTGCATGTCGTTCACCCGGGAACCCATGTTCACCTGCATTTGATGACCTTTGATTGTTTTCACTCATAAAACGATAATGTTATAATTCCAAATTGAGGGCGACTTCCTGACAATCGCAAAAATTAATTCCCAGCAAGAAAACCCAGTTTTTCCCGATCGCAAAATTTTGGTTCCCGCAAAACACAAAAAATTAAACTCCCAAAAAAATTTAGTGCTACACGGTACCATGAAATATACTAAAACAAGTTGTGCTGGTATAAAAGTGACCTGGGCTGGCCTTTCTCACCTTCACTTGTCAGTTAACCACAGGAAGGTAAGAAATCGGTCCACACGCCGGACTTCTGAAGGGCGTAAATTTTTGTGGCTTTAAATAACTTCTGATAAAATCATAGATTCAAAATGGTGGGATTGCTATTAAAAAGTTAGAAAATACGATAGTACATTCCCGCCAAAACATTTCGACGCGTTTCGAGCGTGATGGGTCGTGTTGATTAACATGTGGTCGTGCTTACTCAAACGTAATACTGTAGAATCTCTACAACTCAAACCCTAGTATCTCCACATGTGGCCAAAGCTTTAGTTATAACTGAAAATCAATAAAATTCTATGAAATCAACAGCGGTTCCTCGTTTATATCTTACTTACTTGCTATTTGGGGCAAATGACGTCAGTTTTGTGGTCTACACTCTAATCGACGAGAGCCAATCAGACCGTCAAAATTTTCAAAGTTATTGTGAAAAATACAATTGACAATTGTTTGCAATTGCATGTAAAAGTCAGTTGAAACAATCGAATTGCACCTCTCTTCTGGTGTTTGGTTTTTGCAGTATATCATGTATACTACATTTCACTGGAAATGCCAACTAGACGAAGCATAGCCTCCAAATTTATTTTGCTATGCAATCTTTTACCAGAAAGGAGGCGTCAACAAGCAATCAGAATAATTTGAAAGAGGTGTTGAATTGGGCTATTGCATTTAAAATCTGCACCCACCTGTTGAGGACTGTTCTTTCTCTGCGGAGGGGGAAACTTAACAAAAGTATATTTCACACTGGCAACATACTATTCGAAACTCTAAGAAATTAGAATTCTATAACACTTTTAAGGACGAATATACGCCTTCCTGCTATTTAGATCTTACAAGAAAACTAAATAACAGGAAAGAATTAGTGAAACTTAGAATAGGTAATCATAAATTATTGATCGAAACTGGCAGATATCAAATCCCAAGGGATAATAGACTCTGCCCTACGTGTAAATCAAATCAAATTGAAGATGAAATTCATTTACTTTTCCATTGTAGAGATGAATTTTACAACAAAATAGAGAACCAAATACCAAACATAACACAATTACCTCCTATGCAAGCCACCAAAAAATTAATGAATTCTGATAATTATTATTTAAATACTCAACTGATGAAGTTCATTTTGAGATGCTTATCTTTACGAAATAATCTTCTATCGAATGAAAGTAATGTAGCGCATACATAATTGCTTTTTTTCCTATTACATGATTATGATTGTTATAAGTTTCGCTTTAGTTAAGTTTTACGCTTTTGCAATACTGTATGTACTTATAGTCATGCAAATAAAGCTTGTTGTTGTTGTTGTTGAAAAGAATGGGGATGCTCGTTGGAAAACAGACAATTAAACCCTTAGTGGCTTAGGCTTCATTTGACCCCTAACGGAGACCATACTCCAACACAGCATGACGGCGTTTGTTTATTTAGTATAGATATAGACTGCGAGTAGTCTCTAATTTTGGCGATCGCAATAGTGGGGCGGGCGAAATACACACGCGCACGCGCGCGAAATTTCGAGGAGACGTGAAGCGAGGGGAGCGCCAAAAAGGCGCTCCCCTCGCACACAACCTTAAGCGATACCTGTATGGGTAAAAACATTGGCTTTTCGTCCTGAACACCCTGAGTGAGACCAAAAACTGCAATTTACTCCCCTAAGCGAGACGACGAGCACCCCCGTCCCTGTCATATAGGAGTCACCCCCGGGGCTTCATTCACTCTTACACCTAACGAAACCCAGTAAAAATGCCGTGACCCCACAAGAAATCCTCAAACAATGGTTAAGCCCTAAAGAATTCCATAAAAAATGAATATTACCCCTTAAGAATTCCATTAGAAATATGTTTTCCCCAGAAGAATTCCCTGAAATTTCTCTTCAACTGTAAAGAATTCCTTTAAAGTTGGGGATATAACCCCCTAAGAATTCCTTTATTTTTTAACCATACCCATAAGAAATTCCTACATTTTCAACCTTACCGCTGAAAAATTCCACCGTTTTCCCCCTTACTCCCAAAAAATTCCACTGTTCCTCAGCAGGGCTGGTGGTGGGAAGGGCGTATATTTAATGCAATAGTCCATTAAATTTCGGGATTATAATCTTCCGCAGTAACAAAATATGGCAAAGCACTTCTATCCTAAAATTCATTTCAAACTACATGCAAGAATTAATAAAGATGTTGCATTTCGATAAAATAAGATATCGAAAAACATTTTAAACGAAATATTAACGCTAGAACATGACGTTTCGGAGTAATCCTGTCCAGCATTATCAAATGCAAATTATTTAAGCTCTGAGTTACAATATATAGCAGTTTAAGTGTGAAAAAAAATGACAATGTCAGGTAATTAGAACAATGTCAGCTAATTATAATAAACAGTTTCGCACGGATGGAGTCTGCTTGCGTGTTTAGAGTTGGTCTCCTTTCCTTGATCTAGGCATAGCTTCAAAACTCCGGACTTTTTTCCGGTTTTTAGAGCTTCACGGGATTTTTAGAAAATTATAGGATATTTAGAGATCATAACAAACTTAGAGCACCAAAAAAATTCTCCACAGGAGACGGAAAATGATGCAGGGGTGTGTCAAATAAAGCTGACAGACTTCAATTAGCGAGGAGTTTGGATGACGCTGTTAAGTAATTACCATAACCGTCCCCACAGAGAATCAAATAAAACAGACGACGAGATAACACGCGTGACCCACGTTTAGATGCGATGATTTCTCGGGTGATTTCTCCAGCGCTAACATTTGCGATCCCGTTCTTACGTACGTTCTCGTTGCGTGAAAAAAAAACAAGCGTTCGGTAGCTTCAACAATGCAATAAATGCCGCACCAGAAGCCTACCATGGCCGCACTGACTTAGAATGCATAAAGCCCAAAAAAATTTAGAGGCTTTGGTTGCCAAAAAAATCTGTCCAGGAGGTCTTATTTTAAATTCTTGTACGTGAGCTGTAACCATCTGCCAGAAAATGGAAGGGATGGACCATTATATTTTTGATTGGGGGCGGGGGGTGGGCAATTTTTTTCTGCAGAAATATCTTTTCGTCACTAATCACCATTGGAGACCTTCGCTTGAATTTTATTTCACTAGCTTGCAATATATTTATCTGCTTTGTGCTGCTATGCACGATATTTATTTCTTCTGCAAAAGCTGTGCAGGAAATTTTTTCGCATTTGCCCAGCCACCCCTCAAAAATAAAATGGTCCGCCCTTAACATGAAGCAGAGACAAGACAGTGTTATTTGAGTCACACAGTTTCTGCTTTTGCGTTCTCAATCATAAGTTACCGCCATGCGGTACGTAATGTGTTTGTCCAATTTTACTGATCGTAATTCCTTTGCTGAAACGGTTTGTACACCTTTTTGAAACCTTATAGTGATTGGTAAAATCTCATTGGAGTTTGTAGCCAAGACTCTCACGAAGAACCTGCATTTTGTCGCGAGGTTGCCAATGAATTACTACAAGCGAATTTTGCAAGCATGAATTGTAAGTTGTTTGTCGATTCCGGTTCTCCGGCGATGTTCTTTACGAAGCCCCGCAAATTGAGTTTGGTAAGTACCATTTTATGGAAGAAAAGAAAGATCGACATCAGTCACTGATCAGGCCATTTACTTTAATTTCTACGCGCGATTTCTAAATGCGGCGCCTTCTCGAAATCGTTTTTAATTTATTTCCGGAATTATGGATGTCCGGTGTATATTTTTTCCATGTTTTCTTGGTGAGCTTTGCCACAGTTTCTGTCCTTGGCATTTCAAGAGGCACATCGAATCCATAAGAAAATTCATCAGACTTTTGGAGAGCTGGTATTTTTGTCTTCTGAGCACTGAAGCGATTTGGCGGGAAATGCTACGTCGCGGGACTCGCGTGTAATCCCCGAATGATCAACGCAAGGAAAAGAACACTGGTAAGTTGAAGTTGAAGTTATGAGTTTGACTGTGTATGCTATTCTAAGCCATCATATTTGCTCGCACTGAATTGCTTTGTTTCATTTGGTCATGGCTAGGCAGTTTTTAGTGAGTTGTTTTTATCTGTCTAGCACGCGAGATATTAACCGGCCTCGCGCGTGCTAACCGATTCTGCTCTAGTGCTTGGGTACTCAGCTTTTTATTGAACTGTTGTTATCTGTCGAGCAAACTGTTTTACTTGGGTAGTCAGTTCTGTATTGGACTGTTGTTATCTGTCGAGTAGTTTGTCTCACTTGGGTAGTCAGTTCTGTACTGTTGTTATCTGTAGAGCAGGATTTTAACCTAAGCTTGCCGCTAACATTTTGTACTAACTTACATTCAGCTGTTATTGTATGCGCGTTAACCTATTCTGCTCTACTTGGGTAGTCAGCTTATTATTGAACTGTTGTTATCTGTCGAGCAGACTGCTTTACTTGGGTAGTCAGTTCTGTATTGAACTGTTGTTATCTGTCGAGTAGTTTGTCTCACTTGGGTAGTCAGTTCTGTACTGAGCTGCTGTTATCTGTCGAGTGGAATATTTTATCTTGATCATCGCACTGCACTAACATACTGTTTTCTGCTTTGGCTGGGCATTATACACTTTATACTATAGTTTATACCGCTTGTACTGAGCAATATTTTTTCTAGGCCGTTTTTGAAAGAGGAGTTTCATTTTCCCGCTCAGTCAATTTTTTCTTTATTTTCTTTCTAGGGACGTCTGCCGCGTGGAGCGGACCACGCGCTTTGCTCAGCGCAATTCTGTTTTTAATATCTGATGTCAAAATATGTCAGATCCTTATAGAGGATTTGTCCTTCACTCTGCATGCGTTTTGTAAGTCAATAAGTCAGAAAAAGTGTTACTGCAAACATTAAAAGCGACACCGCAGGCAATCCAATCTTGTGAAATGTGGTCTACGGTTACAGTTAATAATAAGCCATGGGTAGATTCAATCTACCCTTAGCCTAATTTGCATAATTAGGCAGCCTAGGTTTGTTATGTGGAGGGATTTTTAGAGGTTTTGGTGAATATTTTCAAGGTATTATTTTTTATATATTTTATATATTTTCAAGGTATTTTCAAGGTTATCTCAATATTTACAAAAAGCTAGAAACTTAGAAAAGTTTCGCCACAAGCGATTGTGACGAAACTTTTTGATGCCTCCTTGATGCCCCCTCCCACTGTATCGGTCAGCGGTTTTACCCATAATCCAGCATTCCTTGCTGTCCGTGAGTTCAAAATGGTGGGCTCAGCACAGCTTGTTGATTTGGCTGAGACTGAGGGTGCCAGCAAAAAGCCCACCAAAGCCATGAAATTTTCACCACTGGTCACCCAGTTTTTAAATATCATGGGATTTTAAGAGATTTTTTAGGAGTTTTTATGGGATTTTTAGAGGTGAAACCGGAGATTTTTAGAACATTTTTGGAGAAATTCCGGAAAGATTTTCAGGCCATTTTTCGGGACTTTTGTAGCTAGGCCTACCTTCATCAATAGCATTTCATAAATCAGACATTCCAACTTGCCTCAGCATTTTTTCAGGATGTTAAATTGTTCGTGCATATTTGGTCGGTCGAGGTTGTGACTTTCTCGGAAATGTTTCCCAACAGCTGAGTACCTAATTTCATTAATGCGTTGAAAAAGGTGTTGGCGCGTGTATCCAACATAACTTGAATCACACAAGTTACTATTGATCAAGGAAAGGAGACCAACTCTAAACACACAAGTTGACTCCATCCGTGCGAAACTGTTTAATTAGATGACATTGTTCTAATTAAGTGACATTGGTCATTTTTTTCACACTTAAACTGCTATATATTGTACACTCAAAACTTTAATAATTTGCATTTGATAATGGCGACAGGATTACGCCGAAACGTCATGTTTTTGCGTTAATATTTCTTTTAAAATGTTGCATGTAAGGAAAATAATCCCAAAATTGCTTCTAATGTTGTCTACCTCCTCCATCTTGGATCACAGCTTGTCTCACACAGGAGACTCAGGAGGCTTGGACTCTAGTCTTCCCCCCAGTCCTCCCAGTCGTTATCTCGCATCGCAGAAAAAGAAAGGAGGGCGTTATTTGCACGAGAGCCATCGTCCTTCATTTGCGCCACCGGTAGTGGGGACTGCTACAGCAGAGTTGGCCTCCACTTTCACTTCAGGAAATGTTGTAGAAATTGACTCATGGCGCTGCACCATCGTCTTTCGAGACTGATCGATGCGAATATTGCTTGCGTCATTCATTTTTCTTGGAAATTAAACCTTTTTACAGTTTCCCAGAATACTGAGTTCACCTAGAGCCATTTAGCTCTTCTTGCTTCATGTAAGGGTACTCTAGAAACAAGTGATCTATTAAAATTCTGCAACAGCTAAACGCAAGCGCCCTGGCATAAGCAGTAGCGTTCGGTGTTTGAGTTGGCCACTGAGATTTTTCTGATCAATTGCTGCCCATGGCGGGGTGTGGTAATGGAAGACAGTGCAATTTATATAGCGCATTCTATGTGCATTTGTTCAAATGCGCTGTAAAACTGAGCGGTGAGTTCAGAAAGCAGCATGTAAAGACACTTATAGCAACTCATGGCACGCGCTAGAAATCTATTCAGATTGATCCCATTACACTCCACCCACCCGACCCATACATGCAAATGAACGTAAACAGGCAACACTACAACAGTATAGTGGGTTACCGTATTTGGCACCCATAAAAATTTAGCACGACGAGGAGTATAAATCAAAGCTAACGACCATTGACCTAATTGCATAATCACCTGAAAGGGAGAAAAGATGCTGAGCCGGTAGTCAACATCAATGATACGACCCAATGGTTTTCTAGGAAGCAAGAAAACTTGCTTCTTTTCTTGGGCACCTTTGAGATAATATTAACACAGGATGCCCAAATCTAATCGAAAACCGTCTTAGCAATGAAAATTTCTTGGATATCAATATAGTGGAACTGAGTAGCAAGCTTGTCAGTGCTGTCTTCCCAGAATTCCACCGTGTTGCATCGTTTATGGTTTAGACTTTGCACCCGACAACGGTTTACCAATCAGGTGTATATGGACAACATTGAGGAGAATATGCATGTTAATATTACGGCTTAATGGAACCCTGTGCTTCCAGATCACAGTGGTTGTCGGCCAAGATTTGCTCCCGAAATCTATCGCTCTGTTCTGTAGTCAGGCACCCTACGTTTTGAGCTAATGAGCATTTACAAAAATAAAGAGAATTCTGACCTGGTGAGTTCAACATAATGCGTTCTTATCTCTCCTCGCATTTGTAATGAAAACTAGAAATTTGACAGTTAATGTAAGAGAAAAATGTCTGAACGTACGATGGTACGATTGCGGTTAAACTTTTACACAGAGACGCGCGCTGTTTTCGTGCGCCTGTAGCACGCGATGGGTAGAGACTTTCGGAAAACAAAGTGCTCCAAATTTGCGATTCTTGCCACGAACTAGACAACGAATGATAACCACATAACCACGTTTTCAAAGAAACATGACAAGCAACATATTTCTTCAGCTAACAAACTGATAACTTCCTCAGTAGTAATCTCTAAATGTAGACTGCCGTAAACCACTCATGGATAGCTTTCCCATGCAGGCAGCAACGACAACCAGTACACTGTGAAGTATGCAAACAAGATTGCTGTACTAGTACGTTCGTTATATCAATTGAGAGGTTTTTACCGCGATGAGAAGGGAGGGGTGGGGGGGCGTATTCGACTATTAAAGTGCGGTGTATTTCCGAATCCCTAATCTGATAATTCCGCATCTATCGCTGCCGGGCATAACGTGTTTGGGGAACATGGCGAACTTTTGAGATGTGTTCTGCAGATTTTTAAAATCAATTGCTGACTTTGTAAGTGAGCGAGTATGACAAAAAGAGAGACGCCTGACTCGCCGCCTATTTCGCCTTTCAGTCAAGAATCGAAGGTACTTTATCAGTTCATTTTGTAAACGTTAATAAGTACATGTTGCTGGGCTCCCCTAAAAGGACTTTTCTAAAAGCTTCCATCGCCTTCTGATCTTGTTATTGCTGTGAAAAACGATGAGGCCCTTTTAGGGGGGCTACGACTGTCACAAGTCTGAATTTCAAAACCCTTCGTTTCACTTAATTAGGAGGAAGCCATGTCCCTGTCGCTATTTTACCATTGTTTTGCGCTTGTCTTCGTCGCTGTTGCACTTTCAATCCATCTTTTTGTTGTTTGTCGCCATTTCATCTGTCTTATGTCACTGTTTCAAGTCGAAAGTTACTCTAACAGGCCTCAATGGTGAGGAAGTTGGAGCTAGTTCAATTGACAGAAACAAATATTGCAAAGAAACCATACAGCAACTAACTTTGGAATGCTAACTGGCTGGAGACTGACTTGTTAATATTCTCAATTGCTTCCGTGTGTAAAAAGGGAAATCAACAACCTGTGCTTCATGTTTGACATTTTTTGATCATTCGAAGACGAAACGGTTTTTGCAGAGCATCATTTTTTATACCAGAGCATCAAGTAAATTGACCAACTATAGATGACCAAATATTGGCCATTGCTTTACAAGACCAACTGCTTGCAGTGAAGGAAAGGGTTTTAAATCCGTATTCGTTAATCAGTCAAAAGGAATCAGACTTTAAAATTGTACGTTAAAAGATTACTAAAAACGTTTTAAAAGAGTTGCAATTTCTGAAGCCCGGGCGTGTCTGTTCAGGGAACAAACTAGGACGCGCGTTTAACAGCGATACTCTTCTAGTAAATTAATCACCTTAGTAACTTTAGAATCCTAACTGGCAAGACAAAGTCTCTAGATATTCACAACTGCGTCCTGTGTAAGAAGGGAAATCGACAACCTGTTCTTCAGATTTGATATTTTTGATCATTCGCACAAAGCATTTCCGTGATGGAATCATTGGCTTATTTTTATCTGTGCTGAAGTTCACTTGTGGAAATTTTGCCAAATAATTGGCAAAAAATTAGCATTTTAAGAAAGGTCATTAAGGTGGAACACGAACGATGCAGCTCGATTATTTTAAGCGGTTGTTGCTGAGATCAACGTCCAATGAGAAACTGAACGAGGAACGAAAACGTTTGAATTCACTATCCAGGAATGACATTGAATTGAATTCAATAACTTTGTTTATACACCGTCAACTCATCAGGATTTAAACGTTACAATTTCACTACTGCTAAAAGTATGCTATAAATCCTATAACATTAACCGTTTGTTGCATCACCTCTTTTATTTCCTGAAATTTTCTTGAGTACCATAAATGTTAGTACTCACAAAACAAAAATTTTCCTTGTACGATAAAAACAAAGTTAACTACGTGAGATCATTCTGGTACAATATCAGGCATTTTCCGCTTCAGCTAGAAACACTCCAAGGGAAATGAGGCTTCACATGTCCTAGCATTATACTCAAAATAGCTTGAGGACGTTCGCGCAAAAATGTTCCACGACACAGACTTTTTCGATACTTTTGCTACAGTCAGAGAGTGAGTCACTCTTTTCAGAAATGAAAAAACAAACTGGGGAGTCCTGACTTCGTTACAGATTTAAAGTGTTTTGAAAAATAACCGATTTTGAATATTGGCGATCGTAACTCGAAGTGGCTGTAATGGTTATTAGTAGAAAAAAATCCTGAAATATTTGCTGGAGAACTATTTTTAAGTCAAATTTCATTTATGTGGGTCAGGGTAATGGGCTCCTGTGTGGGTTTATTTAGTAAATAATTTTAGCTGGGGTCATCTTTTAATTAGATTCAACCTAAACGGTGGACATTTGCAAACGCCGTACAACTTAAAATAATGGCTTTCGTTACTTTTAGGGGACTCGTGCTATGTAGAGAAAAAAATTGTCTGAATGCACGCACAAAAACGACGAATTTAATTCACTCGCAAAAATGACGAATTCAATTAAAAAGTTTAGCAATGACTAAACCTCAATAACAAAGCTAACCGTCGTAGAATCAGTGCTTAACCCTAAAAATTGTAGATGAGTGTTTAACCGTTATTCGTCTTGTTTTCATTTGTTTTTCTCGCTAATAAACGTGCGCCATCAAAATTTGTCATTCGTCAGTTTTGCACGTGCATTCAAACAGTTTTTCTTTATTTCTTCCTATACAGTGCGAGTCCCCTAATAGTAACGATAGCCAAACTAATAGCGACCTTCAGATCTGACTACGAGTACGAGATTGAGTACGAGTGCAACTTTCCCATTTCAAAACCGTTACGTTCTCAAAGCCGTCGTTCCTCCCTGTTGCTGACCAGCAGAGGAGAATGCTAAGTGAATGATATTCACAGGACAGATCACAACCAAAAGCCCGCGACAAGGAATTCAAAATGCGTAGTCATACTCAATCTCGTACTCGTAGTCCGACGTGTGGCAGAAAATGGAAAAAATTCAAACTTCCACAACACAGATCTTCGTCAATTTTTCATAAAACGTAGACGATCGATAAAGAAAGTGAACTATTGAAAGAAAATTTGGGGTCACCGGTAATTTAAGAGAGTTAAACCCTTGCATAAATGCCTTCTTCAACAGCGCGCGCACTCAACGCATGACGTGGCATGAAATGGCGACGTGAATTGCAATTTTGGCTGAAATTTTCCAAATTTGCACTTCTCTTGTCAAAACAAACGTCAGCCAATCATAAATAAAATGATGTTTCTTTACTAAACTGTCCTTCATCTTCATAAAAATACTAATATTTCTTTCAGACTCTTCTTATCAGCTGAGAAATCAGCTTCCAACAGAGAGGCTGGTTTGGCAGATTTGAAAAACAGTGCTAATCCTACCAAATTTCAAAGGAATTTTTTTCTATGTAGTAGACAAACTCTATGATTGATCTGCATTTCCTGAAAGAGCCAAAGGATTGTACTTAAACATCATTGAAAAATCTTTGCGTGCAATTCAATTTAAGGGCCAATAAAGGTTATGCAAAATTGACATTTTCCTAAAATAGACATATCTGCTGAGGGACAAATGGGCCACGTTAAATCAGCTTTTAACACTTAACAAATACATGAAAACTGCAAAAAGGTAAAATAAAGGTTAACAAAGTACACGGTTATCGTTTGAATTATTTCACTGCCGCAGATTTTGCACATAAACGTTTTGCAGCTATTGAAGTCGTTCCTTTCCCACCCCTCCCTCGACAGATTTCAGGCGAGTCAGTTGTGTATTATTTAATAATTCAAGCACAAACTCGTTTCAAGCCATTCGAATGGATTCATTTGGCTTTTTGGTGTTGTTTTCAATCATTTAGAGTCTAAAATAAAGTTACAGCCCATAAAAACAGACAGAAATGAGAGAATTGAAGTCGACAGATTGCGTTACTGTGCGTGACACAGAGAGGAGACCTTCGTGCATGGGTAACTTCTCGACGGCAGATTTAGTATTTTACTTGGGGAAAATGGCAACCAAATAAGTTCACTTATTCCATTTCACGAGGAACAACAATTTGCTATACCAACTTACACCTCACACACGATGAAGGCTTAACGTTTTAGAGTTAAACAACTGTTATCCAGACTTTGCGACCTGTCTCTGTCAGTGTTTGAACCGATTTCATATGTTGTAGTTGGTAGGTAACCAAATGTAGCTTACATTCTATAAAACCTCAAAAATTGAAGCAGAACCATTGTTTCAGCTGCGTTCTGTCTCCAGATTACTTTGTTTAGGCACAGGACACCCAAGCATAATATTTGAATATTATAAAAAATGGCGTTTTAAAATATAAGACTTTGTATGGGATTTCGAAGCGAACATTTTGAGCAATACATAACAACGAACTAACTGAATAAAGTTCATGAAACATGTTTGCTATCCATACAAAGCATTTTTGAGCAATTTTAGGTCCATTTACTTAACTGTGTTAGTACGTGTATAATACATTGACAAGGAAGGAGTCATTTGGCCCGATTTAGCCACTATCACCGCTCGACACGTTTCGGAATTCGCTCGAATTTACCCACAAATACAGTTCAGGCTCCCATTCTGACTTAGTGACTTGACAAAAAGAAGACATACAAGTGATTTTCTCAAAACCAATTGCACATACCTCATGTCCCAAAAGAATTATCCACTGCACAAAATCATAATAGCATCTCAAAATAGGCCGCCATGGATCCGTGAGGATCCCGATGGTCCCATTTGACCGCGGTCGGCACTGGACACCAGTCAAATTATGCCCTTACGGGGAGGGCCACGCTCGTTTTGGTCGTGTTACAATTGCAGTAACTATGACCCGGTGCGGACACAAATTGTCGCTCCAACGTGGGCCAAATGACTCCTTCCTTGTCAATGTATTATACACGTACTAACACAGTTAAGTAAATGGACCTAAAATTGTTCAAAATGCTTTGTAAGGATAGCAAACAACACCATGTAATATTTCATGAACTTTATTCAGTTAGTTCGTTGTTATGTATTGCTCAAAATGTTCGCTTCGAAATCCCCTACAAAGTCTTATATTTTGAAATGCCATTTTTAATGATATTCAAATATTATGCTTGGGCTTCCTATGGTCTAGGGAGTAAAGGGGTTTTGCTGAATGCCGTCCGAGGATACCAGTACTCCCACATAATAACATTGATACTTGCAATCAACAAATAACCTGTTGGAACTGATTTCGTCAGTTTGATTGATCTCAAATAATTAAGGCCGCAAGTTAAAATTTAGAATAAATTAGAATTGAAAAAGTAGACTAATGAAAGCAAACGAACTAATTTGGATAATTTAAAATGGGGCTCCCGATTCTTCCGCCCGCCAGTTCATACATGTTCATGCAACAATTTATTTCAAGCAAAGTTTTCCAAGATGAAACAGATCAACTCCCAAACCACTAAACCCTATCCTTTATAAAAATCATGCTACAAAATAGTTTTCCTTACATCTGTTTTGATTGGACCTGCATGAAAATCAAATCAGCAGCAAGTGTACTTTCTTCAATTGCCTTTTCAAGAGCTAAAATGTGGGATAGTAATTTATGGTATTATCAGGTGTGATGGCCACTGTTTGTTGTTTGCTGAAACAATATTATATTTATTGTCACACTGATCATATCTGTAATTCATTTTTGCAGGTCCTGCAGTTGGCAAAGCAGCAAAAGCTGAACACAGACGATAACCTATGTTAAACATGTTAACTGAAGTGTGAAAATAAATGTTGAAGTCCAGTATATTTCAATCTGACCATTGATCATTTTGTGTTCTGCTCAAATTACTGGGTGATGTTCATTCCAACCCACACCTGTTGACAGCCTCTTGAAAATTTCATTGTGTAGTAGCAGGATATTTTTGTGTCACATTTTGCTTTGGAGAAGCTGTAAATGAATTCAAAACACTGTGTGACTTGTAAAAATAACCTGTAATTACAACACAAAAAAGCCATCTAAGAGCAAGCAATTCATTATCCATGGCACTTGGCAAATCTTCTTTTCTGCTGTGATCAGTTGAGGGGGGGGGGGGAATGTACAGAAAACCAATATTCACCACTTTTCATTATTGGGAAATATGTCTCATCATAGTGCTCAGAGGATGTTACCAGGTAGCTCAACTTTAGCTTAGTGAAATCAAATGATAAACAGATGGAGAATGAACTGTGTGTCTAAAGTACACATGGAATAAAACTTATATTTAAATATCCCCTTGCAAGACCTTATGTACGAAAAAATAGGGATGATCAAGTTCACAAGTGTGCAGGTTTCAATTTCTTTGTAAACGAAGCTACTTAGTGGCCTATTGGAAAATTATGAGCCCTTTGGAAATGCCACAAATAATGAATGTTTTGCAGACACAAATTGTTTATTTCATGCCAAGGTAGAACAAACGCATCGTTCGAGTCAAGAAATTTTGATTGCAAGTCATGAAATAGATGTCTTGACCTACTGGTATGTATAAACAATAAGACGAACAAGAAAAGATCGACGATCGACAGAAGGCTTATATATATATTTTTGATACATTTTCTTGTTGCAAAACGCATGGGTTACATCTTTAAGAATAAACTCGGTTCTACGAATGTAAAACATTATTGCTTACCCGGCTATTTGTCTGCATTTCAATAAAACTTTAATGGAAATGAGATGTTTGATCCGCGTGCAAGTTTTGTCGCTCCCATGGCCGTCCTTTGTGTTGGATTTATGCGGTAAATGTGGATTTGAAAATACTGGGCTTACTCAAAAGATACGGTTGAGCGATAAAGTAACTTCGAATTCTCAAAATATTCCTCACAAGTAGCATAACAAGACCTCGGGAAATCATCGCTCAGTTCTGCCTTCATCCACCATTTTGAAAATGGACGCTTGTTTTGATGCATGATCCGTGAATCAAAAGTCGGCTTCTCGTTGGCTTAGAGGTTAGTCGGCCCTGTCGTTAAATATCGGGATATCCTGGACTGATTATAGGATATTTAGAGATTTGGAGGGATTTTTAGAGGTTTTGGTGAATATTTTCAAGGTTTTTTGTTTATTTGTTACAAAAAGCTAGAAACTTAGAAAAGTTTCGCCACAAGCGATTGTGACGAAACTTTTTGATGCCTCCTTGATGCCCCCTCCCACTGTATCGGTCAACGGTTTTCCCATAATCCAGCATTCCTTGCCGTCCGTGAGTTCAAAATGGTGGGCTCAGCACAGCTTGTTGATTTGGCTGAGACTGAGGGCGCCAGCAAAAAGCCCACCAAAGCCATGGAATTTTCACCTCTGGTCACCCAGTTTTTTAATATCATGGGATTTTAAGAGATTTTTAGGAGTTTTTATGGGATTTTTAGAGGTGAAACCGGAGATTTTTAGAACAGTTTTGGAGAAATTCCGGAAAGATTTTCAGGCCATTTTTCGGGATTTTTGTAGCTAGGCCTACTTTGATCAATAGCATTTCATAAATCAGACATTCCAACTTGCCTCAGCATTTTTTCAGGATGTTAAATTGTTCGTGCATATTTGGTCGGTCGAGGTTCTGACTTTCTCGGAATTGTTTCCCAACAGCTGAGTGCCTAATTTCATTAATGCGTTGAAAAAGGTGTTGGCGCGTGTATCCGACATAACTTGAATCACACAAGTTACTATTGATCAAGGAAAGGAGACCAACTCTAAACACACAAGCAGACTCCATCCGTGCGAAACTGTTTAATTAGATGACATTGTTCTAATTAAGTGACATTGTTCATTTTTTTTCACACTTAAACTGCTATGTATTGTACACTCAAAACTTTAATAATTTGCATTTGATAATGGCGACAGGATTACGCCGAAACGTCATGTTTTTGCGTTAATATTTTTTTTACACTCAAATTAAGAAAACCGTGAACACTGAAAATATTCCTGGAATGTGTGTTTTGACCAATCACATGCGAGACCTTGTAACCGCAGAAAACGAATGGGTTCTCAGTCACGGAATCGAGTTGTTTCGAAAGACGACAAGGTTTAATCTTCACCAGTTTATCTTACAGAAATTGGAAGTGCTATTCCTTTCTATCTGAGAGCCCCACGCACTACGCAAGCGAAAATAGGTTTGAACGCTTTTGCCTTATAAAATTTTTCGACAAACCGACGCAACGATCAGTGTTTCCGACACTTCAAATAAAACCAACTCAAGCGGCAGTTTAATATTTCACCTTGAAGTAAAAACTGCAATATTCTCTCTCCAAATTCGCCCATTGACAGCACAGCTGACTCGATTTGTTTAGGCTGAATCATCCGTGCCTTCGAGCCGGGCTTGCATCATATTTTATAACGTGTAGTTGCACATTTTGAAAATGACATATTTTCTAATTTAGCAACGGTACACCAGGCTGTTGAAGAATAACGAACGCCGCTTTTGACAGTCCGCGGTCGTTGCTACAATGCAGCCGCAACAAGCAAAAGACCACTCACACATTTTTCGCTCCCGTAGCGCATGTGGCTTTCAGATAAAAAGAAATAACAATTTAAATTCTTGTAAGTTGAGATGAAGGTCTTTCAAAACAAATGGAGAACCAACTCGATTCCGTGACTGAGAAACCCATTTGTTTTCTGCGGTTACAAGGTCTCGCATGTGATTTGTCAAAACACAATAAACATTCCAGAAATATTTTCAGTGTTCACGGTTTTCTTCGTTTGAGTGTAAAATGTTGCATGTAAGGAAAACAATCCCAAAATTGCTTCTAATGTTGTCTACCTCCTCCATCTTGGATCACAGCTTGTCTCACACAGGAGACTCAGGAGGCTTGGACTCTAGTCTTCCTCCCAGTCCTCCCAGTCGTTATCTCGCATCGCAGAAAAAGAAAGGAGGGCGTTATTTGCACGAGAGCCATCGTCCTTCATTTGCGCCACCGGTAGTGGGGACTGCTACAGCAGAGTTGGCCTCCACTTTCACTTCAGGAAATGTTGTAGAAATTGACTCATGGCGCTGCACCATCGTCTTTCGAGACTGATCGATGCGAATATTGCTTGCGTCATTAATTTTTCTTGGAAATTAAACGTTTTTACAGTTTCCCAGAATACTGAGTTCACCTAGAGCCATTTAGCTCTTCTTGCTTCATGTAAGGGTGCTCTAGAAACAAGTGATCTATTAAAATTCTGCAACAGCTAAACGCAAGCGCCCTGGCATAAGCAGTAGCGTTCGGTGTTTGAGTTGGCCACTGAGATTTTTCTGATCAATTGCTGCCCATGGCGGGGTGTGGTAATGGAAGACAGTGCAATTTATATAGCCCATTCTATGTGCATTTGTTCAAATGCGCTGTAAAACTGAGCGGTGAGTTCAGAAAGCAGCATGTAAAGACACTTATAGCAACTCATGGCACGCGCTAGAAATCTATTCAGATTGATCCCATTACACTCCACCCACCCGACCCATACATGCAAATGAACGTAAACAGGCAACACTACAACAGTATTGTGGGTTACCGTATTTGGCACCCATAAAAATTTAGCACGACGAGGAGTACAAATCAAAGCTAAGGACCATTGAACTAATTGCATAATCACCTGAAAGGGAGAAAAGATGCTGAGCCGGTAGTCAACATGAATGATACGACCCAATGGTTTTCTAGGAAGCAGGAAAACTTGCTTCTTTTCTTGGGGACCGTTGAGATAATATTAACACAGGATGCCCAAATCTAATCGAAAACCGTCTTAGCAATGAAAATTTCTTGGATATCAATTTAGTGGAACTGAGTAGCAAGCTTGTCAGAGTTGTCTTCCCAGAATTCCATCGTGTTGCATCGTTTATGGTTTAGACTTTGCACCCGACAACGTTTTATCAATCAGGTGTATATGGACAACATTGAGGAGAATATGCATGTCAATATTACGGCTTAATGGAACCCTGTGCTTCCAGATCACAGTGGTTGTCGGCCAGGATTTGCTCCCGAAATCTATCGCTCTGTTCTGTAGTCAGGCACCCTACGTTTTGAGTTAATGAGCATTTACAAAAATAAAGAGAATTCTGACCTGGTGAGTTTAACATCATGCATTCTTATCTCTCCTTGCATTTGTAATGAAAATTAGAAACTTGACAGTTAATGTAAGAGAAAAATGTCTGAACGTACGATGGTACGATTGCGGTTAAACTTTTACAAAGAGACGCGCGTTGTTTTTGTGCGCCTGTAGCACGCGATGGGTAGAGACTTTCGGAAAACAAAGTGCTCCAAATTTGCGATTCTTGCCATGAACTAGACAAAGAATGATAACCACATAACCACGTTTTCAAAGAAACATGAAAAGCAACATATTTCTTCAGCTAACAAACTGATAACTTCCTCAGTAGTAATCTCTAACTGTAGACTGCCATAAACGACTCATGGATAGCTTTCCCATGCAGGCAGCAACGACAACCAGTACACTGTGAAGTATGCAAACAAGATTGCTGTACTACTACGTTCGTTATATCAATTGAGAGGTTTTTACCGCGATGAGAAGGGAGGGGTGGGGGGGGGGGCGTATTCGACTATTAAAGTGCGGTATATTTCCGAATCCCTAATCTGGTAATTCCGCATCTATCGCTGCCGGGCATAACGTGTTCGGGGAACATGGCGAACTTTTGAGATGTGTTCTGGAGATTAACTTTGTAAGTGAGCAAGTATGACAAAAAGAGAGACGCCTGACTCGCCGCCTATTTCGCCTTTCAGTCAAGAATCGAAGGTACTTTATCAGTTCATTTTGTAAACGTTAATAAGTACATGTTACTGGGCTCCCCTAAAAGGACTTTTCTAAAAGCTTCCTTCGCCTTCTGATCTTGTTATTGCTGTGAAAAACGATGAGGCCCTTTTAGGGGGGCTACGACTGTCACAAGTCTGAATTTCAAAACCCTTCGTTTCACTTATTGAGGAGGAAGACATGTCCCTGTCGCTATTTTACCATTGTTTTTGCGCTTGTCTTCGTCGCTGTTGCACTTTCAATCCATCTTTTTGTTGTTTGTCGCCATTTCATCTGTCTTATGTCACTGTTTCAAGTCGAAAGTTATTCTAACAGGGCCTCAATGGTGAGGAAGTTGGAGCTAGTTCAATTATCAGAAACAAATATTGCAAAGAAACCATACAGCAACTAACTTTGGAATCCAAACTGGCTGGAGACTGACTCGTTAATATTCTCAATTGCATCCGTGTGTAAAAAGGGAAATCAACAACCTGTGCTTCATGTTGGACATTTTTTGATCATTCGAAGACGAAACGTTTCTTGCAGAGCATCATTTTTCATACCAGAGCATCAAGTAAATTGACCAACTATAGATGACCAAATATTGGCCATTGCTTTACAAGACCAACTGCTTGCAGTGAAGGAAAGGGTTTTAAATCCGTATTCGTTAACCGGAACTATCAATAAAACTCTTTCAGTCAAAAGGAATCAGACTTTAAAATTGTACGTTAAAAGATTACTAAAAACGTTTTAAAAGAGTTGCAGTTTCTGAAGCCCGGGCGTGTCTGTTCAGGGAACAAACTAGGACGCGCGTTTAACAGCGATACGCTTCTAGTACATTAATCACCTTAGTAACTTTAGAATCCTAACTGGCAAGACAAATTCTCTAGATATTCACAACTGCGTCCTGTGTAAGAAGGGAAATCGACAACCTGTTCTTCAGATTTGATATTTTTGATCATTCGCACAAAGCATTTCCGTGATGGAATCATTGGCTTATTTTTATCTGTGCTGAAGTTCACTTGTGGAAATTTTGCCAAATAATTGGCAAAAAATTAGCATTTTAAGAAAGGTCATTAAGGTGGAACACGAACGATGTAGCTCGATTATTTTAACCGGTTGTTGCTGAGATCAACGTCCAATGAGAAACTGAACGAGAAACGAAAACGTTAGAATTCACTATCCAGGAATGACATTGAATTGAATTCAATAACTTTGTTTATACACCGTCAACTCATCAGGATTTAAACGTTACAATTTCACTACTGCTAAAAGTATGTTATAAATCCTATAACATTAACCGTTTGTTGCATCACCTCTTTTATTTCCTGAAATTTTCTTGAGTACCATAAATGTTAGTACTCACAAAACAAAAATTTTCCTTGTACGATAAAAACAAAGTTAACTACGTGGGATCATTCTGGTACAATATCAGGCATTTTCCGTTTCAGCTTAAAACACTCCAAGGGACATGACGCTTCACATGTCCTAGCATTATACTCAAAATAGCTTGAGGACGTTCGCGCAAAAATGTTCCACGACACAGACTTTTTCGATACTTTTGCTACAGTCAGAGAGTGAGTCACTCTTTTCAGAAATGAAAAAACAAACTGGGGAGTCACTGACTTCGTTACAGATTTAAAGTGTTTTGAAAAATAACCGATTTTGAATATTGACGATCGTAACTCGAAGTGGCTGTAATGGTTATTAGTAGAAAAAAATCCTGAAATATTTGCTGGAGAACTATTTTTAAGTCAAATTTCATTTATGTGGGTCAGGGTAATGGGCTCCTGTGTGGGTTTATTTAGTAAATAATTTTAGCTGGGGTCATCTTTTACTTAGATTCAACCTTAACGGTGGACATTTGCAAACGCCGTACAACTTAAAATAATGGCTTTCGTTACTTTTAGGGGACTCGTGCTATGTAGAGAAAAAAATTGTCTGAATGCACGCACAAAAACGACGAATTTAATTCACTCGCAAAAATGACGAATTCAATTAAAAAGTTTAGCAATGACTAAACCTCAATAACAAAGCTAACCGTCGTAGAATCAGTGCTTAACCCTAAAAATTGTAGATGAGTGTTTAACCGTTATTCGTCTTGTTTTCATTTGTTTTTCTCGCTAATAAACGTGCGCCATCAAATTTGTCATTCGTCAGTTTTGCACGTGCATTCAAACAGTTTTTCTTTATTTCTTCCTATACAGTGCGAGTCCCCTAATAGTAACGATAGCCAAACTAATAGCGACCTTCAGATCTGACTACGAGTACGAGATTGAGTACGAGTGCAACTTTCCCATTTCAAAACCGTTACGTTCTCAAAGCCGTCGTTCCTCCCTTTTGCTGACCAGCAGAGGAGAATGCTAAGTGAATGATATTCACAGGACAGATCACAACCAAAAGCCCGCGACAAGGAATTCAAAAGTCGTAGTCGTAGTCAATCTCGTACTCGTAGTCCGACCTGGCGGGAAGTGATGACGTGTGGCAGAAAATGGAAAAAATTCAAACTTCCACAACACAGATCTTCTTCAATTTTTCAAAAAACGTACACGATCGATAAAGAAAGTGAACTATTGAAAGAAAATTTGGGGTCACCGGTCATTTAAGAGAGTTAAACCCTTGTATAAATGCCTTCTTCAACAGCGCGCGCACTCAACGCATGACGTGGCATGACATGGCGACGTGAATTGCAATTTTGGCTCAAAAAATTTTTCTGAAATTTACCAAATTTGCACTTCTCTTGTCAAAACAAACGTCAGCCAATCATAAATAAAATGATGTTTCTTTACTAAACTGTCCTTCATCTTCATAAAAATACTAATATTTCTTTCAGACTCTTCTTATCAGCTGAGAAATCAGCTTCCAACAGAGAGGCTGGTTTGGCAGATTTGAAAAACAGTGCTAATCTTACCAAATTTCAAAGGAATTTTTTTCTATGTAGTAGACAAACTCTATGATTGATCTGCATTTCCTGAAAGAGCCAAAGGATTGTACTTAAACATCATTGAAAAATCTTTGCGTGCAATTCATTTTAAGGGTCAATAAAGGTTATGCAAAATTGACATTTTCCTAAAATAGACATATCTGCTGAGGGACAAATGGGCCACGTTAAATCAGCTTTTAACACTTAACAAATACATGAAAACTGCAAAAAGGTAAAACAAAGGTTAACAAAGTACACGGTTATCGTTTGAATTATTTCACTGCCGCAGATTTTGCACATAAACGTTTTGCAGCTATTGAAGTCGTTCCTTTCCCACCCCTCCCTCGACAGATTTCAGGCGAGTCAGTTGTGTATTATTTAATAATTCAAGCACAAACTCGTTTCAAGCCATTCGAATGGATTCATTTGGCTTTTTGGTGTTGTTTTCAATCATTTAGAGTCTAAAATAAAGTTACAGCCCATAAAAACAGACAGAAATGAGAGAATTGAAGTCGACAGATTGCGTTACTGTGCGTGACACAGAGAGGAGACCTTCGAGCATGGGTAACTTCTCGACGGCAGATTTACTATTTTACTTGGGGAAAATGGCAACCAAATAAGTTCACTTATTCCATTTCACGAGGAACAACAATTTGCTATACCAACTTACACCTCACACACGATGAAGGCTTAACGTTTTAGAGTTAAACAACTGTTATCCAGACTTTGCGACCTGTCTCTGTCAGTGTTTGAACCGATTTCATATGTTGTAGTTGGTAGGTAACCAAATGTAGCTTACATTCTATAAAACCTCAAGAATTGAAGCAGAACCATTGTTTCAGCTGCGTTCTGTCTCCAGATTACTTTGTTTAGGCACAGGACACCCAAGCATAATATTTGAATATTATTAAAAATGGCGTTTTAAAATATAAGACTTTGTATGGGATTTCGAAGCGAACATTTTGAACAATACATAACAACGAACTAACTGAATAAAGTTCATGAAACATGTTTGAAACATGTTTGCTATCCTTACAAAGCATTTTGAGCAATTTTAGGTCCATTTACTTAACTGTGTTAGTACGTGTATAATACATTGACAAGGAAGGAGTCATTTGGCCCGATTTAGCCACTATCACCGCTCGACACGTTTCGGAATTCGCTCGAATTTACCCACAAATATAGTTCAGGCTCCCATTCTGACTTAGCGACTTGACAAAACGAAGACATACAAGTGATTTTCTCAAAACCAATTGCACATACCTCGTGTCCCAAAAGAATTATCCACTGCACAAAATCATAATAGCATCTCAAAATAGGCCGCCATGGATCCGTGAGGATCCCGATGGTCCCATTTGACCCTGCTCTTCTGAAGTCCTTTGTTGTAGCTGATTGGGCCTGCACAGTCGTGATGCTGTACTTTGGTGCTGGACTTGTGGCTGGACTTGTAGACTTGTGGGTGCTGGACTTTGGTTCCTTGGGTCAGTGGAGTCCTTTGGCGATGATTGTAGCTCCTTTTGAAGAGGAGGCGCTGGTCCACTTGTAGTATACAGTGGCTGTGCTAATGGTTCACTGTCCTCACAAGTGTCTGAATGTTGTGTTTGGTCATCTGTCTGCTGGGACATATAGGTCTTTGCACCAGGGCGTGGGGCTGCAGCCAATCTGATCTGTGCTCGATTTCTGCGAATCTTTCCATGAGGGGTAACCACAGTGTACGACCTCGGCGAGGATACTTTCTCAACAATGCCGTGAGGTCAGAAGGAATGCTTGTGCTGAGGGTTGGGTTTTGCATATACCCACTGGCTGAATTACATCATGGGGCGTTCGTCCCACATTTCTGTCGTAGTAATGTTTTGCTCTAGTCCGGAGTGCCCCAATCTCAGTTTTGACAGTACCAGGATATGCAACTTCAGGCTGCAGAAGCGCAGGTATCATAGGAGGGATACACGTCGGGAGATGAGCCTTTGAGCGGGAGAGTGTTCTTGTCCTTGTTGGGGAGTATTCCTGTAGTCCAGGAGAGCCAGGTGAATATCCTTGTTCTTTTGATATATCCTTTTGACAAGTTTAAAGCTTCTTCTACCTTGCCATTTCCTTGTTACCAATACGGGGAGGAGGTCACATGCTCAAAACCATATTCATCCACAAACTGCGTGTATTCATTGCTGATAAACTGCGGACCATTGTCTGTTACTAGGCGATCAGGTATTCCGAACCTTGCAAAGTGTGGTTTAGTGAACTCTACTAGAGTTGCAGTGAGTGTATTGGGTAGTATATCGAATTCGACCCAATCGCTGTAATGGCACGTGGTGACCAAATGCCATTTGCCTTCCCACATCAGGATATCGTGGCTAACTAATGACCATGGGTGGTCTGGAATATCGTGGCTGAGCATGGGCTCCCTTGGGACTTGACTAACATATTGAGCACACAGGACATGACATGCACTAATATTCTTGATATCTGAAGTCATACCGGGCCAGATGAGGGACACCTTGGCTCTTCGACTGCACGAACCCGCTCCAAAGTGTGTTTTCTGGATTTTGTTCAGCATGGCTGGTCTCATCAAGGTTGGGATGACTGCTTGCAACCCTTTATACACTATGCCATCTGCCAGGGATAGTTCATCTTTGAAAGTGAAGTAAAGTGGTACCAAGGGATCCACACTTGTTTTGGCAGTTGGCCAGCCAGTCATTATGAGAAGCGACAGCTTTTGCAGGACTAAGTCTAGTGCAGTCTGCGCCCACAAGTTTTCCAGGGTAACACTGGAGATGCCAGAGTTGTCCAATGCCATAGTTTCCAATTCCACTCTAAATATGTGTTCTCCTGAAAGATTTGCAGTGGAAAGTAGCGGCAGAGGTGCTCTTGACAGGGTGTCTGCTATGATTTGTTGTGTTTCTTTCCTGTAGCTCACGTCAAATGACCATCGTTGGAGTCTCATGCGCATGGCTTGCCGGCGCCGTGGTGCTTTGTTGAGGGGTTTTTAAAGATACTCTCCAGTGGCTGATGATCTGTTTGTACTGTGATATCTGAATTTCCGTAAAGCAGACTGTCCCATTTGTCAAAAGCTAAGCATATTGCAAGACATTCTTTTTCGATAACAGCGTATCTTTGTTCTTTAGCTGTTAGGGTGTTTGAGTAAAATGTTACTGGTTGATCATTCTGGGGAAGCGCTCCGCCAACTCCAACAGCAGACGCGTCCACCTGAAAGGTGACGGGCAACTGAGGATTGAAGTAACGTAAGACAGGGGCATGAGCGATGAGATTCTTAGACTCTACAAAAGCTTGACCCCATGAAAATCACTTTTTGGGTTTTAAACACCCACTTGCTTGGATTCAGCTTGAGCTTTACTTCTCGCAGACCTAATAGGAAATGGTACAGTTTCTCATCATGATCTTTCTCAGCCTGCTCCTGCGTTTCTCCAAATCCAGAAATAGGGACGTCATCAGCAATGTTGCAGATACCTTTCAGTCCTGCAAGGGCCTCTTGTTGTCTTGCTTGATACTCCTCAGGTCTGCTTGAGACTCCGTATGGCAGTCGCAGCCACCGATATCTTCCAAAAGGAGTATGGAATGTTGTGGCCAAGCTGGATTCACGATCTAGAAGTATGTTGGTGAAACCAGACATCACGTCTGCAACTGAGAAACACTTCGCACCATGCAGTTGTGGTAAGATGTCCTCAAAGCGGGGAATTGGATGCTTGGGGACTCTAATTGCTTTGTTAATAGTATTTGATGGGTCTAAACACATTCTAAATTAGTCCTTTGTCTCTCACTGTACTGTTACTGCACCAAGCTGTGGGTTCGTACTGTCGGCAAATCTTCCCTTCGCTTTCCATTTTGTCTAACTGCTCTTTGATTTAGACATGTCGTGCTAGTGGCTGTCGGTGAATGGCGTCATGGACTGGGGTTACTGTGGGGTCTAAGTCAAAGGAAACAGGGATTGCAAACTCTCCCAACCCTGTATCCACATCTTGAAACGCCTTAAGAACCCACTTCAAAGTTATTGTGTCGGTCTGGCTGGCGGTGTCGTGTTTGAATGTGGGACGTCAAACATACGTGGTGATGATGTTGGTTCTGAATGCATGGGCATGTCTCTGGCATGTGAGTTGCCAGCTGTTGGTAGGGGTGTGGAGGCCTCAGTGTGGGGCTTCTGGTTTTTATCAGCACTAAGTGGTGATCCAACTGAATGGACCTCATCTGCACGGATCTTCACCAGTCCCAAATTCCCACAGTCTGGGCCAGACAAGAGAGGGGGCTTTCCCTGTATCTGTGAATCTCTCAAGACATGAAACGTGAGGAGGTGGTACCCTGTTGTGGTCTCAGCCAGTAGCTCTAATTTACCCATAGGTGTGAGTTTAGAATTGTCATAGGTGAATAACGTTACTCTACTAGGAGTGAGGTAATCTTTAATCTTCCGCACAGGAAAAATCAATGAGAGGGCGAGATTTTCTGGCAGTGTGTTGCAAGTGGAGGCAGTGTCCACTTGCACCCTAATAATTTGGTCATGTCCTTGATCACTCCAAGTTGTAAGTGGCTGAAAAACGTACGACCCACCCGGGTGCCATGTGGGTCTTCTGCGGTACTTTAGACACTTTGGGGGCATACTTTTCTGGTTTCACCTCCACCTCAAAGAGATCAGTTTCATACTCCTTATTTAAACTGGCATCAAGGTGGCGTGCCTGGTGTTTGGTGCTCACGGGCTCCAAAGGTTTGGCAAAGGGGGGGGGGGGACTCCCATTCGACAAGCGCGGGCAAAATGTCCGATTCTCCCACAGCCCTTCTCAGAACATCGCTTGTTTGAGGCTGGGCATATAGAGGGAGGATGTGAAGGCCCTGCACAATACTGACAGATATCAGTTTTGCCCTGGAGACTAGACTGACCTTGACCCAGTTTTGCTCTGATTTGAAAGGTTTCCTTGTGCCTGTGTAGTTTACTTGTTCAGTGGGCCCTTTAGCTTGCGGCATTACTGCTTTTGCCTTTTCACATTGTTCAAAGTTCTTAGCTTTCTGCAACATTATTTTGAATGGGAATACTTCCTTAGTTACTTTATCTCCGTGGCTCTTATCCAGACGTTTTGACATCAGTCTCTCACTGTTGATCCCAGATATGAATTTGTCTCTAAGTAACTGGTCCTCGCATTTATCACAATACTCTAATCTCCTACCTTGTTGTTTCACTCGTCCTTCCCAGGCTGTTACAGATTCTTGGTGTTCTTGCTTCATTTGGGCGAACTTTGTTCTATCCGTTAGGACTCCTTCACTTGCCATGAAGTGTTCCTGCAAGTGTTTGAGGATCACGTCTGGTTCCTTTCGCTCTTCGTCTGACAGTTGAAAGCCCTGCACGAGGTTTTCGATTTCTTCGTTGCCAGCGCTGGCGGAGCGGAAAGCTGCCATAGCTTTGCCTTTTGCAAGCCACACTGGCCCAACAGGTACTGGTTCCACTCCTTCTTCGGCAGGAGGTGGCAATGGCTCGCTGTCGTACCATCCATTGAGCTCACACCAATCTTTGAACATCTGAATGAATTTTTCACAATTCCTTTGTTGATCTCCCAAGGTCGAAAATGCCGGTAGCGTGACTGCCGCGACTCCCTGTCCTGACGAGGACGCCATAATCAGTTTTATCTCAATTTTCTGAGCTCCGGGAAGAGTGTTCAATCAGTTTTATCCCGTTTCTAACACCACGTTGAGGAACACGAAGACCAAACATACAAGATGGACGCCACGTTTTATTACACCCCCAAAGCATGCTGGGAACCATAAATCGCAGGCTTACGTAGTCTCCTTCGCAGCCGCTCGGGCCGGAGTCACGCAACGCTCCTCGTCCCACGCGGCTGCTTCAACCGACATACATTCCTTTCCCATTGTTTGCGACATTTTTACTTGGACCAATCAGCATCTTGCTATTGTATACGCAGCACCAATCACAGCATAGCTTGGCGTCTTGATGTTTTCTTTCGCGGGAAAAACCCTTAGCGGCTTGCGACGTGTTATGGCAGGAACTACAAAGAAAATCGCGGAAAGCACTAAGTGTTATATTTGTTCATTCATTTCTTTAAGTAAAAATAAGGTTTATGTATTTGAAAAAACGTCCGCTGATTTAGCTGGGATCATTCGATTGTCGCTGGAAATCGACGTAAATAAATACTCTGAGGACAGCAAATTGTTTGTTTGTCGAGAGTGTTTTCAGCAGTTGACGAAGTACGAAAGGGCAGCGAAGAAACGTCAAGAAATCAAACAAGAACTTCTCAGTACCTGTAGAAATAGAGAGCAGCTGAGATAAAAGAGACTCGCAAGGGAAGAACGATCCAGAGACGAATAACATTGGAGATGTGCCAGTTAGTGCCTTCGTGTCCTCTGAAACTTCACATGGTAATTTCGATCCTGCCGGTTGTATTTCTTATTGTTATGTAGACTTTCTCCAAGGTCCTTCGTGCTTCCGAAAAAAACCTCTGAGCTCGACTTGTGTGCTAGTCTAATTATTATCTTATTACGTGGGCTTCGTCGATGGCCAAAGCAGATAATTTATTTGAATAAACAGAATTTCAAGCATCGCTCTCCGACGTTCGATTTTGATCATACTTCTGGGGAGCCAAAGACCACACAAACCTTTCCCTTTTCAATCAATGTCTCCTTCTTTTCAGTACACTGAAGAGCAAATGCTCGCCGCCGTTACTTCTTTTCTTCTCAAATACGCCACTTGATCGTCCATTAGACTAAGCAATTGCAATGGAGACACAACAACACAGAAGTGGCTTTGTTGTTTTTCTATATGGTCGATGACTAAAGGCAAAGCTTGAAATATCAGAGATTTTCCTAAGCCAGTCGGCAAATTACAGCCATGCTCCGTCACGCGTGAACAGGATTTTTGAAAATTTGAACGGAGTTTTCAAGTTAACGCGTCGGTTTTGTAATTCTTCCCGACATTCAGAATTCCCGTGAGAATTTTACCACATTTACGGAAACAAAGAGCTTCAAAATGTCATTTCATTTGAAATGTTACATATCCCAACAATATTAGGTTTCTTACTAGTATGCGTGTAGCAAAGTTATTTTTCCGTTAACTGGTGACTTTCAAAGTGTTTTCCAGAGGGATCTTCAACGTTTCATTCAAATCTCGGACGATACAAAGAAATGGCAAGAACGTCATGCTAGCCCACATTTTAGGCACTAATGTGAAGGTAAGTGAGTACAAGTGAAGGGAAGTAAGTACAAACGAAGAAAAGTGAGTACAAATGATCATGAAGGAAAGTGAGTACAAATGAAGGAAAGTGTGTGTTAGTGGAGGTAGGTGCGTTAATCGGTTGGTGTATATATTCATATAGGATTGTAATGTTATTAGTGCCTTATATGTGGGCTAGCATGACGTTCTTGCCCTATATGTGGGCTAGCATGACGTTCTGGCCAAAGAAACATTCAAATGTTCACTCCAGTCTTGTGGATTACTGTTCACGCGTGACGGAGCACAGTGTAATGAAAATACCTTTCTCCCTTCAATTAACTTCAATATCGCTAACTTCTGATGCGAATTTAAAGCCGGTGTACTGATTTTTTTTCGCTACAAGATTGAACGCCAGTCTTCACGATTCGCCATTTGCTACTTAAAGAACTCGGTCACTTAGCGAATAAAAGGAGCCAGGTGATTGGTGGACATTTCTGGCGCGAACCTCCGCAAGAAAATGAAAGCCGCACTGTGATTGGTTTATTCCGAGAAAGGAATGTATGTCGGTTTGAAGCAGCCGCGTGGGACGGGGAGAATTGCGTGACTCCGGCCCGAACGGCTGCGAAGGAGACTAAGGCGATCGTGTCTAAAAGTACACACGAGTGACCACGAGTGACCACGAGTGACCACGAATGACCACGAGTGACCACGAGTGACCACGAGTAGACCACGAGTGACCACGAGTGACCACGAGTGACCACGAGTGACCACGAGTGACTACGAGTGACCACGAGTGAGATTGCATCAAAATATTTTGCTGATGTTACGATGACGTCATCATTACATCATTTTATCAAATAATCACTATTTCACGGCAAACTGGCCCTTTCTTGAGACCTTAAATACCTGGATTCGACATTTTCGCCATTTCTGACTGAATTGGGGAGGGGCTAGGGGATGGACAGGGAGGGGGCATCGGGGGGGTACAAACTTCCGGGTAGAAAAAAGGGAGGGAGGTGTACGGGAGGCGGAAAAAAGGGTGCGAAGAAAAAGTTAAGAAAAGTGGCCGGAACCAAGATTAAAGGGTACGGGTGGCGGGAACTTTGTACCCCCCCCCCCATGTCCCCTCCCTGTCCGTCCCCTAGCCCCTCCCCCATCCAGTCAGAAATAGCGAAAATGTCGAATCCAGGTATAAAGGTCTCAAGAAACGGCCAGTTTGCCGTGAAATAGTGATTATTTGATAAAATTATGTAATGATGACGTCATCATGACATCAGCCAAATATTTTGATGCAATCTCACTCGTGGTCTCTCGTAGTCACTCGTGGTCACTCGTGGTCACTCGTGGTCACTCGTGGTCTACTCGTGGTCACTCGTGGTCACTCGTGGTCATTCGTGGTCACTTGTGGTCACTCGTGTGTACTTTTAGACACGATCGACTAAGGCTTACGTTAACTCACAAATGACCTGTTCGCAAAACGAAGACTTCGCAGCTCAGTTGGTAAGGGATGACACGAGCAACCCGGCAATGTGACGACATGGTTCAATTCCCATTCAGGATGCGGGGAAGAGGTGGGCGTCTCTCTTCAGCGGACAATACAAGGGAATTGTTTCATTTTATACTGCAGCTGATAAGCATTTGCAGTTTGATTTCTTCAGAAGTTACTTCAAGTATTTCCCTGTGTATTGGTAACACAAATCATCCTTTGTACTTATGTGTTTCTAAATCTAATGTAAAGGCTTCCCATATTGTTCATTACTATATAGCCCACGCCTTGACGTTCACCTTCTTTTTAATACCATTTGTTCCGAGGAAAAAGCTATGTTTTTATAAATCAGCAAATTGCTCTCGCAATTGAAAAGAAAACAATTAAAACTAACTTGGTAATTTTCCTAGTACGATTGACCAAAGTTTACATGACGTATAGTGTCTACGCCAGATGAACTCAAAACTTCACAAGCGAAAAAGTAACATTTAACATTCAGCTTCAGGATTCTTGATAAAAAAGCTGCACTGTCTGGTAACAAACAGATTTCTCTAACCAAGTACGTAGATTGCAGTTGATGGTGCTTCTCCTACTGCTCAGGTATGTGCGTAGTTTGCTTGTGTTTTCATGTATGAATAAGTCCTTAGGCGAAAAGGAACCATGAGAAGTTGGTACTCGCTTTTGAACCACACTTTAGATGGTCCGAGGTAGTGTGTTTGCTTTCAAATCCACTTTTGTAGTTCCAATAATTTGAGATCGATTAACTGACGAAATCAGTTCCAACAGGTTGTTTATTGTTTTCGTGAAACAAGTATCATTATTATTATGATTGAGTACTGGTATCCTCGGACGGCATTCAGCAAGTCCCCTTTACTCCCTAAACAAAGTATTCTGGAGACAACACAGCTTAAACAATGGTTTTGCCTCAATTCTTGAGGTTTTATAGAGTGTATAAGCTTCATTTGGTTACCCAATAACTACAACAAATGAAATCTGTTCAGACACTGAAAGAGACAAATTGCAAAGTCGGGATAAAAGTTGTTAAGGTGTCTGAACACAGTTTGCGCGCGCTCTACCATTTGTACTGCTGACGTAAATCATGAGCTATGGGAAACATGGATTTTGAGTTCTCATCGAACGTTGTTTCAAGCAAACAGCGAAATATGTCGACTACTCAATAAAACTATCACCTTACCGTCAGTTCTGCTGTCCCTTGTCTTTGATTTATGCTTTATCTTTTGCAAATATCCCTGTTTCTCCCCGATTCTTCGGTGAGTTCGAGCCAGATATGCTTACTTTTAGCGCCCGCCATTTTGAAAAACCACTCATTCCCAGTTCTACGCAGCCAACTAGAAAACCTCCTAATCCCAATGGGTAGGCCATCTTTTCCAGGTTATGGTTACAAGCTCGTAAGAACATTGCACGACGGACTTCCATATATGGAAGGTCGTCGTGCAATGGATTAAGAGTTACAATTCAAATTAGGTTCTGTCGGGGGACTGGAAAGAGCTTTTTGCTCTTACCAGCTGAAGGCGAATTTGAAAAACAATAGCGATTGTCTTTTCGGCCCTACGATTGGCCAAAGGCACACAATCTCCTAGCAACAGCCCAAGCGCTTCCTACCCAGTGGCTTTTGGGTGGCTTTAGGAGGTTTTCTAGTTGGCTGCGTTGAACTGGGAATGAAAAGAACTGGGAATGAGTGGTTTTTCAAAATGGCGAGCGGTAAAAGTAAGCACATCGAACTCACCGAAGAATTGGGGAGAAACAGGGATATTTGCAGAAGATAAAGCAGGAATCAAAGACAAGGGACGGCAGAACTGACTGTAAGGTGATAGTTTTATTGAATAGTTGACATATTTCATCGCTGTTTGCTTGAAACAAGGTTCGATGAGAACTCAAAATCCATGTTTCCCATAGCTCATGCGTAAATAAGCGCGCGCACAAGGCTTTGAGAAAAACAAACATGGCGCCTGTACAGCGATCATTTCATTTTGTTCAATGAAGATTGTGCAAGTGTTTTTTCCGTCTTAACAATCAAACAGTTTGTTATGTGTCAAAAACGTTTGTTTTGCAATGCATTAAAGGTAATACTATTGGAAAATACCCTGCCTTTCTGGGATTGTTTGTATGAATCGAGAAAGATCGAGAATCCTGTCAAATGCAGCGCATGCGCAGTTACCCAGAAAATTGTGACTGCACGATTTAGTGGAAATGCACTGATTTCTAGGGAACCGCGCGTTAGAAATTCATGAAATTTGGTAGAATAATAGTTCAGAACACGCTTAACTCGCCTACAAAGAAAAATTGAGATCTGACAGAGGACATGTTCAGAAAACGTTAAAATGCAAAACACAAAATAACAGAAGATCTCTCTGTCAAAATTTCACGAGACCAGTGTCAATAGGCCAATATCTTTCTGAGTTTTCTAGAGGCAAATGATGGAAAAAATCTAACGACTGGATTTTCTGAAAGTAAATCAAACCCGTTATTTAATGCTGGTTTACTACCAGCTGTGTTGCCATGGTAACGGTACCTACTCCAATGAAACATATCAACATACAATCTGTTTTAGTTGAACTTGCACCTTGCCAGTTTTGGCTGCCCAAATGCCAGTGGTTTGAAAATAATGATGAATAACGCACAGGTACAAGAAAACTGTGTTCGGCCACCTTAACTCTTAAACGTTAAGCCTCCATCATGTGTAAGGTGTAGGCGTGTATAGCAAATTGTTGTTCCTCGTGGAATATGTGGTTGGTTGCCATTTTCCCCATGTAAAATTGTAAATCTGCCGTCGATGCACGAAAGTCGCTTCTCTGTGTGGCCGTTGACAAAACCTAGATCGGATCGGATCGGATCGGATAGGATCGGACCGGACTGACAAAACCTGGATCGGATCGGATCGGACTCACAAACCCGGATCAGATCAGATTGGATTGAAAAACCTAGATCTGATCAGTGAAAGCATTCTCACTAATAATGGTCACGCAGCATCTCTGGATCAAGATGACAGAGAGATGATGAAGAACGTGGTTGTCATTGCACTGTTTTTGCTTTTTCCTTCTCCATTCTGTGGTTAAGACTTATTGTTTGTTGTTATGCATTTAAACTACTTCACTGAACGATTATTTTTTCTAGAGGGAGAGATCCAAGCGGAAAGACAAACAAGAATGGAGCCTAAAGTAACAATGACATCAAGATAATTGGCGTCTTTACCGTCCTTAACTTGAAATTTTAGCTATTTATGAATCGACCTGTATACTATCTGTCGGTGAGGTTTTCTATCTCAAACATGAAATACACGAGGATGTCGGATTTATACGCAATAACATCTGCAGAAATTGGTCATATGACTGAATGATTTACCCCCTTCCAGAATTTAGTAACAAAAATACGATTAGTAAGGACAAGATTTTTCAGTTTGAGACCCTGTTTTGTCATGTAACAACTACTGAAATTTTGCATATGAACTTTGTGTGTTCTTTGGTTAACGCTAAATCACTTTGTTGAGATGAACCAGAGAAAGGCTGAATTATTCTTTTATAAAATCGGATGGATATTTGTGTCCACTGTAACGTCTTTGAAACATTTAACATGCAAAAGCTTGCAAAGCTCTAATAATTTCATTAGACACTTGTGAATATCGGAAATGAAACTATGATGCTCCTTTGTTCAAACCTAACACCATTTTCGTCATGCTGGCTTACGAACACTATACCGTCGTGTAAATCAGGCTATTGTAATTGTCGGCGCAGATTTCATTTTCCACCATTCTGGAATCAGGACAAGAAACGAAAGTAGGTAGCCTTGTTATACGGCTATTCTAAAACCCTCCAGTCCCGTTTTATTACCTTTTGTGAGGTAGCCGTGGTTACATTCTTTGACTTTAATCATACAATGTACATGTATGGTTCACGTTCCAAGTAAAGAATGATTAAGACGCGAATTATCTTGATTTATTTTTTTCTGAAGCATCTCTGCGGTCCGGAATCTTAAATCCTTGAATCTGATTGGCTAATGACGCGCGCTCCAGCGGTCCGGACCCCGCGTACGGACCGCTCCAATCTGCGGGAAAACTTGAAGTGAAATCAGTTTACTCCAGCACAACAAAACTTTGGATCTTTCTTCTTAAAATGCACTTTTCTCTCGCTAACCGTTGATAAGTGAAAGGAAAAATCAGCAGTGGAATAAAAGGCCTGGTTATTCTCCGAAAAAGGCGAGTGTTCCTGTGTTTTTGTTGAGAAAACTTTGCTGGCTTGCTTTTTTCGAGTTGTAATTTTCTTATTGACACGCCATTTAACTGCAAGGTAGTCTTTTGGCCTCCGCTTCTCGCTTGAAATTTCGTTATTTTCCTTGGAGATCTCTTTTCTAATCTTGTCCCATTTAGCTTCATTCAAGACAATATGATTATTAATGATTGTTAGCTAAAATTGTCAAACACGAAACCTCGCAACGCTATGTCTTCGACAGGAACTGCTGCATGTCAACAGGTTTTTTATACAGTTGACTTTTCTCAAAGTATCGATTTGCGAAAGAACGAACAAAAATGTTTAAAATACTAACATATGCAGTGAATCTTACTTGTTTTCAAGATCTTTCAGTACTGAAAACCAAATTTAGACGTCAATTTAAACGAGTAATTTCATTTTGAACAAGACAAAGTTTATTTCTTTATTCTTGCTATGAGACGTCGGGGTTTGTTCTTAACGCTTATTGTTTTATGATATATTTTTAGTTCTGTTTTATCGTTAGTCTATCCTTTATCCCGAAGGGTTTGCTTGAGGTTCTTTTTCGTACTAAGTTTAATAATTTTAACTTAGATCGTGAGAACTAGCGCGCGTAGGTGGACTGTTTACAAACAGTTCTGAAACCAATTCGCCTCGTTCCACCTCCAAAATTACAGAAAAAATAAATACGTTATTCACCGGCCTCAGTCGGTCCGTATAGGGAAAAGCTGTGCCCTCGGTCTTGAGTACGGCCCTCGGCCTGCGGCCTTGGGCCGTAGTTAGGACCTCGGGCACAGTTTTACCTTATACGGACCTCCCGGCCGGTGAATAACATATATATCTTTGCTACTTTATGCTCCATTCGGCACTGACTTAATTGTACATGCTTTGGCACACGCTATCAGTACCTTTCCTTTTCATAATTCCGCTTAGACCTCTCCCTCTAGAAAAATATTCTTTTCATGAAGTAGTTTACAGAGTGTAAATCCATAAAAATAAACAAAAAGTCTTCACTACAGAATGGAGAAGAAAAAGCAAAAACAGTGCAATGACAATCACTTTCTTGATCTCTCTTCTTTTTCTTGATCCAGAGATACCACGACCATTTTTAATGGGAATTGGACATGCGCCTACTTTTACTGAGTAGAAATGTTTTTTCTTTTTAATTAAAATAGAATTCAACCCGATCCGGTTTTTGTGAGTCCGATCCGATCCGATCCAGGTTTTGTCAGTCCGGTCCGATCCGATCCGATTCGATCCGATCCAGGTTTTGTCAACGGCCTCTCTGTGTCACGCACAGTAGCGCAACCCTGCCGAAAAAAATCTCTCATTTCTGTCTGTTTTTATGGCCTGTAACTTTATTTTAGACTCTAAATGATTGAAAACAACATCAAAAAGCCAAATGAATCCATTCGAATAGCTTGAAACGAGTTTGTGCTTGAATTATTAAATAATACACAACTGACTCGCCTGAAATCTGTCGGGGGATGGGTGGGAAAGGAACGACTTCAAGCCGCAAAACGTTTATGTGCAAAATCTGCGGCAGTGAAATAATTCAAACGATAACCGTGTACTTTGTTAGCCTTTATTTTACCTTTTTGCAGTTTTGATGTATTTGTTGAGTGTTAAAAGCTGATTTAACGTGATTCATTTGTCCCTCAGCAGATATGTCTATTTTAGGAAAATGTCAATTTTGCAGAACCTTTATTGACCCTTAAAAGTGAAATGCCCGCAAAGAGTTTTCAATGATGTTTAAGTACAATCCTTTGGCTCTTTCAGGAAATGCAGATCAATCATAGAGTTTGCCTACTACATAGAAAAAAATTCCTTTGAAATTTGGTAAAATTAGCACTTTTTCAAATTTGCCAAACCACCCTCTCTGTTGGAAATTATTTCTCAGCTAATAAGAATAAGAATAATATTTAATAATAATAATTTATTAACTTGCTCTAGCGCCTTTTAACATAGGAATGATTAAAACCGCTTTACATTCACAACATACTAGTTAAAATTAATAAAACGAATCTATGATAAATAAAACTGTTAAAAAAGGAAAAATGTCAATAAAAATACATCAATAAAATGAGAATAAAATGAAATATATTAAAACTACGTAAAAGCTAATCTGAAAAGATGTGTCTTGACATGTCTCTTAAAAGCGCCCAGTGATTCGATCTCACGGATATGCGCGGGAAGGCTGTTCCACAATGTAGGGGCGGCAGAGTAAAACGATCTAGCGCCTAAAGTTGCCAACATGCGCCCCAAAGGACGTTCCAAAACAATAGTGTAGTTCGATCTTAATGAATATGCAGAACAGGACCTAACGCTAACTAAATCGCCAATATAGCTAGGTGACATGCCATGTATGGCCTTAAAAGTAATAATTAAAATTTTAAAATAGATACGATAAAAAACTGGCAACCAATGAAGCTCATAGAGAACTGGCGAGATACGGTCATACTTCCTACTGTTCGTAATAAGTCTTGCGGCAGTGTTCTGGGCTCGTTGTAGCTTACAAATCTGATATTTGGGCAGTCCATAAAGTAAACTGTTACAATAATCTAGTCTTGAGGTCACAAAAGCATGAACTAAAGTCTGAAGGCATTCCTTAGACAAAAATTTAGAAATTTGACGGATATTAAGAAGAGTCTGAAAGAAACATTAGTATTTTTATGCCGGTGAAGGACAGTTAAAGAGAAGAAACATCGTTTTATTTATGATTGGCTGACGTTTGTTTTGACAAGAGACGTGCAAAGCTGGTAAGTTTTAGAAAATTTTCTTGAGCCAAAATTGCTCCCAGGGGGTCAAATTTAAATTGCCTGTCACGTGACCACATAAGTATTTGAAGACAAAATAGTGTCGATTTGATTACTTGCTCATGACTAGCTCTCAGCAGGCAAAGTTTGAGACAGGGTTGTTTATGACCATTTCCAAAAATCTTTGAGCCTCAAGTGGACTGGCTCTTAAGTCCTGGCTAAACTATCAAACATTGGCTGACGATTGTTTTGACAAGAGACGTGCAAAGTTGGTAAATTTTAGAAAATTTTTTTGAGCCAAAATTGCTCCCAGGGAGTCAAATTTAAATTGCCTGTCACGTGACCACATAAGTATTTGAAGACAAAATAATGTCGATTTGATTACTTGCTCATGACTAGCTCTCAGCAGGCAAAGTTTGAGACAGGGCTGTTTCTGACCATTTCCAAAAATCTTTGAGCCTCTCGTGGACTGGCTCTTACGTCCTGGCTAAACTATCAAACATTTTCGTCCATCATCGTGTTTGTCACACAAAACGTTAGGTGGCTAAACAGGCAAACAATGCTTGACCAAGCCTCGGACAACGGAAAACCATTTACAGTAAATGCAAAGTTGAGAGAGGCGGCTAAACAGTAATTAAGCGAACTCGTACAGTTTATAAAGCACGTACGTAAACCTGGTCGTAAGCTGCTTGGGAACAAAGTGTGCACTCAGCTCTGCAGCCTTTCAATTTTGTGGGCTTCGCTGTGTGACAGAAAGCCAGTAGTTCAATTGTTTTGGAATCTTTCTCTTGTAGCTCTCACAAGTCTTTCTATTCGGTACACAGAAATATCGCTTTTCAAATATGAATGTACACTATTAATCTCAAAAGAGTGTTTTACCGGTAATTCAAAAGTACCGTATTGCATGCATCATCCCACCAGAACCATCAGAAATGTTGGAAACCAAGGAAAGGCCCAAATGACACATTTCAGACCCAGAAAAGGCCTTTGCACCTCCCCGTCTCTAATATACCTGAGTACCCACTCCTCTCAATAGTTCATATGGTGCTGCAAGATTAACGAAAAGCTCCCAAATATTAAAGGTTTCTTGCTCGATCTGAGCTCTCAATATAAGATAGAATCGGGCACTAACAGCTTTTATAATAAGAAATAGGCTCCCCTGATGCAACACCTAAATTAAAAAACATAAAAGCGTAATCTTTGTACTTCACATAGTGGTATTTTCCTTTACTCGTTATGCACCCTCTTTTCTCGTCACATTGAGAAATATATATTTTTATATATACTTTTTAATGTGATTGTTCTGCTCCAACTTGATAAATGCGTTTTATACAGTTATACATAATATGTATACTATAACTAAATTGTAAGTGCAAACCGCACCCTGTTGTTAATTGCATACTGTATTAATTTATTGTTTATCATCTTCTATTATGAACATTTTTCAATCCTTGTTTAGCCCTTAAAAGCAAAACAAAAGAATTAACAAAATTATTCTAAGAAATACGGTTACTCTCTGGCAAAGATAAGAATGATTTTATTTGTCGTGATATGGTGATGCTTGTTAGAACACTTTTAACCCTTTCATTCCCAAGGTGGCCAAAGCAAAAATTATTCACCAAAAATTACAAATTTCGTTTCGTAAAATCCTAAGAAATAATAGTCCTATGCAAACGCTCTGCCAAAGAGGTTTCATTTTAATGGTAACACGAGAGGATTTTGTCAACAGATTAAAAGGTGCAGTGACAAATCATCTCACCATGACTTGGTCTAAGAGTGAAAAGGTTAAATTTAGTGTCCTAAAACCAATACCAAAGCAATTACTCTGACCAGAAACAGACACAAATCACACAATTAACCAATCAGAACAATAATAACAATTAGCTTTATTTGCATGACTATAAGTTCTTACAGTATTGCAAAAGCATACATCTCAACAAAAAGAACTTATAATATAATAAATATATAAGGAAATAAGAATTAAGTTACATCAGTCTGAATTGATAATAAATTATTGCGTAAATTTAATCATGGTAAAATGAGTCATCAATTGAATGTTAACAAAGTAATTATCAGAATTCATTAATTCTTTAGTAGCATCTAATGTAGACAATCTTTTTATATTTGGTAGGTGGTACTCTATTTTTCTGTAAATAACCTGTCTCTAAAAATTGAGTATTTAGGAGAGTGAAAAAGTAAGCTAATTTCATCTTCAATTTGATTGGATCCGCAAGTAGGACAAAGTCGATTTACTCTCGGCATTCTCTTGCTCTCGGGATTTGACTATATCTACCAGTTTCAATCATTTCTTTGTAATTACCTATTCTGAACTTCACTAATTCTTTCCTTCATTAAACTTGCTTGTAAGTTCTAGATAACAAGGTGTGTATTCGTTTTGAAAAGTGTTATAAAATTTTAGTTTCTTAGAGTGTTGAATAGTATGTTGCCAGTGTAAGATATACTGGGGTTGCATTAGGCTTATAAAGTGTTTGATCCTAGATTTATTTAAGAAATTGGGGTCAAAATCAGGCAAATTATAGTACGCAGACATCTTCATAACACTAGAGTAGAAACAACGTTTACCAGAGGAATGAAGATCTGCCGACAGTAAAAAGATCTGTTTAACAACAGAGTCATTCTCCTTATTGTGAAGATACAATAAGTAACTAATTAATTTTTGATTAATAGCTGTCATAAGAGGTAATCTTCAAAGTTCAGCTCTACATGCTATATTTGATGCTTTATTGCTTACTTCTTGATAACGTTTGCAGAACTGCAGATGGGTCTTTTCAATCTGCGAACTGTCCCAAGACTTGAAATCTGGTTTTACGTATACACCGTACATTTCGCTGTTATATGTTAAAAGTGGAGAGATCATTGTGATAAAGATTTTATTTGCAAGGAGTGGGGACAATTTGTTTATATTCGTATGCTTTCTAAGACTTAAAAGAGCGTGGAGGGCATTCTCTTTTAAACTTGTCAAGTACCATTGAAAAGTTACCCATTGAAGAGATTAATGTACCCACATAAGTACAGTTTTGAACGATTTCAATGATTTCGCTGTCTCTGTGAAAGCTAGACTCCTCAGTACATTTCTTAGCACGTTTCTGAAAGATCATAACTTTAGTCTTTTTAGGATTGATACTTAACATACACAAATTGCAATAAGAAGATAAGTTTCAGTTGCAATCCTGTTTTAGATCTTGACAATATTACTAAATCATCCGCGTATAAGAGTGAATTTAATTTGTGCCATTTGGGGAAACAAACGGATCAGATAAGTATTTTCGAATGAGTATGGTATGTTATCAATAAAGAGATTGAATAACAACGGGCTTAAGATACAAACTTGTTGTACCCCTCTTGCGTCGTATTAAAAGAATCTTGTTTGGCTTTTTCCAATTTTTATTCAAGTAAACATGAGGAGTTTGAATACAAACTCTTTATTAAATTGTTAAAACAACCTCCGACAATGATTTGCAATAATTTGAATAACAGTCCGTCATGCCAGACCGATTTAAAAGCTTTTTTGAAAGCTACAAAGCAAGCATAAATTTTTTCGTTATGGTGATGGACATGATATCTACTAAAGTTCTCAGTGTGAGGACATGATCTGCTCTACGATTTCAGGTAGAAATCTAATTTGAGAATTGTGCAGCATATTATAAGAGTTGACATGTTCTAAGAGTCTTTGATTTAGGATAGAACAGAACAATTTTTCCAGACAATTTTATCAGAAGTCGACGCAAATACATTGCAATGGTGGTTTTACTTCTGATTGGTTGAGAAAGTGGCGCTCGTTTTTAAAGCCATCATGGAGTGAGGTACAGCATATCCAAAGCAGATGCAAATTACTTTCGACTTTTTTTGCTAGTAATCGTGCAGTGATGTGTTTTCTCAAGTGAATTTATAAAGAAAACCAAGATGTCATAGTTATTGCGCACTTTTTCGTAAAAAAGAAGTGTACAATCACCTACATTGGCAGATGATAAGGTCGCAATTTAACCCTTAAAGACTTGACAGTGACGAAAATGAAATTTCTCCTTACATGATCACTGCTTGTTCAAAAATTCAAGTGATGAGAATAAGGGAAACAATCACCAAGGACAAATAAGATGTCTTGAAATTGAGACAAAATCTAGTTTAGATAATAGTTCGATACAAATGTATAGAGAACAGTAAGAAAAATACAATTTTCATATCACGGCTTAAAGGATAAAATTGTAACATCAATAGACTTCTCACTGTAGCAACTGGTCCCGGGGGGGCACTTAAGGAAAGTTTGGGTGGGGGCGTGCCGTCAAGGACTTCAAACCCTAGACAAAATCCGTTCATTTCGCTACCCTGTTTAAGACAAGAGGCCTTTGTATTTTGCTTGTGTTCTGCGTTTTTTGTCTGTCTTGTTTTTTTCATTTCCCATACAGAAAGCATCTTTTTACATGACATCATAGAACTAGATTTTAAAGAAATGTTTGTACCCAAATGTAGGGTTCAAGGCTTCTAGTCCAGGAAGACACCCTGTTCAAGACGCTAAATAGAGAAATTGTATACCCTGTTTAAGACGCAATACCCTGAAAACCATACCCTGTTGAGCGGCACAAACCCGTTTAGATTAAATAAGCGGGTGCCCCCCCCCCCCCGGGGCTGGTCGTTATGACTTGACTTAGCCACAATACATCATTTTGAAACTCTTACTCGTGCCCTTGAAATATCAAGTTATAATCTTGATTATAGGACTAGCAAGTAGTTCGTTATGCTGTATCGTAGCAGGTAATGTGATTTTTTCAATAAAAAGCAGAACAACTGTCTTTCTTTTGAAAACATCTTTCACGGATAGAAAGTTATTGTCAGTTACAATGGATAAACTTATTCCAACAGATACAATCGATAATAACAGGTAGTAAGTGTGAAAGTGGCCAAATATAAAGTGTTGAATTAACATGATGAAATCGCTGATTGAGAATGGGTTTCTCCCCGTGCTCTAACATGTAGCTTCTTCGAGCTTTACCTCATCATTTAAATTAAACGCTTTCTCAGGTTACCTTTGTTCAGAAACCCATAATAACCAAAGATGATGGAAGTTTACATCGAAAGACGTGTTGGTTTTGAACCGTGATGTTTTTACTTCTGTTATTACTTTCGGAGCTTACTATACCATAGATATTACCAAGTAATTGTTTTTTGAGCAAAAAGGGAGCGCTCACACCACACTGTGGTTTACCTGTCGTTAGCAGCTATGTCCATTAGGGAAATGTTAAAATCTTTAGGTTTTTCTGCACACGTATATTAATGCTAGATAAGCAAGCTTTCTATACAGTAAGTTCAATTCTTGTGTTACTTTCTATACAGTAAGTTCAATTCTTGTGTTAACAACTTCTCGGCATTGAGCCACTCCTTTTCTATCTGCACTGGTATCAGTCTTCTACATTTCAAGTCAAGTTTGGTGCGTGTGCAAACCTAAGTGAGTACTACATCTATCCTTTGTCTTTTTGTTTTTCTATTGCTATTCGGTCAAGTGTTATTAGTTTCAGTTTTAAAAGGCTCATTTATTCGCTATCAGAAATAGGAGCATCATTGCAGAGTTCGTTTTCGTATACTCGGAAAGCAGTAATGCTATTCTAGCTAGGGTAGGGTAGGGTTTATATTTTCAACAGTATAGTATAGATTTATGGATCGTAAACTGTCTAATTGGATTGATTATCACATGGTTTTATCGTTTGCCTCTCCTATGAAGTTATAGTGAGTGCGGATTAGTATCTTTCAGTTTCATATTTTATTATCGCCTTTAATTGTTAGCTTATCTTAATATTGTTATATGCGTTAGTGAAGTTGTATTTCAGCTGGAACTGACATTCGACATTCGCCATATTACATATTTCTATCAACCAACGTATCGTGATCTGTCGACTAGTACTTGTGTGGAGCACTGAACCTTTCTCTGTATAACGCTGTTCATGCTGTAGTAAGAAATTCTTGTCGTGTTCGCTTTATGCTACGCACCGTAACTTCCCAATGTTATTCATTTGGTTCAACTGCATTCTATAATCGTGAATGACAACATGTTTTCAAACTCTTTGCTTCTATCCGACCATAGGAGGTGGGTGTTAGAAATAAATAAGGTTATCTAATCTTATATAAACTTATTTCACGATGATGACTTGAAGAAATCTGGATCAGCTCTGCTGAAAGGTAGAAAAACCATGAATCTGTGAAAATGTATATCTTTGCCTCTGAGCAATTGGAGTATGATATTTATTAATACCTTAACACTTGCTTATTTTTTCCATAGGAAACCTGGTTAACAACATCATCTGAATCGATACCAAAGTGGAAGTGCCTCTCAAAAAGGAAAATCTTGATAGTTCTTGTGATTTGGCAAATAATTATTTTTGTCGTGTTCATGATATTTGGATCTAACCTCAGGGCTACGTGGTGGAGGAAAGACGAACTGAAAACAAACGTGGAGACTTTCTTTCCTTCAGATCTAACTCCAGAATTACCGATGAGCACATCCCTATTGATTATCATAAACACGATTCCGTCGAAGTTTGAAAGGAGAAAAACCTTGAGAGAAACGTGGGCAAAACAAACAAATTTTTCCATCGATGCTAATTCTTCGTCTTCTGAGTCGCAAGGTACGATGAGGACTGCATATTTTTTCACTATAGGATTTGATGGAAACTCCTCAGTTGATAAGGCCATTAAAAGAGAAGCTGGTATCCACAAAGATATACTGCGTTTGAATTTAAACGAGACTTACCTTGGCATTGTTACAAAGATACTACATACTTTTGAATGGGTGGCAAATCTTAGCATGAAACCATGTTTCATCGCAAAAGCGGATGACGATGTGTATATCAAAGTTCCAGATCTTGCAAGATGGTTGCAACAAAACGCTCCTCCGCCTGCGAAGCTATACGCTGGATATGTCCACAAATTTGTTCGTGTGATTCGATCACCCGACAGTCCTTGGTATGTTAACCGATCGCAATATGAACACGACTATTTTCCAGATTATTGCGGCGGGCCTTTTTACGTTCTTTCAAGTAACGTGTTTGAAAGCATTGTAAGCGCATCTAAAGGCAGTAAGGCGCTTGGAAGGGTATTTTCTGTAGAAGATGCCTACATTGGAGTTCTAGTTAAACAAATAGGTGTAGAACCCCAAAACACAGGTAGTAGTTTGTTTAATTGGGATCGCAGTACAAACAAGATTGTACTTAAAGGGGAAGGCAAAATCCCTTCCAGCATTGTCTTGGGGGATTCATTAGGTTCTGAGGCCATAAAAAAGTTACATCTATATAAGGCAACTTACTAAATATGAACAGGTTTTGCCTAAATGGCATCCCTTTATCTCACGTTTACACTTGGTCTGTTCCCAGTAACATGACAGCTAGTGACGTGGTTTGTCTGGGAATGATAATTTGGTATATATTCCCCATGACCCCATGTTAACACAACATATCGTCTAGCTCCCTTTGTGCAACCTGGTCACATGCATACTAATGGTTGGTAATGTCATAACCAGAGTAGCCTGCGTAGCTGGCGGGATTCGCGACCGAGTGCGCGTGCTTCGTTTATGGCGAATGGCAGAGAGAGGGAACCGCGGAGCCGCGAGGGAATTGGAGCGAGCCGCGAGGGAATTGGGGAGGAGTCGAGTTCGCGGCTGCGCCGCTCGCGGATCGCGGCTTCGCCGCTCACGCACGCGGGCTCCGCCCGCTTTTTTTCTCGCCCCGCGCTAATCCCGCCACTAATCCCGCCAGCTCCCGCCACTAATCCCACCAGCTACGCTAATCCCGCCTGCAGGACTATCCCGCCAGCTACGCTAATCCCGCCAGCTACGCAGGCTATAACCAGAGTCCCCGGAATTGCCATTCTCGTCTCCAGAGCTCCGCGGGAACGAGGATGCGTGCTTGCCAACCATACAAACTCTGTAAGATATCCGGTTTTAAAAACAGGTTTGTTCACTTTTTACTCAAACTATCGGAATTCGCAATTCTTGAGCATTTGTTATAAGCTATAACAAAACGACAAGAGCAAGAACAAACAAACAAGTCTTGTCAAATCTTGTTATCAAGGTGAATTGAAATGCAATGTTAAGCAAGTCAGTCATATTGCTGTGTTAATTTTCACTACGTTAAAATAAAGTTGATTGCCAGTCCGTACTGCGCAGGCTCAACGGTTTGTTTTAGTTTTTTGTTTTGAAAAACTACTTACGTCATGTACTATGTGCACTATTTTAAGCCGTAATCAATTGAAAGGCCGAAAGACTGAAGACACATTTGCATCAATGGAAGTCTAAAACAAATAGTCCTTTTTAACAGGTAATAGTTGTGTTCTCAGTCATATTCTCATTTCTGACTCTCTCTCTCTTATTATCATCTCACATCTTTAACTGCTCTCTTTCATACTCTCTCCCAACATTCAGTTCTCTAATATTCCTCTTTCCACATTCAGTTAGTTGGTATATCTCTCCCCATACATTCGTTACCAAATGAACCTCTTCCTCCATGTTGTGCTTTGACAATTGCATACAAGTTACAAATCGTGTGCTAAATGTTAAACACGTTTGATTTGGCGGAGTTTCTTCGTTTGCCGGCGACAGAGGTGACAAAACGGTGATTATGATGAAAAAAGCCGTGATCATCCTGTTTAGCAGCACCGTGCCTGATTTCTTGTGCCAGATAGACATTGTGCCACTGACGGTCAGTTGCGTCACTGTGATACTGGAATTCGGCCTTTACGTCGGATATGTGAAAGATGGAGAAAAGTACAAATCTTGTAACAGTGCGAAGGAGGAGGAAATCGACGAGGATGAATCCGACAAAAGCTTTAAATGGAGAAAGGAGTGTCCTTCTTCAGGGAAAGCATCTGCGTTCAGTTGAAATTTTTGTTTCATTCACAGGCAAATGTTTCGGTTTTCCAAAAAAGGGCCTTTTCTAAAACAGTCATTATAACGATAATAATTGTATTCTCAGTCACATTCTCATTTCATATATCGGTTCTCTCATACACTGATCTTTTATTTACTCTTTGTTTTTAATACATAAATGATAAATTGCAACTCTGAAAATCCAAGGCACTAAAAAAATTCAGTGGTTTAGGTGGGATTCGAATCCACGACCTTCGGGTTACTAGATGACTACTCTGTTATCTGAGCTACAAAGCCAGGATGGGAACAGCCCGTGGATGAATCCCATTTGCTCTTACACGTGTACAGGAAATTCCTGCGACAAACAATTGGATAACAGTGTTTCGATTCTATATCGGAATCATCCTCAGGCAATATCAAGCAAATGATAAATTGCAACAGTGGCTTGGATTTTCAGTGTAATTTGTCATTTATTTGATATTTCCTGAGGATGATTCCGATATAGAATCATTAATATATCTCTTTCTCGTTCTCTTTCATATTCTCTCTTAAACTCTTTCTCTTTTTCTTAACGGATATTCTCATTTCGTTCATCCTCTCTCTCTCGTATTTATGGCTCACATATGCCTATCAACTGCTCTCTCGTACCCGCTTCTAGGCTCTTACATTATAGAAATATTCTGCTATCTTACCTATCTATCGCAAAGACAGGTGCCAAGGTTGCGACGAAGCCACTTGTCAAAGTTGGCAGGCTTTCTTGTCAAACGATTTGCAGTACTTTCTTCCAGACCTGATAAGCTCTTCTGTCGGGCCACTTTGTCCGTCACCTCGATGTTATTCTGGACCGAGAATGGAATGAATCTTCTCCTGATATCAGACCCCTTCATATGCGGCTCTTTGTCTCCAATTCCAGTCTTTCACCGTGTTGTTGAGCATCTCGTCGAAATAGTATTCTGTAATAATGGGAGAACACTTGTCCATTCATCTTCCAGACGAAAGACTCAGGCTTCTCATTTTGCCCGCGGATAACAATCAATATGTTGGGAAATTCTTTCCTTAACTCTGTGAGCGGAACCAAAAAAAGATGGACCTGAACAGGTGCGGCCTCACACAAAAATGGCCACTGTTTTCCTGAACACGATCCTTTGAGTAACTGGAGGAAACCGTTATTCGATAGAAAGGAGAATCAGAATCGGGAAAGTATAACCAGGAATTCTAGAAGAGGTTGACCTTTTGTTCCAATGCCTATCACGTGAGTGCGAGATTTTGTGGCATATTCAGGATGCTCGTCTTCTCGTTTCTAATTGTCCGCCATCTTTGATAACACAGGGTTACAGTTATGAGACGCTTTCCATTTGCTGTTGTGTACTGTCCAGTTCACAAATGCCATATAAATCAATATCATGACCTGACAAGACTAGAGTTTTTGTTATCAAAGGATTGCCGGTAATTTCTTCCAGGTCTGATAAGCTCTTCTGTCGGGCCACTTTGGCCATTTTTCTGGCTGACCGAGAATGGAATGTCTTCTCTTGATATCAGATCCCTTCATGAAGGCATATGCGGCTCCTTGTCTCCTATTCCTTTCTTTCATCGTCTTCTTCAGCACTTCGTCGAAATAGTAATAATGGGAGATCACTTGTCCATTCATCTTCCAGACGAAAGACTCAGGCTTCCGATTTTGCTCGAGGATAATAATGAATGTGTTAGGAAACTCTTTCCTCACTCACGATCATGAACTCTGTGAGCGGCACCAAAAAAAAACTTAACCGGTGTTGACGATGATGATGCATTTTCTGTGATTGTGCAGTTGCAAATTCCCATTTTAATTACATGTTCAATGGAACAAAATGTGGTCAGTTTTACCTCTCGAAATCTAATAGTAATTGCATTCTCAGTGATATTCTCGTTTTACATCCCGGCTCTCTCCTATTTTGACCTTATATCTTTCTCTTTGATATTTATTCTGATTTCCTTTCTCGTATTTTCTCAACCGATATTTTTATTTCATCTTCTCTCTCGCATTTCTATCTTACATATGTCTAGCAACAGTTCCTCGTATGCACTCCTAGACTCATGTCTTATCTTCTATTGTTTTCCTTACACGGACATTTTACTAATATCAGCGTTCCCCATTAGTTCGTTAGCTGGGGAAAAATTTCCCTTCCTTTTTATCTCTTTCGTAATTGTTACCTTGTCAACCCGATATGTGGCTTTTCATTTTGCTCTGGGATAATGACCGAACATGTTGGGTTAGCTTACGAAGTCTGTGAGTGTCGGGTGGTGGCCTTGTGGGGTTATTCTGTGCATGCACAGCTATCCCCCCCCCCTCCCCGCCACTCCCCGTAGCAATGGAAATGACAAAAATTGTTTGCATATATAATGGCAGAATCTATAGTGAAGGATGCAAGAACCTAACTGAGATAAAAAGAAAACTTAAGGAAAACCTTCCACTTTCAATTCTAATTGCAATCTCGCAAATGGATTTTGTCAAGGTGTAAGTAGTATTTGGCGAAGAGAATTGTACACATTCTTATGAACAGTTTATGCATGAATAGTGAACGACAAATTTACTAATTAAAAATAAACCTAGTGAAAGAACTGGAGTTTTATAATCAATTTGAATTTTTAAAAATCTCCTCTGGAGGAACGTTTTTAGTAACACGTTTTAGTATTTCATCAGTAATATCATTATCATTGTCACTGTTATTGTCACTGTTATTTTTATTTTTGTTTTTGTTATTTATGGAAACTATACTTCGGTTTGCAAAAACGTGCAAAACTGCAGAAAAAAAGGAAGAAAAGAATTTTGTGTGAAAGTAATGGACACTTTGAACAATTCTAACGACTTGGTAATGCCAAAGGTTTATCTTACATGGAAAAGGCCGGCCACATATTTTGTAACTGAACATGTAAATAACATGAAACAATTCCAATTATAATTTTGCACTCCAATTCACCTTGATACAAAACTTACAGCAGACTATCGTCATAGGTAATAGGTATAAAACACAAAACTAACACACAAAAAGCTTGCAAGTTTAAATTTGATGTTATTGTAGTTAATTAAGTCTCTGAAATGTTTGTGCCATTTCACCTTAAAGTTAGGTAATCATTTTCATAATTGGAAGTTTAGTTTGGGCATTAGCCTTTTTTTCTACTTAATTTTTATTTCGCTTGTTAATTTCTTTGTTCAAGCTAATTAAGTTACTTTATTCCTGGAATAAAGTAACTGTTAGAATGGAATGTTGTAAATATTGTTTCATTTTTGTTTTGAATTTCAATTAGTAAGTCCTACTTTTAAAACTGATTAGCTCCAGTCCTGTAGACAAACTAAGTGTAAAATACCTCTTCCTTAGTAGAGGAGCTTACTTTCTCAATAATTAACGGCCATAATTTAATTAGTGTTATCTACTATAAGCAATCTTATCACGGGATTATTTTTGTTTCTTTTCTAGTGTTTTTCTTACTGTGTAATTATTTTAGTTTTGTTATCTTTTGCGGGGCCTTAACTGTAGTGCTCAAGCAACATGTTATCAGTTAAGATCTTCATCTTCCTTCTGACTTTATTTCTTGTCCAGTTCAGTCGCATAATTACTACATCAGAATATGTGCAATCTGAATAATGCCTGGACTTTAATATTGGCTTAGTCGGAACATAATAACATAGATGAGTTGCTAATCAAGAGAAAAGTTAACGACATCCATGCAGCGCTTAGCATGTAAGCGAGCTAAAACTTGAATTTGGGCGTGACAAGATGAACGTTTTTTTAGAATTTGCTTGTTAAAGGATCGTAAAGCTGTTACTAAGAAAACATAGATCCGGGCAAACTAAACGTCCAGGAATGATAGGACTTCACAGCCTTGACAATAGAAAGTAAAATCGTGGATAACTAAAAGTAATACATATTGCAAAAATAAAAGCAGTATTTTACAAAACAAGAAACAAACACTAGATAACAAAGGACCTCAAAAAAGTGCTTACATCCTAAGAGTTCCATTGTTCATTTCAACAATTAACTCATCTATTAAAAACAACTAAAACGATCGTGCTCAAACTTTCAATCATGGTGAACGCGTTTGGCCACCCTGATAACTGATGTTGAACGATACTGGATGATGAGATAACAATTTATTGAACATAGGAAATAAATATCAGTTAACCGACAACCCTTGTTTCTATTTTGAGCTATGAGCTTTGTCAAATCATCCAGTCCATGACCTTGGATGACCTCACGTGAGAATCCTGAAAACCAGCCAATCAGAGTGAACTTTGGCATCTTGATACTTGCTTGCTGAATTCGATCGCTGTCTTTTGCTCTCACATGAGATAAGCAGCAGTGCAGCATTTTGTCAGGGATATTTTCTGTTCCCTCCCACCCGTCCAAAGCTCTTCACTATGAAATCAAAACCCATTAAAATCTTGTGAATTTCTTAATGGCAATTTCACAAGGTTTTCAGTAGTATTTTACAGGTTTTTCATGGCAAAAATTAAGGGTATTTCCATGGGTTTTATCCCATGAAAAAAACCATTAAAAAGGCCATGAAAATCCTCTTAAAACTTCACCGTTCATGGCCCATGAAAAGTCAAAAGTTTGTATCAAGTCATTAAAAACGCATGAAAATGCCATTAAAGTTTAATGGACCATTAATTGTACTTTAATGGGATTTTCATAGTCTTGGATACAAGCCCTGAAACGAACCACTGGAATTTCATGGCATAGGAATTCATGGCGTTTTAATGGTCTAACAATTTCATGGCCCATGGAAACCCTGTGAACGGGGAATTTTTAATGGTCCATGAAAATTTTCTTTGTTATTTCATGGCCTTTCACAGCATTTTCATGGTCCATGAAATGTGAGTCCCTGTTATTTTCATGGGTTAAACAATGACCACTGTGTACCATGAAAATTCCATGAAATTTGGTTCCCTTTTGTTTCCATGGTGTAAATGATAACTGCTCTGTGCCATGAAAATTCTTTTAAGAGTCCATTAAACAAGATAATAAACTCACCAAAATCCTGTGGACTGTCATTGCCCATCTGCCCAGGCACAGAAGATGGAATGTGCTGTTTACATGTATATCATTGTACAAACAACTGAAACATCAATCTGCTCCTCATGATAATAATAATAAATGTTTTTATTGAACCCACCTTGGTGTCACATTTTCTTACAAATTTTATATTGTGAAGATGTATGTTCTGCATGAGAAAATATATTATAAAAAACGTCCGATTCTCTATTTCAGTCTTGTAAAATGAATAAACTTTGCTATCATACAATTCTTACTCAAAATCATGTAATGTTGGATTTAAGTTGTAATATCATTAGATCTACAGCGATTTGTTTAATGATTATGTATATATTTTGATTTCTAAACAGTGACATTTCATTCCTAGTTACTTGCCATCCCCAACCAGTTGAAGATAAGCAATGCAGAAAATCATTTAAAATATTCTGGTTTATAATATAGTGTTGCGTGTCAAACACTGAAAGGTTTTCATTCAGTTACATATTTACTATAACATAACAGCTAGAACCTTTCTCATAATATGACCTATCAATAATTGTATTAAATGGATTCCTTAAAAAGGAAGAATGTCCAACAATTAAATTGTAATTCAAAAAATAGAGTCTTAACTCATTTTCCGAACAAGGTTATTTTTCCTTGTTTGTATTACCTCTTTTTTGTATTAATATATTATATTGTAAAGTTTAACTTTTTTTCCTTTTTCTATTTGGTAATAAAGCTTGTTGTTCCTTGTCCAAAAAGGCAAACCTGCAAAACTTGCAGCATTGGGTACATTACGATGTTTACATTTTGTAAGGCTTATATTGAATGAATTGAATGAAGCAATAATCATTTTGCTGATGAAAAAAGATTTTGTCCCTGCAAATCATTTGGTGTTTTCAACAACGATTGCTCTATAAGCGTCAATCATTTAAAAGTCTTACATCTACAAAATTAGCTGTGTTCTGTACTTAGTAGTAAATTTTAAGCAACTTAGCTTACTAAAAGCCTTCATTATTGACTTGTTATTCCTCTGAAGCTGTTCAAGTCTCAGTCTCTCACAGGAACATGAAGCTGAATGCAGTCAATATACCTACAACAAAACATTGAGTGGTCATTGAAAGCTGTTCATGTGAGGGTATTGAAAATAGACATGAACAATTCTTTTTGAGACTGTAAACCCAATTCATTTTATAATTTAGTATACCCATTCGAAGGTTACAACCTGAACTCAAATCCTGGAGTGACCTTGTGTATGAGAAACTTACACATGGTTGCAAGAAAAGGCTTCCACTGAGGAAACAACAAAACAACACAGTTCTGAAGTCCAACACGGTAACCACTACAATACTGCGCCTTCTCTCCTTGAACACAGTGATAACTGACTGAAATTCCAGTGTGGTTGAGCCTGGCTTAAAGCTTGGATTAAAAGACAAATTGTTATACACATATATGGTTATACACAAATGGAATATACACATATTCACACGTGTATATATTTTGTATGTTACTTGACTTCTTTCGTTTCATTAATGTAAAACACTACCCGCCCAGACTTAGCCATCGCTATTCGCGGGATAGTGTTACCCTTTTATAATTTGTAATTATGACAAAATTATGACCAATAAACTTTGTGAACTTCACCAATTCAAGCAATTTTACAAAGGCATTTAAAAACTCCACAGTAATATTTTAACGAGGAATGAACTTCAAATAGTGATGGACTTCACACTGAAATAGTATATATTATCACAAGAATCAGAGCTGGTGCAATGTTGTGCCTGACTAATGATTTGTTATTAAATGGACTTGAAAAGCAAGGAAAACAGAGAAACAAAAAATGTGTAAGTCAAAATTTCCCTTTGATTTGTTTCTGCTGTATAAACTAGTTGTGTGCTTACTTTCTGTGTGGATCCTTGTGAAATTAAAATTGTTGTCTCATGTTTTGTAGGTTAATGTACGTTACCCTAATTTTCATGACCTGTGATTCATGGATAAATCATGGGCGCAATGAAAATTTCATGCCCCATGAAATCAACTTTGGTGTGGTCCAAGATTTTCATGGCCATAAAAGATGTTTTCATGGGTCATAGATTAAATCACGTAATATTTCATGGAATTTTCATGGGCATGAAAGATTTTTAATGGGTCATGAATTAAGTCATATAATATTTAATGGAATTTTCATGGGCTTGACAAAGGCCATGAAATGGGGAATCTCCATTTTCATGACCATGAAAAATGGGTTCATGGGTTTTTAACAAGCTTTTAATGGCATTTTCATTAAACTGCATTTGGTAGTGCTTGCTCGCTCATACGTCTTAATAATAATTATAGTCTGCCTAGGGGCTTGTCCAGACATCTCGGATATTGTTTGATAAAAATTAAATCGCAGGGCAACTCGGTTCTACACGTTGGTTGTCATGTACACTAGTATTCAAATTCCTTCCAAAAACATTTAAATCTTGAAAGTTTAAGCACCACTTTTTAGTTGTTTTTAATAGATGAGTTAATTGTTTAAATGCATGAACAATGGAACTCTCAGGATGTAAGCACTTTTTTGAGGTCTCTTTGTGTACACTTGCATTAAAATTACCTTAATGAACATTTATAAATTTTAAAGCAACTACATACTACACTTGCGCTGGTTCAGATATGTCAATTTATTGAAGGAACATTACGAATCTCAGAGACACTAAGTACTACACTAAGGTTTGTTTGTGTACAATTTCATTATAATCAATGTTGCTTTTATGAACAATTTAGATTCAGAAAGATTAAGTACCGAAGTTCTGGACATTACTGGTCTGAGCAAACTGTAGAAATCTTAGAGAGACTAAGTACCTCACTTTAGTTTGTCAATGTACGTTAACTATTCAAATGAACATTCGATGGCAAATCACTTTGCCAGTCCAGTAATAGATACTTTAGATCATAATTCGCAAGTTATACTTTCGAGTTATATTGTTTCCTTTCTTTGCACGTTATGTTTAGGTTGGTCAAATAAACACGGGAATGAGGATGAATTGCTCCTCTCGTCACGCTCTTGCCCAATAGACTCGACTTTTGGACGCCCAACTCCCTCCAATCTCTACCCCCTGGAGTTAGGTTAGTGGAGGCCCAATCCCTCCAGTCAGAAAGGAGGCCCAACTCCCTCCTCTCTACCCAAGAATGCTCACAGTGGCCCTGAGAGAAGGCCAACTCCCTTTTCTTCATCCATTGTGTACATCCCCTTGGGCTGTAGGTTTTGTTTTCTTGACACTACAAGGGGTTCATGGGCTAAAATATTAACTGAGCACTTTGTCACCCACTTCCCTATTTTCAGCCACACAAAGTTGTCGTTGTCCTTATTTTAAGAAAAACAAGGCGAAGTTGATGTGACACAGAGTATGATTGGCGTCTAAATGTTGGATGATCTGTGAAATCCGTTTGATCGAGGCCTAATTTCCTGATGATGATGATACTGGGGACTAGTCTTAGAATATTGAAATGAATTGACAGCCTCACAGTTTGGCTTGGGAAGATCCATCTCTAGTTAAAGTTTAATAGCTGGAAGACCATCGCAGTTGTAAATGCAGTTCAAGATGTTGAAAGAACAAAAAAAATTCAGGTTTGGAACGGATTCAAAAAACTTATTAGAAATTTAACGTAAAAACCTTTTTACGAATTTAAAGTGAAATTTTTATGGTTACAATTAATTGGTAGTTAATTCTCTTGTTTTTGTAATGGAAGTATTTTTCTTACACACGACCACATCAGCTCTGCTGTAAGTAGTTCATCGTGTTTAAATAAATGCTTGTTATTATTATTGATTCAAACCCGTGACCCTGCGATACCGGTGCAGCGCTCTAACCAACTGAGCTGTCAAGCCAACTGGGGGGCTGGTCATTGTGTAACTTCCTAATAAACCAGTGAAAGAGTAATGTATAATTATACATCAGAAAATCATACTGTCTTATCCTCGCTGTGTCATTTCAGAAATACCAACTACGTTAATTCAAAGCTGTAAATGTAAATAAATTAACTTACTACGCTTCATGTTCACGACTATCCCAACAAAATTTATTTAAATTTAACTTTACCAAGTTCTCAATATTGTTGCGCAAATTCCACCCCCTCCCCCCCACCTTTCCCAATAGGCCATTTTGGAATTGTCTTGTGCCTCTTTTTCAAACCGAGGCTTCGTGCAAGACTTTTCATAGGAAAATGAGTTTTATCTGCATGTGAATGAAAACTCGTTTTCATATGGAAGGCTGTGCTCCAAGACTCGCTTTGAAAAAGAGGGACAAGACAACTCGGAAATGGCCTCTTAAGCGAACCTGCTCGCAGGCTAAATTTGAGTATAAGCTAATGTTTAATGGAAATGCTTACTGACTTGTTATGCATGCAGAAGTCTTTGGAGCTTACTTTTTGACCGTTTTATAAGAAAACTGACTGCTATGGTCCCCAGGTCTTGAACAAACCAAACAGCCCAGTGAGCAATCTCTGCCACTCTTTTGCTTTTCATGGTAATTTACCTTTTAAAAACGGAGGTCGAGTCTGAGACCAGTCGAATTTTTTTATATTTTAAGTGCTAAGGACACACGCAGGCCGAGATTTAGCTAGAGCGACTTTCTTTTATCACTTTTTTTTTTTTACAAAGAACTACCTAGTCAAAACGTAATTGTTCAATATGATCAAATTTAGAGCCCATTGGAGGTTGGAATACACGTAGTAAAATGTAAAGACTTAGTAATTTTCTTAATTCTAACCTGTTTAGCAGTCGTTTCCTTTCCTAGAACAACAAAGGTGTGTGCAGGGATAGGGTATGCGGAATGGAGCTCTTTTTGCCCTCTCCCTAATTTTTCCACAACAAAAAAACAAAAAAATGCTTTAATTGTGTGGAAAACCTATGGAAACGCTTGCTATGCAGGCAAGATGACTTCTTTCTCTATTTCCGATTCCTGGTCAGTAGCCTGTATGCAGATGACTCCTATCTACAGCAAAGAATTCGAAATGGATGTCTCTGTGCCACCTACTGGTCAGCTGCACATTGATTTACTATTTAAACAATAGAGCTCTTCTGTTGAAGGCACTATTGTGTGATGTGTTGCCCAAGCAAATTTGATGTTCACAACATATGAAGTTTGAACATCAAAGTTCCGAGGGAACCTATCACACATATGGTCTGAGATATAAGGACTCTATTGTTTTTATTGTACAACGCTAAATTTTGAGGGAAAATTGCCAAACGGGCACTACCGCATCACGTGATCGATTTCGACCAATGGGAGCACCCCAAAATTTAGCATTGCACTATAAGAAATAATAGGATACCTTAAAAATGCTAAAGCAAGACGTGGCATAAAAGTGGCCTAGGCTTGCTTTTCTCACCTTCACTTGTCAGTTAACCACAAGAGAGTAGACAACTGATTATCAATATTGTGTCTTTTCTACTAGACAAAAATTACTAATGAAATTTGTTTAATTCCTGAACAAAGCTTCAATCTGTTAGGAGAATTTGATTCCTTATCTTATGAGATTTAGAAGCATACTAACTCTTGTTTCCCAGTATTTTTGAGACAACATGTCATGAATGACATAATCTAAATTTGCATTTCACATTCCAAAGGTGTGAAGTGAAGAAAGTCTCTTTTATGGCAGAACGTCTTGTTTCAAGAACATCTTATAAAACAAGAATCAGTCACCAAAAAAGAAGTCAGAATATTAATGTTCAGTCCCAGCTCAGCCCAGCTCAAAACTAAGGTGCCTATAAAGATATAACATGTCTACGTTTTAATGCATGATATACCAGTAGTTCTTACAGTTCAAATGTATTGTATGGAAAAAATGATTAATTTATTTCAGTGCAGAAATCTATTTAGTCAGCTGTTATAAATTATTGACAAAAATAAAATACAACAGTGCTGGAATTTTTCCTTTGATGTCACAAAGTATTGCCTCAGACATGCACAACTATTTTATGTACGCAAGAGCTTTGCTTCTTATAACTTAAATAAGGTATTTTCCTTCATATAAACAGCACTATTCTGTCCAAACTCCTCTCCACTGATTATAAAACAAACTTAAACTCATGCACCACCATGTCTGATTGATTGGTACTGCTTTTCCATTCAAGGGAGGTTGTGTGGCTTTCAGTGGCCTAAACAAATGAAAAATAAAACATTAACTTAGTTAATAATAAGTAAATCAAGTGCTATGATCAACTTAAAAGTTTCCCGATTGGCTGTCTTTGTGGACTGTCCATTCATGGCACCGTAGACCAATATTTTCACCTTAGTGTGGCCAGGCCGCAAAAACAAATGACCTACACGTAATCTGGCAGCTAATGTTACATGCTTCTCAATACATTTGAGGTTTAAAAGGTTGTGTCATTATTTTTGGTGCAAAATATCAGTTGTTTGTTTTGAAGTTTGAGTAAAACTGTGCTTAATCTTTTTAGTGTTTATTTGACAAACAAATGTACATGTAACCCATTGACAACTTGTCTCTGAAACAAACTCTTTTCTGGTCGACAGTTACAGGTGCAACACTTCAACTAATTCAGTTTCAATCCTCACATGTACAAAAACATGCCATGTTTAATACAAGATTGGGTTATGTCATGACAGAACCATGCTTACTAGATGAAAATGAGGGTCAATTGCACATGTAGGGGTTTCTTTTGAGGCCAGAGGCCGGACGTAACGTCTGGCCATTTGACACGTAAGGTCCAGTCCTTCATGCGAAATAATGCATATTTTCTGATAATAATCAGATGATTTTGTATTTGTTTATCAGAGATAGAGTTGAGCTTTATTTTGCTCGCTTGTGTAACTCATACAATTGGAAATGAATGATCATTCCTGTCATATATAATGAAGTCATTATTCATCATTCTCCTAACCCCCCCCCCCCCCCCTCCAGTCCAGGGAACGCAGGAAATGGTGTTTCAGAGAGTCCAATTTGAAAAATTTCCCAAGAAATTCATACTGTTGGCACTCATGTTTGCACCTATGGCGCTCACTTCCGCTTGTTTCACCTATGAACCTGTACTTTAAAATGTTACCGAAAACCTTGCACAGGCAATGTAACTAATTAAGTCTGAAACCATGTGTTTACCGCGTTATACATTGTAGTCAATCTACATCGTGTGAGTGGCATTAATTATGAAGACTGAAATAAAGTGTCCATATTTTAAGTGTCTGCAGTTGGAATGGACAATTGAAAATTGTAAAGATCGAAGAATTGAAAATTTGCTGGGAGTCTCCAAATTAAATTGTCTGGAAATTCCTTGAGTTTATGTCGAACTTTCAAAAATTTAGCATGATGTAAGTTGTTATTCATTCCAACTGACACGTAAGCTTGGAGACTTGATTCAGATCTTTTTAACAATGTTCACACATGATGTAGATTGAGTGGAAACCTTGAGCTCTCTAAAACAGCCACTCTCCAAAAGAATAAACTGCCTGTTGTAGAGTAGTGGCTGTTTTCAAGGAGAGTTGAAAGAGAGCATTCAAGTGATGACCAGCCATCCAGACAAGAAAACATGGCAGCTGTTGTAAAGACGTGGTCGACGGCAAGGATTCATAGCTGTAATATTTCTGTTTTATCAACACAATATTTTACTACTACTACATGTATATATCTGTGATATAAAAAGATATACAGTACCTGCACTATGAAGATGAAGAGTGTCCATCGTCTTCTCTGTGCTTTCTCTTTCTCTTTTTTGCCCTGGGTTCATCGGCATCCTGGCCACTCTCAGCATGCCTTCTCTTCTTCTTCTTCCTCTTTTTGCTCTTCTTTCTTCTCTGTAAATTAAATGGTACAAGTAAAACTACTTACCAGCAGCTAAAAAGGTGAAGTCGCACCCACAACTACTATTTTTGTTTGTTTGTTCACTGGACTTCCTCTTTCCTTTTGTTTATTTTTTTCCCGAAATCATAGTCCAAAAATAGGGTGCGTATTATACATGGGCGCGCATTATACACGGGTAAATACGGTAGCTAAAAAGGTGAAGTTGCACCCACAACTACAGGCATCCCACCTGATACAAATAAGCACAGTCATTTTGATTGCAAGATGCTGAAAATACATACTCTGTACTCCTCTTCAGATTCACTGTTAGCAGAAGTTGTTGAAGATGACGATGATGGTGAAGAACGGTGCTTGAAATAAAACAAACAGAAGCATTCTGTTTAGTTCAGTAGAAGAAAATTTAATATGAAAAATATTTTAATGTTTCAGTTTCAGTTTAAATCTTTATTAGTGAATTCTGTATTCTTATGTTGATATTTTGAACTTTTTTATGGCCAGACAATTTCTAAAGGCCATAAATGAACTGACCATACAACATGGCTGACTGTAAAAAATAAACATGAAAAACTTAACTCCAGGTGTTTTCAACTGTTATCAACACTTTTTGCTGTCCCAGTGCCACTTAATTATAATTTATAAGTCATATTGATTTTTCGCAACTGCATGACAGAAGAGTTAACACAAGGTACATGTATTAACACTCAAAGTTGATTTCCAGTCTGTACTGCGCAGGCTTAATGGTTTGTTTTGGTCTTTTGTTTTGAAAACTACTTACGTCATGTACGACCGTTACAAAATGTACCAATTTGTGACGTCTTACATAAAGTGAAATTACAATTTTTGTCTCCTGCCATCATGGATGTGAGCTTTACTCTCGGTGAAATTGAAGAAAGAGACTTGCAGCCAGGACGAGATAATATCTTGGTGTGTACAGTACATGTACTGGGTTTTGTTTACGGGAAACAGGAAAAAATGCCTGCCTGTGTTGTAGTGCCCAGCAGTTCTGCTCGTCAAGTTACCATCTAGCACGAGGAACCGCAAGCCTGTGGATGAACACACAGTGTGTTGCAGGAAGATTCTTCCAAAAATGACGAGGTATTAAAGTCTATTTACTTTTCCCATGTGGAAAAATTTTCGTAGAGGTCCAAACATGCACTCTATTTCATAAATTATCTAAGTTTTTTTTATTGTCGCGAAGACAACATTCCATCATGTAAGGCTCACAAACAATTCGGGGCTAAGCCTGCGCAGTACGGACTGGAAATCAACTTTACGGCCCAATAGTTATCAGCACCAAACTTCTCTTTGTGATATCAATGCATAATGACTACCGTAAACAGAGTTGACACTGGGACTTAAAAGGCTAACAGTCAACAACAATAGCTCACCCTTCTCTTCTTACTCTTACTTGATATCTTCTTCTGAAAATGGAAAGAAATCAGATTATTACTTAACAGTTCCTTGAAAAGTGTGTTGTACATGAACTCCTGAACAACGTTCAGCATTCTGCTTCTCTCAGGATATGGGTTTCTTGAGGATGGAACCTACTAATACAAAGGTATAAAATTTTTTGCATGGTTTATAACTTAATACAGAAAAAGCAGATCTTAGTGAGGGCTATCGGGATATCCACATTGAAAATTATGGGTACCCACGCTTTTTTCAGACTGAGATAATTGAGCTTCAATTTGTAGAGAAATTGCCATACATTATTAAAATGTATGTTAAAGTTTTTTGGAATCATGGTTGCTTAAATTATCCCTTGTTAGATTCCAGTAGCCCAGTTGCCAAGATCTGCTTTTTCCACAGTCAATAAAATAGGTGATGGTAAAAGCAAAAATACTTTGGATCAAAATAAGTCCATTGAATTCACTGTTACTACTAATAAAAGGAGAGTACATTGTTGACAATCAATATTAATACCTCTTTCTTCTTATTTTTTGATGAACTTTCTCCAAGTACTTTTTCCCTGTTTTTCTTCAACTCATTTTTGAATTTCTATAGAATAAAAATAAGGTATACACTTAAAGCAGTCCCATCAAGACGAGGCTTATGGTAACACTGCTTTTGGAACATTAGAAATAAGGGCATTAATCTAATTTACTTCCCACTAAAAATAAATTATTACGGCCATTGTTTTAGTAAAAAAAAAAAATAAGTATACAGTGCATGTAGTGGGCAAAATTAAGATATACATCTCCCTTCGCATTAAAAATACATGTACTTATTTAATATACTCTATACTTGTAAATATAAATAAAAGGGGAGCAGGGATAAGGCAGTGGTGAGAGCAATCACCTCCCACCAATGTGGCCTGGGTTTGAGTCCCTGACTCATCATTAGGGCAGGTTGGGTTTGTTGTTGGTTCTCGTCCTTGCTCCGAACGGTTTTTCTCCGGATTCTCCGGTTTTCCCCTCTCCTCAAAAACCAAATTTCCAAATTTCAATTCGATCTAGAGAGCCACCTTAATTAACCTAAAGCAAAACCTGTCTAAACATTGTAATTTATTTATTAATTTATAACTAACTCACTAAATACACGTAACTAATTAAATAAATAAAATGTCAAGATCTTTCCCGGAAAAAAATTCCGAGCCCCCTGACGCTAATCAAACCCACGACCTTCCAGATACCGGTTCGAATGCTCTATCACTGAGCTATGGACTCATGATGAGCGAGGTCATAAAAAATGGGGGGTTTGTGCCAAAGGACCCTCATTGCACAGCAAGTTTAGTAATCTGGTATTTGATACATTGTTATTGGGCTGTAAAAAAATTTCCATGAATATTATTACAGTGTAACTCCTTGTAAGGGAGAACTCAAAATGCCAGGAGGGATAGTTTTTCCAGGGTGATTGCCAGACGTTTTTATAAACTTAAGGGATTACCTCTTGACAAGCCAAATTGATGGATTATTAGTACAGTTGTGCCTATTTCTTTAATTTTTTGAATAAAAAAGTCAATTTTCTTCTGAACTCTTTGCCTGCTTGAGAATACTAAATGTTATCCTGCTCAAATGTTTTTACTCAATGTGTATTCTCTGTGAGCTGTGGTCTGTTACCTCATTTAAATGCTCTTCAAATGCAGCTAGAGTCTCAGATCCTGTCTTCTTTTTGTTCATCATTTCTTTCACTTCCTCCCTAATAATAACCACAAGCAAAAACATACATTGCACTTCTCAATGATAAAAGTTTGCAAATACAAACAAAAATTATGATAAAAAATGATGTTTCTGCACAAAATATCATGACACTATAAATCACTATTGCAAGTGAAATGGAAGTAAACCTTCTTGTCAGAAATAATAAATCATTTGACTAAAATTAGCATATGACACATGCTGATGAATCACACATTCAAACAGCCTGGCACAAACTGAGCCTGAAAAACATTTAGATAATTTAATGTTGCCAATACAAAACTATTAATTATAATAAGCATTGATTAGGCCTGTTAAATAAATTTATCCTGAGCAAACAAACAGATGGCCTAAAATAACCTCTAGTTATTCCCTAAATTACCCTTTTAGGCACTCTGATTATAATATTAATAAAACAAAATAATTACAGCAATTCAATTTGCTACTGTATAGCATTAATTCATATAGCATATATTTCAAAGTGATGAATTTTGAACTAAATTCAAATTATTCCTATAGCCACAGCTGGCCCAAGTTCAAGAACTCTGACTTATGATTGACATCTACATGTACCAAAACTCAACTTTTCATCTCGACTTTTTTGCTACAAGAGTTGCATGTGAATGGCAACCACTATAAAAAGGTACATCACTCACAGTGTTGGTCTATTTCTGTTGAGGTAATCTCTTATCGTTGGTCCAGATGGTGCAACTGGGCCTCTTGCCCGTGCCATTGCAATGGGGTTCACATATGCCTGAGAAATATAATAAGAAGAGTGCAACTGACACACACCAGTTTTGTGACTTGCAATCTAACTGGCTATGATAGGGTCAGTTAACTAACCAGATTGGCTATTGTTTTTTTTTTTTGAGGGACTTGTGCTATAGCGGGAAAAAAACTGTCAAAATGCACGCACTAAAACTGCCTAAATGCATGCGCTAATGAAGAGTGAAATACGTGTAATCTACGAATTTAATTATGCCACCAAAATGTACTTAAGTGAAAAATTACAGAATATTCCAGATGTCCAAAAAATTACAACATGTTACAAAGAATAAAAGAAAGCAATGTTGTTTACAAGTTGCTAAAAATGGCATCATAACGAGAACGATACATAATTTCATCAAGATAAATTATAAGCCCCATACTTCAAAAGTCATCATTTTCCCATCATTAGCGTGTGCATTTAGACAGTTTTTTGACAGTTTTTCCCATATATAGAGCGATTCCCTTAACCCTATTCTGTTGCGGGGGGGGGGGGGGGCACATTGTGCCAGCGCTGACTTTAGTGAATTATAACTCTTAAAAGGCTAGACGAATAATCACCGAATCTCGTGACTTTTCCTAAAATTTATCAGAGAAAATTTCCCTGTGTCAATGAGGTGTCTATGATGATTGATGTTTCCAAAGCAATATAAGCCCCGCCTCTAGTTTTCCAGGAACTCTGAGCTTCTGTTTTGTTACGTTCGTGGTGTTACAGTTTCGATTTCGTTGTTAAAATTGAAATGAATTGGATTTATTATGACATTTCAAAGGTTAGTTAAAAGCTGGTAAATTAAAAACGTATTTTGATCAACACTACTGCGGCTCATTTCCAAAATGCTTTTTTAATTCCGTTTATAAGCCCCCCCGGATATAAGCCCCTCCATTTATAAGCCCACCTAAAACCCCTTACAAAGTTGTATAAGCCCAGGGCTTATCAGCAGCAGTTTACGGTATCTGGTTATGCATCTACGCATCTACGTAGTAATAGCTCTAAAAGCTCAGTAATAAAACGTGTACATGTTAAACCTTCTAAACTGTGAAACTGTCACTGTAAACATAGCAACATGTCTATGTGTCTACACAATGCAAATTATTTCATAGCTCTCAAAGTTCTTTTCACATGTGGCTATGTATCTACACTGTGAAAATGTATTCATAGTTCTCATAGCTCCTGCGTGGCTACACATCAATTTAACAACCTAATTCCTTTCTCTGTGATAGCCAGAAAATTATGGAGAAGACACTTTTGCTTCAAGCTTTTATACATGTTACTGGGACCTCTTGTTTATGGCCAGTCTCACCCACATTTTTTTGCACAAAGTGAGAACGTCTCGTTAATTTAATCACCGTTCATGCAGTGATAAAGGAACGCGCAGACGTGTAGCCATTAGAAAAGTACTCGTTGCTAGTTCTTTATCCTGTAGGACGGATACATTCATCCCCAGTATTTGATCTAGTTTCGGGTGTTCTGCAATTTAGCCATATTAAGACTCAAAAGTCATAAAGTAGAACAACTGCTTCTTATTTAATCCTAAGATACAGTTGGATGCACGTATGATCACAAGTAAGCTTATGGAGCTAAAGCTTATTTCAAGTGGACGCCACTATTGAAGTTAAAAGCTACTGTAGAGTTAATGTATTCCTCAAATTACAAGGATCTTCAGTGTGAAGCGTCATTGCCAAATGGTTTAACTTTAGGGCTGTACTAAAACGAAAATTCTTACCACTCGGTTGTCTCTCTTCCCCATAATTTGGATAAAAGGCAAACTCTCATGAAGCAAACGCAGTGCCAGTCAAATCAAGTTGTCGTCTTGCTGTAATTTCGCTTAGCAATACATGACGTTTTGTTCCAAAATAACAAAACACCGCTAGAGCATTGACAGGGAACTCGCGACCTCGTTCCGAGGTGAGGACGGTGAGAGACAGGGAACAAACAAAAAATAAAGGGCCTGCAATGCGGGCATGTGCGGACTCCTCAGACTATGTTTTGAATAGGTTTTTTACCGCAATGTTTCAAACTTTCTTGGTCGACTATGATCGGAACTGATGGTGAGAGAAATTCACTTATAAATAAAATGATTTCACAGAGTAATACTTGCTGAATACGGTACTTATACTTCCTGAAATGTAAACATCAACAGTATAGTTAGGCTTTATTACCAACCGCTGTTCGGGGAAAGCACAGGCTTACCATCCTCCGTTTGTGTTGCGGACCTGTGCTAGCTGTATATTGTGAACAAAGGATTTTGTGAATATGATTATTACGGCTTTTTAAACGGATGAAAGTCAAATAAAAACGCTTAGAAACATGAACACTGTGATAATGTTTGTTATTATGGGCTTGGTTTGTTGATTCAAAGCTCCAGGAGGCGGTTTTAGAAACTTGAAGTTTGACCTACTCTATAAATATATTAGGCTCAGTCTCCAGCCGTGAGTGTCTCGATGCGCCCGCGATTCTTGCCACCTTCACGGCTGGGCGCACAGGTTTGGTTGCATGTCCGTGACGTCATTACAATTTTAATAATTATGCAGACAATCCACACGTCATTTGCTTAAATTTCATCTGTTTTTTTTTCGTCTTGAAAAAAAGCGAAATGCGAAAAGTATGCCTGAGACGTCCTCCTAAAAGTGTGAAATTTCAAGAGAAAGACGAAATCCTGCTAAATCATATCGCGCATTCTGCCTCGCAAATTTCAGGGGGCTTGTCTCTGATTGGTCAGTCTAAACAATAACCAAACCCGTGCGCCCAGCCGTGAAGGTGGCGAGAATCGCGGGCGCATCGAGACACTCACGGCTGGAGACTGAGCCTATAAATATATCTGATGGAAAATTTGTTTTTGACTATGATCTGCACAAGCTGCCTACTCAAAGGCATCTCAAGAATGCAGTTTTTATGTAAATTTGAACTCGCGAGTCCTAAGGGGCTTGTTTGGCACACGAAGGAATCCGGTTGAAACATGTGCGCGTGCAGCCACGCAACACAAACAGAGGATGGTAAGCCTGCGGGGAAAGAGAGTGGCGCTTGCTTTGTTTTTAAACAGGGAGAGAACAATAAAACGAAAAAAGTATCCCCTTAAACACCAAGAGTTATTACACACAATCAAAAATGGTTTAAAATAAAAGTAAATGTCTGTGCGCTTAAGTTAAAAAAAGTGAGCGAGCGAGTTTGACGCCAACTGGAGACGCTTTTTAATAACTTAATAAAGGAGATTTTTAAACGAAGAGTCATGTCGTGTATCTATGGAAACAAATTTTCCAACGTGAGCGAGTTATGGATATTTAGGGTGGAATCATTTGCAACATACTCGTATAGCTGTCGCTTTGGCGCGTGCGAATTTTCTATTGTTTTTTGGCTAAAAACAAAAGAAAATTCCCACGCGCTAAAGCGACCGCTATACGCGTATGCTGCAAATGATTCCACCCTTAGGGGCCGTTTAGATGAGAAAGGGTGCCCTAGGCAGCAGGGTTACCTAGGTCGTAGAGTTTCCCTTCTCCTTTATATTACGCAGTTTGTTTTACATGTGAGGGAGGGTGCCCCTAGGCGTAGGGTTTCCCTACCTTGATGGTAGGGAAACCCCGCGTGGTAGGGACAAGTTTTGTTTACACAACCCCATGTAAAACCAAAAAGTAGGGCTAGCCCCAGCGGGTAGGGCTATATTTCCTTGTTCTCAGATTACCGCTGGCCAAGCGTAAAAGGCGCCAAATTCGAGCATGGCTTCGAACTCTTCAAGCTCAAGCTACAAACCTGGAGAATATTTTCGGAGATTTCAACTCCAAATAATGACTGAAAGTCAACCTGAAGGTTCAGAAACGACGAGGGATGCAGTAGAGGAAGATCTGATTGACAAAAGCGCTTACGAGGTCGAAGAAACCGACCAATACACCCACAGAGAGAGCGCGAAATCATTTACAAACGATAAGCGCCGGCAAGCCAAAGTAAAAGCAACAAAAAGGCGAAGAAGTTTCTTGGTCAACGGAGGAAGTGGAAGTTTTGTTAATTTTTAAAACAATTTCTTAAAACAATTTTTTTAAATAAACAGGTCTTACAACTTTTAAGTGCGAACTTAAAAGTTCGCACAGAGCTGCTCACCAGTAAAATGACGCTATCTCTTGATCCTGCTAGGAAGGGTGCCCCTACCATGTTCGAACTTTGCATATAGAACGACGGTATCTTCAACTCTAGTAGCGCCATCCTCTTTCCAAGTAAACAGACCCTTAGACAAAACAAAGCTTACCTCTCAGAAAACACACGTGTGTTCTACTGCAAACGACAAATAATTGTCATTCAGTTAACAAATAATTTTGTTTAAGTAAATGGATAAAAACAACAAATCACGGTTAAGATGTATATAATGTGATCCTAATGAATTCGATCATTTATCACCATGCGAGAATTCTCTCAATAATCAACTGACGACTTCCACAAGTGACGATTGTATCCTGTGCAAAGAACCTGTAAGAGAAAGGCAACAAGGCATTCAGTGTGGTGGTTGTCTGAAATGGAATCACAGGACCTGTAACACCGGTAAGTACTAAACTTGTGTTTATTTATACATTCGAAAATCAAATTTACTACGCTATATGAAATCGGTCGGTAGCTTAAAGGGTTATTTTTTCACAGGTATTTCTTAAGAAGCATATCGCGCTGCTGTGCGGGCAGGTTCCGATATCATGTGGTTTTGTCCGTCGTGTCACGGTAACGCCATAACAGAAAGCACCAGAAGCGGAGAAACAACGAGAGACATCCTAGAGTCTGAGCAGTTCAACTCTCCTGCAGACACGTCAGAGGATTTATTCGATCACTCCGCGGAATACAATCCTCCGGTCCAGTCGACCATTGAAGAACCAGATTGCCAGTTTCAGACTCATAGATCGCTGAACCACCAGCCGCAGACTTGTCAAGCTCCCTTACTGTTCCTGAACCTGTTTTGGGTAAATAAGTCACTTTATTTAGGTGTCAACGGTATTTAGCACAGAATGCTAATTAGGGACACCTCCAAGATCAAATTGGAATTTGGATATGTTGATTTTTGAGGAGATGAGAAAACCGGAGTACCCGGAGAAAAATCTCTCAGAGGTTTGGTGGGAGACGAACGCTCTCACCACTGCGCCATTCCTGCTCGCCACAAGATGGAGAGATGGATACTTTGTCTTATATACCGAAATAGGCTGGGCATAACCAAGAATTTGACTGACATTCAATGCCTTTCTTCAGGCAGTTTTTCATAAAACTATCTTGACAATTTCACCTTTAGTTTTGCAATCAACGATACCGAATCTACTTGAACTTGACTTTACCGGCTATTCTTTCGAATTTTCCAATTTTAGCGAGCCGCGTGAACGTTTGCAGCCCAAAAGTTGTTTAGTCGACATAAAAAAGTTTATCCTCTAAGCAGACCCCAAAATACACAACAAGCAGGAATGTGTTCGAGCGAACTTCTTCAAGTAAACAAGTGAGCGAACAAGAAATCGGTGAAAGAGCGCGCGGCGTGTCTTGCTGCAACCTGGCACATGGTTTTTGTAGAAAAGGGCTACTGTAGTTGACCATGAAGGAGGCCACTACTGAAAGAGAGTAGCTTACCATATTTTCTTAAGCCATAGGGCCGTGGCTTCTATAATACCAGTAGTAAAGTGTTTCACTAGCTGATTTTATTTAAAGCTGGAAGTCTTGTATCCAGCCAATCCAACAGATTCATTAATTCATTATTCATGGTTCATTAACCTCATTAACCTCATTAACCTCATCGTAACCTCATTACCATACCCATTCAACCGTTAATGAAACCAGCCAACCGTACTGTTCAAAACAAAGCGACTCACGGCCAGCCCCACTGTATTAAGATTTCACATCTCAATGTCCGCTCGCTAAAAAACCGTGTACATTTCCACCAGGTTCATGACCTTATCACCAGCGGCGACTTTGACGTTTTCTCTGTATTCGAATCGTGGCTGAACTCATCGGTGAAGAACAGTGAAATTAATATCAGTGGATACAGGCTCGTTAGACTCGACCGAACAGGCAGATCTGGTGCCGGAGTTTGCGCCTATGTACGGGATTCGTTAAAAGTCACAATATTGCGTGACTTAACCGCAATCTCTGCTGATGGGTTCGAGCAATTATGGCTTAGCTTGCAGCACAAAAACCTGAAGTCACTCGTGATCTGTGTTGCCTACAGACCCCTGGATGTCCCTTTGACCTGCTTCACGAACGACCTAATCCCTGCTTATTCCCAGGTTGCTATGCTTGGAAGGGATATCATATTGACAGGCGATCTTAACTGTGACCTACTTTCTGACAAGCCTGAATCTCGTGCCCTAAGGGCTCTGTGCTCCATTTTGAACCTTCATCAGTTGATCATGGAACCCACCAGAGTAACAGACACAACCGAGTCATTAATTGACGTTATTGCCACCTCTAACAAAGACTTCGTTAAACAGAGTGAAGTGCTAAAAGTTACTATAAGTGATCACTACTTAGTTTATTGTGTGCTTAACTTGAAGTCCCCAAAGACACGACCAGCTGTTATTACCACTCGCAGCTACAAGAACTTCAACCCGGAAGCATTCAGTGAAGACATATCAAGGGTACCCTGGGACATTGTTGGACTCTTTGACCAGATTGATGATCAGGTTTTTTCCTTTAACAATCTCTTCTTGGATGTTCTAGACCAACATGCCCCAATAAAAACCTTCAAAGCAAAGCATAGAAAGTCTCACGTTATAACCCCAGAGATCAAGGAACTGATGTTACGCCGTGACACCCTGCAGAAGCTTGCCCGCAGGACCTCACACCCCAGTGACTGGAAGTCTTTCAGGCTACTTCGTCATCAGGTCAAATCTAAGATTAGACTGGCTGAGACTGAATTCTTTAGAGATGAAATCAATTCCAACAAAGAAAACAAAACCTCCATGTGGAAAACAGTTCGTCGTGTTCTGAGCCCTTATGGCAACCAAAGTCCGCCGTTTTCCCGTGACTACATAGAAGTTGCAAATGAGTTTAACGAATTCTTTACTTCTGTTGGCGAAAAGGCTGCAAATCAGGCGAAGCAGTTGGCTTTGAAATTCGATCTGCCAGACTTAGAGCAAGTACCTCCCTCCACACCTCCTGAGGAAGAAATCGCCCCTAAGTTCACGTTTCAGCACGTCTCGTCTGGAAGAGTAAAGGAAATCATTAAAAGTATGCCCTCCAATAAGTCTCCTGGGTATGATAAGATCCATATGAGTGTTATCAAGACCTGCCTCCCGCACATGTTGCCAGTGATCACCAAAATTTTCAATGCCTCTCTGATGACCGGGTGCTTTCCCAAGCATTGGAAACTGGCGCAAGTAGTTGCCCACCCCAAAGATGGTGACCATGAGTTGGCCAGTAATAACAGGCCCATTTCTTTGCTACCCGCCCTGTCTAAGGTACTGGAGCGCATTGCTCACGAACAGTTTGTTTGTTTTCTGACATCGTACAACAAGCTTAGCATTCACCAAAGCGGGAACAAGCAGTTGCATTCCACAGAAACCCTTGGCATACTCTTTACTAGCCACCTATACAGAGCCGTTGATGAGAAAAAGGTGACAGGCGTTCTGATGCTTGATCTAAGCAAGGCTTTTTATAGTATTCACCATGAGACACTGCTTATGAAGCTTCGTACGCTCGGTGTTTCCGATGAGACTTTGTCCTGGTTTGCAAGTTACTTGTCAGACCGACAACACCGTGTGTGCATAAACAGTTCATTATCAAATTCTCTTACTATCCGACATGGGGCTCCCCAAGGCTCAATATTGGGGCCCCTCCTTTTCAACTTGTACATCAATGATCTGCCTTCAGTCTGTACAACTTGCCATGTCGAGTCTTATGTGGATGACTCCAAGCTATACCTTTCCTTCTCCCGTAAAGAAATCGAAGGTGGCCTGGAAGATCTCAAGGCTGATTTACTACGCGTTGCATCTTGGTGCTGTTCGAATCGTCTCCTCATAAACCCAGACAAAACGAAATTCTGTGTGTTTGGATCCTCCAAGATGCTGGGTCAAGTCACCATTCCCCCGCTGACGTTTATGGGAAAGGATCTCCACGTAGTAGACTCTGTAAAGGATCTCGGTGTAATATTAGACAAACGACTATCATTTAATGAACATGTTGATACTCTTGTTTCTAATCTTATGGGCAAGCTATGCATGATCAGCAGAGTGAGACATGTCTTGGATACCCCTACTTTATTCACTGTTATAAATTCATTAGTTTTCAGTTCATTATTTTACTGTTCATCGGTTTGGTCTGGCACTTGTAAAGGAAATATTGCCAAACTCCAACTGGTACAGAACTTTGCTGCCCGTTTGCTGTCAGGGAAAAGAAAGTTTGACCACATCACGCTAACACTTAAGCAATTAAAGCTTCTTCCTGTTTCTGAACTCCTTTATATCAGAGACGCTGTGCAAATGTATAAATGTATGAATAATTTGGCCCCTTCCTACCTAAGTCAGTTATTTACTAAGAGGTCACAGACTCACAGCTTCCTTACTAGGAATAGAGGCAGCCTTCAACTGCCTAGATGCAGAACTGCTCTGGTGCAACAATCGTTTGTGTTCCGCGGAGTTACTATCTGGAATTCTCTTCCAGAAGAGTTAAGAAACTGTAGTTCTATAGTTTCCTTCAAAAATCAGCTGAAATCCAAGCTCTTGAGCAAGTGGCTAAACGACTAGTTTAAACTCCTTGGAAACGTTTAATGGTACTTTATATTGAATTGTAGTTATTGTAAGGTTTTATTGTATTTTTTTTAATTTTAATTTTTCACCATGTAAATTATTAACATTTTTCTATTTTAAATCTTGTAAATTGAGTATGAAGATCCCTCTGGGGAACTCAATAAACTTTATTCTATTCTATTCTATTCTATTAAGGCCGGTGCTTGGATTCGGTTTCCTCAGCGTAAAGCGACTGAAGGGACCAGGAGCATTACTATACTCCTGCCACTACTCATGGATGAGATGCATCAGTCCATCAGAGAATAACTCGCCATCTAAAATGCCCGCAAAAACAAAAGAATAGAAGATAGAATGCAAGTCTAGAAGTGAATACAAGAGAGTAGTTGATAGGGATATGTGAGGCAGATATGTGAGAGAGAGGATGAAACAAGAATACCCGTAAAGAACAGGAGAAAGAGGTTAAAAAAATGAAAGAGAATGTGAGAGAGATAAATCAAAGACAAAGACTGAGCAAATCTGAGACAGCAGTTCAAAATATTATAAACTAAATTCGATATTGAGACGACATTACGGCTTTATAATGACGGCGAATTGTAAGAAAATTTATTCCGTATTGGGAGGAGTCGCGATCAGTGTCCCTTTTTTTCGATAACCAATAAGCCAGAGCAATAATTTATGTTAATCAAAATAGAAATTCTTACTCGTCGTGAAGATTTGCACGCGCGATACTTGCTTACGAAAACAGTGTTGGTTTTCCAGCGAAATGTTTGAATTCGCCACTTTTCAACCCAAAATTGCCTAATGAAACAAAATAGATTCTTTCAGTGCATCAACATGAATCTTTTCAAACGGCGGGGATCGACAAAATAATAGGATAATGTGGCAATCAACTTCTTTTCTAGGCTAAAACTGGAACAAAAATGATCGCGCAACACAGCTCGCACATCGTGAAATAAAATCTGAAAATTAAACAAACTGTTAACGTTTTAAAGAAACATACACAGGTTTAAAGCTTCAGTACTCACATTTTCAGCAATCAGTCAAGGTAAGTTGCTTTCAGGGATGAATCAAATTGTGATAAAGGTTTTTCCAACTATATTACTGAGCAAAAACTAAAATTTTGGCCGTGTTGTCATGACAGCTTTTGAACCAATCACAAGCCAGCATTTTGAGACGACATCATCGCAAAATAACGTCGTGTCAAACGCAATCCAAAGAGACCACTGGATCGCGATAAATGATCAGAATTTGAGAAAGCCGGATTATGAAATGAGAATATGACTGAGAAGTTAAATAGAACTCACTCTGCAGTTACTGCTGGTGTGTAAGCTATTTTTGAACACCTCCAGCATTTTTGTGGTACGATCACCGTGATCAATTAACTTAAAGTGTATATGACACGAAAATGTTTTCTTCGGTTTTTGATTGTTTTATGTGTATAAAAAACGATTCTAAGCTTTAAACCGGCATCAAACTTTTCAAACGTACTTTTTTCGCGGTGAAAATAGCGCAAATTTGACTTCAAAAGTGTCGCCTTCTCGCGCGGCCAAAATATCACGTGATTAGCTAATGTGACGTCAATCGACTTGATAACAAAACCAACATGGCGTCAAAGTGGAAGAAACTTGGCAGAGTTGGCAAAGGTTTCTCGTAGCTGAAGCGCCTAATGAGCAATGGTTTGCGTATTCCTTTTGACGATATGGAGGGAAAGTACTCAGTATTCCTCGGATCCAGCATTTTGGGACAAGGGAATCGAAATAATTGTGTTGAAGGAGATGCAAGATCGAAGCACTCAGGCTACTCGAAATTTTGATGTTTGCTATGTTTTTAACTTGAAGGTATGGTTACGAACGAGCATTGTTTTATAAGGATCTGTCTCGATAAGCAAAGAAGCTTTACTGCAAAGCCCACTAGGGATGCTTTTCGTTCGCGAAGCAGGGCAGGTACGATAGCGTGGTCTGACTTTCAATTGTATAGGCGAACAGAGCTACCAGCACGGTCTTGAATGAAATTTGTTTTTATTCTTCTCTGGACTTTAGTAAGACATTATGATATCAATATAATTTCAACGACGATCGCCTACTCATAACATTTTCACACTGGACTGTGCATACACTGTCTTAACCTGACTACACTGGATGAAGGAGTTTAGCTTAAATAAATCACCTTTTTAGCAAGACAAGAGTTCAGGATTTTGTTTGACTCTTCCTGTGAGAAATCTGTAAATGCCTCGTTGTTAGAGGGTGAAAATAGAAAGAGAATCAAGAGGTCGCTGATAGAATTCCAGGAAAATGTCCCACTCGGTTATATTTGTTTATGACGACAAACCATTTTCTAGGAGTTTGTTTAGTCCTATGTCAACATATCAAGGTTTTTACCAATCAGGCTGAAATAAATTCCCTGCCTTTTCACAGCTGACCATGACCTGACCTGACCTGATTTACATCAGCTTGCCAACAACAAAAATCCCTGTTAATACCAACAGCTGTAACTAAGCTAGATCCACCCAGGCCTCAAGAGATCTAGATTGGGTGGTTGTTGATACTGACACAGGGCATTCAGACCCCCCCCCCCACCCCTTGGTTTTTGGTCAGGTGAAGTAAACATGGAATCCTTATCTCTTGTTACTTTATGTCTGGTGGTGATTCTGTTAAATCAATAAATATCAACTATCAGAATTGAAGATCAAGTGATGATGACAGAAGGACATTCCTTCTGTTGCAATGATTGTGACCTACTATCAATCAACAAGAACGATACATTACATTGTATTTAATCTACTATTTTCAGGAGTGCTCAACGACCGATTTTTCGAGAAAGGTTTATTTCTTTCCCAAACATCAAATTGACATCTGTCAAACGATATTTGCTTAATAATTAACTTTCGTGGGAAAAAAAATAGCCGCTCCTCAGTGCCAGCAAGCTTAAGTCCATAGGATTCCTTTTCCCAGCAAGCAACTTTGTGGAGGTCGAGAATCGCAGCCAGGGGAAACTTTCAGTCACTCTTTTACCAGTAATTTGGAATGCAATGGGAAATGCCAGCCAGCAAGTTGAGGCATTGTAATAGCCTATTTCCTAGCAATATAGAATTTGATCTGCCGCATTTTTACTACATACAAGAAGTAAAACTAGTGAGTTAAGTTTATCTTTTTTCTTAATTTCTCCCTTTTTCAACAAACGTAACTGCATAAGCTAATGATTCGTATTTCAGGAAGCCTAAAAAATACACTTTACACTGAGTAAAATGATTAAGCATTACGAAATTGTAGAAGGCTCCTTTTGCCCCTTTATGTATGTTTAAGTGGCTTCTTCTGAGACTATTAGCTGAAACTCTATGCTACTAAAGTAATCTTGAAACTCCTAAATATGTTATTAGAAGTATCTTCTCTTTTGAAAGTCATATGCCTAATTTTAAATAAAATGTGTCCACTGTTTTTGTGAATGACTCCATGGGTGTAAGTTACTTAAGCTCACCTTGAATTTGTTTCCTGGCAAATCTTAAAAGCACCAACCATGATTTAGCCACCAGAAATATTTTGTCGTCCAATATTCTTTAGTTTTCTCATCACACCCTGTAATATAAAACAAAATAACCATCGGAAGAAGCAGGGATACACAGTTAGAAAATATTTATGTGTAATCTTCAGAATTCTCTTAACCCTATTTAGCCTGGGAGGAGTGGGGGGGGGGGCACTGTGTGCCCGCACTGACCTTGACGAATTACAACTTTTAAACGGCTAGACAAATAATAATAATAAAATCTCTTTGTTACGTATGTTTCTTAGAACAAATTCATATACTTTTTGATGTCGTCATTGTCAACTGTATGACTGCAGGCTCGGGAATTCAAGATGGTGGCCTCAAAATTCATAATGGCTGGTTTGTGACGTCAGTGACGTCATGACACGTCATAATTGACACATCACAAACCCAATCTGTTAAGCTAATGACGTGCTAATAACATACCAGGACAGCAGAAGACAAGGGCAATGGAGACTGTTTCTTAAACTGGCACAAATAGTACTGCTTAAAACCTTAAGTTAGTCTTTAACACTAGGGTATAAACTCCAATGGCCTGTTTTGCCTTCAAATTACAGCTGATATAGAAGGAATAATTATTGTTGCAAAAATTGAATCTACATGTTTATTAATCAACTACCGAGTAATGTGTACAATAATTAGCTTTTCTCACCTTACAGCCTATGTACTGCATTCAATATCGTATCACTTCAGTAACTCTGATTAACTTTGTCCGCGTACTCTCATTCAAGGTAAACAAAAGTACAGTTTTTAAGCCTGTAACATAAAACAAAATAACTATCAGAAAAAGCAGGGATACACGCGTTTACGTTCTAGTTATTATAATATTAATATTAATAGTAATCTTCAGAATTCTTAAACCAACCAGTGAGGAAGTTTTGCAAGTTTTCAACAGTAGTCACAAACACATCACCGATGTTTTGCAAGTTCGCAGTAGAAGTCACAAACACTTGACCGATGTTTTTCAATTCCTTAACAGAAGTCACAAATACATCACCGATGTTTTGCAAATTCTTAACAGAAGTCACAAACACATCAGCACAAGTCGACTAGTGAGGATGTTTTGCAAGTTCTTAACAGAAGTCACAAACACATCACCGATGTTTTGCAAGCTCTTAACAGAAGTCACAAACACATCATCGATGTTTTGCAAGTTCTTAACAGAAGTCACAAACATCACCACAAGCCAACCAATGAGGATGTATTACCAGTTTTTAAAAAACCTCGTTAGAAACACATCACCGCTGTTTTGCAAGTCCTCAACAGAAGTCACAAACACATCACCAAAAGTCGACCAGTGAGGATGCTTTGCAAGTTCTTCACAGAAGTCACAAACACGTCACCGATGTTTTGCAAGTTCTTAACAGAAGTCACAAACACATCATCGATGTTTTGCAAGTTCTCAACAGAAGTCACAAACACATCACCACAAGCCAACCAATGGGGTTGTTTTGCAAATTCGTACTGATAGAAGTCAGAAACACATCGTCGCTGTTTTGCGAGTCCTCAAATAAGTCACAAACACATCACCACAAGTCGACCAATGAGGATGCTTTGCAAGTTCTTCACAGAAGTCACAAACACATCGCCAATGTTTCGCAAGTTCTTAACAGAAGTCACAAACACATCATCGATGTTTTGCACGTTCTCAACAGAAGTCACAAACACATCACCACAAGCCAACCGATGAGGATGTTTTGCAAATTCGTACTGATGGAAGTCAGAAACACATCGCCGCTGTTTTGCGAATCCTAAACAGAAGTCACAAACACATGAACACAAGTCGACCAGTGAGGATGCTTTGCAAGTTCTTCACAGAAGTCACAAACACGTCGCCGATGTTTCGCAAGTTCTTAACAAAAGTGACAAGCACATCACCGATGTTTTGAAAGTTCTGAACAAAAGTCACAAACACATCACCACAAGTCGACTAGTGAGGATGTTTTGCAAGTTCTTTACAGAAGTCACAAACACATCGCTGATGTTTCGCAAGTTCTTAACAGAAGCCACAAACACATCACCGATGTTTTGCAAGTTCTTCACAGAAGTCACAAACACATCACCACAAGCCAACCAATGGGGTTGTTTTGCAAATTCGTACTGATAGAAGTCAGAAACACATCGCCGCTGTTTTGCGAATCCTAAACAGAAGTCACAAACACATCAACACAAGTTGACCAGTGAGGATGCTTTGCAAGTTCTTCACAGAAGTCACAAACACGTCGCCGATGTTTCGCAAGTTCTTAACAGAAGTCACAAACACATCACCGATGTTTTGAAAGTTCTGAACAAAAGTCACAAACACATCACCACAAGTCGACTAGTGGGGATGTTTTGCAAGTTCTTTACAGAAGTCACAAACACATCGCTGATGTTTCGCAAGTTCTTACCAGAAGTCACAAACACATCATCGATGTTTTGCAAGTTCTCAACAGAAGTCACAAACACATCACCACAAGCCAACCAATGGGGTTGTTTTGCAAGTTCTTAACAGAAGTCACAAACACATCGCTGATGTTTTGCAAGTTCTTAACAGAAGTCACAAACACACCATCGATGTTTTGCAAGTTCTTAACAGACGTCACAAACACATCACCACAAGCCAACCGATGAGGATGTTTTGCAAGTTCTTAAAAGAAGTCAGAAACACATCGCCACTGTTTTGCAAGTCAAAAAAAACAGAAGTCACAACCACATCACCACAAGTCGACCAGTGAGGATGTTTTGCAAGTTCTTTACAGAAGTCACAAACACATCGTTGATGTTTCGCAAGTTCTTAACAGAAGTCACAAACACATCATCGATGTCTTGCAAGTTCTCAACAGAAGTCACAAACACATCACCACAAGCCAACCGATGAGGATGTTTTGCAAATTCGTACTGATAGAAGTCAGAAACACATCGCCGCTGTTTCGCAGATAATACTCCCATTTCGTAACCCTTATTTACGGGCAACCTCTTCTTGCGAGAATGGCCTCTGTAGTGTCGGTGGTGTTCTCTGTTCCTCGCCTTGTCAATCTTGTGACGTAAATTTCCCGCGAGTAACGCCATCAATACAGATGCAGCACAGCTCCACGAACGCACTATAGACAATAGACCGGTTCATGGTTTTTAATGTAAATGGCACTTGTGCAAGATAGTAGACCACAAAGCTTTGAATTTCCTGCCACCCTGGCAAATGAAAACAGAGCTAAGTCAAATTAACCTGGAGTCATAGAAGTCCAACGTTAAATTTCTCTCCATCAGTCTCTCTAATTCAGCTGTACATGGGAAATACAAACAATGGCTACGTTCTCTAAACTTATTCCGTAGAAAGTAAAGAGAAAATTAAAAAAAAGACAAAGAAAAATACAGCTAAGAAAGAATTTAAGAAGAGTTCAACCGTTTTAAAGATACGAATTGCAAGCGAACATCACCCCAAAAGTTAGTGGGTCAGGGGTGGGGTGAGATAGCGAATAGTGCGTTGATATCAAAGTATTTTATTTTGAACCCACAGAAGCCCATATTTGATCATAAAACTGGTTAGATTTACCATGTTACTGTAACGGCACGAATCGAAAAAATGTGAGCGATATTTCACATGTGAACTACATAGGTGGTTTCATGACATGGGATGTAATCTACTAGCTGTCAATTAAACCCTTTTTCTTTTTCTCTTGATACTCGGAGTTGATCACCGACTCCGGAAATCCCGACCAATTTCTACGTGCCATAAAAATTTGGCAGGTTTAAATTCATGTGGATTGTTCTCGCTCCGCCAAAGAAAAACAAAAAAAAAGGGAAAAATTCTGCAGCCCACTTGAGCTACCCAACCTTGGTACATTCGTACAGTGTTTGTACTGGCGTAAAATTATCCGGGAGCAAATCCCTCATTCATCTCGAATGCCTCCATTTTGTTGTGTGTGTGTCGCTTGTAGTCCTTGCGTTTTATTTTCTTGTTTTTGAGCAGCAAAATATCCTTTAATTCTTGGAGATTGTACGCGGGGTATTAAGGCACGTAGAATCACGAGTACTACGTCGAATACGCATCCTCCCTAGCGGAAAGGCAGTAGGTTCAAAAATAGATCGAGAATGAATAAAGGTAGAGCTAGGTGATGCAAGAAAGTGCAAATAATTGAGCAAAAAGAAATCTTTGTCAGATTGCCCGTCGTAAGTTTGATTATGTTGTAATCAACCGAATAAACAAGGAAAGCGAGGCGAGCGCGAAAATCGCGAAACGCGCTTGTCGAGCCGGCTCACACTAGCGGTTCGAACGCGCGTTGTTCACTTTTCAACGCGGCAGGCAGACGATTCAACGCGGCAGGCGAATTCGCGCTCGCTCGGTTGTTCGTTTTTCTCGATTATATTTTAGCGGAAAGAGAGACTACTCATACTCTATCGCTGGCAAAAAGTCTGGTCGAAAATGAATGCGACTTATCGGATATGGAGCAATCGGACGACCCTAAAACGCGGAAAATCACCCCAAATCCTAAAACGCAGAACGGCGGAAAATCACCCATAATCCTAAAACGAGGAACGTTAAAATTGGAGCAGGGTAATAAATCCCTGAAAGTAACGACCCTCCGGGTCAAATCAACTCTCTTAATTAGTCTTGCAATATAACACACAAGGGGTGGGGAATGGTAAATTAAATGACTCACCCGATGTCGGATGAAAAGTTTTCAAATCCGACAAAACGGAAAGAAACACACTAAAACGTCTAAAACGAGACTTCGTGACCCATCAAAAACACTTTCCCTTGGATATCGTATGACACTTCTTCGATACCCGTTCCTACAGTACTATTCAGCACCCCTTAATTTAGTCTCAGTTCTATTAGCTTATCGGTATAGGGAATGTCGATAACAAAAGTAATCCTGTTCAGTATGATTTTTTATGATTTTTTTGTATGATTTATTATTGTAATTTGGACTTTGTTTTAGTAGACGAGGTAAGTTACGGCTTATGGAACTGTCTAAAAATATCAAATATATTTTTGATTTTAGTGCAAGAATAATATATCTTGATTAATGAATTGACTGATAAACGATTGAGTGACCAGAGAAAAACAGTTTAACCGTGAAAATTAAGTCCAAATTATCGTTTTCATTACTTTATTTTTGACTCTGTGACTTTGAGATTATCTACCACGAAAATGGTGACCCCTTAAACACGAGTAGTTACTGAGTAACCAATGTTTATGATAAACAATTGAACGAAACAGAATCAGGAAGAATAGTGCAAGATCTGCAGATGTCTTCTGTTGTGTTTTACGGTAGTAAACTGCTGAAGGCGGCGGTGAGGTATGGGAATATGAAGCTAGTTACAATTCGCTCTGTACAGGTGAGGAGTCGCGGGACGCCTTGCAGCTGAACATGGTCTGGTATAGGTCAAGGGTTTCAGAGTCCAAGCGGCACCCCCTCACTCTAAAATCAATAGAGTACTCCTGCCGGGATTCTTCACAGAAAAAGCGCCAAATTGATTGTTTTTTGGTGCCCCAACGGGATCTGAGGTGCTTTTATGCTGGGACCGTTGCACCAAAATGAGCACTTTTTTGAGGGACCCACCCACCCCTCTCAAAACTGAAATTTCCACCTTATCGACAAAATCGCAGACTTTCTACAGAATAAACGTTTTTTTCTGATAGCCCCAAGGGATTTGCATTTTTTGGGGGGGGCTCTGGGGAGCATTTTTAGCGCACCTGAGCACGCGCAACACCTTTTTTAGCCTCTGGGTATGCCCCAAAATGGGGTTTTGTCCCTAAGGATCGCACATATTGCGCATTCTTTGTACTTTTCAACAAAGGGAATTCTTTTCAGATGGTCCCAATGGGTTTGAATGCATTTTTGACGTTTGTGCATGCAGCTGAGACCAACAATTAGCTTTTTGCTGCTTTTTGGGACTAATTCAAGCCCTGAAAAAGTGTAGCATTTCTTAGTATCGCCAAATTCTATAAAAATAGCGCCAAATTGATTGTTTTTTGGTGCCCCAACGGGATCTGAGGTGCTTTTATGCTGGGGCCGTTGCACCAAAATGAGCACTTTTTTGAGGGACCCACCCCACCCCTCTCAAAACTGAAATTTCCACCTTATCAACAAAATCGCAGACTTTCTACAGAATAAACGTTTTTTCCTGATAGCCCCAAGGAGATTTGCATTTTTTATGCAGCTGAGAAAACCAATTAGCATTTTGCTGCTTTTTGGGACTAATTCAAGCCCTGAAAAAGTGTAGCATTTCTTAGTATCGTCAAATTCTATAAAAATAGCGCCAAAATGATTGTTTTCTGGTGCCCCAGTGGGATCTGAGGTGCTTTTATGCTAGGGCCGTTGCACCAAAATGAGCACTTTTTTTAGGGACTCACCCCACCCCTCTCAAAACTGAAATTTCCACCTTATCGACAAAATCGCAGACTTTCTACAGAATAAACGTTTTTTTCCTGACAGCTCCGAGGGAATTGCATTTTTTGGGGCCTCTGCAGAGCATTTTGAGCGCACCTGAGCACGCGCAACACCTTTTTTAGCCTCTGGGTATGCTCCAAAATGGGTTTTCCCCTAAGGATCGCACATATCGCGCATTCTTTGTACTTTTCAACAAAAGGAATTTTTTTCGGACGGTCCCAAAGGGTTTGAATGCATTTTTGACCTTTGTGCATGCAGCTGAGACCGCCAATTAACTTTTTGCTGCTTTTTGGGACTAACTCAAGCCCTGAAAAAGTGTGGCATTTCTTAGTATCGCCAAATTCTAAAAAATAGCGCCAAATTGCATTGATTGTTTTTTGGTGCCCCAACGGGATCTGAGGTGCTTTTATGCTAGGGCCGTTGCACCAAAATGAGCACTTTTTAAGGGACCCGCCCCACCCATCTCTAAACTGTAATTTCCACCTTATCGACAAAATCGCAGACTTTCTACAGAACAAACGTTTTATAACCCCGAGGGAGTTGCATTTTTTGCGGCCTCTGGGGAGCATTTTTAGCGCACCTGAGCACGCGCAACACCTTTTTTAGCCTCTGGGTATGCCCCAAAATGGATTTTTTCCCTAAGCATCGCACATATCGCGCATTCTTTGTACTTTTCGACTAAAGGAATTTTTTTCGGACGGTCCCAAAGGGTTTGAATGCATTTTTGACCTTTGTGCATGCAGCTGAGACCACCAATTAACTTTTTGCTGCTTTCTGGGACTAATTCAAGCCCTGAAAGAGTTTAGCATTTCTTAGTATCGCCAAAGTCTATAAAAATAGCGCCAAATTGATTGTTTTTTGGTGCCCCAACGGGATCTGAGGTGCTTTTATGCTAGGGCCGTTGCACCAAAATGAGCACCTTTTGGAGGGACCCACCCCACCCCTCTAAAAACTGAAATTTCCACCTTATCGACAAAATCGCAGACTTTCTACAGAACAAACGTTTTTTTCTGATAACCCCGAGGGATTTGCATTTCACGGCGGGGCCAAACCACCCCCCAAATGGGTCATTTAGACTAATTTTGCTTCTTTTTCATATTTCTTTTCCAAACTTGGCAAAAAACCTTGGGTTGTCGCCCAATTTATTTTAAGTATGAGAATGACTTAAAAAACCAAATTGTGACGTCATAATGGCTGACGTCACAAAACGAGTTAACTGAAAATGTCAAATTTGAAATAAAAAGTTATGTCATCTGAAAGAACTTGGCAAGGGGAGTAAAATGCTGAAAACCGTACCTCGCTAAGACAAACGTATCTTGAGTTATGGCAATTTAAAGACATTTAAAGTGTCCCCCCCGGAACCATACTTTTCTTCTAAAAACAACCCTGTTGATCTATTTTGTACAGTTTTTTTCCATGCAAGCTAATAATCTGGTAAAATGGACTTCTTGTTGTTCCAAAAAATCGTATCATTTTAGATTTTAAGTTTTCGGCTTGAAAACGATAATATTAGCAAGAGCATAATTGATCACGTGACACTTAATTACGTCACAAAACTGGTTTGGGGGCTCTAGCTCTGGCAGGAAAAAAATTTTCCGAGTTTTTCTTTTTCATTTAGCTTCCGTCATTTAAGACATCTTATCTGCAACTTAAATGGTGTCGTTGACGCAACAAAACAACACTTAAATTCAAACGTATTACACAAGGGGGGGACCCTATTTTGAGACTGTGAAATTTTCAAAATCTAAAATGCCATATCTCATCCATTATTTATCACATCGACAAACGGTTTTCAGCATTCAACTCCTCTTGACGTGTTCTTTCTAAAACACTAGAAAAAATTTAGAAATTCTAAAATTTTATTTTAGAGAATAATATGACGTCACCAATTATGACGTCATAATTTGACATTTGGCATCACCATTCATGTCAAATTGTTTGGCACAAAGACCCATATCAAATTACCAAGTTTGGTAAAGAAATGATGAAAAGTAACAAAATTATTAAAAATTAACCAAAAAACGGGACATTTCATGACCCATTTGGGGGGTGGTTTGGCCCCACCGTGTTTTTGCGGCCTCTGGGGAACATTTTAGCGCACCTGAGCACGCGCAACACCTTTTTTAGCCTCTGGGTATGCCCCAAAATGGATTTGTTCCCTAAGGATCGCACATATCGCGCATTCTTTGTACTTTTCAACAAAAGGAATTTTTTTCGGACGGTCCCAAAGGGTTTGCATGCATTTTTGACCTTTGTGCATGCAGCTCAGACCGCCAATTAGCTTTCTGCTGCTTTTTGGGACTAACTCAAGCCCTGAAAAAGTGTAGCATTTCTTAGTATCGCCAAATTCTAAAAAATAGCGCCAAATTGCATTGATTGTTTTTTGGTGCCCCAACGGGATCTGAAGTGCTTTTATGCTGGGACCGTTGCACCAAAATGAGCACTTTTTTAAGGGACCCACCCCAACCCTCTCAAAACTGTAATTTCCACCTTATTGACAAAATCGCAGACGTTGTACAGAATAAACGTTTTTTTCTGATAGCCCCGAGGGATTTGCATTCTTTTTTGCCTCTCCGGAGCATTTTGAGCGCACTGGAGCACGCGCAACACCTTTTTCAGCCTCTGGGTATGGCCCAAAATGGGGTTTTTCTCTAAGGATCGCACATATCGCGCATTCTTTGTACTTTTCAACAAAAGGAATTTTTTTCGGACGGTCCCAAAGGGTTTAAATGCGTTTTTGACCTTTGTGCATGCAGCTGAGACAACCAATTAACTTTTTGCTGCTTTTTGGGACTAATTCAAGCCCTGAAAAAGTGCAGCATTTCTTAGTATCGCCAAACTCTATAAAAATAGCGCCAACTTGATTGTTTTTTGGTGCCCCAACGTGATCTGAGGTGCTTTTATGCTAGGGCCGTTGCACCAAAATGAGCACCTTTTGGAGAGACCCACTCCACCCCTCTAAAAACTGAAATTTCCACCTTATCAACAAAATCGCAGACTTTCTACAGAATAAACGTTTTTTTCTGATAGCCGAGGGATTTGTATTTTTTGGGGGCCTCTGCGGAGCATTTTTAGCGCGCCTGAGGACGCGCAACACCTTTTTTAGCATCTTGGGTAAGCCCCAAAATTGGGTTTTTTCCGTAAGGATCGCACATATCGCGCATTCATTGTACTTTTCAACAAAGGGAATTTTTTTCCGATGGTCCCAGAGGGTTTGACTGCATTTTTGACCTTTGTGCATGCAGCTGAGACCGCCAATTAGCTCTTTGCTTCTTTTTGGGACTAATTCAAGCCCTGAAAAAGTGTAGCATTTCTTAGTATCGCCAAATTCTAAAAATAGCGCCAGATTGATTGTTTTTTGGTGCCCCAACGGGATCTGAGGTGCTTTAATGCTGGGGCCGTTGCACCAAAATGAGCACTTATTTGAGGGACCCACCCCACCCCTCAACAAACTTTAATTACCACTTTATCGACAAAATCGCTGACTTTCTACAGAATAAACGTTTTTTTCTCATAGCCCCGAGGGATTTGCATTTTTTGGGGGGCTCTGGGGAGCATTTTTGGCGCACCTGAGCACGCACAACACCTTTTTTAGCCTCTGGGTATACCCCAAAATGGGGTTTTTTCCCCTAAGGATAGCACATATCGCCCATTCTTTGTCCTTTTCCACAAAAGGATTTTTTTCGGATGGTCCCAAAGGGTTTGAATGCATTTTTGACCTTTGTGCATACAGCTGAGACGGCCAATTAGCTTTTTGCTACTTTTGGGGACTAATTCAAGCCCTGAAAAAGTGTAGCATTTCTTAGTATCGCCAAATTCTATCAAAATAGCGCCAAACTGATTGTTTTTTGGTGCCCCAACGGGATCTGAGGTGCTTTTATGCTGGGGCCGTTGCACCAAAATGAGCACTTTTTTAAGGGACCCACCCCACCCCTCTCAAAACTAAAATTTCCACCTTATCGGCAAAATCGCAGACTTTCCACAGAATAAACGTTTTTTCTGATAGCCCCGAGGAATTTGCAGTTTTTTGGGCTCTGGGGAGCATTTTGAGCGCACCTGAGCACGCGCAACACCTTTTTTAGCCTCTGGGTATGCCCCAAAATGGGGTTTTTTCCCTAAGGATCGCACATATCGCGCATTCTTTGTACTTTTCAACAAAGGGAATTCTTTTTGGATGGTCCGATTCGGTTTGAATGCATTTTTGACGTTTGTGCATGCAGCTTAGACTGCCAATTAGCTTTTTGCTGCTTTTTGGGACTAATTCAAGCTCTGACAAAGTGTAGCATTTCTTAGTATTGCCAAAGTCTATAAAAATAGCGCCAAATTGATTGTTTTTTGGTGCCCAAACGGGATCTGAGGTGCTTTTATGCTGGGGCCCTTGCACCAAAATAAGCACTTTTTGGAGGGACCACCCCACCCCTCTCAAAACTGAAATTTCTACCTTATGGACAAAATCGCAGGCTTTGTACAGAATAAACGTTTTTTTTTCTGATACCCACGAGGGATTTGCATTTTTTGTGGGCCTCTGGGGAGCATTTCTAGCGCATCTGAGCACGCGCAACACCTTTTTTAGCCCCTGGGTATGCCCCAAAATGGGTTTTTTTTCTAAGGATCGCGCATATCGCGCATTCTTTGTACTTTTCAAGAAAAGGAATTTTTTTGGGATTGTCCCAAAAAGTTTTAATGCATTTTTGACCTTTGTGCATACAGCTCAGACCGCCAATTAGCTTTTTGCTGCTTTTTGGGACTAATTCAAGCCCTGAAAAAGTGTAGCATTTCTTAGTATCGCCAAATTCTATAAAAATAGCGCCAAATTGATTGTTTTTTGGTGCCCCAACGGGATCTGAGGTGCTTTTATGCTGGGGCCGTTGCACCAAAATGAGCACTTTTTTTGGGACCTACCCCACCCTTCTTAAAACTGAACTTTTCACCTTATGGACAAAATCGCAGACTTTCTACAAAATAACGTTTTTTGCTGATAGCCCCGAGGGATTTGCATTTTTTGGGGGGCTATGGGAGCATTTTTAGCGCACCTGAGCACGCGCAACACCTTTTTTAGTTTCTGGGTATGCTCCAAAATGGGGTTTTATCCCTAAGCATCGAACATATCGCGCATTCTTTGTACTTTTAGACAAAAGGAATTTGTTTACAGATGGTCCCAAAGGGTTTGAATGCATTTTTGACCTTTGTGTATGCAGGTGAGAAAACCAATTAGCTTTTTGCTGCTTTTTGGGACTAATTCAAGCCCTGAAAAAGTGTAGCATTTCTTAGTATCGCCAAATTCTATAAAAATAGCGCTAAATTGATTGTTTTTTGGTGCCCCAGCGGGATCTGAGGTGCTTTTATGCTAGGGCCGTTGCACCAAAATGAGAACTTTTTTCAGGGACTCACCCCACCCCTCTCAAAACTGATATTTCCCCCTTATCGACAAAATTGCAGACTTTCTACAGAATAAACGTTTTTTTTCTGATAGCCCACAGGGATTTGCATTTTTTTGGGCCTCTGCAGAGCATTTTGAGCGCACGTGAGCACGCCCAACACCTTTTTCAGCCTCTGGGTATGCCCCAAAATGGGTTTTTTCCCTAAGGATCGCACATATCGTGTATTCTTTGTACTTTTCAACAAAAGGATTTTTTTTTGGACAATCCCAAAGGGTTTGAATGCATTTTTGACCTTTGTGCATGCAGCTGAGACCGCCAATTAACTTTTTGCTGCTTTTTGGGACTAACTCAAGCCCTGAAAAAGCGTAGCATTTCTTAGTATCGCCAAATTTTAAAAATTAGCGCCAAATTGAATTGATTGTTTTTTGGTGCCCCAACCGGATCTGAGGTGCTTTTATGCTGGGACCGTTGCCCCAAAATGAGCACTTTTTTAAGGGACCCACCCCACCCATCTCTAAACTGTAATTTCCTCTTTATCGACAAAATCGCAGTCTTTCTACAAAATAAACATTTTTTTCTATTAACCCCGAGGGATTTGCATTTTTTGGGGCCTCTGGGGAGCATTTTTAGCGCACCTGAGCACGTGCAACACCTTTTTTAGCCTCTGGGTATGGCCCCAAATTGGGTTTTTTTCCTAAGGCTCGCACATATCGCGCATTCTTTGTACTTTTCAACAAAGTAATTTTTTTCGGATCGTCCAAAAGGGTTTGAATGCATTTTTGACCTTTGTGCATGCAGCTGAGAGCGCCAATTAATTTTTTTGCTGCTTTTTGGGACTAATTCAAGCCCTGAAAAAGTGTAGCATTTCTTAGTATCGCCAAATTCTAAAAAATAGCGCCAAATTGAATTGATTGTTTTTTAGTGCCCCAACGGGATCTGAGGTGCTTTTATGCTGGGACCGTTGAAACAAAATGAGCACTTTTTTAAGGGACCCACCCCACCCCTCTCAAAACTGAAATTTCCACCTTATCGACAAAATCGCAGACTTTCTACAGAATAACGTTTTTTTTCTGATAGCCCCTAGGGATTTGTATTTTTTTTGGGCCTCTGCGGAGCATTTTTAGCGCACCTGAGCACGCGCAACACCTTTTTTAGCATCTTGGGTAAGCCCCAAAATTGGGTTTTCTCCCTAAGGATCGCACATATCGCGCATTTTTTGTACTTTTCAACAAAAGGAGGTTTTTTCGGATGGTCCCAAGGGGTTTGAATGCATTTTTGACCTTTGTGCAGGCAGGTGAGACCGCCAATTAGCGTTTTCCTGCTTTTTGGGACAAATTCAAGCCCTGAAAAAGTGTAGCAATTCTTAGTAACGCCAAATTCGCTAAAAATAACGCCAAATTGATTGTTTTTTTGTGCCCCAACGGGATCTGAGGTGCTTTTATGCTACAGCCGTTGCACCAAAATGAGCACCTTTTTGAGGGACCCACCCCACCCCACCCCTCTCAAAACTGAAACTTCCACCTTAACGACAAAATCGCAGACTTTCTACAGAATAAACGTTTTTTTCTGATAACCCCAAGGTACATGCATTTTTGGGGGGCCTCTGCGGAGCATTTTTAGCGGACCTGAGCACGCGCAACAAATTTTTTGCCCTCTGGGTATGCCCCAAAATGGGTTTTTTCCCTAATGATCGCACATATCGCGCATTCCTTGTACTTTACAACAAAAGGAATTTTTTTCGGATTGTTTTTTGGTACCCCAACGGGATCTCAGGTGCTTTTATGCTGGCGCCGTTGCACCAAAATGAGCACTTTTTTGAGGGACCCAGCCCACCCCTGTCAAAACTGAGATTTCCACCTTATGGACAAAATCGCGGACGTTCTACAGAATAATCGTTCTTTTCTGATAGCCCCAAGGGATTTGCATTTTTTGGAGCCTCTGGGGAGCATTTTTAGCGCAAGTGAGCACGGGTAACACCTTTTTTAGCCCCTGGGTATGCCCCGAAATGGGGTTTTTTCCCTAAGGATCGCACATATCGCGCATTCTTTGTACTTTTCAACAAAGGGAAATTTTTCTGATGGTCTCAAAGGGTTTGAATGCACTTTTGACCTTCATGCATGCGTCTGAAACCGCCAATTAGCTTTTTGCTGCTTTTTGGGACTAATTCAATCCCTGAAAAAGTATAGCATTTCTTAGCATCGCCAGATTCTATAAAAAAAAGCGCCAAATTGATTGTTTTTTGGTGCTCCAACGGGATCTGAGGTGCTTTTATGCTGGGGCCGTTGGACCAAAATAAGTACTTGCTTGAGGGACCCACCCCACCCCTCTAAAAACCGACATTTTCATCTTATCGACAAAATCGCAGACGTTCTACAGAATAAGCGTTTTTTTTTCTGATAGCCCCGAGGGATTTGCATTTTTTGTGCGTCTGGGGAGCATTTTTAGCGCACCTAAGCACGCGCAAAACCTTTTTCAGCCTCTGGGTATGCCCCAAAATGGGTTTTTTTCCCTAAGGATCACTCATATCGCGCATTCTTTGTACTTTTCAACAAAAGGAATTTTGTTTGGATGGTCCCAAGGGGTTTGAATCCATTTTTGACCTTTGTGCATGCAGCTGAGACCGCCAATTAGCTTTTTGCTGCTTTTTGGGACTAATTCAAGCCCTGAAAAAGTGTAGCATTTTTAGTATCGCCAAATTCTATAAAAATAGCGCCAAATTGATTGTTTTTTGGTGCCCCAACGGGATCTGGGGTGCTTTTATGCTGGGGCCGTTGCACCAAAATGAGCACTTTTTGAGGGACCCACCCGAACCCTCTCAAAACTGAAATCTCCAGCTTATCGGCAAAATCGCAGAAATCCTACAGAATAAACGCTTTTTTCTGATAGCCGCGAGGGATTTGCATTCTTTTTGGGCCCCTGGGGAGCATTTTTAGCGCACCCGAGCACGTGGAACAACTTTGTTAGCCTCTGGGTATGCCCCAAAATGGATTTTTTGAAAAAAATTAATTTTTTCGGATGGTCCCATTGGGTTTGAATGCATTTTTGACGTTTGTGCATGCAGCTGAGACCGCCAATTAGCTTTTTGCTGCTTTTTATTCTATAAAAGAGCGCCAAATTGATTGTTTTTTGGTGCCCCAACGGGATGTGAGGTGCGTTTATGCTGGGGCCGTTGCACCAAAATGAGCACTTTTTTGGGGGACCCACCCCACCCCTCTCAAATCTGAAATTTCCACCTTATCGACAAAATCGCGGACTTCCTACAGAATAAACATTTTTTTCTGATAACCCCGATGGGTTTTGCATTTTTTTGGGCCTCTTGTGAGCATTTGTAGCGCACTTGAGCGCGTGCAACACCTTTTTTAGCCTCTGGGTATGCCCCAAAATGGGTATTTTTCCTTAGGGGTCTCACATATCGCAAATTCTTTGTACTTTTCAACAAAAGGAGTTTTTTTTTCTGATGGTCCCAAAGGGTTTGAATGCATTTTTGACCTTTGTACATGCAGCTGAGACCGCCAATTTGCTTTTTGCTGCTTTTTGGGACTAATTCAAGCCTGAAAAAGTGTAGCATTTCTTAGTATCGCCAAATTCTATGAAAATAGCGCCAAATTGATTGTTTTTTGGTGCCCCAACGGGATCTGACGTGCTTTTTTGCTGGGGCTGGTGCACCAAAATGAGCACATTTTTAGGGGACCCACCCCACCCCTCTCAAAACTGAAATTTCCACCTTATCGACAAAATCGCAGACTTTGTACAGAATAAACATTTTTTCTTATAGCCCCCAGGGATTTGCATTGTTTTTTGGGCCTGTGGGGAGTATGTTTAACGCACCTGAACACGCACAACACCTTTTTTAGCCTCTTGGGATGCCCCAAAATGGGTTTTTGCCCTAAGGATCGCACATATCGCGCATTCTTTGCACTTTTTAACAAAAGAATTTTTTTCTGTTGGTCCCAAAGAGTTTGAATGTATTTTTGACCTTTGTGCATGCACCTGAGCCCGCCAATTAGCTTTTTGCTGCTTTTTGGGACAAATTCCAACCCTCAAAAAGTGTAGCATTTCTTGGTATCGCCAAATTCTATAAAAATAGCGCCAAATTGATTGTTTTTTGGTGCCCCAGGGGGATCTGAGGTGCTTTTATGCTGAGGCCATTGCACCAAAATCAGCACTTTTGGGGGGACCCACCCCACCCCTGTCTAAAGTGAAATTTCCAACTCATCGACAAAATCGCAGACTTTCCACAGAATAAACATTTTTTCTGATAGCCCCAAGGGATTTGCATTTTTGGGGGGCCTCTGGGGAGCATTTTTAGCGCACCTGAGCAAGTGCAACACCTTTTTTAGCCTCTGGGTATGCCCCAGAATGGGTTTTGTCCCTAAGAATCGCACATATTGCGCGTTCTTTGTACTTTTCAACAAAAGGACTTTTTTTCTGATGGTCCCAAAGGCTTTGAATGCATTTTTAACCTTTGTGCATGCAGCTGAGACCGCCAATTATCTTTTTGCTGCTTTTTGGGACTAGTTCAATCCCTGAAAAAGTGTAGCATTCCGTAGTATCGGCAAATTCTATAAAAATAGAGCCAAATTGATTGTTTTTGGTGCCCTAAGGGATATGAGGTGCTTTTATGCTGGGGCCGTTGCACCAAAATGAGCACTTTTTTCAGGGACTCACCCCACCCCTCTCAAAACTGAAATTTCCCCCTTATCGACAAAATGGCAGACTTTGTACACAATAAACATTTTTTTCTGATAGCCCAGAGGGATTTGCATTTGTTTGGGCCTCTGGGGAGCATTTTTAGCGCACCTGAGCACGCGCAACACCTTTTTTAGTCTCTGGGTATGCTCCAAAATGGGGTTTTTTCCATAAGGATCGCACGTATCGCGCATTCTTTGTACTTTTCAACAAAAGGAATTTTTTGATGGTCCCAAAGGGTTTGAATGCATTTTTGACCTTTGTGCATGCAGCTGAGACCGCCAATTAGCTTTTTGCTGCTTTTTGGGACTAATTCAAGCCCTGAAAAAGTGTAGCATTTCTTACCTTCGCCAAATTCTTTAAAAATAGCGCCAAATTGATTGTTTTTGGTGCCCCAAGAGGATTTGAGGTGCTTTTATGCTGGGGCCGTTGCACCAAAATGAGCACTTTTCTTAGGGACCCACCCCTCCCCTCTCAAAACTGAAATTTCCCCCTTATCGCCAAAATGGCAGACTTTGTACACAATAAACATTTTTTTCTGATAGCCCACAGGGATTTGCATTTTTTTGGGCCTCTGGGGAGCATTTTTAGCGCACCTGAGCACGCGGAACACCTTTTTTAGTCTCTGGGTATGCTCCAAAATGGGGGTTTTTTCCCTAAGGATCGCACATATCGCGCATTCTTTGTACTTTTCAACAAAAGGAAGTTTTTCTGATGGTCCTAAGGGGTTTGAATGCATTTTTGACCTTTGTGCATGTAGCTGAGAGCGCCCATTAGCTTTTTGCTGCTTTTTGGAACTAAATCAAGCCCTGAAAAAGTGTAGCATTTCTTAGTATCGCCAAATTCTAACAAAATAGCGCCAAGGTGAGATTTTTTTGGTGCCTTAACGTCATTTGAGGTGCTTTTATGCTTTGGGCGTTGCACCAAAATGAGCACTTCTCTTAGGGACCCACCCCACCCCCCTCAAAACTGAAATTTCCACCTTATCGACAAAATCACAGACTTTGTACAGAATAAACATTTTTTTCTGATAGCCCAGAGGGGTTTGCATTTTTTTCTGGGCCTCTTTGGAGCGTTTTTAGCGCACCTGAGGACGCCCAACACCATTTTTAGCTTCTGGGTATGCCCCAAAATGGGCTTTTTTCCCTAGGGATCGCACATATCGCGCATTCTTTGTACTTCTCAACAAAAGGAATTTTTTCTGTGGTCCCAAAGGGTTTGAATGCATTTTTGACCTTTGTGCATGCAGCTGAGACCGCCAATTAGCTTTTTACTGCTTTTTGGAACTAAATCGAGCCCTGAAAAAGTGTAGCATTTCTTAGTATTGTCAAATTCTATAAAAATAGCACCACATTGATAGTTTTTGGTGCCCCAACGGGATCTGAGGTGCTCTTATGCTGGGGCCGTTGCACCAAAATGAGCAGTTTTTTGGGGACCCACCCCACCCCTCTCAAAACTGAAATTTCCACCTTATCGACAAAATCGCAGACTTTCTACAAAATAAACATTTTTTTTCTGATAGCCCCGAGGAATTTGCATTTTTTGGGCCTCTGGGGAGCATTTTTAGCGCACCTGAGCAAGAGCAACACCTTTTTTAGCCTCTGGGTATGCCCCAAAATGGCTTTTTTTCCTTATGGATCGCACATATCGCGCCTTCTTTGTACTTTTCAACAAAAGGAATTTGTTTCTGATGGTCCCAAAAGGTTTGAATGCATGTTTGACCTTTGTGCATGCAGAAGAGACCGCCAATTAGCTTTTTGCTGCTTTTTGGGACTAATTCAAGCCCTGAAAAAGTGTAGCATTTCTTAGTATCGCCAAATTCTATAAAAATAGCGCCAAATTGATTGTTTTTTGGTGCCCCAACGGGATCTGAGGTGCTTTATGCTGGGGCCGTTGCACCAAAATGAGCACGTTTTTGGGGAACCCACCCTACCCCTCTCGAAACTGAAATTTCCACCTTATCGACAAAATCGCAGACTTTGTACAGAATAAACATCTTTTTCTGATAGCTTCGAGGGATTTGCATATTTTTTAGGGGCCTCTGGGGAACATTTTTAGCGCACCTGAGCACGCGCAACACCTTTTTTAGCCTCTGGGTATGCCCCAAAATGGGTTTTTTCCCTAAGGATCGCACATATCGCGCATTCTTTGTACGTTTCAACGAAATGAATTTTTTCTGATGGTCCCAAAGGGTTTGAATGCATTTTAGACCTTTGTGCATGCAGCTGAGACCGCCAATTAGCTTTTTGCTCCTTTTTGGGACAAATTGAAGCCCTGAAAAAAAGTAGCATTTCTTAGTATCGCCAAATTCTATAAAAATAGCGCCAAATTGATTGTTGTTTGGTGCCCCAACGGGATCTGAGGTGCTTTTATGCTGGGGCTGTTGCACCAAATTGAGCACTTTTTTGGGGGACCCACCCCACCCCTCTCAAAACTGCAATTTCCACCTTATCGACAAAATCACAGCCTTTCTACAGAATAATTATTTTTTCTTATAGCCCCGAGGGATTTGCATTTTTGGGGGGCCTCTGGGGAGCATTTTTAGCGCACCTGAACACGCGCAACGCCCTTTTTAGCCTTTCGGTATGCCCCAAAATGGGTTTTTTCCCCTAAAGATCGCACATATCGCCAGGAGCCTGATATCGCGCATTCTTTGTACTTTTCAAGAAAAGGAATTTTTTCTGATGGTCCCAAGGGGTTTGAATGCATTTTTGACCTTTGTGCATGCAGCTGAGACCGCCAATTAGCTTTTTGCTCCTTTTTGGGACAAATTCAAGCCCTGAAAAAGTGTAGCATTTCTTAGTATCGCCAAATTCTATAAAAATAGCGCCAAATTGATTGTTTTTTGGTGCCCCAACGGGATCTGAGGTGCTTTTATGCTGGGGCTGTTGCACCAAAATGAGCACTTTTTTGGGGGACCCACCCCACCCCTCTCAAAACTGCAATTTCCACCTTATCGACAAAATCACAGCCTTTTTACAGAATAATTATTTTTTCTTATAGCCGCGAGGGATTTGTATTTTTTGGGGGTGTCTGGGGAGCATTTTTAGCGCACCTGAGCACGCGCAACACCTTTCTTAGCCTCTGGGTATGCCCCAAAATGGTTTTTTTCCCCTAAGGATCGCACATGTCGCGCATTCTTTGTACTTTTCAACAAAAGGAATTTTTTTCTGATGGTCTCAACTGATTTGAATGCATTTTTGACCTTTGTGCATGCAGCTGAGACCTTCAATTAGTTTTTTGCTGCTTTTGGGGACAAATTCAAACCCTGAAAAATTTCGTAGCACGTATTTTCCTTTAACATCGGTTTTAATTTACAAAACACAAGCATTTCATGGCCTTACAACTTAATTATAGCTGAATCTCTCCATTCACGTATTGAAGAGGCGCGGCACAAGCCAGGCGAAAGAAGGGTAGTCATGAAGAGCTTGACTGAAGGCACATACTCATAACTCTTTTATTTTATTCACAATTCAGGGAAACTCTCTGCATCCCATGAAACGTCTTTTGGAGGGACCAAAGCCCCTTTTCAGACATTTTCTCTAGATTTTCACTTTAAAAAAGCGGCTCCAATTCTAACTAATAAAAATAACGACTCAAATTCTAAACTGAATTAGTAACTTGTGAAATCAGGACGTTTTGGAGGAATCAATTTTGCAATACGCGTGTTTGTCGTTTGACGTTGTGCGATCAATTAGCCTGCTAACAGACTCTGTGTGGTTTGCCTATACGCCGATGAGGTGACTGACGTTATTTACGTTTTGTGCCATTGTATCTACAAGAACGGTCATTTATGAAAATTGGAAGCTTCAAGTTTTGAAACTGGTTTACTTCAAAGTATCTTTAGCGGATATATTAAATATCTTTCTTTCTCATAGCAACCAAATTCAGAATTGTTAATGTTGCTGTTTTTTTTTATCACAAAGAAAATGGTTCAATCTGCAAAGAAGCAAACAGACAAAATTTCAAAATCTATTAACAAACTGCCCCCATAAGAAGCAATTATCGACGACGTATTATAACAAAGGGATTGATTTTCCTGTACTGCCAAACTAAAACGCTTGGCATGCTAGAAACAGCTGCAACGGAAGTCGTAAACAAAAACTCGGCCACAGCTCTTCTAACTTCCTTTGGTGACAGGAATAACGTTTAGTTAAAAAAGGATAAAGAAAATGAGTAGAATCAATCTCGTCTCCACGGGCCTATTCTCCCCTTTCAAATGGAGGTTGCAATAAAATTAATTACTTCAGGGCCGTAACCAGGCATTTTTATTATTATTATCATTATTATTATTTTTTATTTCTGCGCTTCTCATCTTTTCGAGTGAAAAAAAAATCTAGTGTGAAATCCAGTGACACTGCATTTCAGGGGAACAAATTAACTGAATATAAAAGATAAAGACGAGGAGGTATTTTGCGACTTTGTTTGCATAAGGCATCGACAAAGCGTCCTGTGTTTTCAGCAATTCTACGTCTCCGTCCGATCCGACCATTTTTTTAATTCGACCTCGTTGAATTGACTTTTTAATTGAGCTCGGCGTTATTCGCGGCCCAGCATTTAACAAGAGAATTTTTTAAAGATTATCTTCAGCCCAGTTTTGTCGAGCGTCGCAATTCGAACGTACTACGTCGAGGGTTGAGGGTGACATGACGTGGCTCCCAAAATTCTGAAATAAAAAATAACCTAGTTAGTCACCGATAATAAGTGAAAAATTGGGGGCTGTTTACTCAGGGTGGGATTAGAAATTAATACAGCATGCGGGGAGAAATAAACGGATACGAACCTCTTACATAGTACACGTTTTCGCTAAGAAGGCTAGAGCGGAACATTCAACACAAATTTTAACGCTGATCCTAGCTGCTGACAGTCTGTCTCAATCTGCCATTCAAACGTCTGTGAAAAATGTTTCCTTCTTAATCATTTTTTCACTACAGTGAAAAAAGGATGGAGTTGTCTGAATGGAAAAAGAAAGAAAATACTAAAATAAACAACAGTTACTATTCTTTTCGCAGCTAAGCGATGAATCATTCTCAGAATCAGCGAAACGGAACAGAAGTGAGGGAGATGTGGTTTCACTTTTCAGAGTGCATTGCCTGGCTTGCAGTATTCATGGCCCAGTCTGTCGCCATAGTAACACTCAATGTTGTTACGATTATTGTTTTTGTGAAAAACGGCAGTCTACGCAAGCGCAGCATGCACTTGGTGATCAACTTAGCAGTTGCAGATTTGTTAGTTGGAGGACTTGCAGAGGTCGTGACTTTCTTTTTTATGGGATTGAATTGCAACTTTTGGCAGTACAACGTGACTCCTTATGGAATCTGGGATAATATTATATTCAGCATGGAAATAATGTTTCCTGTAGGCTCTCTAACAAACATCACAGCAATTTCTTTAGAACGGTTGCACGCGACGTCTTTTCCGTTCAAGCATCGCGTCATTAAAAAATGGATCTTTGGAGTGATTATTGCGGCCATTTGGGTTATAGCTGTACTATCATCAGGCATCTACTACGCACATTGGGAAACAATAGTACTATATTTTTACCAATATATTTGGAGTTCATTCAATTTAATTTGTCTGTTTGTTATCTGTGTTTCTTACGCATCCATTGCTATGAAAATTTGTCGTGAAGCGCATCCTCAACACCATGGTGCAGCAAGTAGAGAAAGAAAACTGGCCATGATATTGTCAATCATGACTTTTGTATCTTTAATTGTTTATCTGCCCTTAGGTATTTTTGTTTCAGTTATTAGCCTTACCAGTTATGGCTCCCTCTCTATTTTAAACTTCAAGCGTTTAAACTTCGCCCTGACCGGGTTTTATGTTACACAAACTCCCTGGTGAACTCAATATTATACACTTTCAGAATGCCAGATTTCAAAAGAGCTCTAGTTTCACTTTTCCTCTGCAGAAGCCAGCAAAGTCAGGCCGCTTTTCCTCTTCGTGTCATATGAATCTAGAAAATGATATAATTCATATGAAGATCTCCAGCCATTTTACTTCCGATGCAAGCGAACACGCTAAACACTCAACCCAAACTTAAACAGATATAAATACGGTTAGAAGACACTGCCTCTGAAATTTATAAGCCATAGAACCATTCTTTCATATTATAACCTGATATTCAATACGAGGTACGTATTTAGTTTCTCTAGATATTCTTTCGACAGAAGTTGTTTAGTTATCTTTCTCAATTATGTAAAGACTTCTTATAATTTATGTCGAATTGAAACTATGGGCGCGTTCGTTTGGGACTTTTCCGGAATAGGAATACTCGGAATAGACGGTATTTGTGTTCTTTTGGGAGCGATTCCGCTTTCGGAATGAACGGAATATCATTCCGTTCATTCTGCTCCCGATAGCAGAACGAACAGAATGAAAGGAATACGGTTTACTCGCGGTAACCAGAATACGCGTTATTTTGGGAAATTTTTGGCGGGAAATCCTACGAGGCTGCCCGCGAGTGTGCAGACATAGTAGTTCTCAGGTCACCTCTGCCATGGGTATTCCGTTTTCAGACAGAAGCGTTCTTTTCGAAATTGAAATTCCTTGTATTCTGTTATTCCTAAACCGGAATAAGAATAGCCAGAATAGTCCCAAAAGAATGCACCCTATATGTTGAAATAATGAATAGGACTAGGTTTACAAAGACAAGCGAAAACTAACAATAAAAAACGGTATTTCGGAGTCATCATCACGCCATTGTCAATGTAACTATAACATGTAAATATTCTGACGTGTATAAGCATAAGAAGTAGCGTCCGCTGGCGGAAAACAAAGTCTGTACAGCGAACCAGAATTAAAATTACCAGGTAAGCTCTGTTACTATTGAAGCATTGTATTTGCCCGGAGAAAAGTTGATTTTTTTTCTTTAACAGTGCGACGAGCCAGCGGTCTCGTATGTCTTTTTCATGCAAAATGATTTGAAAAATGTTTGTTAGTGCTTTCCTGTTACAAGACTTTCTGTAACTATGGATTGTCGTTGGTACTTCATAGAAGTACAATACTGTATATAGCAAGTATAATTTAGTGTATTAAAGTGTCATTAGCATAATGAAAGTATTTTCTAGTAAATGAGAAGAAGACATAGAAGTACAATACTGTATATAGCAAAGTATAATTTAGTGTATTTAAGTGTAACATAAGCATAATAAAAGTATTGCTATAGCAAATGACAAGAAGACATAGAAGTACAATACTGTAAATAGCAAAGTATAATTTAGTGTATTAAAGTATAACATAAGCATAATAAAAGTATTCCTATAGTAAATGACAGCGCTTTTTTTAAAAAATAGCTGGTCTATTGATGCACGTTTCAGCGTTACAAGTGTGTTGACGTGTGATTAAAAAAGCCTTTGGGTAGTGCAACCATTTTTTGGGGAGAAGGGGGTGAGCTTAGGGAGAAAAGTGCAGATTACATTGATTCGTTTAAGTTCCCCAACTGATCCAGATGATCTGAGACGATATAAAGAATTTAGAACAAAAAGAAAGGCGGGCCTCAGACGAAGATTTAATCAGAAACAAAACTGCAATTAATTTATTCTGGATATTTCGAGACTTTTCAGCATTCTACTGAAATTTATTTCGAAATTACGTAAGAAAATGCTATCTCGAAGCAAAACGGGTGCTTTGCTTAACCTAATTGACGGCCAGCCCTTTGTTGAAAAACTGCCATTTTAAGCTACGAACGCTGTTTCTTGAGCCGTATCTGTTCAAATTCTAGTACAAAGGTCTAACACCTCCTCTACAGTACCTCCCTTTCACTTCCAAGGCATCTTTGCGAATTTGACCTCGCGCATGCGCACACGCCGTATGTACCAACTTTTGGTTTAGGAAGCCTTGTGACATCAAGAACCATCATCCACAAAAGTTCCCTGTTATAAATTACTTATAAGAATGAAGTTCATAACGCGTAATATGTATTACATTGCATTTTTACCTGGGGGAGTTTTTAATGGGGAGGCTCCGCCCTGGGGCATGGGACCCTGTCTTATTTTTCGGCATGGCACGCACCCCTTCCATATACCTATAGCTAGAGCAAAAATTGCAGTAGATCATCGGGGGAATTTTAGCCTCTCGAAAGACTCTAAGCCTTTGTATATATTTGTGTTGTGATTTCTGCCATACTTTTCCAAACATATTTCGTACTTAATAGACTTATCTGCTATCTCTTTCAGTTTCGGCGACCCCTTTACAAACTATCCTCTCGTGTACTGCAGGCGTAAAAAAGGCGCCACTTTCGGACGGAGCCTCCCGTATAGCCCACAATCTCCTTCCCAGGTCTGTCCTCTTCCCGTTCTGAGAAGAGCAGAGACCCTTGGAACGAGGTTTAAACACCCTTAACAAAAGCCTATATCAAACTCCGGTGATCACGCCCCCACTGACGTCTGACTCAAAAACACGCAAGATTTCAAACATTTCCCTCGCCAATGCCTATTTCCCTTTCGTAAGTGGTCGTTGCCATTTTTGACGGTCGATGTCATCGCTGGTAAACAAGCCTTCATAGTCATGGTAGATCTATGGTGGATGTAAGTTATGCTCTGGATTAGGTTACAATAAGGCAACAAATCCTTTTTTTAAGTAGTCTAGAAAGAAAGAAGTTTAAGCCCAAGTTGAATTTACGTTAAAAGTTCGGGAAAGGTCAGCTAGGGTCACTTAATATAGATGTATCAGTTATGAAAGACCGTTAATTATAATATATACACTTTAATTTTTCGGAATTGTGGCGGATTGGCGTGGTAGTGTAGTGGTAAGGGAAAGAAATTAGCATACGAAAGGACCGGGTTCGGATCTGGTTTGTGAATGTCAGTTCAAAAATTTTATAAGTGTCTTAAAAATGGCAACGACCATGAAGGAAACAGAAATTTGCCTTGCCGATAACTCAGATTGATTTTATTATTATTAGGCTGTCTAAGATGACAGTAAAGTGAGTTACATATACTTCAGCAGAAAAGTTATCGTAATGGGATTTGGTATATTCATCTAAAGTCAGTTAGATTTGTCTGCAACTACCAGTTAAATTTATCTGGCAAAGTATTCTATTTTGCTCTTTGGATCTTCCAAAATAATTGCACTGCTGCCAAGCTTGGTAAACAAGCACATTTCTTTTGTATAGTGCCTTTGTTAAAACTCGAAAGACATGTTTCCCTTAAGGAGACTTCACATTTTTTTTACTACGAAATGCACAATACAACGGGTGATAAAGAATATTTTATTAAGCCGTAAACTCCCATCATTGCTTGCTTCAAAATTATTATTAGTATTTTTTGCGTGAGACATTAACTGCTAAGTGGCCGTGAGAACTTATTTTCCATAATTGGGGTATCACTATCTAGTTTATAACTTATCTTTAAATGTGATTTCGAAGCATGAGTGAGTATGTATGTATGTTGAGTGAGTAATCATTAGTAGTTTTAATTCTAACTCTTAGTAGTTTCTAGTTTTGACACTATGCTAATTCGTTTTGTATTTTTAGATTGTATTTTAGAAAGTTAGGTGTCCTCTATTAGCACTGGGGAATCCCCTCTGCTAGATTTTTGCTTGACACGTTAATAAAGTCATTATTATTATTATGAAGGTTTAGAAAATTGTTGGTTAAATTTCGCTATTTCGTACGCAACTTGCCTTGCAACGATGGTATGGCTTGCAACATGCCTAATTATGTAACCATAAAATCGACACATAAGTAATAAGTAATTTAAAGTGACAGCCTTCATTAGTAAAGAGACTCGTTATTTATTTATTAGAACGGTATATTATTCTAATATTATTTGCACGAGTTCGCCACCGCGTCACTGTTTCGCAGCGCTAGCGATAGCTTCCGAAAAATACAAGGTAACAGTTTTTTTTGTTCCACATTATTTGATACTTTCTAAAAGGTGGATACACTGGCCTGGCTTTTTTGCGCTAGCGTTTACGCCTCACTAAACTTCATTTTAACTCACCTCCAAACTTGTCTTCGTCCTCAACCATAATATTAGCAATCCATGTTCACACTTACAATTTAACAAGCCTTTGAAAACCAATTTGGATTGAGCAGAAGTGGAGTCAGCTTGAGTGTTTGACATTAAACATCTAAAAAATAGGCAAAAAATTCCATTAATCACTCGTTAAATACACAGAAATTCTTATCTACTGCTGGTGTGTAAGATATTTTAAGACTCCTCTCCCATTTTATTTGAGTCACAAGGTGGTCACGAGGTATGTTTTTTCATCGCTGATCCCATTTTTGTACGCAGATTTCTGATCCTCGATTCCAAAAGCGTGACCAATTTTCGTCCCAGATCCCACAAATATGGTACAGCGTGATCCCTGATCCCTTAAAAAAACTGCTGATCCCCATCCCATGGTCTTTGATCCCTGATCCCACCCTTCTGATCCCTGATCCCACCCGTTTGATCCTGATCCCACATACCTCTTTACGACAGAGGAGTCAGTTATACATTCATATTTCATCACACTATCTATTAACTTTGCATTGCTTTGTTGCCGTATTCTATTCAGAGAGGAGGTCAGCCATGTTCTCAAAGAACCTTCCCATTAACCTTGATGTGAATTTCATCTTTTGGGGAAAGGGGGATGATATAAATGTTACGCCTGGTAAATTTGAAATTAATTCAAATTTTTCACAATCGAATTGGTATCTTAGTAAAAGCGTCAGTCATCGATCGGAGAACTGTGAAAGCGATTTGATAGATTGCTAGTGACAACTGTTAGGTGCTTCTAAAGAATGAACTTGTCAATTACAGAACACTCTTGCTCTTTCATTGTTCAGTTAGAAACAACTACAGTCGTACAGCTCTGTCTGTTCTGTACAAACGAGAAAGAATTGAAGGTAAGGTCTGTAGTAAAAACATTTTTTTTCTTTTCATCAATTGTCAGTGAGTTAACAAGATGCAATTTTATTGTTTGCTATGTTTGTACATGGAACTAGAAAGCCACAAATTGACACGGAATTTGTTTTCATAAATCGATTTCTGAACATTCCGCAGGAAAAATATCTGCGCATCTCTAGATTAAACTTGATGAGACGCTAGTTAAGTACAAAGCAATCCGTGATAACTGCTGGTGTGTACGATAAAATTCGTCTCGCGTTTTAATTTATGTGAGTTATACATATTTCATCACATCAATATAGCTAAAACTATGGTTTGTTGCCGCGTTCTACTTCAGAAACGAAGTATGCCATGTTCTCAAGGAGTTTTTGAACATCCAAAAAAATAATGTTCTATTCAGAGACGAGTTCCGCCATGTTCTGAAAGATCCTTCCCATCATCATTGAATTAGCATTTTTCATCAGCTGGCAGTGAGCACACAAGAAACTATTTTACTTTTTTTTATGTCCGTACCGTGAAATTAGAAAACCCAAAATTGACACGCAATTTGTTTTTGAAAAGCGATTTCTAAACATTTCTCACTCTGTGTATTTAAGTCAATACGAAGCACTCCGCGGTTACTGCTCGTGCGTTAAGCTATATTGAAACGGCCCTTGCTCTTGCGTGGTTTATATATCTTTCATCACATTATCATAGTTTAAACTATGGTTACTGTGTTCTCCTTCAGGAACTAAGTCCGCCATGTTCTCAAGGATCGTACCCATTGTGTTTGCTGTGAATTTCATCTTTTTTGGGAGAGGGTCTAAGTTAAATCTGTTGCCTACTGAACTTAAACCAGTACTCGAGTGTCATCAAAAAGGAGGGCTCGCCGCCATGGCCTATGTTCAATCGCTTGGAAAACCACCCGAAACAGATGACGAAAAGATAGCAATGGCCTGCGTATCTGTTACTGTGAGTTAATGGTTAACGCTTTTGAACTGTTCGACAGTTGAGCATAAAACTAATCCCCGTACGTTCTGGTGTCATTTTGCCTTATTACACTGTTTGTTTAGTTAAGAAACCGCGATACTTTCTTAATCCGGCAATGAGAAGCAAGACAAACACATGAATGTTGCAGGCGGAGAAGGGATGTTCAGATCGTCATTTCCCCGACCCCCAATGGACGACATGCTGGTTCATTGCAGAATTTCCCTTAACGTTTTCTTGTGTTTTACGTGAGCTCAATTCTCAAATCACTCGACCATCACAGCTCTACGATTCCAAAACTATATTTAAAACCCTTACAGAAGAAACTGGATTTCTGTTTTTTAGCTATATAGATTTTAATTTACTCGTGGTTCTTTCTTTTTTTGTTCCATGTTCTCGCAGGAATTTGGGCCATGCCTGACAGTTTTAATCAAGGCAACACCACCTCCAGTCCCCAAAGTGTACAACTTCTTTGCGTTGACGGAATATCAACATAATGTCCTTCTTAAGAGAGCAGGGCTGTGTCCACTCATACCGTATGATGAACTGAAGAACCTCACGCTGGAATCAGGTGTGGAAATAACAATTTTTTTTTGGAGTTGATTCCGTTTATATCTCTTTGATTTGTATATGATGAGACGTACACCTCTACTCATATTTCGCTTTGAAGATAATGTATCTTTACAACAGGGCAAGACATGACTTTTCTAGAAACTAATTTTCCAATTCACTGAAACATATCATTTCCGAATTCATATACGAAGCTGAGAGTTCAATAAAGAAATTACAAAATAAGTAAAAAAATATGAAAGAACAAACTGTTAAGGCCACTAGCCTTAACACATTTCATTCTTAACCTTTTTTCAATTTTTTTTTTCATTCTTTGCACTTTTCAAACAGAGGCATGCAAGTTCTTCCACATCTGAAAAAGCTGTTTTATTCTACTTTATTTCGTAGGTATAATGCAGGAAGAAGGGATAATCAATGTTGGTAAGGTATCATTTTTTGGCACAAGGTTGGTAGGAACCATAACGCTTGAAGACATGGTGCTATATTGCTCGCCACATCATGTGCAATCACCACCCACCTCAGAACGTGCAATTGTAATTTCTAAAATTGTACCCTGTGTTTGCCCTTGAAATTGCATTTGTTGAAAGCAGGCATTCCTGTGGCAATTTCGACGCAAAATGGTGAAGAAGAATTACAGTATTTCAGAACCACCTTTAGGCTACGCTGATAAATCCTGGCCAATGAAGTAGAATCAAGGAAGACGCAATATGTTAGTCACGTGCAACTGGACAGATTCAAGAGGAATAACGTAGGCGCCAATACAATAAAGCTTTCAAAGTGGATCTCGCGGTTTGTTGTCAGAGAACATGACTCCAACCAAACACCTTTCCACGTTGCATGGCTATGCTGAAAGTAGACAAAGAATGTTACGAAACGCGTTTAGCTCATTGATGCCCGTTTTGAACAAATATAACTCTACAGTCGTTTCACCAAACATCCTGTTCTCCGCAAAAACAATTATTTATATTACTGCTAATCAAAGGTTTACTTCTTGACAGAGGACGATGTCTACGCACTATGTGTTGGAAATGCCATGAAAAGGTGCTTACTTGACGGTGTTAACAGTTTCGATCCTCAAGCAGGCATGCTCAGGGAAGACTTGAAGTGGATCAAGTGTATCGAAGACAAGGCCAAGATCTGTACCGCACCCATGATGCAGCATCTGATCGGAATGCTGAAAGTTTATGAGAAATATCTGAATGAGCTGCTTAAATTAGAAGAAATGTAGAGAGATAAGGCCACTATTATCCCCATGAAGAAGCAATGAAAGCTAAAAGATAATAAAATAAATCATTTTAAAATATATAGCACTATTATGACCATGATATAGCAATGGCTCTAATAAGTGTAGCTTTTGATGGTGGAATTGAGGAGTAAGGTGCTTGTATTTCTTTTACTCAAAGATAAATCGGTAAAATAAAGTAAAGGATGGCAATCTTTATAGTTGTTCAGTTTAATTCCTTGAAAGTCAACTGACCGACACCTCCATTAAACAGACACTTATTCGTGGTCTTGGATGTTTCGCCTGATATTTTTGAAAGTGAACCTTTATGCACCCTTTTACTCTTATAAGCAAACACATGGCTACAAAGCTGAGATTCTCTTCTTGCAAAATATCAGTCGCTGAAATGTTGGTTGTTGTGGTCTAACAAAATACCAATGGCGTAAAGGTGGCTTGTTCAACCTCCATCACTTTTTTAGCATGAATACGTTTCTTCTCGTTTTCGTGTTAGCGATACGGCTTAGGACTTAGGTCTTAATATTCAATTAGTATACTGATTTTAATGCTATATTCACCGCGCTACCGGTGAATATGACATTTCAAGGCGCGGCTGCTTAGCTAAGTTGCCTTTTTCATGTGTTTTTTCTCAAGTTTTAGCTCGTTTTGTGTGTGTGTGTGGGTGTGTGTGTGTTTGTGTGTGTGTGTGTACTTTTTGATGTCCACATCTCAAAATTATACTTATTCGGCTCGGTAAATATTCGCCAATATTTACTTCGCCTCCGGTGAATATAATAATAATAATAATAATAATAATAATGAAATAATAATTTCTAAATAACGGAAACAATTTTATTTATAACTCAGTGAATATTTACATAATCTATTCCATTCAATTAAAATTCAAAAAAGGCTACAATAGTTCAAAAAGAGATGATAAAAATATGTCTAGAAAAATAACAATAATGACCACAATTTATATTTCGCAAAAATCCACACAATGTACAGATTACTCAAAATACGGCATACATATTAGACCTTTGAAACTGATTATAACTTTTTCCAAAGGAGGGCAGCACGTTTGAAAGTGGCGCTTGTATCAGAAGGTGTTTATACATGATCTGAGAGGACCGTTAGACTAATCACTAGTTTTATTTCGCAAAGTATTCAAATTCACTTCTTGGAGCTTTCAAAAAAAAGTAATTTCTCAGCTGACAAGCTCGGTAAACAAGCAGTTCTCTTTTGTAAAGTGCGTTGGTTAATTTTCGCAAATGAAGACACGTTTCCCTTGAAGAAACTACAAATTTTTTGCTACGACAAAAAGCCGGCAGTCGAATGGGTGGTGATCGTATTTAATTGAGCCGTACATTGCCATATTTTTTATTGAAGATTAAAATAACTGTTTGTCTTTTGTGTGTACGACGTAAACTGCTACGTTGCCGTGAGAAGTTATTGTCCGTAATTAGGGTATCACTTAGTTTACAACTTATCATCAAGCGTGTTTGTGAAGCATGCAGGTGTGAAGGTTCAGTAAATTGTTGCTAAGGTCCGCAATTTTGTGCGCAACTTGCCTTGCAACGACGGTGTGGCTTGCAAAATGACTAATTGTGTGACAATATAATTGACACTATATAACTATCATGCAAGTTAGAGCGACAGCCTTCAGTAAAAAAAAAAGTTGTTATTCATGTTGATATTAAAAAGGGGTATTAACTGTCATATTATTTGCACGAGATTTCCATCCAGTCACTTTGATTTTTATAGCACTAAAGATAACACTTGTAAAATACAAGGTAAGGTTTTTTGTTATATATTACTTGATACTTTCTGAAAGGTGGATACGTTGGCTTTGCCTTTTTGCACTAGCGTTTGCGTCTCGCTAAACTTCATTTCAATTCTCAGTAGTAATGGGGGCCCAGATAGCACTCGTTCTGGCTTCTGATTGGTCGATAGCTTTTTGTGTTCTGATTGGTGGTTGGGTTGCCCCTAGTAACGGAAACCCCTGACCATAAGGATAGTGGGCTCAAGCGGAAGTCACGTGACCGGAAGTGACGTCACCGGAACCGGAAGTCACGTGATTTGAACGGGAAAACCGCTGACCAGTGGAAAAAAGGGGTCATGGGCTCATGGGAACCGGAAGTCACGTGATTTGAATGGGAAAACCGCTGACCAGTTGGAAAAAGGGATCGCGGGCCCAGGGTGGGGCAAAACCGCCTGGGAGTGCGGGCTCAGAGTCCAAAGTCCAATTCAGGCACCATGGGAGGTCCATTGACTGAAAAAAAAGACGCCATGTTGGAAACCAAAAATAATTTATTCCATGTTACAGGCGACTGCGTGGTGATCCATTTCAATTGTAAGAGTGTTCCTTTTGATAAGTGTTCCTTTTCGATGAGTGTCTCTCACTGGTATCCATACGGATAGGTACTGAAGGTAACAGGATCTACCACTCTCTTGTCGTACACCAATTTGTAAAACTTGGACTCGTGAAAGGTATAGAGTTGGTAGTGTTGAGGGTCGTGTACAATTTGATGGGTTTTGTGGACTTGGGTCTGACGCGGTTTCTGAAGTGGCTTCTGGATTTCATCCAATACGTTTTGACGCATGACATCATAATTCAACTGGGTTTTGCCTTCGGTGTTGAGGCGAAAACCTCTGACTTTACATTCCACTTTGCCTTTCTTTGTGGTGTAGCCATAATTCTTGGGACCTCCCGACACAAATTCAACGATGTAGTCGTCATCATCTAATTCAGTCGTAAACTCGCCCAGGTAATCCCCCAAGACCGGACTGGGTTGGCCAGGTTCCTCTAAGTAGATGACCGAGTCGGTGTCGTAGTACAAGACACGTTCCCCCAGCAACTCTAAGGCTTCATACAACCGGAGTCGATCCCAGCATGTGGTGAAACAAGCCACGAAAATGTTGAGGTTGGGTGATACGGGGATGTCTTCCTTTTGGTACTGGTAGAGTACCTCCACCATTTGGTCATTCATAACAGAGACATGACGTACGTCCAAGGTGGAGGTGTCCAGGAATTGGTGAAAGGCTTTGGGATCATCAAATTCTTGGAGCTGGGTTTTGTTGAGCCGTTGTCCAAACTTCCCCCACATGGAATTGAGCATCATTTTGGCTAATGTTCGCAACCCAGGATTCTTCTCAATCTTGTGGTAGTCCAAGCGGATGCCCTCATGCTGGAAGTAATCTTCAATGTATTGAAGACGTTTGGTTTCGTCGTCCTCGACCCACGGTGGCCACCCAATGGCTTCTTGCTTGATTTTCAACCAAGTGTTGACATAGTCGCGGAAGAGGCCTTCACAGGTTTCTTTAAAATGCCAGACTTCGTAGATGTACTGGACTTTGTATCCCAAGTCCACCGCCTTGTCTAATTCCGGGCTGCACCATGTCCCGGTCAGGACGCGTTGCTCGTCGGTGTGGTTGCATTCGGCTGTTCTTTCCCAGGGACGTTTGGGCATTTCTTCTTTCACACAAGTGGCACAGAGTGGAAACAGGAGTTTGCCTTCATGGCGGTAAGGCAGGACGGGATGGTAGAGGTCACGTGGAGGGAGGACTTTGCATTGGATGAGACCAAAGTACTGTTGGATGTCGGTGTGACCCGGTTGTGAAATGAATTCAGGATGTCCTTTGGGGTACACACAGGTTTTGTTGACCTAAGGGTACAAGGAGGTGACATCAATGTAATGGATCTTTTGGTTGGGGGTGACATGGTGGTACAGTTTCACCGCATTGGTCCGACCTCCACAGAAAGCGTCACGAGGGTTGAGGGGGTCGTTCAACTCCAGGTTGTCGACGAAGGATCGGATCTCTGGGTTGGTTTCTTTGAGACGGTCCCATTCACACCCCCATATTTGGACCACAGTGTACCCTTGTTCTCTTAACTGTTGGACCTTGTCTTGCGAGGTTTCGTAGACATCTTGCACGGTTCGGATGACAGGTGGGACATCCATGGGTGAAACAACCTTGAAATTCGTACACGGTCTGGGTGTCGTGGCAGTTACCTTCCACGAACCCTACGGTTGGGATGCGAACCTCGCCGGCATTTCTGGCATGTTGAATGTCCTGAGACTGTTCTTGGGCACACCAAGTGAGCCATTCGATGGCCACGTTGGAGTGATTGATGCGATTCTTCCAACCACGGACGGGTTCACTGGCAATACTGTTAGGGATCGTTCGGTTCATGCGTAAATCCCTGTTGCAGGCGGAAGCAATCGTGATTTGGTCAAACGGGTTGAAACCCGCTTGAGCTTCAAACAACCGTTTGAAGGTCAGACATCCTTGTTTCAAGAGACGCACATCTGATTCATAGTACTCAACCAATTCTTTCTGGAAATCAAAGACCATCTCCTTCTCGCGTTGCTCTTGATGCCACTTTTCCAAGGCTTGCTTGCCTTCGGGAGACATGGTTTCAGGCATGTAGTAATCGAGGGCTGGGACGATGCCCACGTAGTTTTGATGTTCTGGAAGATTGAACTTGTGTGGGAAGTAACCTTTTTTCAGTTCCGTTAATCCAAAGGTTTTGGGAAAGGTGGACAGTGGCATCTGGAAGAAACTGAGAGAATCGATGAATCGGATACGATCGTGTTTGACTTCCAAGAGTTTACACCCGTTCCGGAGCTGTTGGACGATCGGTTGTCACTATGGTATTGATGAACCACAAACTAACCATCGTACCCTTGGAAATTATGAGCTAAGACATTGACTTGTCGGGTGTCATTGAGTGTTAAGGTATCCAGCCATTCGAGAAAATCTCTGGTACAATATTCGCCTGGGAAGTGAATAGGTTGATCGTCGTCTTCGGTTTCGGCCACGATGAGATTAGCAATGTGTTGTTCGTGGGGTTGCATGGCCTCAATATCAAAAAACACGTGCAAGGGTGGCAGGTCGTCCACATCTTCCTCCTCCTCCTCCGGTGCGGTTTGAAGCTCTGCAGCCGCTCCTCGTTTGGCGCGAGGACCTCCTTGACGTTTCTTCTTTCTCTTCTTTTCTTGAGGCTTTGGGGGTCTTTGAATGAAACAAAGATGGGTTTCACCGTGCACGTACTCATGGCAAGAAGGACAATCCACATAGTAGCACTGATGCCTTTGAATCCTTTCCACCCCAACCTCCTGTTTGCGACATGTTGAACAGCGACGGCGAAGAAAGCACACGGTGGACTGAGGGTTGGTCACGGGTTTGCCAGCCTGGTCAACAGCCAGATGTGTTTGGAAGCAAGTCTCTCCGAAAAAGTCCCGATGACAAGTGTGGCAACGTCGTGTGGCTTTGAGGCCTCGAGGGTAAGCTGCCTGGAAATCAGGGCAATCTTTTTGACGACAGGCCCCGCAAACTCGTTTTTTATTGCAGCGATGCTTTCCCTGGGTGTTGTAGGGTTTCCAACAGTAGGCACATACATAACTGGACCCGAAAAAACCCTGGTAAACGGGTAATGACATCGTAATGGCCATGGTCGTGGAGCAAAATCAATTGTTTGTCTTGGGTGTCTCCAAAGGTGGTAATATGAAAGGAGCGATGGGCGTCCACCAGGATGATCTGGTAATTGGCAAGGGACGGTGCGGCACTGAAGGCCGTCAAGGCATCGTAGCTGCAAGGGCCCAAGGGCAGCTTGGCTTCATGTTGTAGCTCTAGAGCCAGGGTTCGCTGGAGGGATTTTCCCTGGCGAATGCTGCGGTATTTCGGGTGTTGGTCCAGGCGAGCTTTGGCGACGACGAGGGCTCTGGCGCAACAGAGCTCATCTCTGTTTTGGATGCGAATGACCGATTTCGAAGTTTTGGTCAAGATTTGCAGTGTGGGGTGACCTGGTTTGCCACGGCGGGGTTTGCCGGTTCCCTGAGGTGCATGATGGACTTGGGTGATTGATAATTGAAACGAATCGTCCATTTCAAATTGTTCATTGCTGTTGAGGGCTTGGGCCAACCGATTGGAGAGGGCATCCATACGTTCACCTCCTTCACGCCATTCACCAGCACGTAATCCCCAGCCTTGAAAATTGTTGTGTAATCGATTGGAACCAATGGTGAAGTATAATCGGTCTTGATCGTGGAGGTCGGGAGTGGTGGCTAACACTTGATTCACCGCTCGACGTAAGCCATCTTGAAGTGCTTCTGTGATGTTTTCATCTGGAATTAAGTTCCCCCTTTGGGGTAAACGGGTATTGAAATGCCGTTCACGAACGCCCATACGGTTACTCAAACGATCGACATAACGATCCAACTCAAACTCGAAGGAGCCCTCAGCAGCAGCATCCATACCGCCACCACTTTGTTGGAGTAGTTGGGTTTGGAAGGCGTGTTGGCGTTCCAAATGTTCCATCAAATCGTTGCACAAGTCATCTTCTTCGCTGTCTCCCATCTCTTCCGGGCATAACAGGTTTGTCTCTTGGGCGAGGCCACTGGGCCCCGCCTCCTCCTCTTGTTGAGAGGTCATGATCAGATGAACTAGCTGGAGGTCGGTGCTCGTTTTTTATAGAAAAAAAAAGGTCACGTGGGAGAAGGGGATGGACCAATCACCAACCAGGGCACAGGGTGCCCCTGGGAGGGGTGGGATGGGGTGGGGGCCCTCCCCCTCCTTAGATGTACCATCAGGCTTTGTGAGAAATGATCCCAAAGACTATAAAACAGATCGAACCTCGGGGTGAGTCATCTCAACATGGACTCTCGTCATGAAAAGCTGTTGGAAGCCTTTGAGTCTTTTGAAGCGGATCTCGAAATCGAGGAAATTTTAGAGAAACTCAAGGAGGAGTTGGTGCTCGACCCAGGCGTCACAGACTTTGGAGAAAAGTTGAAGGAGAGGGAGCGCCTGAAACAAGCAGCCCAGGCAACCCGGACAGCACGAGCCACTCGCTTGCATCAACTGTGCTACCCCCAACTGACCTGCGACTGGTTTGTGGAGGGACTAGATTATTGTTGCGGCTACTGGCGATACGAATTTAAGCGGCCTCTCACGCCCCCACCAGCACCCCGGCCCTCTCCCGATACCTCGCGAAAAAGGTTGCCACTGCACCTGCCACCGCACCAAACGCCCAACAGCATACCAACAAAGCGACGACGATGACTCCCACGACGACGACATTGACTTGGACGACGACGAAGTCGCAGAGATCGTAGCCAAAGAAGAGCGACGACAGGCGCTGCGACGGGCTTCCAGAGCCAGGTATCGGGCCAACCATCCTGAGCGAGTGGCCGCTGAGAAACAACGGTATCGGGCTAGATATCCCGAGAAAGTGGCTGCTGAGAAACAGCGCTATCGGGAGAGGTATCGGGCGAAAGCTCGTGAGGCCTGCAGACGGTACTATGCCAAGCATCGGGAAGAGCGGAGGGCATATTTTAAAGAACGTGACCAAACGGAACACCGACGGGCGTGGATGGCGCAATATCGTGTGAAACGGCGAAAGACCTTAGCAGAGAAACAGAGAACGCTAGAGAAAATGAAATCATTGGGTCCCCTGAAATTGACCATCGAATTGGAGGACTGTATGAAACCGGCGAACATTCCCGTTGAAACCTATTTGGAGACATTTTGTGAATCCCTTGAGGTGGAACCTCAGCCTTCATTTTGTGAACTTTTGGATGACTCCCTGACGGATCTGGATTTGGGGGATCCACCTGTATGGGAGCAATGGCTTGATGATTTATTGGACGACCTTTCAACGGACAGTGACTTGTCGTTTGACGACCTTTCAATGGACAGTGACTTGTCGTTTGACAACAACATCAATGACTTGTCGTCTGACGACCTTTCTTCTTTGTGTGACTTATTGCCCGACGAGTGGGCCCAGCCGAAGGAGGATTTTGATTTGGACGATTTTGTCAGTGAACGCTCGTCTTAGTATTTGGCAGAACTTTTTTGAAATCGTATGACTATTTGGCAGAACATCTCTTAGTATTTGGATAACATTTTATCATTGTGGTAGAACAAAATGAGACAGTGCTTTGACATTTTCATTGTTTTATTTTCTCCAAAAGAACATGTGCTGTATCAGTAGGTCATTAAATTACAATTTTAAACGTTTCTTGGCTTGCATGATTTTTTTGACCACGCGTTCCGTCTTGGTTTTCTTGCCGGGTAATCGATCAATGGCTTGGATCATCTTAGTATCGGCTTTCCATTTATCTTGCAAATTCTTGGCACGGCTGTAATCAATGTCGTGTTGTTTAGCAATCTGGTCCAAGCGATTGATGCCGGGATCTCCACGTTTCAGACGTTTGGCCAAATGCGTGCCAGGGCCCATGTACTGATATCCAGGCCAATGAAATTCCTTCCCCGTTTTAGCGATCCATTTTTGCACATCCACTGCCCCTCCTCGTTGGGTGCGTTTCCTTTTGATACCCCTTCTCCTCTTGGCGGGCATCTTTTAGTCACTGTCGTAATCCAATCGACGTCGTAACTTTTTGCCTCGGTACCAATCTTCCCAACCGGGTAAGGGTTTCAATCGTTCCACTTCTCGGGCGGGTGCTTTGCCTTTGCCCTTGCCTTTGCCTTTAGCACTCTCGGCTATTTGTTTTTCCAAGGTCTTGCGACGTTCTCGAATGGCTTCTAAACGACGACTTATATCGTCTCCTCGACTGGTGGATGGGCTCCCTTTCTTGATGGGAATCTTACTGGTGGTTTTGCCTTTCGGGGTCACTGGTGTAATGGGGGGTTTGGGGGTGGACGGGCTGCCTTTTATCATGCGCTTCAACCATTGTTCCACAGGTCCCGTCACCAAATCCCCGGCCTCTTCCTCGCCTTCTTCGCCTGGGGGTCCACCCGGTGCACCGACACCAACCCCTTCGGGAAATTGACGGATGCGTTTGGTTAACTTGGTTAATTCTTGACTCAACAGTTTGGTTTGAGCATTGACCAGGGCTGGGGGCAATTGGGGGTTGGCTAACAAGACATGTTTTTTGGCGGCTAACGTAGCGGCTTTGTTCAACAAGGCATTTTCGGTGAGTTCTCCTTTGTAATATTGAATGAGTTGCTCCAAGTCCTTGTGGGGAATCATATAGACCTCGTCCATGGTGGTTGACTACAGTCGGGGCAAAGTTCCCTGTCTTCCAATGCACGACAGCTCTCACAAAGACGGGACCTTAAGATATGCATGTACTCTCGATACAACAGGTGATATTTATGCTTCCAATAAGAACATTCTTCTTTCCACTTGTCTGTTTCTCGATTGGCGTCTTGTAACATCCACGTGGGAAGCGTTAACGAACACATTGACATAACACGTGATGAAGCCCTTGAAACAACCCTCGTCCTTTTTGTTGGACTAACCACGCACGACGTTTTTTCACAGAATGTCGACGACGTCCCAAGACACGTAGCACCTTTTTATAGGGTCGAAGTTTCGTCAGGATGGGTGGGGTCACAGGAATCTTCTTTTTTAACAAGTTCAAGACCAGTTCACTCACAGCATTGATTTGATCGGCATTGGCATGTTGTAACAAATCTTGACGTTTGAAACGATTGGCTTCTTGTAACATGGACCGTAAAAACGGTAATTGACGTCGAAGACGTTGCATCTTTACCGACGATGGCGACGACGATACCGTTGGTTGGCTTTTTGGATCGTGCGTTTTATACGTTTATCCGTTTCCAATGCCACGGCTTTCCCCAATCCCGCCATCGCTGGGACCAATAGATTTAAAAACCCTCCTTGTTGACGACGTCGTCGTCGTCGCCGTCTTCTCCTCAAGGATACCATGAGTGCGACAACACACGTTGAAGGGCTTTGTTTTGTTTGATGAGATCCCGCGTCTCTTTATAGCCTTGACGGGTATTGCGTTTCAAATCTTGCCACCAACCACCGCCTTGTTGTCGTTTTCTTCTTCTTTTTCTTCGTCGTCGTTGGATGGCCATGGTTCTAAGAGTGTGGGACTTGGAGGGAGCGGCTTTTTATCTGTCCAATAGCCTTTGGGCCTCAAGGGACGAGGACATCCATCCACATAGCATGGCGCTTCCACGGATTGGTACACAAAGTGACGGTGGTAATCTTGGACACATCGTTTGGGTAAGGGAGGGGTGAAATCCACAATGGTATCATCCAAGGTTTGCATCTTGATTAAAAATCCTTCCAGGTCCTCCAAGGGAACACCACGCACATGGGTTTTCAATTCGGTCAAGGCCTTAGCATACGTGGTAAACGCAAATCGACTCATGGTCACTTTAAATCGGTATTGTTTAAAATCATTCCATCCTTCGACCACCGTCCCCACCGCAGCCAAACACGCTACCAACGTACTGTTGTCCAAAAGGGGTCCAGCAATCATGCCGGCAGCCATCAGGAGTAACGCCAATCCATTGAACAAGGCATTGACACACTTGTAATGATTCAACATTTTTCGATAACACCACCATTGTTGGTGGTAAAAGGCATACAAGGAATCCATACGTTGTAACAATTCCGGTGGGAATTGAATGCCATGATGTTTTGATCCATTCAATAACGATACGACGGTTTTCATCACGGCGAAACCCGAGACGAAGAGGTTTGCACGCTCGGTGCTCCTCCCTGTTTATAACTGGTCACAATGCTATTGGTCATGGTGACATTGGCAATTTCACGTCCTTGTGCCAATTGTTCTTGATCTTGTAACATCATGCGTAAACGTCGTTGTAAATCTGCTTGACGCAAGGTACGAGGTGGTGGACTCCCAGAAGTCCAAGATCCTCGAGGCAGATGTCAAAGGCGAAGTGGGGGTTCGTCGTCGTCCACGTCGTTCACCACCCCCCACCACGACGGCCACCACCACCACCAGCACCACCTGCAGCACCACCACCACCACCACCGCCACCAGCACCACCACCACCACCGCCACCACCACCACCACGTCCACCACCTCTACGCATAATCCTGGGACCACGACGTCCCCCACCATCACCATCACCCCCGGCACCCGCCGCTGTCAATAATCGGGCGCTTCCCTGACTAAGTGGGGTTCGCGCTCCCGACGACAAGCGAGCGCTCCCCCAACTAAGTGGGGTTGCCGGGGAAGACTCCGGGGTGGTCTGTATGCTACGGAATGATTGATTTCCTGGACTTCCTACCCCAGCTGGGGTAGAGGTCTGTACAGGCCATACTAGGGCTGGGAGGTCAGGGAGCGATTCCAAATATCTGGTGAGGGCATCATGATCACCAGCATCCTCCATTTGTTCCATGGCTTGCTCAATCAAGTCTCGGTCCCCCGTATCCAAAATTTCTTGGATGGTCCCTGGGGACACTTGATTGGTCGTGGTCGCCCCGACCCCGGCGGGGGACACGGTATCGTACGCTTGCGGAGGTTGACGGTCATCATCGGCCATGCTCGCTCTTTTTCCTGTTCAAAGGGGGTGTCGTCCCCCTTTATAGACGTTTTTGATAGGTGCGAGTCCATCCTTCGTCTTTTAACAGGTGACTCAACAAACGTTGTTGATCGGACGACGCCGGGTGTAAATCCAAGACCAAATACCCATACGCGTCTGTGGTGGTCTGATGAAACGTTTCCAACGTGTCTTTCCAAGTGGTAGGAAACGATTGCAGCAACACGTTGCGTACCCCTAATTGATCTCGGGGGTTCTTGAACGCCACAATGTAATGGGCATTGCGGGATATACTTTTGGCATATCGACCCACGGGAAACATGTCTTGGCACAAGTACAGGACCGTCACCCCTTGATGATGCAAATGTTTGGTGAATAAACCCAACACGCGTTTATCGTGACTCCCTTCGTCCATTAAATCATCCAACACCATCACCCCATGTCCTTGAGGAAACCACTGGACCAAAGCGTCATGATCGGGAATCCCTTCGTGAAACACCACCCCTTGATCTTGCATGCCTCGAAATCGATCTTGCCATGCCCCATAACAATAATGCATTTGGGTCGGTAGGGTTTCAAACAAATCTGGGTTCTCTAACAAGAGTTTTTCCGTAAACACGGTTTTGCCACATCCCGAGGGCCCCACTACCAAAATACTGGATGGGGTATGAAAACGAAACGGTTTCCCCGTTTGCATGATGAGGACTAATACCCATGAAAAAAAAAAGGCACCTTTTTATTGGAGTCGGTGGGACTCGAACCCACGCACGACCCCCTGTTTTTTCGGGGACTCTACCGACTGAGCTACGACTCCGACACAATATGTTTTTTCCAACATGTTTTATTTAACAATTACATTGATGATACGGACGACAACAGACTTGATACCATCTCGCTTCTTGACCTACAATTAATTGTTGAAGGCGTTGACCAGCTTGATGGTCATTGCTTACATAATCATGATCAGAAAACTCATTTAAAAACTCTTGTAAGGTCCGTCCACGGGCTTTGGCTTTCAAGTACAACAAGGCGTAATCGCCACAACTCTTGCTTGAAATGGCTTGCAAGGACTTGCCATTGGTCACCACATACTTCCAATGTTTCACGATCCAATCTCGTAACGGGGTGGCTTGCACGTACGTGTCCATGGGCAAGGCATAACTGTCGAGGACTTCACACACGTTTCCATCAGTCCACACCGCTAACCAATGTTGTCCAGGTTGATCGTGCGGGTCCGTATTCACAATGTACCCTTGCGAAGTGGTCTTGACAGGACTCTTGGGTAAACGATCACACGCCACCGTCCCGTAAAAGACAGGTTTCAATTGCGGGTCGTCTCGGGCTAAATCATCCAACTGTACATTATTCAAGGCCACGTGTTCCATCAGTGCTGGTAAATGTTATATAACACGGCTCCGTTCCTGTCAATCTCCAGCAAGTTCTCAAATTCACCATACACGAGTACAGTTATATTGGTACCGGGTGCGACTCCAAATTCCAAGACGAGTTGTAAATCTCCAGTTTGCTTGGGGTTGAGGGTTTGACTGTCAGCACATCCATTGGCTACATTGTCAAACATGTACAAGGTACAATTTTTAGCTTGGCCCCAATCGAGCAGTTCCACCATATTACCTTTCTTTTTACACCAGGCGCCACTGGCTTGCAGAAAACGGAAGTAGCCTAGATTATCTCGGGTGCCATTGTTGTGCACTAACTGCAGGATTTCATAAGGGTATTCTTCTCCTTTGACAATCTGTTTAATGGAAGTCAGACCAAATTTCTGGAAACAGAAAGGATCTCGGGTCACATCTCCATTGAAGCCTCGGCTGTCCAACAACCCCACAATCAATCGGTCAGGTATTCTGTTTTGAAACAGGTTGGGGATATCAAAGTGGGTCAGGTTGCCTTGCATGCTGAAGGTCCGGATTTCACTGCGGACGGTCGGGTAGGAGGCGATTTTTCCTTCATTGTGTCTTTGGGAAGACAAACTCTGGTAGATGGCGTCATTCAAACGCAGTTGACATAGATGAAACCGTAGTTTCACATCCCCTTCTATCAAGCGGCCAGCTTCACCCACTCCATTCAAAAACAGGTTCGGGCCATTAAAATGAAATTTCATCTTGATTTCTATGCCTGGCACCAACAGTTTGCCGGTGTGAAAGACTTCCAAGTGTGGGGTAAACACCAGACTGTGGGTGAGGCCTGCAGCATACTTGGCGAGTTCAGCTTTCATGGCACCCAACGCCCCTTTGTAATGGGCAGGGAGTCTCTGGTAGTCTACATGTCCGAGACCAGCATTGTCTGCGGTGTTGGTATTGTTGGCGGTCCATTGGGGTGGGAAATCCACTTGATTGAACCAGCCTTGGGGTCCTAACACGGTCTTGCCATCTTCTCGGTCATAATTCAGCAAGGTTTCTAGGTAAGCTTTGTAATGATAGGTGTCGGATTGAGGACTGATCAACGTGCCATTCAACTGCAAGTCAATTTGTTTGATGATGGAATGGGCCAAATTATTGACGGGCCACAATTTCTCCGCGGCGTCCAAGTTCCCGGCATCCTCCTTTTTCAAACTCAATTCCATGGTAAAGTAACTGCGTCCCAAATCCACAAAATCGTCCAACCCCGGAATGATGAATTCCATGGGATTGATACCCGTGGTAGTGGGTTGGATGGTGACCATGCGATAGGCATTGATGCTAATGTCGGTCGGTGGCACTTTGAAAATCCGTAACGCAGGGTTCACGGTCCCTTCGGAACGCGCGTGAGCCGGTGCGGTTTGCGTACTCACGTCAGGCATGTTTAACGTCGTCGTCGTCGAGTGGTGGTACCCCATCGTCGTGAGGGGTTCTTATAGCGTCGTGCTAAGCGTTGTCTCAAATCAAACCCGGGTACTCTCATCACCTCGGGACTCAACCATCCACCACGTTGTCGTCGCATGAGTTTCCAAAAAGCACCTCCCCGTTGAGACAAACCTCGATCACTACGAATCCGTCGAGGTCGTGAATGCACGGGTTCCATCACACACCAAAAATATCTCGCGCACGTTTGGTTTGTTTGGGAAACAAAGCAATGGCCACCCGCACGGCTTCTTTCACGTTCTTATTGCTCAAAGCTTTCTTGGCTTGTTTGGTGATTTCTTTTTTAATGACGTCTTCGGCTTTCCGTTTGACACCTCGTGTGTAGCCCGTTTCCAATCCTCTCTTTATATTACTAGGCAGTTTTAAAGGATTCCGGGTGCTTTTAAGGCCTTGGAAACCCCCACGCAAGAGATCCGTCATCAACCCTTTGCCATGTTGATCATACCACTCATCCGTACGAAATCGTGTCAAACTTCCCCCTCGCATGGTGTCGTCTTCACCAGGGATAAAACTTTTGTCTGTGCTTCACGTGACCCCCTTTTTATACCGTCATCGTCGTTTTTTCCGAAAGGCTGCTTCCAACCCTTTTTTGGCACCGTAACTCGCCGCACCACCCGCTGTACCCAACGCCACGGCTTTCCCTCCAGCGATCAAGGCTGGAATAAGCGCAGCGAGTGGGAATAAACCCCCTCGTTGCCTTCTTCGTCTCCTTCGACGCACTCTTGTCTTGGGCATCTTTGTTGCGATTGGACACTCCCTTTGTCAAGTCCCCCCTTTTTATGTCTTTTTGAAGTGCAACGTGACAATGGTATGGCCTTCACCAAACTTGACCAAGTCTCCTCCGGTACCAATCGTTTCAGCTACTTGAATGTGAATAATTTCCACCACCTCGTTACGAAGAGACATGTATTGAATGTGCAACGGTTCAAAATACAGGGTGCCACGTCCTTGCCGCTTGTACTGGATTTCTCGCAACAAATCGGTCACGCGATTGCCCACAATCGTACTGCCTGCCACGTCGGAGTACACGTGCAACGATCGTGTGGGTTCACCCACCACCGCCCGAAATGCCACATTCAAGTTCGTGAAACGCCAATTACAACTCATACTCAATACTAAATAATCCGGCAAAGACGAATAAACGGTCCAAAAGACTGGATTGTGGTCCTCGTCGTTCAAATCGTTCCAATCGCTGTTCTTGGTCATGTCGGGTATTTGATCGCCTATGAATTCTTGCTGTAAGTTCGGGCCCAAGATCCATCGACTGCTCATTTTACGTAACTATCCCATCTTGACAGCTAATTTGGTGTAGATGTCCAAGGCGGGTGTCTCGTCGGCGTCGGTACAATGACACACATTGCTGTTGTCAATGAGCAGATCCTCCCCTTCCCAACGAAACTTGACGTACATGTGTTTACCTTGATCGTTGGTAAACCGACCTCCTTGAATCGCCGTTTCCTTGCGTCGTTGTTCCAGGTGAGCAATGGTGGCTTTTATGAAACTTACACCATCCACTACCCAATCCAAATCTTGAATGTCGTTGATGAGGGTTTAAGCGGATCCTGGGCGACCGGCCATGGTGCCATCGGTTTTACCCGGGGCGGGATAAGTTTGGTCCCAGGACGTTGACATGATGTACCTGTCTTTCTTCACCAACTCATACAAATTGACGCGAGCATCCGGTAAGGAAATAGCACTCAAACCCACTTGCCATCCACCCCCCGTGAGCTGTAACGGTTGAGGTAAACGAATCTTGAAGGAATTGGCTTGGTTGATGGGAAATTCATGTCGATTGGCATGACTGGGTAAAGTCACGTAGAACGACATTTTCTTTCTTCTTCACACCATCACTCCCCTTTTAAAGTGGAGGGTCAGGAGGGTACGCCCTTCGCCAAATTGCACCAGATCCCCATTGGTTTCGGCTATCTGGGTTTCCACGATTTCCACCACTTCATTGCGTACCGGGACATATTGAATATGTCGAGGTTTAAAGTGTGTGGTGTCTTTAGGGTGGTACTTGATTTCTCGTAAGAGATCTGTGATGCGACCACCCACCATGCTGCTGGTCCCTACATCGCAATACACGTGCAAAGGACGCGTCGAGGGAAATTCCGAGGAGGGACGAAATTTGTCGTTGACATTCACAAACCGCCAAGGGCACGATAGACTCAACTTCACATAATCCCCATCCACTTTCCAAAAGGTGGGTTTGTTGCTGGCATCGCGGACATCCGTCGGGGTGGGAATGGTGGACATGCCTTGAAATTCTTGCAAGAGATTCGGGCCCAATCGATACTGGCCGGGGGACACTTGTTCGATCCATCCCATTTTCAGGGCCAAGCTTTTGCCCCATGACACATGCGCGACTTGTCGTTTGTAATCCACATTGGTGGTATTGAACAACAAATCCCCTTCTGAGGTCCATTCAAAGGTCGGGTACAATTTGAGTCCGTCGTTCTCCGTCCATTTGTTTTTGGGTTGGGTTCGTTTACCGCGTTCTTGCTGGTAACGATACACCAGTTGGTGAAAAAAGTGCGATCCCGTCGACGACGAGGCCATCTCCTTTTCCATGTCTTGACCCCTTAGGGTGAGTTCGCGCCGTTCATGGAACCACTCGTCATTTCCTTGATCGTCTGTGTCATGCACCCGTTCGTGCCATCGTACATACAACAGAGGCTCAGTGTTACCGACAAAATCTTCCCCGATCACCGGAATGGTCGGTAAGGATAAACTCACCATGCCCACCATCCATCCTCGCCCCATAAATCGAATGGGTTTGGGCAATCGGTTTCTAAAATGATGATTCTTGTTCCCAGGAAACTCCTTGGTACTAGCATGACTCATCAACGTCACGTAAAACGAAGAGTTGGGGACGAACGTCATTTTAGTCGCGTCGTCGTCTTTTGGGCGGCTTGGGCGGGCTTGTCTCTTTCTTTTTCTGGGGTGGTCGCAGGGACGTCACGTCTTGGCTAGCAATCCAACTATTGTACTTGTCCGGCCACCCTTTCCACTTGACCAACCATCGATCTTTTTGTCGCTTAAGTACCTTTTCGATCCGAAACACATCGGACACATAAACTTTTTGTAAATCCTCTTCATAAAACGTGCCTTGAACGGGGGTGTCATCCCATTCGCGAATCTTATAAGTGGGCACGGGTCCCGGGACCACACGACGCACCACAAACACTTCTTCGGTCCAACCGGGTAAAAAGCCTTTTTCAAACGTACGATGAATCTTGTTGAGAGTACACGATCCCCTACTTTGAATTTAGGTTTTTTCTTGCCTTTCAACCGTTTGCCGTACAATCGTTTCCACACAGCTTCTTCGTTGTCCCACGTCACGTCTTGAGGGGCCATACCAATACTTCGATGACGGGTGGCATTATAGCCTTGCACCAACTCGGGTAACACATCGTCAAACCGTAAGGTGTTGGCAGCGGTAAAATAACGATACAAACGTTCTTTCAAGTTGCGGTTAAATCGTTCCACCACACTGGCTTTAGCATCCCCTTCCGTCGAAAAATGTTGAATGCCTTGCTCGTCGAGCCATCGTTGAAAGATCCGATTGTAAAATTCCTTCCCTCGATCCGTTTGCAATCGATTGGGGTGACGTCGTCCTTTCAAAATCTTGTCAAAGGCATGGACCAATGCGACCCCGGTTTTGTCTTTCAACGGTTGCACCCACGCGTACTTGGACAACACATCCAACACCGTCAACAAGTATCGTATGCCCCGATTATACTTGGCCAACGGTTGCACTTCCACTAAATCTGCCACCCATTGATCATCTAAACCTCCTACGATCACGGGTACGGTAGGAAAACGACGACGACGCGGTTTATGCAAGGTATAGGCCAAATCCCGTTCCAAGACCCGTTGGACTTTTTTCAAGGGGAGACGATGGGCTTTGGCAAACCGTTGCACGCTTCCTAAACTCCCGGGGGCTCGAAGGATCGTGGTAACGACTCAACCATTGTTGTGAGACATTCTTTCGACGGGCCATACGTTCTGGCATTCATCCCATAAGGTCGGTATGGTGGGTACAGTGTTGGGATGCGCCTTTTGAATGATTCGATACCATCGCCATGCGTTCGGATGGGCTTTTAACCATAAGACAAACACCACCCATCGATACAAGTTCAGGTGCACGTGGGTTTCTTCAAAGATCTGGAGAGGATGCGTGTCCTCGGGACAAGGGGGAATGGGGATTTTGGCACCGGGTTGGTGGTTATATAAGACTTGGCAAAGGGTTTGATGGCATTGCCATTGCACCAGAGACAAGAGACCCCCATAACACATCCACACAGACTCCATGGTCACACACTAAATAAAAAATTTTTATTCCTACTCCTTTTTAATACATTTTTTGTTAAAAGAGACCTAGACGTCCACAGGTGATTGTCTCTAGACCTTTCTGCCAGTTCTCAACACTGTCACTGTACTTAGGGGGTGGTGGAGCTGGTGCTACCATCATTTCTTGACGGTTCTTGAGATCTTGAATTTCTCGCAACAATTGTTTCTCATAGTCTGTCAGGGGTCGATCCTCTTTCCTTCTCACAGGAGGTGGTGGACCGGGGATGTCCACTCCACGTTTGGGATACCCTTGAGCATCACGGCTTGGCGGTTCAGCGAGTGGATCGGCTTTTTTGGGGGGATGGTCATGAAACCAAGTCCAGTACTTGGGACCCAACGGTTGATCGGCCCACCGGAAGAAGCCACACTTTTTCTTGGAATAATTCAGAAACAAGCGATCGGGGTTCTGGGTGGAATGGCTCTGTTGAAGCGTGGCGGGTTCACGGCAAAAGCATTGCAAACAACGCCACATGTCCAACACTTCTGGATGAGGTTGACTATACACGGCTTTCATATACTCCAGAGCTTGATCTTGACCACAAAACAGCAAACATGGTTGGAATGGACATTTCACATACTTCCATCCTTTTTGAGATTCTCGTGCCTCCAAACGCACATCATGGCAAGGACATACCATATAGTCCACCGAACTGGGAGGAATGAGGTCTTGGGCTTTGTCATACACGTTCGTCACAATGTATTCAGGCGGGGATGTAGATTGCTCCACCATGTCATTCAATTCTTTCATCATGACTTCCACAGCGGCTCGGGTGTCTTCCACCACCTCGCGTACCACAGGATCACAGTCCACATTCTCTTTCTCCTTCTTTTTCTTCCCCGCAGGGTGTACGCTTTGTGACGATTTTCTCTTCCGATCGACGGACATCCTGCTCAAGGTTGTTTTCACCCCTACCGCCCATGCCTTTTTATACCCATGACCCTTGGCTCTCATTGGTCAGCTTGTCATGACCCTATAAGGAGCTCTCGTGTTCCCATTGGTCAGCTTTTTCCTATCCAAATAAGGACCTCTTGTCTTCCCATTGGTCAGCGTTCCCTATTTAAGGAGCTCCCTTTGTCCCTGGGTCGTCATTCAAAGCATGCCCCCCGACATCGACATGATCGGAGAACACGATGTCGAGGCCTTGGAACTCCAAATTGGCCATGGACATGTGGTGTACACCGGGGGAGCCAAAGGCACCGATGAACTCGTCGAACAAATGGCCAAACAGTTTGGGATGCAAGTGGAAGTCCTGGTCCCCCCTAACCATCCCCGAGCCACCTTCATCACCCCTTCCACCGTGGAAGTCTTGATGCTGGCCAACCCACATCTTCACCAGGAGGCGGAGAAACTAGGAAAACGAATGCCCAGCCATTTTTACACCCTGCAATTGTTGCAACGCAATTATCAAATTGCCAAAAAAGCACATACCCTCTATGCGTTTGGCATTTTGGAACAGGATAAAAAACGTGTGAAAGGAGGCACCGGTTGGACCGTGCAATTGGCCATGGATCAAGGCAAACCCGTCTACCTCTTTGACATACCCAGTCAATCATGGTACCGGTCCGACCATTACTACCAAGTCAACGAGAATGCCGCCACCCTGGTCACTGGCAGTCAATTTGTCCCTTGGGGTCCCAAAAAGCCAACCCTTCATCAAAGCAGTGCTATCGTGGGATCCCGTGATGTGGACGACAAAACCCGAGAAGAAATTCAAGCCTTATTCAACCGCACGTTCTGTCTACCCGAGAACATTGATCAATTACGCCTGGAGCTCGAAGACTTTCATTTGTAATTGTACATAGCTTTCTTTTTCAATTTTTTAGTTTTTATTTTTCAATCTGTACATAGCTTTTCAATTTTTTTAGTTTTTATTTTTTCAATCTGCACATAGCTTTCTTTTTCAATTTTTTACTTTTTGAATTGTACATAGCTTTTCCAATTTCTACATAGGCTCGCCCCACCCGCGTGGCAAGAGATGGACACGGACAACTATTTGTAAAAACATCAACTCTTTTTTAATTAAAAAATAAAAACTTCACTTACAAAATGTTATCTGCTGCTTCTTGACTCACAGAAATAAAAATGTCCACAGAAATAAAAATGTTCAACGTCTATTCACAATCCCAACACTCGTCGCACTTGGTCGAGTCTGATGGCATGTTGCTATGCCTCAAAGGCCTCCTGCCACTCATCCTGCCTCTGTTTCTCAACTTCCTTAAAAAAATATGAAATCATCTGCCACTTAGGGTCTGCTCGCAGGAGACAAAGGTGGGCGGCCATAAACATATCCAATTCTTTAAAATGTTCCATGGTCATGGGCCACATAGAGTTATCCATGGTCCAGACCAGGCGTCGGTAGATCCACGGGATGATGCGCTTCCGCATGGTGTTCATGAACATCTTAGTAATGATGGGATTTTGATGTCCCCGGCGGTGGGCGTTTTCAACTCTCAGCATGGCCATCAGGAACGGTTCGATGAAGGCAGCCACACGCTCTTGGTTTAGTGGCCTCCATGCCTCGTGTCGCCTCTCGTTCATCCAGAGGGCTTGTCTCTCGACATGAGTTCTCTCCCGCCCAACTGTACGGTTTACCGCCTCTGCTCCAGCAAAATTAATGGCACTGTCCAGGGATCCCAAGACTCTTCTCGACATTTTTCGTGACACACAACAAACATAAGTCAAGACAGCAAGAACTCAAAGCTAGGAGTGACGTCATGGGGCCTCGCTTGACCTATATACCCCATTCCACGCAATGCATCATGGCCCATTTAAGAAGGGGGGAGGGGAGTCCCCCCACCCCATCCCACCCTCTCCTGGGGACCATAGGATGACTCCCTCTCATTGGTTCATCACCCTCCCACGTGACCCTTTGTCCCATTCCATTTTTCACTCCCAAGCCAGCAAGCAGTCAAGCAAGCAGTCAAGGAAGCAACACCTACGGATCGCGGTAAGCCATTTTATTCCACGGCTCTTCACTAAAGCAATCTAAGCAGTTAGCCTGTTCATGTCCGTTGACTTTTTCTGGAGAGTTGAAGAGTGATGATGGTTCTGCCTTGTTTGAAGGGAGCCGGCTGTCCATTCGCTGTTTGAATGTCAATGGCAATGCTGTCAAAGATGGTTTTACCAAGAGGAAAATACATTCGTTGAGTGGTATCAAACTGATGATCGGTATTGCCGGCATCCAAGGTACGTAAAAAACCTTTTTGTTGATTTCCGACAATGCTCTGTGCGACGAGATCCGTGTAAATCATCAATTGTTGTTGTCCTTGTTGCGGTTTGACCGTTTGCGTGGTGGGAAATGGTTGTCGACTGAGATTCGGACCCAAGAAGAAGTAATAATCGAAGTCGGGATGAGTAAAGCTGACGGACACGATGCCATGCGGTGGATATTTGTTTGCAGGACCGAGGGTTGGTTCCCATTTGTGTCGATCATCGTAATCCACGATATGTTTCACCAGATAATTTTTTCTTGGACAATTTGTTGCGTTGGCGTTCCATCTTTCACAAGGCCCATCAGTTGAGCGAATTTCCATTCCATTTCAAATTGCATGTTGGCTGGTATGAGTACATACAGCGAATCTAATTCGGGGGCGACGCCGGTATTGGTGATTTTCACATAGGGTTGAGCCAGGTTGAGAGTGGCTAGTTGTTGTCGTCTAGCTTGATCGTCCACGTCCATTTTGGCTATATCCATCATGACTTCCATGTGTTGTTTTTCCATTTCGTAAGCGATGGCAATCCATGCTTCTTTCAAATTGTGGTAATACCCTGGTGGTAAATGGATTTGTTTGGTGACTTGAATGGGAGCCGTTCCATCGGCACGTTTTGGCATGTATCTGATATCTATTTTCATCCAATGTTTTTTACTATCTTCTTGAGTCCAATTCTGCTTGGTTTGATCTTCCAATTGTTGATTAAACGCCGGGTGTGAGATATGAACCAGGGCCGCTTCCCAATCGTCTTCTACTAGATAGTGTGAATGGGGAAGTCTGGCGGTAAATTTTTGCCCCGTGCCTTGTGCTTCATCACTGAGGAGGGTGATGTACAAACTCATGGTGACAACAATCACCTAACCCCTCTGGTTGCCTTTTTATACCTCCCCCCGGTGCCTGAATTTGACTTTGGACTCTGAGCCCACGTTCATCAACGGTTTTGCCCCACCCTGAGCCCGCCACCCTTTTTTCCAACTGGTCAGCGGTTTTGCACCCTAGCCAGAGGGCACGTCATGTCAGTGTCATGAAATGTCCTCTCTTTTCTTAATCTGAGCCCGCAATCCATTTTTGCAACTGGTCAGCGGTTTCCCATCTCAAATCACGTGACTTCCGGTTCCCTGAGCCCACCATCCTTTTTCCCCACTGGTCAGCGGTTTTCCATCCCAAATCACGTGACTTCCGGTTCCCATGACGTCATTTCCGGTCATGTGACTTCCCCTTGAGCCCACTATCCTTATGGTCAGGGGTTTCCGTTACTAGGGGCAACCCAACCACCAATCAGAAAACAAAAAGCTCTCGACCAATCAGAAGCCAGAACGAGTGCTATCTGGGCCCCCATTACTACTATTCTCCTCCAGACTTGCCTTCGTCCTCCCATAATATGAGCAATCCATGTTCTCTCAAAAACATTCGATCGAGTGCGCTCATGGGATTTATATATCCCATTATATATTTGGAAGCTAGGAGTAATCTGTTTCAGTCGTCCTACTTGCTACACCTGCAAGATCTTTTCTGGGTATACACCCAGAGCCATTACGAGAAGCGTTGAGCAAACCAATTTGTAATGCAAAATGTAAGAATATGATAGGCGAGAAAGCGTTGTTATTTTGATTGAAATTACGAGACTGTAAGCTACTATACACGTTTTTCATTAATTTCTAAAGAGAGTACACGCGGGCGTTCCGTACATCAACGCTGCAAATCGCAGAAAATTTTACAATTGAATACACCCTGACAGGTAACTTTATAATTAAATACACGTACGGTACATACACATTTTCTTAAAGTATCAAGGTGGCAAACTTCAGAGTGTTTAGTTTTCATGAGATCGGAGATTTAAAAGAGGAAGTAATTAATTAAAATTGGGGAAAATATTCCCACAAACTGCCAGATAGCTAGCTAGTTGCTAGAGTATGTGGGGTTCATAACTGATCTTTCTCGCTTCTACCCCTTAATGCAGGACCTGAGCGCCCTGAGTGCAGGACCTAAGTGCCGTCTATAGTTCTGCAAGAGACTTTTTTGTAGGAAGGTCTCTCAAGGTGAGGAAATTCTATGGGGGAAGGGGTAAAAGGTTGATTTATGTTTCGCTCTTTTGTTTCCTACGGAGAAGGTTTGTCAGGAAATATTGCATTTAACAACAGCCACTTAAGATTGAAGGTGCAACTATTGTTTTGAGGGTTTTTCGAATGCTTAACGTAAGGTAAGCTCGCTTACATTTTTCAAGCCAGTTTTGTGAGTATATGTCAAAATTTTTGTACTGTTCGCTATTCTGGAAAGTGTTCTGAACATCTTAGAGAAATAATAACAACAATATTACAACAACAATACTCTATTTAACCACGCAACTTTCAGGAGCGCAAGCGCTCGTTAACACATGTGCGTGAACACAAAGTAACAAAAAATATATTTGACATAAGGTCGAAAAGCCACCATTTGACAATTATAACTTAACAAGCTTATGAAATCCAATTTGGATTGAGAAGAAATGAGTCAGCTTGGGTGTTTGAAATTAAACATCCAAAAATACTGCTGGCGTGTAAAACATTTTAAAACTCCTCTCGCATTTTATTTGAGTCAGTTATATACATATTTCATCACACTATCTACTGACTTTTCGAAACCTTGTCTTGCTTTGTTACCGTGTTCGAATCAGGGACGAGTTCAGCCATATTCTCAAAGATCCTCCCCATTATCTTTGCTATGAATTTCATCTTTTGGAGGAAAGGGGATGACATAAATGTTACGCCTGGTGAATTTGAAATCATTCAAATTTTTCACAACCGTATTAGTATCTTAGTAAAAGTGTCAGTCATCGATCGGAGAACTGTGAAGGAGATTTGATAGATTGCTAGTGACAACTGTCGGGTGCTTCTTAAGAATGAACTTGTCATTTTAATTGCAAAGCATTCTTGCTCTTTCATTGTTCGGGAAACAACCATAGTCGCGCAAGCACTCTTACATCTCTGTCTGTGCTGTATAAACGAGAAAGAATTGAAGGTAAGGTCTGTGGTAAGAAAAACTAATATTACTTTTCATCAATTGGCGGTGAGTTAGCAAGATGCAATTCTATTGTATGCAATGTCTGTACATGCAAGTAGAAAGCCACAAACTGACACGTAAATTCTTTTCAGAAAGCAATTTCTAAACATTTCGTGGGAAAAATATCTGCGCACCTCTAGATTTGCCTTGATCGCTCGTTAAGTACAAAGCAATCCGTGGTAACTACTGGTGTGTACGATAAAACGCACCGCGTTTTGTGTGTCTGAGTTATACATATTTCATCACATCAATATTGCTAAAACTATGGTTTGTTGTTGTGTTCTACTTCAAAAATAAAGTCTGCTATGTTCTCAAGGAGTTTTGGACATCCAAAAAATTAGCAAAAAATTCCCTTAATCACAGCAACCCGTAGTAAAATACTGCTGGTGTGTGAGATATTTTGATTCCCCTCTCGTATTTTAGTTGAGTCGGTCATACATATTTCATCACACTATCTATTAACTTTGCATTGCTTTGTTGCCGTTTTCTATTCAGAGACGAGGTCCGCCATGTTCTCAAAGATCCTTCCCATTATCCTTGCCGTGAATTTCATCTTTTGGGGAAAAGGGGATGGCATCAATGTTACGCCAAGTGAATTTGAACAAGTGAAGCACTGCTACCAAGCAGGAAGGCTCGCTGCAAAAGCCTACATGGAAGCGCTTGGAAAACAACCCGATACGGATGCCCAAAAGATAGCCATGGTTTGCGTATCTATTACTGTAAGTTAACGGAAAACGCTTCAGAGCTGTTTTATTTGAGCATAAAAGTGATCCCCTTTTGTTATGGTTTGCCTTACAACGAACGCTCTATGATTGGTTAAAAACCACGCCACTTTGTCAACCACTAAGAAGTAAGACAAACAGTGTTGTGGTACAATGTTGCAGTATATTTTACAGTAGCAAAAGCGCTGGAAGATCAAGCGGGGTTTTAGGGTACGGGAGGTGCGTGTTGAGAACTTCTTTCTTTCCCCCAACTTATGAAATAAGATGCTGGTTCGTTGCCGAATTGTCTCTTTTATTTTCTTGTGTTTTACGTCCTACAATCTGATCACTCGATAACCGTAAGTTTACGATTCCAAAGTGTGCAACGCGACATATTTAAATAAGTCAGAATTTCCTTAGTTTGCTGTTCAGACGAACACACAGTGCCCATAAGAGAACTTTCATTACGATTTTTAGCTATGAAGAGTTTAAGCCACTCATGGTCTTTTTATGTTTGGTATTCTCGCAGGAAATTGGGTCATGCCTGGTAGATTTAATCGAGAGAAAACCACCTCCTGTCCCCAAAACGTTCATGGTATTTGCCGCCTTGGAATACCAGCACGACGTCCTTCTTAAGAAAGCTGGTCTGTGTCCAAACATTGTGTATGATAAATTGAAGGAAATCGCATTGGAATCAGGTGTGAAACTGAGAATTTTAGTCTGTCCCGTAAACGTTAGTTAATTATCACTTAGAGCAGTTCAAAAAAGTTATGTATCATGAATTACACATGATATTTTGCATTGGGGATAATGCACTTTTACAATGGTCACGGATATGTTTCTTTCTGAAAGGTCAGTTCATTTTTCAATTCTATCGTTCTATACAGTTTGCAAACGAAGACAAGTTCGTCCCCATCCGAAAAAGTTATTTTATTTTATTTTATTTTGAAGGAATAATGCAGGAAGAAAAGCTTTCCAATGATGGTAAGTTCTATTTTGTGCCACGAGTAGAAAAGGAACCTTAAGGCTTAGTGCTACAATGCGTGCCCCATTACTATTGAGATTGCATTTGTTGCACACAAATATTCGCAACGATTTTGAAGCAGAAGGATAAAAGAATACAGAAACATCCTCAGGCTGTAACAAATAAATAATTTTTCCTCCTGGCCACTGAAGTAGAATAAGGGGTGGAAAGAGGCTGCGTGTTGGTCACGTGCTATGCCCAGAAATGAACAGATTCAAGAGGGATGACATAGAGGAATGCAATTCTTTTTTCGTAGTTGGTGGCAGGCTTATGACAAAGGGTGGGGGCGCCGTGGTGTAGTGGCTTGCGTGTTGAACTTCATAACTGAAGGTTGGTGGTTCGACGCCCAGTCCCTGCTATCGTAAGAAACTTTACCCCACATTGTCTCTCTCCACCCAGGTGTATAAAATGGGTACCGACGACATACTGCTGGGGGTAACTCTGCGGTGGACTAGCATCCCATCCAGGGGGGAGTAGCAATACTCTCAGTTGCTTCATGCTACAGGAACCGGGTTAACCTAGCTCTCCGGCTGTGTGAGCCTCCTTGGCTCGTGCGCAACTTTACCTTTTACCCGACAGAGAGTATGACTCCAGGGAAACACCTTTTGATGTAGCATGGCTAGTGACTGTGTATCATGGCAATCAAAGATGGCGCTGTTATGAAACGCTGTTAAACGTTTCTTTAACGCTTGTTAAAGCCCAGTTTTAACAAACACAACTCTTGTCTGATATCAATAAACAATAATTATTTATGTTACTGATACTTAAGTCTACCTCTTGACAGAGGACGATGTCTACAAGCAATGTGTTGGAGATGCCGTGAGAAAGTGCTTACTTGACGCTGTTAACGATGTGAAGCCTCAAGACGGCAAGTTCGGGGAAGACTTGAAGTGGATCGTGTGCTTGGGAGATCAGGCCAAGAGGTGTAGCGCATCCGCCATGCAGCATTTTGAGAAACTGGCGGAAGTGTTTAACAAATATGTGAAGGAGCTGCGTAAAATAGAAAAAAAATGACGGGAGCGTAAGACATGGAAAAGAAATGGAAACTAAACGAAAATAATATAATCATATACAGTCTTACCATGACCATAATACAGCAATGGTTCGAGCTTAAGAATAGCTTTTAATGGTGGAATTAAGAAGTAAGGAGTGGGAATCCGTGTTTTAGAAGGGTAGGGTTGCCGCATTCTCGAGAGATACCATAAAGGACCTACATATAAACGCCCAAGGCGTTCATTAAATTTTCAGAATTTTCTGTGGGCTCCTGATAAGGGGCATCTAATAGAGAGAGGCGTTTGTTATGTTTTCCCAAACAAGTATTAAGACTCAGGTCCAACTTTTCTTAAGTGTAAAGGCTGATATACAATAAAAGTGCCAAAACGCTACATAATGACGTAGGTCTTGATATCCATGGCACCAAACCATCGTTGGTTACATCAGTAAGCTTTACTGTCTTCGACATACTACAGGGTGTAACCCTGCGATGGACCAGCATCCCATCCAGGGTGGAGTGGCAGTTAAGCTCCGGCTAGTGTGGGCCGCCTTGGCTTGTGTGCGACCATACTTTACCTTTTGTTCTGATTGTCCCTTTTAACCGGGAAAAATATTAAGTCATACTACGCGGTTTATTACACATTCACCCCCCAAAATTGTGTTGGTGTTTAATTTTATGGTTCGACGCTCAGTCCCTGTCATCCTGTTGCATCCATAGACAAGAAATTTTACTCCACTTTGTCACTCTTTACCCAGTTGTATAAATGGGTACCGTCGACATACTGCTGGGTGTAACCCTGCGATAGACTAGCATCCTATCCAGGGAGGACTAGCTATACTCTCAGTTGCTTAGTGCTACAGAAACCGGGATAAGCTCCGGCCGTGTGGGCCTTCTTGGCTCGTGTGCAACTTTATCTTTTTTAGTACTAGGTTTCTTTGTGGAACAGAATAGCATAGGTTAGTTTTCACGTTTAGGCATCCATGGCAGCATCGTTCTTCAATCTTTAGTAATAATGCCGTTCGCATTCCCGTTTGTTTTCTATTACCACATGTTCTTACTCATAGAAAACCAGGCCGTGGATGTCGATGTTAGTCAGTACATGAACACTGATGTACATTCAGCCATTTGGCATGAACTGTACATGCCAAATGGCTGAATTGAATTTCATGATCCCTTGATAAACAAAGCGGAGTCAATAGGTTTAGGTTGGGAGAAATCTACAATGCGGGTAACGCGAAAATGAGCCCCTAATATTTATTTTAACGGGCCCAGGCCGCTGGCGACCTTGGGCGCCGTTTAAATTTCTGCCAGGGTTTTTTAATTCGCTGCTTTAAGCCTCAAATCTCCAGTCCATTTGAATCGAATTTTCCCTCTGAGCATGTCTTATGAGAGTATATAGCACGCTGAACTGGCGCCATTTCTTTCTACTCGTGCAGTTCTTAGATCATTTCAGAACTCACTTTCTTTCGGAAACCAAAAGAGAAGTTGCTTGATCAAAATAACAGCTTTACGACCCTTTACTGCAAAATTTGTAAGAAGACTTCAAGTGGTGTGTCTTTTTATTGAAGGAATTCAGGCATTTTTCGGAAACAATTTGCAAAACAAAACACCTCTTTCGTGCTCTCGTCACTTCCTTGCTTGCTTTATAACAACACGACACGGATTTGGCTTTTTTACTTGTTAACTATGGCACATTTATCTACCAGTTAGACTTATCTCGTAAAGTATTCTAGAAAGCTTCTTAGATCTTCCAAAATAATTGCACAGCTGACAGGCTTGGTAAACAAGCAAATGTCTTTTGTTGGCGCGTTTGTTCAAATTCGAAAATAAGGACACATTTCCCTTGGAGAAACTACACTTTTTTTTACCAAGAAATACGGCAATCCAAAAATTGATTGAAAATTGAAATAACTTTTTTCTTTTTTCTTTGTTGTTGTAGTTGTTGTTTTTTGTTTCCGTGAAACTTGTTAAGTGGTCGTGATAAGTGATTTTCCATTAGTTGAGTATCGCTAATTAGTTTTTACCTTGCTATTAGCCGTGGTTACTCCACCCAGGTAAACATGATTTCTCCAGTATAATTTTCCCTTGGTAAAATAGCTGAGGCTTTCACGTGGGTAATTAAGGTTGCATACATCCAGGGAATTCAAGGAGGTACATTTTCTGGCTGGGTAACTTGAGCGGGAAAAAAATATGGACGATTGAGGCATGCTTTTTTAATAACGTAACTGCTCCAACGGATACGCTAGTACATCTTTGACTATTGTATTTCTAGGGGGGGGGGGGTGAACATTTGCGACGCACATGGAATACTAAAGCATGCTGTAAGCCCTTAGGATTCCGTTAAAAATCGACGCTCATAAAAGAGTGCTCGAAGAGGAGCCACCTTCAATCTTCTACACGCGGATGTCGCTAGCAAATTAAGCTGATCACACACTGCATGTGCAGTGTCCAAAGCTTGTCTTCTGATTGGTAGGTTTACTTGAGGAAACCAAACGACTCTTCGACCCACATAGGGTTTTGCTTGAGGCATTTTTTATTGTTCTGAGTCACTTATTTAATTCGAAAAGTTACCTGGAAAAATTTTCCCGAGGTAAAACCGGTTACACGGGAAAATGCCACTTTCTAACCCAGGGAAGCTGTTTACATTCATAAATTTCGTGAGCAATTTGTCTCCCAAAGACGGAGTGACTTGTAAAATGACTAGTTATAGCAACTATATAATTAATAAATAATTAAGAGTGACAGTCTTCTTTATTGAGTATAGCTAACTGTCGTGGGTCGTGGGTCGTGGGTGGAAGTCGTGGGTCGTGGGTGTGGGTAAAAGTCGTGGGTAGCAAAAAAGACATTTAAAAAAAATTCAGAACAAAAATTGGTGACAAAATAGTTCGTGTGTGGCTAGTCTGAGGCAGAGTTTCTTCCCGGCCAAGGGAAACTTTAGAGGCCTTTATACTTAACAAACTTAAATAGCTTACAGCTGGCTTATACCCTGCAAGTTTTTTCAGTGAAAGTCTAATTGAACATTCGCTTTGTGTAATCTGCGAACAAGAATTGGTACGATTATAAGAGCAGGGATGAGAGAGAAGAAGAAAGGTAACGTCCATACCTTTGCGTAGCAACACAACCTTTGTGTCTAGCTCTTCTCCTCCGTAAAGTCAAGTTTAAGCGGTTTAAGGCTAATTTCTTTCACCTGCACATGTAGTGCCCACTCTTTTCGCTCTTCAGTCTAGGCTATCGCTAGGCGAGCGCTTTATTTTTTGTGCCTGGTCGACATGTTACAGGCAAGAGTAGTGCCGCTAGCAGCTATATTCTTTGTTTTAAATAACAGTTTTATCCATTCCCAAAATAAAAGCATCATTACCCCCCACCCCCAATCCTGAATGGAACTTGTCTATGTAAACTGTTCGGAAATTAGGGGTAGGCAACTAAATACATAAAAAACATTAATTATCTTTGAACATCTAAAGGAAGATGTAACCTTAGTTTGCGGATAGAAATCAACCTACGGCTACGATTTTTTAAAGACGCGCGGGAACAATTTGAAAACGTTAGCCTAACTTTTTCAAGTTGTAATCCGTTTCCATCCGAGCCATCCGCAGCCAAAGATGCATGTTCACAGTTTCAGTGCTCTGATATAGCAATTGTTTAAAAAAATGGACCATTATTTTTAGGTTTCCTACGACACAAATATGTATCTTGGCTTTTCAAATCCGTGTTAAATCCGTGACAAAGCCCCTTTAAGTTCAAATGAGCATCGAAATGCTTGTGATGTATTTTTTCACTTAACATAGACTGTTATTTCTAGGTTTCCTGCAACACAAAAATACATTTTGGCTGTTCAAAAATCTGGTAACATCCGTGACATAGTCCCTTTAAGAGGGTGGCGGGAAGCCTTATAAGAGACAGAGGGAGCTTTACATTTGAAATATATATTTATAGGATAGCCATATATAGAAAAAATAAGACTAAAAAATGCTTTAGTGCAGTTCAGGAAAACATTTTCACAAACTTAGTATCATGTGTTACCATCAAGTGAGAGGGAGGGAAATGGGTGGGGCGGGCTGCGGATGGCTCGGATGGAAACGGATTACAACTTGAAAAAGTTAGGCTAACGTTTTCAAATTGTTCCCGCGCGTCTTTAAAAAATCGTAGCCGTAGGTTGATTTCTATCCGCAAATTAAGGTTACATCTTCCTTTAGATGTTCAAAGATAATTAATGTTTTTTATGTATTTAGTTGCCTACCACTAATTTGCGAACAGTTTACATAGACAAGTTCCATTCAGGATTGGGGGTGGGGGGGGGGGGTGGGGGGTAATGATGCTTTTATTTTGGGAATGAATAAAGCTGTTATTTAAAACAAATATAGCTGCTAGCGGCGCTACTCTTGCCTGTAACATGTCGACCAGGCACAAAAAATGAAGCGCTCGCCTAGCGATAGCCTAGACTGAAGAGCGAAAAGAGTGGGCACTACATGTGCAGGTGAAAGATATTAGCCTTAAACCGCTTAAACTTGACTTTACGGAGGAGAAGAGCTAGACACACAGGTTGTGTTGCTACGCAAAGGTATGGACGTTACCTTTCTTCTTCTCTCTCATCCCTGCTCTTATAATCGTACCAATTCTTGTTCGCAGAGTACACAAAGCGAATGTTCAATTAGACTTTCACTGAAAAAACTTGCAGGGTATAAGCCAGCTGTAAGCTATTTAAGTTTGTTAAGTATAAAGGCCTCTAAAGTTTCCCTTGGCCGGGACGAAACTCTGCCTCAGACTAGCCACACACGAACTATTTTGTCACAAATTTTTGTTCTGAATTTTTTTTAAATGTCTTTTTTGCTACCCACGACTTTTACCCACACCCACGACCCGCGACTTCCACCCACGACACACGACCCACGGCAGTTAGCTATACTCTTCTTTATTAGCAAAGAAAGTTGTTTTTCGTGGTGATATAAGATGGCAATACTAAATATTATTTGCAAGAGATCGCCATCACCTCACGTTGATTTTCGCAGTGTTAACAACAAATAGCACTCGAAAAATAAGGTAAGATTTTTTTGTTATACATCATTTGATACCTTCTCATAGGTGGATACGTTGCTCTCGCCTTTCTGCACTTGTGTGACACTTCACTAAACTTCAATTTAATCCTTCTCCAAACTGGCCTACGGTTAACAATAATATCAGCAATCCATGTCAGTTCTTGCAAAGCCTTTCAGAAAAGAGTGACACTTTTCAGCATATTAAACCCCTCAGTGCGTTTGGTAAACAAATGTATGAAAAGCTTGCTCGCTAGGGTAGCTCTGGTAGGAGGGTGATTCTGCTGGCCCGGCTAGCTGGGTCACCCTCCTTCTATATTGACAAGCCCTAGCCACCTAACGGCAGTTTAACTGGCTCCTGGGCTAGAGTTTTCACCGTTGTTATTTAATTTTCTGGACAGTACGCATGCAGTGTCTTAAGTCATCGGAGAACTGAAAAAATTAACGTTTGGATACGGATTACCAGGTGCAAAACACTCTAAAAGACTATTACGTTGCTCTTTCGTCGTTCAATTAGTTATAACGTCAGTGGTGCAAGCAATAGAGCTCTGCCTGTGCTGTACACAAAAGAACGATCTAAGGGTAAGGACTGCAGTTTAAAAAACTGAGTTTATTTTTTAACTAGCTGTGCGCGGACAAGACTGCACGCTATGTCCGTATATGAAATTAGAAACCAAAAGTAAACAGGGAATATGAATTTAACGTGCGATTTTGAAACATTTCTCACTATACTAACATTTATCTGAAGTCTTCGAGTTTCCCTTGATCACTCGTTATTTTAATATAAGTACAAAACATTCCGCGGTTACTGCTAGTGTGTAAGATATTTTCAAAAGCCTTTTCCATTTTATGTGGGTTATAAATATTCATTACACTTTCAACTAACTTGGGTTTGTTGTAGTGTCTCTACATCAGAAACGAAGTCCACAATGTACTCAAGGAACGTCATTTTTATCTTTGCTGCAAAGTTCATCGTTTTGGGGAGATCAGGAGAAGGCATATCGGGCCGGAAAGCTTGCTGCAACACCTTACATGGAAGCGCTTGGAGCGAAAGCTTTAGTAGCTAATCCGGGACGAAAAAAGTGAGGGAGACGGAATGCTCGGAGATCCCTTTTGTTCCCCCCCCCCATTAGATTTAATGCCGGTTTCTTACAGAGTTACCTCAATTTTTTAAGTATATAAACGTCCGACTCTCAAATCACTAAACACTAGACCAGCGTAACTTCACGAATCCCAAACTGGGTAGCGCTATAGATATAAACTTGAATCATTCACAAGTTTCTGGGATGCTATTCAGACGAATGCACAGTGTCAATGAAAATGCATCCATTGCGATATTTTTAGTTATATAGACTGTAAACCACTCATGTTTCTGTTCCTTATTCTTACAGGAATTTGGTTCACGCCTGGCAACCGTCATTAGAGCAAAATCACTTCCAGTCCCCAAACTGTACAGCTTGTTTGCCGCCATGGCATACCAGCACGATGTCCTTTTTAAGGAATCTGGCCTGTGTCCAGAGATAACGTATGATGTACTGTTTAATAAACGAGCAGGAGTGTTTTATCGGGTTTAAAACCACGAGGCGTAGCCGAGTGGTTTTAGACCCGATAAAACACGATCTGCGAGTTTATTGAACGGCTTCAAAAAACGATCTCATAGAATAATGAACTAATGGTGCCATTTTCCCGTGCTATAACTTTATTCCATAGTCTCATCAAGAGAATGTCAAAATCGATCTCACAGAATATAAAGACATTCTTTCATGTTTTGTAGTTCCTATAGTCTTTGAAAAGAATAAAAAGTTTTGTTTAATGAGCTTCGGACCATTTTCCCGTGCTGCTAGTTCATGCTGCTAGATCTGAAAAGAATTATAAGATTAGATGATTTGTATAGTGGAAACTTCATTCAATAGTGAGCTCGATGAGAACATTATGGCTTCGAAGCACAAGCGGACGTTTCGCAAACCCAAAAATGCTGAAGAAGAGAAACAACTGCTGGAAAATGCCGTACCAAAGTCAACACGTTCCGTCAATAAGTGGGCTATGAAGATTTTTTCAGAATGGCAGTCAACAAGAGTAAATAAGAAAGCTTCTGAAGAGCCGAGCAGTTGTACTAATGACACATCACAAATTCAAGACTTGGAAACCGACGTGCTTGATATGACGGCAAAGTCGCTAAATTTTTGGTTAACAAAATTCATAATGGAAGTGTGCAAAGATACCGGGGAAAATTATCCTCCTCGTACGCTGTACAGCATTGTTTCTGTTATATAAAATGTTACCCTCATTAGTATTCTTTATATAAAGAATACTAATGAGGGTAACATTTTATATAAAGAATAGTAATGAGGTATATTACAATCAGCCCCGCTTTCCCCTGGGACTGAAATCAAATGCCGCCACCAGGCTTTTTAGATTGTTGATGTATTACCGGTTTTAAACAAGCATCCACGTGACTCATTTGCGTGATGTAATTGGTGGAAATGATCATTAATTATTCATGAGTTTTTGAAGAACTGAAGAAAATCACACTAGAATCAGGTGTGGTACAATTATGAAGAAATTTTCTTGGTGGCCACTGAACATGTATTAATTAAAGTTGAGTTGGGTCCGCTTACAGATCGATGTATTTTGAAGCACCTTTGCGCATATTTTGCATGCAGAATAACGTATTATATTTTTCTGAATAAGAATTAATGTTCTAAAACACTGAAACCTGTAATTTCTGAGTAAATAAGAAGCTAGGAATTAATTTTTCTAAAAGAAAAAACGAAAACATAAGTAAGTCCAAAATTAAAAGCAACAACTGTCAAGGCCATTAGTCTTTTTATACGTTGTCGTTCTAAAAATTCTCAAACAAAAATATATTCTTCCCCGTCTGACAACGCTAATAATTCTACTTTATTTTGTAAGAATATGCAGGAAGAAGGGATAATCAATGTTGGTAAGTTTTTATTTTGTGGCACAAGCATGGCAGGGATCATAAGGGCTGGAATACATGGTGTTATAAGCTGATAAGGAGTGCTTCGTTGTATGCAAATACTAAATTTGAAAAGTATGCTTACCCTTGAAATTACAATTGATTGGTGAAAACATTCCTAGCTGCAAAAACTTTGAGGCATAATAGTAAAGTAGAATAAGAATTTTTCTGAACCAATCTCAGGTATTGACAAGTAAACAGTAGAGTCAGGGGTGCGCATCGCTGCATGTTAGGGACCACGAGGCTTGCCAGCAACTGAACGTAGAGCAATTTATTATATAGACAAGAGTGTTTTAGTGGAAAATAGACCGCTCGTAAAGTTCATACTGACATCCGGGACTCAAGTGGCGTATTTTCCATATTCTTACCAGTGAGGATATCGATGACATCATTTCCCTCTTTTACACTGTTGTTTGTGCAAAAAAGCTCAAAAATACTGTTGCCTATATAATAAAAAGAAAATACACGCGGTGGCTTGAAGTTATGAATTTTATTTTCTTGTGGTAAAAACAATATTTTACCACTCGAAAATAAAATTCATGTCTTCAAGCCACCGTGTAATATCCTCTATAAAATGCTTCTTTCGTAGTAAATGACAGGTTTGTAGTAGATGTCAGAGAGCATGACTCCAACCGAAGACCTTCCTACGTAGCATTGATCGACAGCATTGCCACTGACAGTGTTTTACGGTATTTTTAGAGGGCACTTGTCATGAAAATGCGTGTAGTTCATTAAAGCTGGTTTTTAACAAATAACTCACCAATCGCATATTCACCAACGTGTCTGATTTTCAGACAAATTATTTTTTATGTTACTGATGGTCAAACATTTACCTCTACACAGAGAACGAAGTCTATGCTAAGTGTGTTGGAGGTGCCTTGAGAAGGTGCTTACTTGACGGTGTTAACAGTTTCGATCCTCAAGCAGGCACCCTCAGGGAAGACTTGAAGTGGGTCAAGTGTATGAAAGACCAGGCCACGACCTGTACCGTACCCATGATGCAGCATTTGATGGGCATGTTAAACGTTTATGAGAAATGTATGAAAGAGCAGGCTAAATTAGGAGAAAAGAACAGGGCTTAAGCGACTGTTTTCAACGTGAAGAAGCAATGAAAGCTAACTGGCGATAGTAAAACGTATTATAATTTCATCTTTTTAGAAATACAACGATATGCCAATGGCTGAAATAGGAATTTCTTTAAATGGTGGGATTGTTAAGTAAGGTGGTTGTATTGCTTTTACTAGAGATAAAATTAATAAGGTAAAATAAGATAAATGATGACAATCTTAATAGTTGTTCTGCTTAATACTTTTGAATCTCAGTTGACGGCGGCCACTTCCAGCAAACAGATCCACTTACTCGTGGTCCTGAAGACATCCGAGACTTTTGAAAGCGTACGTATCTCCATGAGCGAGAACATAAATGGATTTTTTTGCAAAATATCGAGCAACTGAAATGGCGCACCTGAGGGCATTGTTCTAAATCGGCTTTCATATGCCCTCTCAATATGTCCACAAACTCAAAGGTAGAACCCAGAGTACACAATAACAGTACATAAATGCAAGAACCTTAACACATGTTAACAGCAGCAAAAAAAAACTTTCTCTTTTCCTTTTGTTTTTTTTTTTACTGTTATATCGTGATTGGAAGTGGAAACCACACAAGGAGAATGAAATCGTTTGTGCCTCTTGTGTATACTGTTACTTTTTTACTGTTGTTTTCGGAAAAGCCTATATGCTTAGCGCTTTCGCCGCTGTTAAGAAAAAAAACAGGACTATAAGCCCACCTCAGAACACAACAATCACTGAAATAAGTGTAAATGAAATGTTTGGCAGTGAGACCTTTTTCGTTAACGAGATCAGCAAAGTAAAGGAGAAGAAGAAGAAGAAGAAGAAGAAGAAGAAGACTGAAGAAGGAGAAGTATTTTAAGCCATTAAATAACGTTCTCAGAGCAAGTATCTCAAAAACCAGAACTCCATGTATTTGACCTTCTTTTAGACTTACAAGCACTTGACAAGAAAAAGCTTTTTCGGCAAAAAAAAAACCGGCGACAAAGCAAAAAATTTCAAAGGCCGATATTATCACAATTAAAGAATGTTTAGTTACATTCTTAGCCGGTGCTTGCTGTATACGACTCTGGATTTATCCAGTTTCCAATGTTATTTCAGTTTTCGAACCCCCTTCTGTTTCTTTGGTTTATATGTTCCGTCCCTTAACTTGCCTCGCGTGGCTAAAAAAAAGCAATATGAATAATTCAATGATGTTTAGCATAAAATATCCAATCAAACTTTTGACAATGTCAAACAGCGAAACCTTTGTTTACGCCGTGGCTTGACATTAAAACCGCGACGTTAAAGAGTCTATTGAAAGAAATTGGCTTCGCAGGCTAAAACATTTCACATTCAGAACAGTTAGATCGTCAAAAGCAACTTGACTCAACAAACATGGTTATTGGAAACGAATTCCACGAAAAGACAAGACGGCGTGAATTTCGGTCGAATTTTAGAGTTAAAAGTTTTGCATCCGAGAGCGGAAGCGACGAGGAAGTCTATTCACCGCGTTTGTCTGGCACGACAAGGAAGCATCGCCAGTTGCAAAGAACAAAATCATTTCATCGTCTTATAAACGAAATGAGCTCAAGTACAAGAAAACTGGAGGAAGAAACGTCAATACTGTTACGCGACTTGGTAAGTTTTTATAGAATAAAATTACTGCAGGGCAACTTTCTGTACCATAACTTTCATTCAAACAATGCCATAATAGTCATTCAGCTAGAATTTTAATCCGCACGTGCTTGAAGAAATAAAAACTTAGAGAAATATACATATTTTTTAAAGACATCGTTGAAAGGCCTATATTTTAAGGCGAATTATATAGAGCTTAAGAGAAAGTACGGAACATTGAAAGAAATAAGGTGCAATGCAAAATGCGTCGTTTGAAAAAAAATGTTTTACATAATTTGTTCTAAAGCCACTGAGAGAACACCCGTGATTAATGTACTACGTAGGTATTGTAAGTTATCGATAACTGAACTCAAGAATTATGATCACTTTCTTAAAATGAAGTCCGTATTTTTTCGCCTGAATATTGGTTTGGGGGACATCAAAACATGAATGAATCATTAACAATTCATTGTTCATAGCTCTACTATTTTTCACCTGCGTTCTTTTAGTGCAACAGTCATGATATAGACAATTCGTTTGGCAAATCTTCAGCGCTTATACCCCAGGGTTTCTATGGTGGTCAATGAGTTGAACTAGCGGCAGCACTGCTACTACTGAACGACTTTGTAAGAAAAGACAAAACATTGCAACTTTTAAACTGAGTTCCTGAAATGGAAGCCCAAAAAAAAAGTTTAATGGTATTGAAAGCATGACGATAGCTAATACCTGGTAGGCTAATTTACAATCCATCTGTATATGAGCAGTAACTGGTTGACATCGAACAATTTAAATTTTACCGTATTATGTATGATGAAAATTTTGCTTGTTTCCCAACGAAACGGAGTTTGTGCAGTTTCCAGTAACTTGTCTGTATTTTTCATTTACGAGATCCAAACGCAATGTTAATAAAATATCATTGCTTACTGCCTCGCTCTTTCGCTCACACCCGTGCCGGGTTGTTCAAGTTGCAAGAAAATGATTACCCTCACTATAATAACAAAAACTTTTTAATTCAATTTGCTTTTTGATAAATTTATGACGAATTTACTCTATGCTTTAATTATGAAAAGCGCAAAACTTGTCCCTTATGTTCTCGTCGTTCCTTTCCACAAATTCCCGCGAGCCTTATTTATTTGGAGGTGGCCTATTCAATCAGATTTAGGCTTCCACCAAACGTGGGCTCGGATTTACGGGCATTTGTAATCCTATAACGCTTATAGGACACAGCTGTTACGTTGTTAAACTCGGGAGAGATTTGCTGTGGATGTAGAAGGTATGAACTATCCATGCACTACCTTCACAGCGGTCAAACGCAAAACACAACGTCACTTCCGGTTTTTCAGAGCCTTGAAGTTTGAATCAGTTCAGACTTTACGAGCGCGAAGTTCGTTTGAAAACGATACATAAAACATCCGATAAACAAAATTTCGCGCCGATAAAACCTGTGGATGCCAGTTACTTCACTCTGAACACATGCTCGAAGTAAAAAGCTTACGTTTTTTAGAAATGGCGTTAAGTTTTGCGGTTAAAGTGAATCTTTCGACATTTGTCGGTATTTTCTTTTGTAAAATTATGGCAGGAACTGCGCAAGCGTCGTGTGTTTGACCGCTGTGAATACATTACCACACCCTTAGGGTAAGACTGCGACAAAAGTGAATCATGAGTCAGATAAAACGCACGATGTTGTGTGTACCTGCGATTTCTCTTATCCTCAACTGGTAACATTAACTGTTTGTTTTCTAAACTTTTCAGGATTCTCTTCGTAATCAAAACCTCAGCACCGGCAGACGGCTTCAGCGAATACAGGAGGTGTCAGGAGCAATGAAGGAACAGCTAGACGCCTTCAGTGTCAGGCGGTCAGCGAGCCAATAACCACTCCATAATAACGTCACGAAAATAACTGCAAGTAGAAAGAGTACCTCCTCGAAGAATCTACAGACTGCAACTTGATTGCTAACAGAAACTGCCGCAAAAATGTAACATCGATAGAGTTAGAAATAAGATTGTACCACCGTCGTGTTTAACATGACACTGCCACATAATTAACTTATGGAAAGCTTTCACTCTCCAGGATTCAATTTGCCTTTAAAATCAAAACTTGGAACTTTTTTAGGGTTAAGAGGCAAGAAAAGCTTGGATATTTCTAAGGATAAATTTTCCCTGATAATCAACTTTCAACGTAGAGTATTCTAATTCCTATGAATAATCATCTTAACATATTATATGGAAAAACCCCTTAACATCGGCAGTCAAACATTCTAATTGGATATCTTCGTGGCTAAGCTATCTGCTTCTACAATACAGACTCTTCTGCACGAGTTATTGCAGTTTTCAACAATCTGTGGCTCCCTAATCAAGGTGTATAACGCAATATTCCACCATTGTATGCTCCTACCTTATTGGGAAAGTCCGCGTTCTCAACAGAACCTGAGGAATATTGGGCTTTTCTTCTCTTGTTTTCTTCATCTTTCTCCGGGTGGTTGAGTAATATTGTACACCAATTACGTTTCCGCTAATTCCTCTGCACACCTCCTTCTCTGTTAGTTCATATGCGACTCGATTTCGTGAAAAAAACCGTTAATTGTCTAAAGTAAAGACACTTCCACCCACCCCTCCCCCCTTTCTCCTTTCCTCTATCCTAGGAAAATAGAAATTGAAGACATTAATCACTAGTTTACTCGCCAACAAGTCTAGGAAAAATTATATTAAATAAGTCGGAAGTGATACGGTAAGTCTAACAAAACTTGAGGAAATTACCCTCTTCATGAAAGTGTAAACATTCATGTAGTAATTAAATTATCATCACGATGCTGAGGTTGCCTTTAAAGGAAAATGCACTCTATTTCTGACCAAACTAGACAAAATCTCTCAGCGCTCTATTTTAGAACGATATCCTATGCGGCGACACTTACCGCCCCTCCCTATCCGGGGTGTTGCTTCTTCGAATCTTCAAATATAAGGCATGATTATCACTAGCAATGTTTTTAAACAGCGGCACAGAAAAGAAAGCAGAAGTACAACAAATAACAATCAATAAGGCATGTTTTTAAACAATCGTCCCACGATCGTGCGTCCGATTTGAGGTATTAAACAAGTGACAGAGTAAAACGCGCGGTTTGATTGGTCCAGGGGAGTTTGTGGAATGACGTAATGAGCCGCAAAGTTCTGTGCGCGCAAATCGTCATTTATACGAAGTTTTTTTATTTCACATTTCTAATTTTTGTAGGGGATAACCGATATCAAAACATTGTATAACATAGATTCCATTTTTCCATGCGTGTGTTCTCTGATAACGCAGAGAGGACGTCAAAACTTGATTGGAACTGAAAGTACGCTACAAGGTCCAGGCGAGTAGCGTGAGTAATGTTCTTACAATGATGTTCGTACCACGTTTTGACGTCCTCTGTGTATTAGAGTACGCACGCACGGCCAAATGGAATCTATTTGTTAAATAAATAACCCACCAAGTTAGTTAAAATCAACTCATATTCAACAAGGGCAAGTGGAGTAATTGTTTGATTGAGACGGATTCCGCTCAACATTCGAGCAATAAGTGCAAAAATTATTTACTAAAAACTACTCATAGCACGGTAACATTTTGAATACTATTTGAAACATCTCACTTTAATTTGCTTTTCAAAGTGACCCCGCGATTAAATTCTCAAGCATCCTCGAGAAAATGAATGTCAAATCGCGTAAAAATATGCGAAAAACGGGCGCCATTTGAATTAAAATATGGATAACTTCAAATTCAAATTTCTCTCGCGGGGTCAGCTTGGGAGCTTAAGGACGTTCGCGCGAAAAACTTCTACAACACAGATTTTTTTTCATACTTTGGCTACAGTCAGATAATGAGTTACCTATGTCAGAAATGCAGAAAAATTGGGGGGTCACCGACTTCGTTTTCGAAATAAAGCGCGTCGAAAACTACCCCAATTTTGACAAATCGGCCCTCGTAATTCGACATGGCCTCAGTGCTTGTTAGTTGAAAAATATTAAAGATGAATCGCCGTATACCCACTTTCTTAGTCAAATTTTACTTACTTGGGTCTGTTAAGTAAATAATTTGAACCGGTGTCATCCTTTTAGTTAAATTCAACCTCTAAGATAGACTTTTACGAACACCGTGCAGCTTCAATAATAGCAGAATTCGATGATACGAGAGCAGAAAAGTTGAAAACAAATCAAACTTCCACAATACAGATTTTCTTTAATTTTTCAAAAATCGTAGATAATCGCAACAGCGCGCACGCTCAATGCATGACGTGGCATGGCATCACGAAGTGAATTGCGTGCGCATTAAGGATGCGCAGAAACAATTGGCGCGAACGTCCTTAAAATGAGTATTTTGGGGGTAACTTTATTTTTGCACTTGCTGCTCGAACGTTCAGTGGAAATCGTCTTAAATTTGCAACTTCCGCAATTGTTACTCCTTATTCGCGGCAAAAACTGTTGAACGCCGTGCCACTTGACATGGGAACCAGTTTCCTTAAAAAAAAGTAAGGCCGGTCATTTTCTGATAGCCTGTGTGCGGTGGACCTACCAAACTATAGAATTCGAAATTTAATAACAGAGGGATTGAGAATTCAATTTAATATAATAATAGGACAATATAATGTGTCAATAAGGTTGCTTCTTTTGAGTGAAAACGACAACAAAGCAAGCGAAAGCATTTGAATGAACAAAAGAGAAACAAGCAATCTCCTTAGCTTCTTATCTGATTTTCACTAGGAATCGCATAAGCGTAAGAGCAAGCAAGCATAAGTCGATAAGTTAGAGGAAATTTTTCATCCTAGCACTTGACCTTACGTTTGCGTCGAGCCTGTTGTATTGTTGACATGAGTGTTGCTACGTTTGCTCTTATGCTTGCTGTAGTATTTGCGGAGTCCTCGCGTCGCTAGTAGTGAGATACGAAACCATGAGGGCGACGATATAAACGATAACAATATTGTTCCTGAAAAGGTTTAATAACTAAAACAATGGCACTGCACCTACGTTGTACATTTTGGTACATTTCGGGACATTTTTTTTACCGACTTCTACGAACCAGCGACGTGAAATGACCAAATTCAAGGTTTTATGGGGTACTTGAACCCATGGCAGTGAATTTTCTTTTACCTATCTGTTGCCCTTGGACGCCCCCCTCGGAATTCAGCTCATGGAATAGTTCGGCCAAAATCGACCAATTGCTGCAATTGTACGAGTAGATAAAATCGCGAAGAATAAAAGAATATGAATTTGTCCAGTTGAAAAGGCGTTTTACATGGTAATGTCGTCTTGGTTTCGCAAACTTCCTGGTGAAAACCAGGCAAAGTAACACTCAAGGAATGCAGTTTCAGTGCTCCGTCAGCGGTTCCAAGTGCACCCCGCTGACCAAGGTAGCGAGGGTAACCTGGGCCGTGCGTGATCTGCAGTGAAACAAATCCTACTTCCTTTCGTAAACCTCTCAAAAACCCTTGAAGTTTGACGTGTGCTCTTGAATAAATTACGCATATTCCGCTCGTTATTAAAAAAATATATTTTCCGCTTAATATTCGATCCAGACGAGTCGCTGAAAAAGGAAGCTCAAAAGAGTCAAATTTATAGAAAATGTGCATTATACGCTCTTCAAAAGAGGTATTGAAAGAGGAGGAACTTTGTCTGTATCTTCTGTGTCACGGCGCCACAAAGAGGCAGGGTTTATCAGCAGATTCCATAATATGAGTTTCAGAATGATGGAATTATGAATACATTAATTCTCCAATATTGTTATAGAGTCCAAGCCGCTCGAAGAAAAAAACCTGATGACATGAAATGCACTTCAAACGTTTAAATCTCTGGGCTAAATTCTTCAGTGTGAGAATCCGAAGGAAAGCTTTTGAACATATCTTCCTAGTATCTAAGTTCGTCTTTCAATTTATCGCTAGTGGAATTTTTAGACAGCTTGTCAATTTTCTTCTTTGGTATTCGTAAGAGTAAAGGGTTGAGATTCAATACAAGTTATTTAAAAACACCTTTCTTTGAAAATACGCGGCCGTAACGCCTGATCAATATCCTTCACTTTACTCATAGAGAAAAGAGATGAACGAATGATTAATCATAAAATGTGCTAATTTCTTAATCTGTAGATGGACTTTTAAAGCGTGACATTAGAAAAAAAGCTATTGAGCAGTACTTTCCTGTGGTGCTGTTTATTGTGCGGTACTGAGCATTGTTCTCTACTTTCCTACCGTTTGTTATTCTGTACAAGGTGGTTCTAGCTTTTGAGTAGGTAGAGGAAATCATATAAAGTGTGACTATTAAAATGAAACTTACTGATCAGAACTTAGTTCTTATTGTACTGTATGTTATGCTGAACAAGGGAATTCTTATTAAAAAGCCCTTCAGTAAAAAATCACAATTCAAATGAACGATCAGGCTACGTACTGGGCAGTAGTTTTCTGTGTTACTGTTTATAATGCTGTACTTAGTTTTGATTCATGTTGAACTCGATTAGTGTTGGCTTTGAAAGGGTTAAAAGAAAGCCATAATCCAGTAAGAATATGTTCTTAATATTAGCATAGCTTGTGTATCCAGATATTATCTTTGGTTTTCTAGTTGGTTTTTAGTCGGCGTTTGCCGGAGTATGAAACAGTACGAGCTGAGAGTGTCTGATGAAACATTTAACGCCAGCAAATACTGACTGGACCTCAAATTGACTAAATTGTGAAATAAAAATGCTTTCTAGTTCTCAACTCTTAACTTGGTATTGTATATACGGTTAAAGTGGCTCTCGTTCGATATCTTACTCGGGGTATTTGATAATTTCATAAACACACCTTAAGTGGAAATGTCAATTTAGAAGTAGCTGCATTGTTTGTAAACTGGAAATTCAGTTTCTTGTTCATTGATAGACAAGGGAAATGTTTCTTGTAGTAGGTACAGAGAGTCATCTTGTTGCTAGCCAGGTTTCTTAAAGCCACTCTATTGACGTTTCAAAATCAGTTTTACACCAAATATTTGCAGTCTAACAGCATTGATTTTTTTAGCCGCCAGAACATCCTAGCAAGGAAAAAGACTTTAAAACTTGACGCTATTTTTTCATATAATTAGAAAAACGAAATTTTCCATCAATACCCGCCTCGTATACGTATTAAATGTCTTTGTAACTTCTGAAACCGAGAACCCGGCATGAAATAAAAAAATATTGAGCAGTAATTTCATGTAGTGCTGTTTATTATCTTATCAATTTTGAGTCTATGAATGAAATCCTACAGAATGATCGATCGGTTAAAAGCTGTTTAAGTTAGTTTTACTTTCCCATTTATAGAAATGAAGACATGATAGGAGCAATACCAGAGTAAGTAAGTTTATGTGGTCTATATATTGTTTGTCTGGCGCGCGTCCTCGCGTACATTTTAACACTTAGTCCCCTTGAGAGTTTTCCGGAGCGTCAAAACTGAGACCTAATTAGCATGTGAATATACTTCGAGTGTTCACAGAGCATAACACTCACTTGGAGCCTGTTTATTAGCTGGCGGAAAATTGAAAAGGCCTTTCACTGCGGCGTGTTATTGGACTTCCCTCTGAGATAATTTAAGTCTAATTAATCATCGTTCGCATCTCGTGACAGGATATTTTGCTTCAAAGATCGTGATATTCAAGATAAAATACCAGTGTCTTCCAACCTGGGAGTCTTGTGCAAAGCGTTAACCATGGGGAAAGGTAAGTTTAATTTTGTATTCAAAATACAACAATCAAGTCTTTAACTTTTCTTACGTTGCATTTTGCTATTTTCCCCCTGACAGGCTTAAAAGATCCCGACATTTAAGACTGAATTGCGGAGTCTTAGCAACTGGGGCTTTTGCAATGAAAAAAGGTAACATTTGCTTTGTATTCTAAAAACAAATACTTCTCTAAAATTCCTTCACGCTGAGCTTAATTTTTTGTGAATTCAAAGGCACATGGTTGTGCTAGAATCAAGTGATATACAGATGTTATTCCATCAAAAAGCAAGTGAATTTTATTATGTTTTTGTTTTTCAGATTACTGGGTTGTTCAACCTGATGACGACTCCGGATTTCACGATGATGAGAGTGTCGCGTACGGCGAGGACAGCAATTCTCCCGTGCAAATAACAGCTTATAAAACAAATGCTTGGGGCTGCTTCTCATCGACTAAAAAACAGGAGGACAAACCGAAAGAGCAGCAAGAAAAAATCCAACAAAAAAATGGGATCTCAGAGTGGTCGCCACGAAAAGAAAACTTCCTTCATCGAGCTACAAAAAAGATAATTGGAAAGACCAAACGAATATTCGGGAACATCAAACCGGAAGAGGTAAAGAAAGCCGCCTCGACGAAGCCAGAAGCAAAGCTGAAAGAGAATCACACAGCACAGGTGAACATCATATTACCAGCAAATAGCACCACAAGTATCAACGAAGACCTTGCCTACGACAGTAAAACAACTTTCTTTCGCGCTGATCCATTACGAAGCCCATTTCGGGAATCCCGCAGCTCGGCCTCCAGTCGCGATTCCCGCGGCTCATACCCGCAGACCGAGTCATTCCAAAGCTCTACTCGCGAATCCCGCAACTCGTTTCAGCGCACCGAACCGCAGCGATGCTCCATTCGAGGACCTCGGGAGTCGTTCTTAAGGGAGTCCCGCGACGGTTTCCCTCGGGACGCCTTGCGAGTCAGTGAAAGGAAGACCATGCTGAGGGTTTTGTTTGATTTTGAAGCCTGCGATGACGACGACATCTCCGTGCGTAGAGGGGAACTTGTCAAGGTTCTGAACAAAGATGATGACGATTGGTGGTGGGTGGAAAACGTGCATCGTGACCAAGGATTTGTGCCACGCAACTTCCTGTGGCCCTGTGGCTGTTACGGTAAGTCAAGCAACAACTTTGTTTTAATAGGACCAGTGCAGTAAAGAAATATTTCACCAAAAAAACTTTGACAAGTGACAGGACCACAATTACTGCAGTTTCACCATTGACAAGATCATTTGAATTCCTTTTACCAAACCGCAGTGTTACTAAATTTTAAGTGTTATATCTTGGTCAGAGGCCAATATAGGGTGAAATTTAATAATTGCAGCAGACATTTGTAAAGTCTTTAAAACTTAAATTTCGAAATGCATGTAGCTTCTTTATGCTCCAATGCAAGATGCGACGCTGCTAATTTTAAGGTGCTTTTCTCTGGACTATGCGTCTTTATTTTTCAATGTCAAATTTAAAATTACAAAGAATCCACATGGTCCGCCCAGTTCTGACGTAAGTAGCTATAGCTCGGTTATTAGGTGCATTGACGCCGTCCGCTTCCCCTCAAGGTGCGAACAGGATTTAGAACTTATGTAATTGATGTTATCTCATTTTCGTTGTTTTAAACAAGTGTTTTTACTTATATATTTTTATTTAAATAAACGTCGTATTAACGTTTGATTGATGAGACCAATTCCACTCGTGGGTGTCAGGAGGTCTTTGCTAATCGGTCCTCTCATTAGCATCCAACGTGTAAAATTACCAACTTAAAATTAAAGCAACAGCACCCTGCGGTAAAAGTGGATTCATTAAAAGTGTAACAAAGAATCATGCAAGGCCATTGAATGATTCTGTCATGTTTACAAGGATAAAAGGTTAACACGTTCTGTTTCCAAATTAATGTTGATATCGATCGAACTGCTCGCTCAGTTAGGTCGGTTGTGTGGCCAATGTTTACGCTTAGCAACTACCAACAGCTTGAGTGAAATCAGAATACATGGAAAGTAAAAAATAACTGCGAAAGAAAACAGAAGCTTGTTGACTGCAATTTTATTTTCAATAGAAGGAATTTTGCTTTGTTGTAGAATCATTTGTAACAAACAAATTCTGCGGTCAGCTACGCTTGAAAGAAGTCGCTAATTAAACTCCCAAAGAAAGCAATATAGCTCATGTACTGAAAGCTACTGAATGACGAAGACTAAGATAAGACAATTAACTTTTAAAGGCAATATAATTAAAGATTTGTTTGGGAAAGCAATAGGCTTCTTCAAAGCAAATTCACACGAAAAACTCAAATTTGCAAACTAGCGTTGGTAAATACAAGTTCTCTTGCGTGAACGCACAGCCCAAGATCAATGCTTGAGCTTAGGGTAGCTGTGGTGAACGTCAAAAAAAAAAACGGTTTGCAGCATTTTGCCAACTATGCGACGGTCACATACGGCAAGCTGTATTTGCCAGCGCGACTTTGCTCAAGTTAGTTTGTTTTGTAAAAGCGCCTTTACAGTGAATCAGCAAAAAAAGTCCCATGGTCTGTTATTAGTGTGCTCTCTAGACCATGAACCTCGCTCATTTACGTTCCCCACCCGGCAACGGAAAAAACAAACTGAACAATTATGAGATAATATATCTTTGACAGAATGCACGCCTGAACTGATCGCCTTTGGCCTTTTATTTCAGCCGGTGTGGGTTTGTGTATATAGTTTCGTTATTTTTGCGCAACGCCAAAGTTCCCAAATATAAAACCCCCAAAGGAAGCGAAAGACGAAATACGTCATCGTAAAGCTATCACTCTCTGGACTGGCATAACACAGTGACAGCCGAAAGAGATTAATGTTTTATTTTTGCACCTATTTTTAAAAGTAACACTCTATTTTCGTTCTTGTCTTCTTTAAACACAAAATTTTCGAGACGGAAATTTTGCTAGTCAATTTTGGCAACCTCTTGACTAAGCAGGAAGTAAATCGCATTATAACCAAATTTTGTTAGGAAACTGATTAACCCAGAACTAAAGATATCATTATTACGCTAAAATTACACAATGTTTTGAAAAGTTCTTGCAGTGAACAAAGCTTCCAATGCGATCTCGTCTTTTATTCCGGCTTCAGTTCCCTGTTCTATGCTTCATCTATTAAATCGCACTTAAAGCAACTAAAAAGATAAACAACAAATTGTTCTATTACTTAGAAAAAATAATTTCTTCATTTTTTATGTTCCACAGTTTGTCAGAAGTTTATTCTTGAGAGAGTTGCTAACGTTGACCAAACCTCCCATTGCCAAGTGGAGCAAGAAACGACCCAATTCACTCAAGGATTTTCTGCAGGAAACCTCAATAGCTTTGATGAAAATACAAAGCTAGTGGGGAATAGGAGATATACTCGGACTTGGTGTTAAGAGGCGGCAAATTTAAGGTGCTGTTACACGAGGCACTTATTTTATGCAACTTGTGATGCAACGCCGTTTTTTTTTTTGTGGACGACTGAATCGCACGTGTTGAAAGCTTGCAGGAAAAGTAGGTTAATCTTCAATCAATTTTACGCAACGTTGCGAGATAAGTTGCAGCGTTTAACATGTATTCTGCAACTTGTCTCGCAATGCTGTTGTCATCCGTTGTGTTGCAAGTCATAGGAAAAATTGCCTCGCGCCTCTTTATGTGCTGGAGCGGTTTTTAAATGAGTGTCTTGAAATTAAACCGAAAGTAGTTAATGTGGAAATCAAAACAGACGCATGCAGCCTAATGAAGCAAGCAGAAATCAAAGCAAATACTGTTTTGAGCAAATTTACCGTGGCATGTAAAATCACATTCACTACCCGAAAATTCAAATGTGTTTAAAAAGCAAAAAAAACAATTTTTAAAAATACGAAAAATCTTTCCACAGAAAAATGCAAAATCAAGTCATCGCTATTCATAGTTATAAGCCACGAATGGTTTTGGATCTTACTTCTGATTGGCTGAATAAGAAGCGAGTTTCTTTTTAACCAATCACGCAAACGCGATACTCAGTTAAAAACCGCTCTATGACGCAGTTCATGACAAAGCTATGTCGAGAAAACCGGACGTGAAGACTCTTCTATTGCAACACCGATGGGATTGACAAAATGACCTGACGGCGTCCAACAAGCCGATTTAAGGCTCGGACTTACGTTGCAACGTTGTGCGTAACAAGATTGTAGTTCAACATTTCACAAGATATCATGATGTATCTCTTGTTTGCAATAATTTTACCCACAATGCTGCCTCCAGCAGGATCATGGGTGGAGACATATTGAAGTTTATAAATTACGCGCGACGCAGCTCTGTTTGTCCGGGCCTTTAGTTGCGATTCGTTAACCCAGTGTTTTCTTAAGTGGGGAAATGAATTGGTTAAAGGGAACACCTTTTTAGTTTTCAGATGGGGAGACGGGGGCGCGGGGGGGAGGGCAGTTGTGGACAAGGGGTACAAGCAGAAGCCCGTCATGAGCTCCTAGCTGGTACAAGGAAGTGAGAAAGACCAGGTGCAAAGGTACAGGAAAAAGAAAGCACAATTTCACCCTCCCCCCCCCCCCCTTTTACGCGTACAATTTGTAAGACATCTCAACGATCCATAGAAATAAGTAGCTATTAAAGTTTGCGATGAGAAAGTAGAGTACGTCAGCTATGTATTAAACAGTTTTTCTGTGCGGGATGCGAGATGAGGGATGCGGGAGCCGCGATGCAAGTATTAGTCTATTTTGATTAAGTATAAAAGCTTTTAAAGGCGCAAATCGTAGTATACATTGCAATAGTTACCTAAGTGAGCAACCATTATGTCCAAGACAAATTTCATAAAAATGAAATGTAAATCAGGGAGAATAGAAAAACAGGAAAACTAATTATAAACACGACAATCGACAAGCCGAATTAGTTTTCAGGTGCATGGATATTTGTAACGTTTTAGATACTAGACTTATTTAGTGGCTTTATACGATCGAGGTTCATTGCTCGAGAACTGATAACATCAACGAGCTTTGTAGGGGTTTTGCTTCGTAAATATATGCTGCTAGAATTTGTAGGACTTGTATCGCCGCTGTCGATTAAAATAATAAAGAACAATTAGCATACCATATTGGGATGTTGTCCGTTTATTGACCGAAATAAAAGAAGAAAGAGAAAGGAGTGAGACAAAAGAAAAAGAAAAATTGTGGACGTTAGCAGGTTTGAAACCTGCTAACACTGAAGTCTATAAATCTAAACGTCCGAAAATGGACGGAGATGTCTAGTCTTTGTCTTAATATTGGACTTCTATGCATGAAAGTTTTCATCCCGTGAGAGGAAAGTTATCCCGAAACCAGCTCATCTTGGGACAGTTGAACGTTTACAGTGTTTCTTCCCGGGATGAACTCATGCCGGGATGCGGTACGAAACATTCCACGTAAGCGGTCATCCCGCTCAGAATTTATTAACAACATTTCAAACCTTGGTCTTCATTCAGAGCATCATTAGCTTGTGAACAGGCCCCATAGCGGGGAAATAACACGAGAAAGCATTATGAGTTCATTCGCAGCAATCAAAAATTTTTTCGGTTCTGACATCTCAGCTCTTAACGAAAAGCTTACCACGTCAGCATCCTACTTCCCGTCTGCGGATGTTGACTCCTTGTGGAATCATAACATAACAATAACCTTTATTTGCATAACTATAATTATTTACAGTATTGCAAAAGATACATTAAAACAAGAACAACAAGAAAAAGAAATAATTATTATGATATTAATAACAGATAATCAAGTGACATCATTCTTAGATGACAGGATACTGTCACGCAAATTATTCAATAATGAAATATAATTCGTCAATCGTAAATTAAGATAAATATCTTCGGAGTTCATCAGTTTAAACACCAGGTCCGAGTAAGATAGCTGCTGAAAAATTATGGAGATGACTTTGTATTTGAGCGAAAATTCATTTCTAAGTTTGAAATATTTCGGGCAATAGCAGAGGAAGTGAATTTCATCTTCAATTGCATTGGAGTCACAAACTGGACATAACCTTTTGTCGTGAGGAGTTTGGTTATATCTTCCAGTTTCGATCAAAAGTTTATGATTGCTTTCGCGTAATTTTACCAGAGCCTTTCTATTGATTGTTTTTCTAGTTAGGTTTAAATAACTTGAAATTTCATAACAATGTTTAAACGTATTATAGAGGGGGACATTGGGGGGTTCTCAATACCGCAAAACCGCAAAAAAAATTGACAAATACCGCATTATCGCAAAAAAATTCGCCAAATACCGCAATACCGCACGACGTCCAAAACCTTGTCAAAAATCAATGAAATAACGAAATTGTTGCCTTGCATAATCTTAAAATTACGGGCAAATATTAACTTAATTGTTTTTTCGAATATTAAGGCATGCTACGTTGTGGGTTCGTTTTAGGAAAATGAGTAACGTGTACTTTCCGTCCAGTAACCAGTATGCCGAACAAAGATAAACTTACCTTTATTGATTCACTTTTCTGATTGCAATAGAAGGGAATGAAATTCTTTGCTTCCAAAGTCAGTGCTTAACGTTCATCAGGAATTTACATTCTAGAGAGATGCGGTGTATTAGACGCTATGGCCTAACGATTAGGAGTCGATTAGTGCTCTAGACTCCGGAGTGAATGGCCCTGTTCGAGTACTAGTCGAATATTGTGCTGTGTTCTTGAACAAGCCGCTTTACTCCAGCCAAACGACCCATCGGTATATGCACTGGCTTTCTCCAACCAAGTGTACAGATTGGCAATTGGAGCGTTCGTTGACATAACAACGTGTCCAGGGCTGGAAGCCAGGGTTAACGCGACGACTTAATACTTAATTACTTAATACATAACACATCGCGCGCTCGCGAGAGCATGGAGTCATTCCCGGGAAAAGACTTTGAAAGACATAAAAGCAAATAAAGCCACGCATTACCACAGACAAACCTCGCAGCCACTGTAATTGTTTGCTTGTTGACTTTGTCCTTATGTGCTATTAGATACGTTTAAGACCGTTTGTTGCCAGAATACTGAATAATGTCAAGTCAGGTCAGGTTCCGTTTTGATGTGCCTGGTGATGTGCACTGAATGAAACAATCCAAATTAAACTTACCTAATGCTCTCCCTAAACTTAGCGAGCCGTTTTTCGTCTTTGTTCACCCGACCCTGAACTTGTTTTTTTTTTTTCGGTAATTCTCGACGCCTTTTCCCTCTTCGTAAAACAGAGCCACACAATCGATGACAGCCACTTCGACTTCCCTCGTCGCCATCTCGGATGTTGCTACCACAGCCATGTTGAATAATGCCTGGTCTGTCTGGCAAAGCTCGTGGTTTGGACATGATCTTGGACCCCTTGGTGGGGTCAACAAAGGTCGATCGATATTGAATATTAAAAGTCGGTGCGTGACATACGTCAGTGCCGTGACTTTTAATTGGTTGTCCAAGCGATCAAATTGTAATTACGTTACATGTCAATATGACTAATATAAACACGCGTGACGGATCAGAGGACCTTAGAGCTGTTTCGAAACGTTTCCTCAGCTGTTTCCGAAACGACAAGAAACTGGAAAAAGATCCGAGAGGGTCGAAAATTACGGGAAGATAATTTTAAAGACCCAACAAAACGCTAAAACCGAATACCGCAGGTTTTGAGAATATCGCAATATCGCAATTTTAGATCAGAATTACCGAAATACCGCAGGAAAAATTGGCCATTACCGCAATACCGCAAACCCCAATGTCCCCCTCTATTATAAAACTCTAATTTCCTTGTATAATTAACTGAATGCCGCCACTGAGTGATATACTTCTGTTTCATTATATCTTTATATCTTGATATTTTGGTTTTATCTAAATTGTTGGGAACAAAATTCGGTAGATTATAAGATTTGGATAATTCCATAATATTACTATAAAAACTAGTATTGCCATTAGAATGAAGATTTATAGATAAAAGTAATGCTTGTTTTACAATAGAGTCTTCATCCTTCTCAAAGAGATACATAAATGTAGTTAAGAATTTTTTCATTAATACCAACTATTAATGGAAATCTACCTAATTCACCTCTACATGCAGCGTTAGAAGCCTTATTACTTACTTTCAAGTATCGCTTGCAGAAGTGTAAGTGGGTTTTTTCAATTGGAGAGCTATCCCACGTTTTAAAATCCTGTTTCTGGTAAGCTCCCCAAATTTCACAGTTGTAGGATAGTATGGGTGTGGGCATCGTATCGAATATTTTACAAGCCAAAGAAGGTTTTAATCTACTAATGTCTGTGTTTTTTCTTAAGCCGAAAGAGACACATTAAAACTACCAGTTGAGGAGATTCAGGTTCCTAAATATGTGTATTAGTGTACAATATCAATGTTCTGTTTTTCTATGTGGAATTCTAGATCGGAGTTTTTAAAGGAACACTCTATTTTCGTTCTTGTCTTCTTTAAACACAAAATTTTCGAGACGGAAATTTTGCTAGTCAATTTTGGCAACCTCTTGACTAAGCAGGAAGTAAATCGCATTATAACCAAATTTTGTTAGGAAACTGATTAACCCAGAACTAAAGATATCATTATTACGCTAAAATTACACAATGTTTTGAAAAGTTCTTGCAGTGAACAAAGCTTCCAATGCGATCTCGTCTTTTATTCCTCCTCCATCGATTTGCAGTAATTTATGTAAGAGTCCTTCATGCCAGACGGAGTCAAATGCCTTTTTGAAATCAACAAAACAAGCGTATATTTTTTCACGATGACCGTGCACGTACTTGTCTATAAGGGCTCGTAAGGTAAGAACATGATCTGATGTTCGATTTTTTGGTAAGAAACCGATTTGAGATTTATGAAGTATGTTCAGCGAAGCGGCATGACCAAGTAGTCTTTGGTTTAAAATTGAAAAGAATAGCTTTCCCAGACAGCTTGAAACAGTTTCACTTAACTCTTAAGGAGTCCATGGAAAAGAACATCCCTTCCAGAACTGTTACGGACACTCTCAGCCTTGGAATGACTCTGGCGTGAGGCGTGCCTTGAGGAAGAAACGCAAGCTCTATCGGAAAGCTTGAAAATCGAACTCTGATGCTAGTTGGGCCACTTTTCGGAAACATAGACGGTCCCTTGACCTTCGCATTAGAAACCAACACCGCGATTACTTGTCAGAGACTGTTGGTGCTTCACGGGAATCAAATGACACCAAATCGTTTTGGAATTATATCAATTCGTTAAAGCTTAACTCTTTTGGCATTCCATCTTCAACCACCGAATCTGGCAGAACAGTCACATCATTTAAAGACAAGGCAGATGCGCTTAATCACTAGTTTCAATCTGTCTATTCAAATAAACTTACTCAAAAAATGCCACCTGTTGATGACTTAGGCATCCCAAGCTTATTGCCACTGATGATTAATACGACAGGAGTTTACAAGATACTGTAAAGAGCATAAGGCCCCGGGACCTGATAACATCCCTGCACGTGTGCTAAAGCATTGCGCTGGAAGCATTGCTCCTGTGCTGCGAAAGATTTATCAAGCTTCTATTGACACAAGATACCTACCATCTGACTGGCGTACAGCTAACATCGTTCCCGTATTCAAGAAGGGTAATAGATCCTGCCCTGGCAATTATAGACCTGTATCATTAACATCTATACCTTGTAAGATACTAGAACACATTGGCTACCGACATATGGTCACGCATATTGAGCACTATGAACTCTTGTCTGATATCCAACATGGATTCAGGCAACGCAGGGGATGTGAAACACAAATGGCTTTACTCATTGAAATTGTAGCAGTTTGGCATCAGAGACAATGTACTTGGATGGATTCAGTGCTTTCTAACTAAGCGTTCTCAGCAAGTTGTACTTTTGGGTACCAAGTCCGACGAAGTGCCTGTTACCTCAGGCGTACTGCAGCTCTGTGTGGGATCCCTACAAAAAAAGAGATGTAGCAACCCTAGAGAAAGTGCAGCGTAGGGCCGCACGTTTCGTAAAAGGCGACTACAAAAGAGAATCCAGTGTCACGTAAATGATATGCGATCTCGGATGGCAGAGCCTCGAGGCGCGCAGGGCTGTCAGCCGCCTATCCCTGATGTACAAGATTGCTCACGGCCTTGTGGACGTTGAAAGTCAGACTCTGGTCAGGAGTGGGCGTGCCACTAGACAATCCCAAGGTCAACACTACACTGTCCCAAGCACTGTCCCAGAGTGGAATCATCTGCCCCCTCATATTCGGAACGCTTCTTCTGTTGACTGCTTCAAGTCCACCCTCATGCGAGACCATGACATGAACGATTTAATCAGTAAAAGCCATTACTATGACTGACTAACCACTGACCGTTCCCTGTGCACATATATCCCATGTGGGAGATTTGCACAGTGTAAGATTTAGATTTAGATTTAGATTTAGTTACTTTTTCTTCATTTTTTGCCTTCTACATCTCATCAAACTGACTTATGTTTCCCTCGAATTCCGGGCAGGATGTCTTCACCGCACTTTGCGTGACGCTGACGCTAATAATTCATGTACACCATGCACCTTATTTTTCATTTTTTTTTTTTTGCTTATTCGATCACTTTGGCCATACAAACCTCTGCCGAATTAGTCGTTTTTATCCTGACCTGTAATCGGGCTCTATTTTTCTTTCGCTTGGTGAAACATTCAGGCGGAATGTAAAGAAAATGTATGAAAGCTGGCTGACCTAATATCCGAGTGTTTATAAACACAATAAATAAATAAATAAATAAATAAAGAAACAAACAAACAAACAAACAAACAAACAACGAAACGAGGCGTACTGAGTTATCAATGAATATTCAAGAATTCGACGGAGTTGAGAACAACAAAGACGACGTTTCTTGAAGGTCGCATACTGATTATGGGCTCCTGGGGCCCGTTTCTCGAAAATTCTGCTAACTTTTCGGGCCCGCATAGCTATTTTATGTGCGCGATGTTTAGATTAAAGATTTAAATTTTGTTGTTTTTAAAAGCTAAGCAATAAAATTCTAAGTTGCTAGAACAATTCGGGCTGATATGCAGCCCAAAACTACGCCAACATTTTATAGATTTTGATTTTAAAATATAGCCAGGGAGACGTTGAAGTAACTTTGCATGAACCCCATAACAAAATAAAAGTACCGGATCATGTAGTAAAGGATCTAATCAGCAAAAAAAAAAACAAAGAACCATGGACATACGATAAAAAAACAAAGCTGATTCTCCACCGTGGAATTAGCCTTGCTTTTTTACCGTATGGGCTTCCTATCCGGGCTAATCAGTTTCTCCATACTTATGTAGCCCTTGTTTTACACTGAACTCGGATAATTTCAAAAGTAAAAGTAAAATCATTTCTGATGTTATGTGGTTGCTTAATGATATCCTATAGGGGTGAGGACGGAAGAGGGCTCATGTTTTGACCGTGGTTTTCTGGGGGGACAGGGGTAGGTTATTGCAATACCTCCATGACGCTTACATTTGGAGGTTTTAGGGGACCCTGTGAAAAATGTTTGCCCGACCGATTGTTGTACGCAACAATTTTCGAAAAGGTATTGGACATTATACGGATCAGAATACGACATTTAAATAGTGAAAATAAATGGAAAAGCTTTCAACACTCGATTCAAATAGACTGGAAATTGAGGGCTAAGAGCAACCAACGAATTAATGCTTTCCAGGATAGAAAAGAGAAGCCAAAAACTGAAAAATGAGGCATGCATTTGGGCCTTCCGGCGACATCCTGAGGGTTTTTAAGCTTAGGGTGTTCGACGCTTTCTATAGATGTCTTCAAGGTCAATGGCATCCACTCCTGTAATTTGTTGGTATCCAGAACACCCCTCTCTTTTTATCATTTTTCTGTAAAGCGCAGATCTAAGCGCCTCCTATTTTGAGAGCCGTGAGAAAACAATATTTCACCTCCCCATTCGTTTCTCCAGCCCATTTCGTCACTGACTGAGGAGTACGTTTCTTGTAAGAAATAAAACTCTGCCTTCAAACCTTTAAGGTTTTAAATCAGGGAGACAACTTGGTCAATCTATTGTGGGTTTGGAGTTTCCCAATACATATACCAACGCCCCTCTCCTGAAGCATTGTGATTACATGTCACATAACACCCCAGAGACATGGTTACGTAACCCATGTACCTAAATGCACCAATCAAGGATACCCAGGGGACACACCTAGCGGCGCGTCATACAAACGTGAAACAATCTAAATGCAAAAATCTGCTAATAAACTGTATTCGCTGCATACCAGTAGAAAACACATTTTCGTCTTCTTGTGCTGTTCAGTTATTTCAAATCGACCAAGAACATGTCAAACGGACCAGCGATTGGAATCGATTTCGGTACCACGTACTCCTGTGTCGGAGTTTATCAACATGGAAAGGTGGAAATCACTGCGAACGACCAAGGAAACCGAACAACACCGAGCTCCGTTGCCTTCACGGAAACCGAAAGATTGATCGGTGATGCTGCAAAAATCAAGTCGCTATGAATCCCTCTAACAAAGTTTTCGGTGAGTTTTGGGCACAGCGTGGTGAGTGAACAATGGAAGAGCTGTGATTCCATTTTCGCTTTTATTTTTGCAGACGTGAAGCGACTGCTTGGTCGGAGATTTGACGAACCTAGTGTCCAGTCCGACATGAAACACTGGCCCTTCACGGCATCAAAGTTCGTGCTGTTTTAAAAACTGTGACACTGGAGAAAATAATTTTTAACTTTCCTCTTAGTTGCGGGTTAAAAAAGCTCAAAATAGCCTAGGCTTAGAAGACGTTTTTCATACTAGGCTTAGATTAACTTGTATATGCAATAAGCTAAATTGCTAGGTTTGGTTCAATCACTGTATAGGGTTGTCGACAGCTTTGCATGTTTAATATTACTGAGAAATGCAAAATAATGTTTATTTTATTTTATTTATTTTATTATTTTTGTTTTTTTGTCTTTTTGGTTAGGTTATCAACGACTCTGGGAGACCAAAAATACGCGTGGATTATAAGGGAGAAACAAAAACATTTTACGCCGAAGAGGTGCCATGCTTTTAAACTATTACAGGTAATCCATGCCAACACTTTCAAGCACATGTCGTCTTCTCAGTAAAACTACGGGAGGAGCGGTTACATGGCAATGAATATTCTACGTGGTCAGGAGCACGTGATTGGCTTCTGACGCGGTTACACAGCTACGACTTTTCTAAAGCTTGTTCAGCGAATTTTATCTCCAGGAACTAGAGACCTTCCTTTTTCGAAAAATGTTGGAAGCTAGAGACCCACATGCCCATGCTGTAGTTGACATTTGTTTTTGGTTTGGAAATTTTGAAACCACTTTATTTTTTAGTTCCCTTTCCTCAGATTGATAACCATAACCTGAAACATGGGAAAAATCAAATTGGTTTGAAAAAACCAAATTTATTAAAATTACAAACGAAAATGGCGTCATGACGACACCGAAACGTCGTTCGATTTTACCAGCGTTGATTTTTACTTGTTTTTGAATGTCCACAGAGAAATATTTATTTAATAATTAATTACACAATAATGCATGTATTTAATTAAAGCTGTTAAGAAGCTGTGTATTTTGCATCATTCCAAAATATTTGAAGAACTGACTCAAATTACAATCAAACCTTGATCATCCGGTAAAATTTTGGACTACCTGGTCTGCATGAGCTGTGTGGTTCTGAAATTTTTCATGAGTACAGTGTCACCATTGGGAAATGGTCTAGTATCCGTAGAGTTTCCTGTAGCATACATCATTGTTATCTGGGTGCCAAATTATTTGGAATATTTACTGGAGTTCCAGTAGGTTGGGATAATCACTTATTGAGACTGTATTTTGATAGATTTCATCCGTGGTGTTGACAAAGATGAAAGAAACAGCTGAAGCTTTCCTTGGTAAGACTATAACAGACGCTGTGGTCACTGTACCAGCTTATTTTAATGACTCCCAGCGTCAAGCCACTAAAAATGCAGGTAAGATAGTTAAGAATAATTCATCTGTAAATTTCAGTTTGATTCAGTATCCTTAGTCTTACAGACTTATCATTTGTACCCAGAACTGCTACGTGTGTCCTTCGTCAAAGTCAATCTCAGTTAATAAATGCTGTCTATTAAAAAATTAAGTGTTAAAGTTGTTGTTATCAACTTGGGGGTAGGCTTGGAGTCAATCACCATACCCATAATTTTCCAGGTGATAGTTCTACATTTCATGCGAATTAGTATTATATTATCGGTCCGCTCGCATGCGGACATGGGATGAGTTTTCTTTTTTTTAGGCGAATACGGGTGTGGCTTTTAATTACGTCCTCGGGATATGAAAAGCACTGAGTTAACACTGGCGAATAGTTTCCGTTTGGTTTCTTAATTACATTTTCGAACTTTTGTAGCACATATTTCTTTCAAAACATGATCCAAAAACTGCTTTCTATATATAATATTATTGTCGCCTCAGAAGACCCGTGCCTCCTGACAACAACCCAGTCACGAGTGGAAAATGTCGCGAAACTTAAAGGTTGTTGTGTGACTCGCACGTTTTTGCACGTCTTGTGACTAGTGACATCACCCATGACGAATGTGGCAAACCCGTAGACAAATAAATAAATAAATATATATATATATATATATATATATATATATATATATATATATATATATGTACATAACAGTTAATGGTTGCCTCAGGCCAACAAAGAATGCCACTGCGTCAGGAGGATCAAAGATTCACAGTCCAAGCCTCACTGCATGGAATTAAAACTCGTTGAAGGAAAGCGAGGATGGACAACTTCTGACGACTAAAAAGTTCGGTCTTAGACCTTCATCAGTTACATGAAATATTGAACTTATCAAATCTACCTTAAATAAGATTACAGTACAAAACAAGACGCAAAATACAATTCAACGCTATGAGTTACGTAACCGACGTGATTATAACAATACTAAAACGAGGATAAGTGACGCTAACATTCAAAAATAAAAACAATATAGTACAGCGATTATAAAACGAAAAAAGGAAAACTAAACAATACTAACAATTAAACGTAATTACAAAGTGTGGATACAGCCACAACACCAAATAAATGAACGATACAAGGCAAAAATTTAACAAAAGACCGGAATGATAAAGCCGTCCTTGTGGTGGCGATATCGTGACGACGTTTTTGATCTTTGGCAGCAAGGCCTTCCTGCCTTACATCAATTTACTGATTACATTAATTCTCTATACCCTGCTATTAAATTCGAGTTAGTTTTTTCAAACCCCGTTCAGGGCAATTTTTAGGGTTTTCACTTTGTGTTTGTTTATATATATATATATATATACACCCGTTTTCAAAAACGTTGCAACTTGAAAAATATATATACATATATACATCTTTTGTCTTCGCAACGCAAAAACAAAAGAATAAATAGGAAAACAAAAGGTATATGTATATATATTTTTCAAGTTGCAATGTTTTTGAAAACGGGTGTATATATATATATATATTAAAACTGACGGGTGACGAGAAAGGGATGAGAAAGCTCATCCCAAAAACGATAAAAATAACTGAAAGACAAAACCTGATCGTTTTCACCTTAATCAAGTCATCTTAAGAGATAAAGTAACCTTGAAGTAACATTGAAGCATTCTTCCTTTCAAGGTATGATTGCTGGCCTCAACGTACTGAATATCATCATTGATCCAACTGCTGCTGCTATTGCCTATGGTCTTGACAAGAAGGTTGGTTCAGAGCGCAACGTTCTCATCTTTGATCTTGGAGGTGGGACATTTGATGTCTCAATTCTGAGCATCGAGGAAGGAATCTTTGAAGTCAAGTCAACAGCAGGGGAGACTCACCTGGGCGGAGAAGACTTTGACAACAATGTTGTGGACCACTTTGTTGAAGTTTTCAAAAAAAAGTACAAGAAAGATCTGTCAACAAACAAAGGTGCACTGCGACGCCTGTGCACCCCACGTGAACGTGCCAAAAGGACCCTGTCCTCTTGTGATAGTAGAAGCATCGAGATAGATTCCCTGCTCGAGGGAATAGATTACTACACTACATTATCCCGTGCGAGGTTCGAGGACTTAAATAAAAAGGAATTTAGAAGCACCTTAGAACCGGTAGAGAAAGCTCTGCGTGATGCTGGTCTCAACAGAGCACAGATTCATGAGGTAGTGTTGGTTGGAGGATCAACTCGAATTCCCAAGATCCAAGAGTGTTTGTCCAACTTCTTTGACAAAAAGGAACTTAACAAGAGTATTAATCCAGATGAAGCAGTAGCGTATGGAGCAGCGGTTCAAGCCGCCATTCTTAGCGGTGACAAAAGTAAGGAAGTCCAGGATCTGCTGCTACTGGATGGGACTCCCTTGACCCTTGGGATTGAGACTGCTGGGGGTGTCATGACAGTCCTCATCAAGAGAAACACGACCTTACCCACCAAACAAACACAGACCTTTACCACGCATTCTGACAACCAGACCAGTGTTCTTATCCAGGTGAATGTGACTTGATGTAGAACTTCTTAGACGTAAGCTTGGGTTAAGTTGAGTTTGCAATCGACCACAGCATAGTTAATATAGTTTTATAGTGATTCAGTAATGCAGAACAAACAAAACCAATGTTGAAGAAAAAAAAACAGTGTTGAAGAGTTTTAATGTATTACACTGTAGCGGTCGTCACCCAAGCTTCAATAACTAACTTCGCTCAGTATAGAGTTTCGACGCACTGTGAATTTCGGGGATATACTTTACGGACCATAACTTGAATTAACCTGATCGATTTATTACAACAAGTCAAGAATCCAAGATCATATCGTAAACTGAAATAGTAATACAAAAGGAAAACTAAGCTAAAACCTCTGGGTAATAGACATACTAACATTTCAAGCATTTCATAGCAGAATCATAGGTTTAAACCTAAAACTAGCATACAAAATCAATGAAAATCAAATTATTACACTAGTAAAACGCTTAAACCACAAACAAGGTCTTTAGCTTACTAACTGGCGAAAACTTGACTAAAATCTTGACTAAAATCAATGGCAGGCTCCAAACAGCAATCAAATGCCCACGTGGTTAAACTTAACAAAATTGCGATCTAAACCATAAAAAAGAATAAAATCATTTAGAAGAATCACAATACACAGCAGTCTTGCCTTGCCGATCGTATTCCAAAACCTTCAATGTTCTTACGACTTACTCCACTGAAAACATATGATCTGTGAGGTACCAGGACCATGCAAAGCCTAGCCGACTAACTAAAATGCGGTTTCGGGTGGATCTATAACCACTCTAAAATCACGTGTAAATTATCAACCACAAAATGTAATCAAAAAAGATCAAACAAAACTTAAATTAAATGTCCGGGGAGTGGCGTACAATGCCATTACATGCACTATAGTATATATTCATCATCATCATTATCATCATCTCATCCTCATCATCTTACACTAGAACGATTGACCATAAACAAAGTGACAAACTTATTTTGATCATCCTTGTAGCCTGAGAAAACAGCTGACGTTTCGCGAGGTCGCCACTTGAGCCCTCGCAAAACGACGTCTAAGTAACGAGCGCAGAAATTCCATACTGATGACGCGTCACTACCCAGATCTGGGTATTGCTTATGATTGGTTGAAACGAAATTCTCTCGCGTTTCAACCAATCAGACTACCAAGATCTTGGTAGTGCACGTCATCAGTATGGAATTTCTGCGCTCGTTACTTAGACGTCGTTTTGCGAAGGCTCAAGTGGCGACCTCGCGAAACGTCGGCTGTTTTCTCAGGCTATCAGCCTTGAAATAATCATTTATCATGGGTCAGTAACTTCAATTTCAGTGGTTCGAGCGTTTTTAACATGAGCCTCTGGCTCTGACAGTTGAGCAATCACTTCCTACGTCTTCGATCTTAAATAAATTATTATTATAAAATCGTCTTACGCGAGGATTTCGTCCACAGACGGACTGGAAAGCTAGAACCATTTTGCAGAATATGCAAACAGGACCATAGCAAAGCACTGAGCTTATTAGCTCAGTTTCATCTGAATTGTCACACGTTGGGACTTCATCCGAAGACTAAACCCTTAACTCCTAACTCTAACCTAAACGGCACACTGTAGGAAACAGCACCCCACAGTTAAGTCATTGAAAAGTACCTTTCTTTAGCTTGGTGAATGGAACTTGAGATTTTGTGCTGCTGTCTTGAGTCTGAGAGGGAAAAAGTAAAACAATTTTTGTTAGTTAACATTTATGGCTCCGTTTTGACCAGGTTTTTGAGAGAGAGAGAGTTTGGGCTGTCTGGCATCCTACCAGCTCCTCGCGGCGTGCCACAAATTGACGTCATCTATGACATTGACGCAAATGGCATCTTAAACGTGACAGCTGTTGATAAGAGCAATGGACGGGAAATCAAAATCACCATCACTGACAACACGAGCCGTCTGTCCAAGGATGAGATTGATCGCATGGTTCGTGAGGCTGAGAAATACAAAGCTTAAAAGGATGATGCTAAAGGGACAAGATCCAAGCCAGTTTGTAAGACATCTCAACAATCTTTAGAAATAAGTAGCTATTGAAGATTGCGACGAGAAAGTAGCAAGAGTACGTCAGCTATGTAATAAACAGTTTTTCTGTGTGAGATGTGGGAGCCATGATGCATGTGTTACGTCAATTTTGATAAAGTAGAAAAGCTTTTAATGGCGCAAATCTCAGAAAACATTGCAATGGTTATGTAAGTGAGTAACAAGGGGATTTATCCTTCAACACAAGCCCATTTAGTTTTCTGGTGCATGCATATTTGTACCGTTTTAGTAGCCTTTATACGATTGAGATTCATTGCTCGAGAACCCAGTGATAAACTTTCGCGAGTATTGTAAGAGGTTTTCCTTCGTAACATTACCTATGTGCTGTAATTAGCATGACTTGTATCGTTGCTGTCGATTAAAACAATAAAGAACAGTTAGCATACCACATCCGGGATGTTGTCCGGTTATTGACTGAAACAAAACAAGAAAGAGAAACGAAATTTGACGAAAAAAAGAAAGAAAAATAGTGGAGGTTGGAATTTCGATAACTGAAACCTAAAACTGAAGTCTAAAAATTCAAACGTCTGAAGACGGACGGAAATGTCTGATTTTTTTCTTAACATTCGACTACACCATTGTTGTATAACCTCCATTGGTTGAATATTTGCTACTCGGTATTACGTTTAAAATACTTCTGTTGACTTTCAAGTGTTTACATGGCTTAGCCTCTAGTTATTTTATTGATCTTATTTCAGTTAAGAAGCCATCTAGGTGTTCTCTTAGATGTGACAAGTCCACCTTGTTAGTAACATCCAGTGCAAAGACCCCGTGGGCGCTTGGTGATCGCGCATTCCAGTCAGCGGTGTCAAATCTCTGGAACTTTCTTCCAGCAGCACCCATCCTCCTTTTAATTTGTTACTGCGCAAACGTTCTGTGCATCTAGGGATATTCGGGTTTCTTATAACCTGCGATCAGGCCGAATTTTACCATCGCTCTCATTTTCTCTTACGAGCGAAATGAAAATAGAGCCTGATCGCAGGTTAGGTTTCTTTAGGAATTTGCCTCCTAATACAACAATATTTTTGAGATCTACTTTTTGCTCATTCTATTTTTGCTCGGGACACTATATCCCATAGAACTGACTCGCGTTCATTGTCTAACCCTTACATAGAGTATACAAACAAAGGAAAACAATACCTCATTAGTATGCTCTAAGAGATAGAGCATAGTAATGACTGTAGAGAACCACTAATGAATGCAGAAATTCTCTGTGAATACTGATTTTACCCCACAATTTCCCTATGCTTGAAAGCCCTCGCCACTTTACATAATTCAAGACAGTTCATGGAATATAGAGCATCGAAATGCTGGACACTGATTGGCTGAGTGGGCTGTGACCATGTTCTAAAGGGTGTTAGATTAGGTGTTCCCAACCGACCAATCAGGACAATGACCAGAGACTTATAACATCTACCGACGATTCACAGTTCACTTAACTCTGATGATGACTTCCGCTCAGGTTGTCGAAACGTCAGTCATTGTCACCACAAATAGTCCTTCTCAGGACTACACTCACCCGGACGATCATATTTTACCGACTTGTGATATGACTCCTGGTTTCAAACCATTTACAATTTAATTTTGAGCGGGATGATCGCTTAGGTTCACCCCTGTGCTTAGTACAAGAATGAAATCATCCCAAATCCGGGAAAATACCATGCAAAAAGCCGCAAGTAAACGTCCAAACATCCCAAGATAAACTGGTTTCGGAATAACTTTCGTCCCGCGGGTTAAAAACTCTCAGATAATCAATCAATTTACATTACGCATGTTCCATGTGAATCATAACATGTTCACATGCGCATAACATATACCTATTCAACTATTAAATTCGGCTAAATGCAAATAATCCAAAATCAACAAAAAAACCTATAACTCCAAAGCGACAGCTATACGCGTATGCTGCAAATGAATCCACCCTATATGAAAGCTAAACTAAAAAGATAAGTCTTAAGAGCAACTTAAAAGCATTCTTCGACGTGGAGTTAATTAAGGACGGTGCCTCTTAAAGCAGATGTATTTTTAGAATGCCACGAGGCCGCAGGCCGAGTGGCATTCTATCTTGCGAGGGACGCTATATCCCATAGGATACGAGCATTCATTGTCTAACCGTCTTAGAACATGGTCGCACCCACGAACAATTTCGTTTTTGCATGCAGATTGTATTTTTGCATTTAATTTTTTAGTTCTCACCTTGAAATCAGGTTGCTATTGTACACACACCTTTAAGTTGCAGTGTTTTTTAATGCTTCACCGCGCGGTTTGTCATAGTTGTTGCGTAAACGAGCCATGAGCCAATACACGGAAATTGAGAAACTCGAGGCAGTGATTGCCACTCAAGATTTACTAGATTTACACTGGTAAAAGCAGTCTGCGACGACGTGCTGCAACCACCTTCACCAGTTAGTGGGGAATCCGCAGGAAAAGCCAAGAGGCCAAAGTCAAGTTCAAGTACAACACTCGTAGTCCGGCAAACACGGAGAAACAAGTCGGTCTTTCTGTTTCAATTAAGGTCTGAACATTTCTTATTTCGTATAGAGTAATGGTTTTTCTTTCGATTTGCTTTTTGCTATGCTATTACACCGTAAGATTGCATTTTTTTTGTCAAAACACAGTAAAGTAATGAGTGTAGAATATACCTGTTTTCTGACATCGCCGTTGAAGCTGTTGTTTTTATCGATTTAGTTATAACTATTCACAGAGATTTTGTGCATTCATCAGTAAATTCTAATTAGTCATTAGTATTCTCTACTTAGAACATGGTCACACCCACTCAGCCAATCAGTGCCCAGCATTTCGATGCTCTATATTCCATAAACTGTCTTAAATTATGTATAGTGGCGTATCGATGGCGTAAACAAAATAGTGAAATATCGTAAAAAAATCGCAGCGTGGTTTTAAGGTGTGAACTAAAAAATTAAAATGCAAAAATACAAGCTGGACGCAAAAACATTCATCGTTTAACCTTTCATAGGGGCTGTAAGCAATTTGTTGTCGTGACAAATTCTTTCAAATTCGCGTGCATCGCTCGGTCGAGGGCTGGGCGCTATGGGCGGGAATTTGGTCACGTGATGAAATTCGCACGAAAAAAACGAAACCAACACTTCTTTGTAGAGGAGGTGTGAACTTTGTTTTCGTCTTCTTGCGCTGTTTTTGTTTCTAATCAGCTGCGAACATGTCAAAAGGACCAGCGATTGGAATCGATCTTGGTACCACGTACTCCTGTGTTGGAGTTTTTCAACATGGAAAGGTGGAAATCATTGCGAACGACCAAGGAAACCGAACAACACCGAGCTACGTTGCCTTCACGGAAACCGAAAGATTGATCGGTGATGCTGCAAAAAATCAAGTCGCTATGAATCCCTCTAACACAGTTTTCGGTGAGTTTTGGGCACAGTCTTGTGATTGAACAATGGAAGAGCTGTGATTCAATTTCCGCTTTTATTTTTGCAGATGCGAAGCGACTGATCGGTCGGAGATTTGACGATCCTGGTGTCCAGTCCGACATGAAACACTGGCCTTTCACGGTATCAAAAGTTTATGTTGCTTATATTGCGTGATACTGAAGAAAATCTGAAATTGCTGTCTTAGTTGCTAAAAGAAAAAGCGAAAAGAAAAAGCTCAAAATGTCGTAGGCTTAGAGGAAACTACATACTAGGCTTATAAACTTACCTAAGCAATTTGTTAGCAGGAAGTTTAGTTCAATCACTGTCTATAGTAAAGGGTACGTTGTCAAGAGCTTTTGCATATTTAATATTTCTGAGAAATGCAAAATAACGTTTTTTTTTGCGGTAGGTTATCAACGACTCTGGGAGACCAAAAATACGCGTGGAATATAAGGGAGAAACAAAAACATTTTACGCCGAAGAGGTGAGACTATTAATTATGATAAACCGATGATGTGATATTGTCCCTCGAATATTTAGCTTTGCAGTTATGCTTGTTCAGCGAATTTTTCTCGAATAACAAGCTATAAGCTCAAAACATATCTCATAACCTCCAGTAACTAGAAACCTTATTTTTTTCTATAAATTCATCAACTCTAGGAATCTAGAGACCTGGATGTCCATGTTGTGGTTGAAATTCGTTTTTTGTTTTTGGTGTAGAAATTTTCAAACCAGTTTATTTTTCATTTTCTTTTTCCCAGTTTCATTACCATAATCTGGAAGTAAGGAAAATAAAAATGAAAATGTTTTGAAAGTTTTTAAACCAAAAACAAATTTAACTACAACTTTCACACAGTAACATTTAATTAATAATTAATTACACAGTAATATTTAATTGAAGCTGTTAAAAAACCATGTATTCAGTCTGTATTATTCCAAAATATTTTAAGAAATGAATCAAATTACGGTCAAACCTTGAACACCCATGAATTTTAGATTACCTGGTCTGTGCTGTGTGCCTCCCAATTTTTTCATATAATCCCGACCTGGGCAATCGATAAAGATCAATATTGGAAAACTGTATGATAAATCGATAACTATCAATATCAATCACATAAATGTTATCGATAAAAATTGACACTCACAACTCTTCTGGTAATAACTGTTAGCGATGTTATCGATTTTATTGATGGATGTCGATCGTACATGTCTTTAATTTCAAAAGACATTTAATTGCAGTAAAATGATTGCGGTGGCTTTGTTCAGGAATAAAACTGTAATTGTATTTCAGTAAATGTGGTTCATTAAGCTGTCAGGATAACTGTGCTGTATCGACCCAAGTATCTGCAAAAGTGACATCTCGGCTATTTACCTATCTCAGCAACCACCAAGGAAAACTTTTTGAGTGGAAGTGACGGCAATCTTTTGTTTAACCCGATATTAGAGCTTGCTGTGATTTAGTAGAAACAGAAGAGAAAACATGGACAAGCTTTTTTCATGCTCAGAACCACAGTTTATTTCAATTCTGTAAAATTATTTCGTGGCTCCTTCGTTTTTGTCTTCTAGCACGGGCTGGCCAAGTTTACCTGACGTGTTTCTCCTATTTCGCTGGTTTTGAAACCACGTCTTAACCTGAAAAGAGGCCAATAAAATTGACAAAACTGGTTATAGAGGTTGTCATTATTGTTAAAGCTCACATATTTACGACACAAAAAATGTTTACTTACCGATAAAATCGATAGTTTTCGATAAAATCGATAAAACTGATTGAAAAATCGATAAATATCGATTCTTTACAACAAATCCTTTTATCGATTTTTATGTCGATTTCCGATACAATCAACCAATTTTATGGATCGTTATCGAATGTTTTCGATTATTGATTTTATCGATTGCCCAGGTTGGGATATAATATATGAACACAGTGGTGTACCGATCATTGACTATAATCAATAATTGATCGAAAACTCTAGGAGATGCGGCAATCGATTATGCTTGGTGCGCAAAAAACAGAGCAAAGTAGTGTGAGAAATGAATGAGAGAATAATAAATTGCATGTCGGTGTTATGGTGTGTCATGTCTATTGTCTTCTTTGTGGCACAAAATGGAAAATTTAATCAACTGAACTTGCCTTTAATTCCTGCTCTGTTTTTGTACTTTTCATTGCAGAATGATTTTTTCGGGATGTCATGCATTGACTGTGCAATTAGTTGCAGTCTGCTTAGTTTCGTATTTTCATTGAACTTAAATTAATCACTCCTAGATAGTTTTACAAATTGCAACAAAACCAAATTTACCAGCGGACATCAATCATTATAATGTAAAAGCAAAACAAGTCAAAGAACCCACACAGCTCACGGAAAAACAGAGCAAAGACAAAACTCCCAAGCTTGTTGCTAAGGTCTTCTCTCAGTGTTGCCTCATTTACATGTTGCCTGATTGTCAATTTCAACTTGGCGGCTACAGATCAGAAAATCCACAGCTATCCTGGGCAAAAAGCCAGGATTATTTCGGATTTTACCAAGCTACGGAAGGCCCTGCAACTGAATATAATTGCTGATCCATCAGTTAGGGCAATCTGACTTTTTTATGGAATCATAACCGATTCCCAACACTAATTACAATTATGAAACCTACATGTTTAAGCAGATACCATTGGGAAATGGTCCAGTATCTGCTTAATATAGTTTCCAACAGAATACATCACTCTTTAGTGTGGAATATTTGTGGTAGTCCCAGTGAGTAGGGGTGATCACTTATTTGGACTTTATTTTGTTAGATTTCGTCCATGGTGCTGACAAAGATGAAAGAAACTGCTGAAGCTTTTCTTGGCAAGACTATAACAGATGCAGTGGTCACTGTTCCTGCTTATTTTAATGACTCACAGCGTCAAGCCACTAAAGATGCAGGTAGCATAACATCATTGATCTTTAAATTATTGATTTAATTCTGAGGGTTACAGGTTTGTCATTTTTACATAGAGTCACCCTCCTGCACAAAGTCAATTTGTTGATAAATTCCATGTGCAAAATTAAGTGAAGTTGTAAGTTATCATCAGATGGGGGCTACACTAGGGCAATTCACTCCATCCCATAGAATTCCAGATAACAGTACAGAACTGTTCTAAATTTCTTGCAAATATCAAAGTATTAAGTATTAAACCTTTAAGCCACAACATTGAAAACTATTGATCTAACATCCAGCATGTTTGATCAACTTGCTCAAATGAACTGGTCATACCAAGAAAGGAAATGATGTCACCAATGCAAGGATAAAATGTCTTGGTTTCTGATAAAATTCTCCCAACTAGTACCTTAGGAAATATATGACCAACAGTGAGGAGAACCTGCATATTGATATTGGGGCTTACAGGGTAACAGATTTTAATTAAGTGGAATAAAGTTGTGTCCATATAATTCCTGCTTCAGGTTTAAAAGCTATTTATACAGCTAAACTGATAAAAAATACCTTAAAAAGAAACTATGAGTTCATCTTCTTATTAATGACAAGTCACTTTAGAGTTAAAGTTACTAACTTTGAAGTAACACTGAACCATTCTTCCTTTCAAGGTGTGATTGCTGGTCTCAATGTACTGCGTATCATCAATGAGCCAACTGCTGCTGCTATTGCCTATGGCCTTGACAAGAAAGTTGGTGCAGAGCGCAATGTTCTCATCTTTGATCTTGGAGGTGGGACATTTGACGTCTCCATTCTGAGCATCGAGGAAGGAATCTTTGAAGTCAAGTCAACAGCAGGGGACACTCACCTGGGCGGAGAAGACTTTGACAACAATGTTGTAAACTACTTTGTTGAAGATTTCAAAAAGAAGTACAAGAAAGACCTGTCAACAAACAAACGTGCACTGCGACGCCTGCGCACCGCATGTGAACGTGCCAAAAGAACCCTGTCTTCCAGTGCCAGTAGCAGCATTGAGATAGATTCCTTGTTTGAGGGAATAGATTTCTACACCACATTAACCCGTGCAAAGTTTGAATCCTTAAATGCAAGATACTTTGAGGACACCTTAAAACCGGTAGAGAAAGCACTGCGTGATGCTAATCTCAGCAAAGCACAGATTCATGAGGTAGTGCTTGTTGGAGGATCAACTCGAATTCCCAAGATCCAAGAGTATTTGTACAACTTCTTTGACAAAAAGGAACTTAACAAGAGTATTAATCCAGATGAAGCAGTAGCGTATGGAGCAGCGGTTCAAGCCGCCATTCTTAGCGGTGACAAGAGTAGTGAGGTCCAGGATTTGCTGCTACTGGATGTGACTCCCTTGTCCCTTGGGATTGAGACTGCTGGGGGTGTCATGACTGTCCTCATCAAGAGAAACACAACCATACCCACCAAACAAACACAGACCTTTACCACATATTCTGACAACCAGACCAGCGTTCTTATCCAGGTAAATGTGATTTGATGTAGAACGAGAGGTAAGCTTGGGATAAATGAGTTTGTTATCAGTGGTGCATAAAAATTATACAACCGAAGTCAACCACAGCATAGGTAATATAATTTTATACTGATTCAGTATTGAATAACTAACAAAACCATGGAAAAGCACAAAAGCTTTAATTATTGCATTATAGTATATCATCATCATCATCATCATCATCATCTTACGCTAGAGCTTTTGACCTAAAGTGACTGACTTTCTTGATCATCCTTGACATCATTCATCATGGCTCATTAGTTCCAAGTTGAATGGTCATGCTTGAGGATTTCGTCAACAGACTCAATAGTTAGAACCATTTTGTACAACATACAAACAGCACCATAGCAAAGCACTGAGCTTAATAGCTTTCATCTGAATTGACACACATTAGAACTTCTTCCGAAGACTAAACCCTTAACTCCTAACTCTAACCTAAACAGCACACTGTAGGAAACGGCACCACAGTAAGGTCATTGAAAAGTACTTTTGTCTAGCTTGGTGAATGGAACTTGAGATTTTGTGTAGCTGTCTTGAGAGGGAAAAAGTGGAATAATTTTTGTTAACACTTATGGCTCTGTTTTGACCAGGTTTTTGAGGGAGAGAGAGGCATGACAACAGGAAACAATTTACTGGGGAAGTTTGAGCTGTCTGGCATCCCACCAGCTCCTCGTGGCGTGCCACAAATTGAAGTCACCTATGACATTGATGCAAATGGCATCCTAAACGTGTCAGCTGTTGATAAGAGCACTGGACGAGAAAACAAAATCACCATCACTAACGACAAGGGCCGTCTGTCCAAGGATGAGATTGATCGCATGGTTCGTGAGGCTGAGAAATACAAGGCAGAGGATGATGCCCAAAGGGACAAGATCCAAGCCAAGAACTCTTTGGAGAGTTATGCATACCACATGAAAAGCACCGTGGAGGATGATAAGGTTTGCATTTCTTATGAAAAATCTTAAATAAACTCCTATTTATCAGCATCAAGTTTTAAATTTTGGGAAACATTGACCTTGCCAAATGAATTAAAATTTTTAACGTGACTTTATTGCACATTGTACAGTGGTACAAAAGGGCAAAGTGATTTTCAGCACTTGGATTCAACAAACATGGTAAATTTGTTTGGCCACCCTGTTAAATGGCAGTTTCATTCAATATAATTCAACAGGATGGCCAAGTGAATTCAACTTGTCAAATTGAACAATGTTGAACAGAAAGATCTTTTTAATGTGCGACCATGAAATTGATGTCCTTCAGTGAGGTAGCTCAAACTAAAAAAAAACTGCAGAGTATGAACAATATTATTCATCACTCAACTACATCATAGACGATTTCAAGATTTTCTGACCCTGTCTCTCGCTAGAACGTTTAACAACCTGATTGGTGATTGTGTGGTTCCAGAAAATATCCATACCTCCACCTCAGAGGGTCATTAGAAATTCCAAAGAGGAGGTGAGTCCTAACCCTTTCACTCCCAGAGTCAGTTATGGAGACATTAAGGTTATTCTGACATAAGTCTGAGTCTGTGGATGGCACTCTTGGGCCTAAACTGGAATTTCGAGAGGGGTGGGGGGTCAAACCAAAAAAAAAACTATCTGGGGAGAGTATGGATATTTTCTGGAACAACACATTATAAGTAGCTCACACTCCCGTTCCCCCATGGCTGTTGGTGCATACACCCAACCCCTCTAGGGAAGAGATTCCAACTGACATATTTGCACCTCATTCCTCAGGTGAAAGATAAAATCTCTGAGTCTGACAGGAAAATGATTGTTGAGAAATGCAATGACGTGGTCAGCTGGCTTGACAGCCAACCCGACGCAAGCAAAGATGAATACGAGAGGCGTCAGAAGGAGCTGGAAAGCATCTGTAATCCAATCATCACAAAGTTGTACCAGGGTGCTGGTGGTGCCCCTCCCCCAGGGGCAGGGGGCTTTCCCCAGGGGGGAGGGGCTTCTGAATCCTCTGGAGGGCCAACCATTGAAGAAGTTGACTAGAGTTTTTGAGAGTTTTGTATGTCAGGGGAAGAGCAACTATGTGCACATGGTATATGCAATCTTTTAAAAAAGTTAACTGAATGGGCATAGTCACGAGGATTTCGCAGTTTTCTGGTCAAAACTGTGGTAAAATTATCGGTAGCTAACTTTATCCATGCCCAACATTGTGTTTGAACATTTAAAGGAACATATTAATTAAATTTCATTAAGAGAACAATGACCAATTAACATCGATTTAATGTTGAAACACGCTGAAAGAATTTGAAAAGTTTAGCCTAATTTTTTCAAATTGCAATCCATTTCCATCCATGCCATCGGTAGCAACAGACAACAGAAAATAGTTTCAGTGAAGTTTTGGTAACAAAACTAGACCATTATTTGTGGGCATTCATGGATGTAAGGACATCTTTTTTATTTTTGAAGTGAAATAAAATAGTGTGACTATATATGCCCCTTTAAGGTGGCTCGATCGAGTTTTTGAGTGACGATACCTCTCAACTTTAAGCAACTAGTGCACCACAATGAACAACCCAATAGATAATCAATCATTACTGCTGACCTAGAAAAAGATTAAAGTTTTACATGAACTACGTTTCATCAAAATCGGAGTTACCATAGCAACGTAATGACGTCATCCCCCATTTTACATGAGAGCCAATTACTTGTCATCAAGAGATAATTCTGGGAAGCGCTCGACTGGATCTTCGACTTCACATATTTGTCTTCACGTCTACAAAATTTGAAGAATTTCTATGAGAGAGTTTTCGAGAAATGTTCGGGTGAAGTTTTAAGGTGTTAAAAAACAACAAAAACAAAATAATTTTGAGCTGTTATTGAAAATTATGTCCACAGCGACTTGATGAAACAACATTTTGGCTTTAAATGAATGTTATGCCATCTAATTACTTTGTGTGAAAATTTCGAGGAAATCGTTTCATTTGATTTTTAGAAACGTTGGCTTGAATATGAACTGGTTTAGTGTGTTACGCGGCTTTTTTATCAAAAATCGACCCTACACTTATTAAAATGATTATGAATTAAAAAGCGGTAGATGAATTTTTTTTAAACTTTGCTTTCAAGGAGAATAATCGATATTCAATACAATCCCCGAGTCTCAAACTCATTGAAACGTTGTAAGGCTATCAATTTAAAGCCTAAACTTAGGAAATTATTGGACTGAATTTTACGCCAGTGGCTTGTTGTTCTTATTATGCATCTCCATTGTTTCGAATAGGCGTGCAATTGTAATTTTCAGTACATCATGAATTCATACAACGCTTGATTGCTTTCCGAAGATGTTCCGAAAAACGTGCTAATGTACCAGGTCAGCATTACAATAACAATGGACAGGCTGACAGCAGTGAGTGCAAACCTCAAGGTTAGCAGTAAGCACAAACTTCGGTTAACAGAGAGCGCAAACGGAAAGCTGCTGTGCTCAGTCAGTGTTCCACATTTTTATGGCAAGGAGTCAACGAAAAATTTAAACAGGTCAGTAGACGTGGGTCTCCCCCGATCTTATCCCAGTCTCAGCACGTTTTCGAAACATCTTCGGAAAGCAATCAAGCGTTATATGAATTCATGATGTAGTGAAATTTACAATTGCACGCCGATTCAAAACAATGGAGATGCATGATGAGAGCAACAAGCCACTGGCGTGAAAATCAGTCCAATATTTTCCTGAGTTTTGGCTCAAAATTGACAGCTTTATGACGTTTCAATGAATTTGAAATGCTGGGATTGTATTGAATATTGATTATTCTCCTTGAGGACAAAGATATAAAAAAATTCATCTACCGCTTTTTAATTCATAACCATTTTAATAAGTGTAGTGTCAAGTTTTGATAAAAAAGCCCAGTAACACACTAAACAAGTTCATATTCAAGTCAACGTTTCTAAAAATCAAATGGAACGATTTCCCCGAAATTTTCACACAAAGTAATCAGATGATATAACATTCATTTAAAACCAAAATGTTATTTCATCAAGCCTTTGTGGGCATACTTTTCAATAACAGATCAAAATTATTTTGTTTTTGTTGTTTTTTAACACCATAAAACTTCACCCGAAAATTTCTCGAAAACG